>WOXC01011453.1:0-600000 GCA_011680675.1 Gymnobelideus leadbeateri
GATGGAAAAAGAATCTCAAAAGCTCACTGAGGAGAATAATTCCTTCAGAATTAGGCTGGAGCAAATGAAAGCTAGTAACTTTATGAGAAATCAAGATGCTGTTGAACAGATCCAAACAAATGAAATAATAGATGGCAATGCGAAGTATCTCATGGGAAAAACCACTGACCTGGAAAATAGATCCAGGAGAGATAATTTAAAAATGATTGGACTACCTGAAAGTCATGATCAAAGAAAGAACCTAGAAATCATCCTTCAAGAAGTTCTCAAGGGAAATTGCCCTGATGTTTTAGACCCAGAAAGGGAAATAGAGGTTGAAAGAATCCACATATCACCTCCTGAAAAGGATCCCAAAAAGAAAACTTCTAGGAATATTATAGCCAGGTGCCAGAACTCCCAGATAAAGGAGAAAATACTACAAGCAGCCAGGAAGAAACAATTCCAGTATTGTGGAAACACAATCAGAATAGCCCAGGACCTGGCAGCTTCTACACTGAGGGATAGAGGGCAAAAGAGGTGGGATTGAAGCCAAGGGTCACCTACCCAGCAAAACTGAGTATCTTGTTTCAGGGGAAAATATGGTCATTTAGTGGAATAGAGGACTGTAATGGAAATGCAGATTTAAAGATCTTCCCTGCCCCTAGCTTAAGTGCACCTGGAGCCTGTGGTGGGAGGCTTGTTTTTCAGGAAAGCCCACACCTTGATACTTTGTGATTGGGCAGTGGGTCAAGGAGGTTGTTACATTCTCTGAGCCAAGAGAAGGCTATATAAACCCTGAGGAGAGGCTTTGCTTTGGGGCTCACTTTGAGAAGTGTTGTGTGATTTGACCAGATGAGACTCTGGGAAGCCGTTGTTGAGAGCCCCCCGGCTTTGAAAACCCAGATGTTGATGCTTCCTCTCTGGTAACTGTGATTTGGTATTGATATGATGGTAGGACAGTTTGGAAGCCTGTCTGTTTGATCTGTAAGTTCTGTAACTCTGAGGTTCGGGGTGCTGACCTTTTTCCCCTGAACTAGGTAATGTATGTTTGTTTGATTAAAGTAAGCTTGTTAACCCATTTTGAGTTGCTTTCCTTTTGAAAAGCAGATCTAAGAACCTATATTGGCAGCTACCCTGGGGATATTGGGGTGCTTGCTGCTACAAGGACTTTCAAACATTCTTGAGGAAAAAACCAGAGTTGAATAGAAAATTTGACATTTAGACACAAGAAGCAAGAGATGTCAGAGAAGGTAATCAGGGAAAAGAAATCAAAAGAAACTTATCAAAGTTGAACTCTTTACATTCCTACATGGAAAAACAATAACTGTGTCTGATGAAACCTTTCTCATTATGAAAATAATTGAAGGGGTGGCTAGGTGGCGCAGTGAGTAGAGCGTCAGCCCTGGAGTCAGAAGGACCTGAGTTCAGATCCGACTTCAGACACTTAACACGCACACAAATAAAAACCTAGCCGTGTGACCTTGGGCACATTACCCCAATTGCCCTCCAAAAAGCAAAAAAAAAAAAAAGAAAAAAGAAAAAGAAAATAATTGAAGAAAGGTATATGGACATATGAATACATATGTGAATGTGTGTATATATGTTTACAGTTATACATGGATAGAGGGCACAGGTTGAATTTGGTGGGAAGGGATGATACTTAAGGGGTGAAGTTATGAGGTGAGAGAGGAAAGTGACAAGAGGAGATGGGGAGAGACAGGGTAGGGTAAACTATGTCATGTAGAAGAGGCAAGGGGAAGTAATTGCAGGGGAGGGGAAGAACAGGAAGGCAAAAAGGCAAAACCTTATTCTCATTGAATTTGGCTCAGGGAGAGAATCACATACATACTAAATGGGATATTTCACCCTGCAGGAGAGTAGGGGAAAGGGGGATGAGAGGGGGGATGATGGAGGGGAGGGCATTCTATCGGGATGGGAGGTTGGAAGTACCCACTATAGAAGAGGGACAGGATCAAAGTAGAGAATAGACCAGGTGGGGGGTGGGATGATGGGAGGGAAATATAAGCAGCCTTTTACAATATATCTACTATGGTAATGTTTTGCATAGCTATACATGTACAACACATACTGAATTGCTTATCTTCCCAGAAGGAGTGGGTGACAAGGGAGGAAGGGAATGGATCTGAAATTCGAAGTTTTAAAATTAAATGTTTCAAATGTATATAAAAAAAGAATAAAGGATAAAACAAACAAACAAACAAACAAACAAAAAAGAGTCAAGAGTTCCTCCATGAACTCAGGACTTATTTACACTATGGAGAAAGATCTACCGTGATTCACTGGCTGATGGTTTATGCCATCAACCAGGATTTTATCACAGTTGTTGAGAAAGAACTCTGGTAAACACTGAATCTGGAGTCAGATAACCAGGGTTAAAATCTCAGTGTAGCCATTTATTAGTTATATAATTTTGAGGAGGCCATGTAATATGAGAATGACCAGATTGAAGTTAAATAATTTGGAGTTTATACCATTTAACAAAGACCAAGAGGCCTGCAGGTACCAGAGATATTTAGATATGGAGATGGTCCCAATATCTCCAGAAAGACTGGAGTCACCCTTTTTTGGGGAATAGGAGGATAATCACTCAGGGAAATCATTCCTTCACTCTCCTATCTTCAGTAAGTATATTGGGTTGGCATTCATTATATGTATTTCACACCAAACATTTGAAGTCTAGGAGCACAATTGTTTTTTTTTTTTTTTGGACTTCAGGATAACATCTACCTTCCCTGGTCACTTTGAGAGGAAGTAATTCTGCCTCACACTTGAAAGGTTACAGCTAATCTCAGCTGGCTTAACTTCCCCTCTCCACCATACGTTATTACATGAAAGACAATCACTGATAGCGAATAAACATTTATCAAAGCAAGCAAGACAGTAATCAGAGAAGGCATACAGATCTCTTTAAAAGATAGAATACTCAAGAGTTTGGAGATTCTGTGACTCAGGAGTAAAATGAAGTCTCAACTTTACCAGGAAAAGAATGATGGACCCAATGAATCCACTCTTAGCAGTCTCTGGGGGGTGTAAGCAATGGGGATCAAAGCACAAGCTGTGGTACCAGCTTTTCCATATATTCCTGTAACTCTAGGAGACGAGAAAGATGTCTCCCAGTTACCATTCAAAAGCCACACCTTACTTCTTTTGCCCATAATTTCTTTCGTTGCTTCTCTTTCACTGAAGTCTCAGTCATCAGGGATGGCATCATTCTACAAATACACAATGCCACAGGGATGTCTTTGCAGGGACCACCACCAAGTCAGCCTGAGGGTGGGACTACATCATTCATCTAAAAATCAATCAATCACACTTATTAAGTGCTGTGCTAAGGGCTGGGGATACAAACAGAGGCAAAAGACAGTCTCTACCCTCAAGGAAGTTATAGTCAATTGGCTGGGTATTGATGAGGACGGGGAGTACCATAGAGCTGATTGAGATTAGGGGCAGGGGGAGACTTTTACTTATGTGTCACAATCTGACCTATTGTTTACTTGTTTTTAGGTTTAATTTTGCCAACTCAACAGGTAAGAGAGAGCTACAGCTGTCCTTGACTTTCTCCATCCACTATTTTCATCACTACTCCCCCTGTGTTTTTCTATGCCTGCCTCTGAGGGAATAGCTGCTTTATGAACATGCCCACAAACCTCTGAGGAGGGACCAGAATTTTGAGTAGCTCAAAGATCAAGCTGTTTCTGTGTTCATTGATGTACCTGTCCTTCTATTAAGCACCTACTGTGCACAAGGCACTGGGGGAGCTATAAACATATAGAAGAGATGGTCTCTAATAACTAATAGTAGCTATCTTTTATATGGCACCTACTATGTGCGAAGCGCCAGGATAAGAACTCTACAAATATCATCTCCTTTAATTCTTACAATAACCCTGGAAGATAGGTACTATTAAGCACCATTTTATAGTTGAGGAAACTGAAGTAAACAGAGGTTAAGTAATTTACCCAAGGTCAAATCCCTTAACAGCTAGGAAGCTTCTGAGGCTGGCTTATGAATGCAGGTCTTCCTAACTCCAGGCTCAGTGATCTATCCACTGCATGGCCCTTAATTGCTTATGTGACCCTAAGAAAGGGACCTTTTTCTGGACCATCCTCAGTTACCTCATCTGAAAATTCAAGGTGGTTGGCCCAAGTGAACTCCAAGACTCCTTCTGGCTCTCAATCCTATGATCTAGGCAAGGGAAAGGATAATGCATACATGGGCAGGCTACAAAATGATGTGTCCAGTCTCTCAATCCTGACCAAAGTCAAGAAAATCCCTTTTTCCTTCGGTTCAGTAGAGACAAAGTTTGAATATTTTCCAAGGGATTTTTTGTAGGTAACAAGGGAAAACAAAACTTTTAAAAAGACTTTTAAAAGTCTGGAAATGGAGTTTTTAAAGGCAATTTCTTTTCCTAATGCCATCCAAGTCTAGCCACTGAGGAGTTTGCCTGAAGCATCTTACCACTTTGTTCTTTGCTCCATGAGGGGGCTCCCCATGCCAAAGTATCCCCTATCTTCCCTACGGAGGGGGCTAGATGCTCGGCCTCAGTCACATATATCTCTCCCAATCTCCCTTCCTCAAGGTCAGTGATTTAATTCACTTCCCTAACATAGAGAGAGCCCTTCACCACTCTCTAGGCCTACACACGGGCATCAAAACACATCCCAGATATGTGGGTACAAACTCAACAAGAGTTTACTCCCTTTCTTGGGAAGAACAAATGGGGTATTTTCCACACTCTATCTACCTTGATGGGATGGAAAAGCTGGATATTGTCAAGAAATGGGACTGTAGGTGGGGGATTACAAGGAATGAAACGGGGTGAACAGCCATGTGAGGAGCTTGAGGAGCAGGGGATAAGCCAGGAAACTAGGAGGTAAGAGATTGGGGGAAGGATGCAGGGAGACAGGTAGAGTATGGAGGGAAGGAGATGGGCAAAGAGAGTGGAGAAGGCTAGGGGCCTGAAAGGAGAAGGAAAGTACAGGAATGGAAGAGAGGCAAGGAGCTTGGAAGGGAAGGTAGGGGCAAGCAAGGAAGCTGGAGGTGTCAGGGGATGAACAAAGGTCTTGGCAGGGGTCGGGAGACTGCAGGCAACAGCAGACTAAGGGAACTGAAGACAGGAGACTCACAGGGCACAAGAGATGGGCAAGGAGGCTGGAGAAGGCAGGATATAAGGAGATAGGAAGGGAAGAGAAAACTAACAGAACCTAGCAACTGGAGACTGGCAAAAGGCAGGCAAGAGATGAGAAGTGGTGGGGAAAGGCAGGAGAAAGCCAAATATTCTGATGGGGAGGGACAATATAAAGACACAGGGAGGACAGGAGAACAGTCAGGGTAGCAGGAAGGCAGAGGGAAGAGAGGAAAGAATAAAGGAAAGGAGAAAAGACTCAGGAGGTAAACTGTTATTGAAGCAGCTTGTTTATCCACTGGAGATAAATCCTGCTGGCTCTTAGGGAAGACTAGCCGGGCATGCTTCCAGCCTCCTCTCTCTCTTTATCTTGTCCCCTTGTTGGGGGTTGGGAAGCTGAGTGCCAAGGCCAGTCTGGCTCTTGACTGTGCTCCAGAGGCCTCATGGTCTCCCCCTCACTGAACCATTACTGTCTCTGTGCCTTTCTGGCACCACAGATAGCTGGCAGTGATTTCCCTATTGCCAACCACTTCAGGTTCAAGCTCCTCTGCCCAGGATTCAAGATACTGTCGTTTCGTCCTGACCTACCTTTCCAACCTTCTCTCTCTGTTTTCCAAAGCTCCCTGCAGTGGGGAGAGGGCTAGTTTCAGAATCAGGGGGCCTGGAATGGAATCTTGGCTCTGTCTCTTAGTGCCCTAGTAACCTTGGGCAAATATGTTCCCCTCCCTGGGTCTCAGTTTCCTTACCTGGAAAATAAAGGGGTCAGATTCAATTATTTTTTTAGGTTTCTTCCAACTATTGGTACAGTGGAAAGAGTCCTGGCTCTGGAATCAATGGACCTGAGTTCAAATCCTACTGTGCCACCTTGGGTGAATCAATCAACCTCTCTGGACCTTATCTATAAAATGAGGAGTTGGACAAGATGGTCCCAGAAGTCCCTTGGAGATACCGAGCAACTATGATCCTGTTAAATTCTGCTTCTGACTGGCCTCCCAATCCAGTCTTGTTACTCTCCTTGACAGCCTACAAGCCTTTGTCTCTTCATTCCTGGGTGTGGCAAGGCTTCCCTCCTCCCCTCCCATCTGAGAGCTCTCCAGATCCAATTGGGCTTCTTACAGGAAACCTTCTTGGACCACTGAAGGCACTTGGTTTTTTTGGATGTCTCATGGTAAATCATGTCTATATAGTTTGTGTTGGTAGTTAGCTATACTTTCCTCATTTTTTCTTTCTTCAGTGGTGGACACGAAATCTTCCCTACCAGACTGGAAGCTGCCTGAGGGAGAAGTCCCTTTTCTTTTCTAGCGTCAGATAGTAGAAAGAGAGCTTGACCTGGAGTCAGTGGAGGCAAGTTCAAGTCCCGGTTCTTTCCGTTTCTAGCTCTGACTCTGGTCTTTCGTTTTCCTTACCTGTAAAATGGGAATAGTCACATGTATTTTACTTCCCTCACAGGATTTTCCTCAAGAGGCTGTCCTGTTCAGGGAATGAGCATTCCTTCAGTCATCTAGGCTTGCCATCTCAGTGTCAGCCTTGACTCCTCATTCTTCCTCACCTCTATCCAATTGGTTACCACCGTGATCTCTGGCATACACTTCCTTATTTCTGCATCATAACCACCACTCCAGTTCCAGTCATTGTCACCTATTGCCTGTAATATTGTAATACCTTCCTAATTGATCTCCCTGCCTCAGGTCTCACCTTTCTCCAATATCCCCTCCATTTAGCCACCAGGGTGGTTTCCCCAAAATACAGATCTGAACACTTCGCCCTCTCCCCAAGTTCCATTTAATAAACTCCAGTGGTTTCTCTCTCTCTCTCTCTCTCTCTCTCTCTCTCTCTCTCTCTCTCTCTCTCTCTCCAATAATCCTGAGAGACAGGAACTATTATTATCCTCATTTTTCAGTTGAGGAAACGGAAGTAGATAAGTTAAGGGACATGCCAGGAGGAACATAGCTCATAAGTGTCTGAGGCTAGATTTGCACTCAAGTCTTCCCGACTTCAGGTCCAGCTGGACTTAGCTGTCTTTGGTTATGTTTATGACTACTTGGCATTATTCATACACAATGCTCCATCTTCCAACTCTACGGTTCTTTACATCTTCTTCTCCCATGCCTAAATACTCTTCCTCCTCACCTCTACATCTTGGAAGCCTGATTTCTTTCAAGAATCATTCAAGAGCTATCTGAATGATGTTATGATTCCTCATCCTCCCAACAGCTTGTGCCTTAGCTTCCAAAGAGACTTTCTTTCTCCTTTATATGTGTTTGTTTTGTGGGTAATTGGAGTTAAGTGACTTGCCCAGGGTCACATAGCTAGTAAGTATCTGAGGTTGGATTTGAACTTAGGTCCTTCTGACTCCAGGGTTGGTATACTTTTCATGTGTTTTGAATATGCCCACATGTGTATGTATTGTCTCCTTTGTTAGGATGGAAGACCCTTGAGGGCAGGGACTATTTTGCTGTTATCTTTGTGTCTCTGATAACTTAGGACAATGCCTGGCATATAGTAAGCATTTAATAAATACTTTCTTGGCTATTTAAGAGTGGTTTACAAACTCTGAGGTGACATAGAAATATAGGATTTTTTTTTCGTGTCTCAGCCCAGCCAACAAAGAGTATTCCATGCCTCCTTACCAACTGGTTGAGTAATTTAACTAGATGCTCTCTATGGTGGCATTAGATTAGGGTTGACAAAAAAAGAATAAGCCATAGAGGGGAGGGGAGGAGAGTGTGAGCTTTGTGATAAAAGTTGACAATAAATGGCATTCATGGGGGCTACTGGAAGCATTGTCTCTGCCCTGCCCCCCAGTCAGAAAGCAGGGACTGAGGGAAGGAAATACCCTGAGAGCAATCATGAAAGATGATTTCCGGAGCTCTAATTATGGTGGGCTCTGAGTGCTTTTCCCCAGCACTCTAAATTTAGAGGACATTAGCAGCCATATCTCAGGGCTTCCTTCCCTGCCTCCAATAAGCCACACCTGGCCCCCACCTATCTCCCCATTTCCCCAGTCGAAGCCAGCCCTTTAGTAGTGAAGATAATCAAAGGATGTCTCATCAATCACTCCTTCCCCTTGGCAGCCATGTCCCAGGTTCGTCTCTGCTCACCCCTGCCCCAGACCTGCTCTTCACATCTTTCCCCGGTACAAAGATCCGTAGCAATGCCTCTGATCATTTCCCCAGCCTGTGCATGCATTCATGTATTCAATGAGCACACCTTTCTCAAGAGCCCCCTTGATATAAAACTCTGTACTAGCTGAGCTGCTATGGATGGATTTCTTTTAGACATCACCTGCCTTTTCAACCTTCCCCATCCGGCTAGGTGGGGCAGTGAATAGAATATTAGGTCTAGAATCAGAGAGACCTGAGTTCAAATCTAGCCTTGGGTGTTTTTTTCAAAAATGTGACTGACCTGGAAAGTCACTCAACCTCTGCCTGCCTCATTCCTTCCATCTGTAAAATGGAAATAGGAATTAATGGAAAAGGATTAAATAACACGATGTTTGTAAAGTACTTCACAGAGCCCTTGGCACATAGAGTGACTCATAGACACTTGTTTTTCCTTTCCTTCCTTCTCCATCCCTGTCCTGTGAGCCAAGTCAAAGCCTTGTATAAAGCAGCCTTGTTCTTTTCAGAGCTGTAGAAACTGGTTGCCCTGAATTACGATGTCCAGGATCTCCACCTTGGCCCCAGGGGCAGAGGGAACGTAGCCTTGAGAAGGGGTCTCCTCATGTCGTGATTGATAGGACTCTGGTCTAGGGGAAGGAAGATCCTGCTTCTGACACTTACCAGCTATGTAGATCTGCACAAAGCACTTTAGCCCTCTAAGCCTCAGTGTTTTGTTCTATAAACTGAGGTAACTGGACTCAATGTACATTACCGTCCCTAGCTATCTAGTTATCGATGAACCTCTGATCCTTTGAAACCCAAGGCAGGCCCTGCATGGTGGAAAGAACATACAGTAAGTCAAGAGACTGAGCTCCTCAGCCCAGCCACCACTTTCTAGGCCCGTGACCTCATCAGGGTTGATTAGAGCCAATGAGGTGAATTCAATAAAGAGGCTTTGAAAACCCAAAGGTAGTATGTAAACTTGAGGGTCTCAACATTCTTATCATTATTGCTGATTCTGAATATTAATTTGTCCTGATCGGGACCCATTCACCCCTGCTGATTTCTGCAGCATTCTCTTACCACTTTCCTCAAAGCCGTATTCCATGCCCTGCCAAGTATTCCTCTGCTTCGTGACAGCACAGACGTTTATTTATCTTTCCCTTGTCTCAAACTTCAGTCTCTTCTGTTTGGTCTCCCATACTCAAACATCTTCCTCAGGCCTTCATCTCCCCCAGCTATGTGGCTGCTTCTCCCATCTCATCCCAAACGACACCCTAGGATTGTATTTGGATAGGCTTCCATCTCCCCAAAACCAAAATATTGACTTTGGCTTTCTGAAGTGGGGTAGAATGTCAGTGGTCATTATAGGCTTCTAGCCATTAGCAGAAAAATTGTGAACTTATTAATGGAAAAGCAGGAAACAGAACTGGAAGAGGACTCTACCAGAGGGCCCTAGGACAAGGTTGGGTAGAAGCCTGTGGGGAGCCATTTTCTTCATCATTTCCAAAATCTCAGAGTTGCCCATTTACCAAGATCACATCTGGCCCAGTCCTCTAACCATGAAGAAGAGGGGGGATGAGTGAAAAGACTGAAGAGGAAGACTTATGAAAGACCCCAGTCTGATGGGAAAAGCCTGGTCTTTACCCTTGGGACTTTCCAATAGAGGTTGGCTTCTTAGACCTTTCTAAGGTAAATATGGAAAGGATTTTTACGGAGCACAGAAGTTCCCTTCACTAGGCCTCCTTTCAGATGGCTGTTCAATTTATCCATTTAAGTGAATATGTATTAGGTGCCAAATATACATAAAGTACCCTGCAAGATTCTAGAATTATAAAAGTAGACTCTGTCCTCAAGGACCTTACAACCTAATAGGGGAAGAAGGACAGTATATCAATAACTATGACACAAAAGCTATTGAGGAAAGTAAAAAAGAGAAATTCAGAGACATGCTTGGCAGCTAGGCTGCAGGATTCATAGGACACTGAACTTAAAAGTCATTAAGACCTTTGTTTGAATCCTGCCTCAGATACTTACTCAGCTATGGGATTCTAGGCAAGGCTCTTCCTGCTTTCAGCCTCAATTTATCATCTATAAAATGGGGATAATAATAGTATCCATCCCATGGAATTTCTGCAAAGATCAAAGGAGATAACATATGTAAAGATTTTTTTTACACCTTAAAATACTGTGTTATATAAATGTTGGCTATTATGCTAGGAGAAATTTAAGAAGAGAAAAAATACTATATTATAGTAACCAGACAATATAATCAGTCAACCCATATCAATTAAGCACCTACTATATGCCAGGTACTGTACTAAGTGCTGGGGATAGAAAGATTAAGTAAAATTATGCTGATCCACAAGAAGCTTATTGGGAGACAACATGCACAGATATAAGTATATATACAATATTACACTTAAAATTAATAAATACATTTAAAATGAATGAACAAATAAATAAAAGGATTGAATGAATAAACAGATAAATACATTTGTGCATAGATATTCGAATGCATGCATGTATACCTGCATAGATTAATGCATCCATCCATCCATCCATTCCTCTATTCCTCCATCCTTCCATCCACCCATCCATCCATCCTTCCTTCTCCATCCACCCACATATCCATCCATCCATCCATCCATCTAAGTAACTAAGAGAGCAGGGCCTAAACACTGGGGATATCAAGAAAGACTTTTGAGCTAACTCTTGACAGAAACTAGATATTATAACTATATCAATTATGAGAAAGGCAATGTGGTAAAGAGTCTAGACAGGCAGCCTTGGAGTCAGGAAGTCTTGTGTCCAAATTTTGTCTAACATGTTTACTACGTGACCCTCGGCAAGTCACCTAACTTCTCAGGCCTCAAGGGAGTTCTCCAAAACCATATGTTACTGATGACTGGCCAGTCTGCATTGGTGTTTTGGCCAAGGGGAATTTCCGCACCAAGAGCTCCCACACAGATCATCTTTACAAGTCTTCACCACAAACTAGAAGCCAAACTAGTAATAAGATTATGACTCTGACACATTAAGAAGTTCCTCCGGCACATGGAAGAGACCCACAGAGCCAAGAACATCATTAATCCCCATTTTGTTCCTTCAAAGCTAATAAATCTTTATAAACACAGATCTGGCCAGGCAGGGTCTAGGGAGTTAGTCATCTGCTTTCCCCCTTCTGCTTCTACATGTAAAAAACAAACTTTTGTCTATCTCCATTTATACAGAAAGTTGCTGGTTGTGTGGGGGGAGATGTCTTCATTCACCCACAAAAATGACGAAGCCATAAGGAAATTCTTCAGTTGAGGGGATAAAACTACCTCTCTGGCATCTCCTCCATTTGTTCCTCACCTTCCTTTGAGGATTGAGAAAAATGGAACAAGAAGCAATGAGTCTTGGGTTTCTGGGCCTACACAGAAAGCATGGGACAGAGTAATAAAAAGGACATTAAAAACCCTGGGCGATCAATCAATTGTTGAACATGCTGATGAGATATTTATTTATTTAGGCATGGGTTGGGTTAGATGGTCTCAAAAGTCCCTGCCACCCCCAGTTCTGAGATTCCGTGAAGGTTTTCCAAGTAGTCTACTCACAATTATCCTGTGAGGCAGAACACATGGCTGTCATTGGTCTCATTTTACAGATGAGAAAATGGAGGTTCAAGGAGTTGATTGACCAGCCTTACAGTAAAGTTTCAGAGTTTTTTGACACCAGGACCAAGGTTCTCCCTGCTCTAGCATGTCCTAAACTGGGATAGGGATAAGGGAAGGCTCGGAAATTAAGTGGAAAGAACATGGGACAGGAGACCTAGACTTTACTTCCTTTCCCCTCTCTGAGCATCAGTGTTCTCATCTGTCAAATAAAAGTGTTAAATCAAGATGGAGCTTTAAAGTTCCTTCCAGTTCTAACATTCTCTCTCTCTCTCTCTCTCTCTCTCTCTCTCTCTCTCTCTCTCTCTCTCAGAGTCAAGTCCTTTTAGCTTTGGGATGGGGCTGTGAATTAATGTTGATATTGAAAGATTTCCAAGCCAGAGGCCTTGTAGTCCACACCCACACGTGATGAGTGGTGTGTTGGATAGCAGAAAATAATGGAGAGAAGAATAAGTTTTTCCTTAATATCACCTTGGCTTAGACTATGCTGGAAAACACTTTTCAGTACAACTACAAAGCTGTCCAAAGAACCAAGCTGCCAACATGGCACCCCAGCACCCCTTTATGGTGCCTACAGGCTGCTTCTGCTCTGTTCTGTTTCCCTTGTCCAAATCCTGCCTCTGAAAGCAATCACAAGGTCCCTTCCAACTCTAAATGTTCAATCCTATAATCCTCAATCTATAATCTTAATTTAATCAACAAGAATGCATTGAGCTCCTACTATGTGCCAGGAACTGTATTTGGTGCTGGGGACACAAATACAAAAATGAAAGTCTCTGTCTTCAAATATCATTGAGGAACAGACATCATAAAGATATGTATACACATATATGTACACCTACATATGTGTGCATACATGTGCTTCCATACCAATTGCATTGTGTTCCTATATGACGGTACATGTGTGTACACATGTGTACATTATATGTGCGTGTGTATATGTATGCATACACATGTAACAATATACATTGATGTCTATTTCTTTATTCTCTAAAAGATATAGAAATAGCTCTAGCTATAGAGTTATTTCATAGATATATAGCTATGGAAATAGATCTAGAAATAGATATGGAGAGCTATAGATAGATGTAGAAATAGACATGGGAAGATATATATATACACATATTATATATATGCACATATATACACATATACATATACATATATATGCATATACATATACATATACTATATCAGGCTTCCTGCTACACATATCATCATACCCCCTCAGTTGATGACTGTGGGATTCATTTCATCAGCCATAACAAGGGAAGGGCAGTATTCATGCCAAACCGAAACAAGAGACTAGTGACAAGTCCCTCCCTTGAATCCTACATGTGTCACCAAGATGAAGTCTTAAAAAGGTATTTTGGTTGTGCCTCTAAATAATAGGTTGCAAAGGAGATTGTTTGGGCCAGAGTTATTGAGGTAGTATGTCTATACTGGTCATACTAGAAGTCAAGATATGCATTCTAGTCCCAGGAATGCCACGTACTCATTACCTCAGGCAAGTCCCTTAATTGGGTCTGGGTCCCAGTTTCCCCATCTGTAACTTCTTGTTTTCTCTCCCTCTCACAGGACTGTAATGAGAATGAGATGAGATAAAGAGTGCAGAAAAAGCTTTGGACATCAGACAGATGGAATCAATTGGATACTTTAAGATTCTACTTCATATTTTCTCTTTTGACTGAGGGTCAAAGTCTTTTGGTTTCTGAGGGTTGATATTTGTCCATCTGCTTTTGCCAGGATTCTTTCCAGATGGGGTGGTAAACCAAAGGAAAGAGACTTCCTGTCTCTTTGGCAGAGTCAGGATGAAAATTTATAAGCTCTGAGCTTCTAAATAGCCTGTGTTTTAGACCACTGGGTTAGCCATGTTCAAGGGTTCCCAGGATCCTAGGGGCCATATATCAATCCAGTAGGACTCCTACATAAGAATAATTTGAGAAATCAAAGAAATCAAGGACAGAACTGGAACAGAACCTCCCCAAATAATCAGATCCACCACCACCAGCTCATTCTAAGCAATAGCAGATTGAAATAACTCCTAAAAATATGGTAACCACTCTTCAGAATCTTCAGGGAATGGAATTCCATAATCCCTCCAAGTCAACCATTCTGATATCTCTCAAGTCTCAGATGGGAAATTCTAACCCAAATCCCAAGTATTTCCCTTGTAACCTTTCCCCTCACCTTCTATCTTCCTTTGGTGCCCAGTGACCATATCCTTCTGGGAATATTTCTAAGTTTTGAGGGTGAACATTTTATCTCCTCATTCTACCTCCCTAGGCCTCACATAATGGAACTCCCCTTGACCTCTTTTTGGCCCAGACTCATGACTTCATTCAGATAGTAAACTCCTGGTGTGGAAACTTATTCTGCCAAAATAGATCAGGCAATAACTCAGTAACACAGTCACAGAGAGTTTTCTGGGGGCAATTACAAATTAAGTAACTTGGCCATGGTCCCATAGCTGTTAGGTTAAAAAGTCAAGACCTGAACTCAGATTTTACTAATACCAGGGCTAACCCTTCAATAGGCCAAGCTGTCTTTCATGTTATATATACTTAATAATAATTCATGTTAACAGCCCTTTAAAGTGTATCCAATAGTTTTCTCATAAAATCACTCTGAAGTAAGCAGAATTATGATTCCATCTTACAAAGAGGAAGCTTAGGTCTGAGAAATTAAGTGATTCTCTCATCTGTAGCCAGGATAATATTTTTATTAAATGAATGAATGAATCATTGAAATCAACTTTCTCATCTCTGGGTTCAATCATAATTGTAATACATTTCTCTTTCCAAAGCTCTTTCATACACAAATCTCATTTGAACCACACTGTACCCCTATGAGAGCCTATACTGTTGTCTCCATTTAGCAGATGAGAAAATTGAGATCCAAAAAGCTCAGGTGATTTGCCCAAAGTTACACAGGAAATGGCCGCCACTAGAGTCTTGGCCACCCTGCAAATATAGCTCCTTTGCTCTTTTCCGCTAAACCTGTAGGTTTGATTCTTTCTTCATTAGCTTGTTTTCCAAATTCTCAGATCACCTGAGATATATGACCTCAGCCCCCATTCCTTCCAGCCTTTGAACAAGGCTGCCCTCCATATCCTTCAGCTCCCATTCCCAGTCACTTGAGATCTTGGAGCCTGGGGTTAAATGTCCTATTTCTCATGCTCTCAGTGCCCAACAGCAAGATAGCTGACTTAGGTAAGGACATCAGCATTTCCCATCAGCCTTGGGGACAAGTTGGAGCATTTAGAGTTGGCAGCTCTGAAGTCCCTTGCTGGCTTGCCAAAGAACGGCATTTCAGATCAGAGTCCAGCTGTGAGTGTCCAAGGACCAGCCAATGACTGGGAGCCATCCAGTGACTTAATGGAAAGCCATCATATGACCTAGGGGAAAAAAAAGACAACAACAACAACAACAAAAAAAAAAACTCCACACATAGTGAACAGAAGGTACTTCAGATGAGAATGGAAAAGAAATTGGGGAAAATGACTGAACTTAAAAGGACAGCGAAACATGAGATTGAGGAGTCACCTCCCACTCCTGCACATAACTCCTATCTGGGCGGTTCTATTTCCCAAATCATGATAATATCCATTATCCCACAGAGCTGACCATATGACACCAACCCCCTTTCAATAAACTCCAGTGGCTCTTTATTACTTCCTGGACCAAAGAGATGGATAAAATAATCTATTTGGCTAATAAAGTCATTCCTACCTCTCCAGTCTTCTTATACTCTCCTCCCTCCAGGTACCCTCTGGTCACTTTCATATTCCTCATACAATATTCCATCTTCTGGCTCTGGGCATTTTCTTTGGCACTCCCCCATGCCTGGATCACAACTAAAAACTAAGCTGATGAGGATCCAGGAAGGCAAACTTCATCACATTAGACTGTGAAGTTGAGTTAAGGAATTTCCATCAAGCAAATCAGACTGATTCATGCTCTTCCCCAATCAGCCTAGGACCACAACAGCAGCAATTACTGAACTTTCAAGGTTCAGCTCAACACTGACTTCTTCCCTGAAGCCTCCCCTGAAAAACCCATCCCAGGCAGATCTCCCTGTCCTCTGACCCCCTGCAGCTCTTAAGAGTCTAAACCATATAATCCAGCCCTGATTGCATTCTGTCTTCTCTTGTTCTTTCTTGCTTATGTGTGAATCGTCTCCCCTGACAAATTATGAGTTTCCTGAGACCAGGAGCTGTCTTCTTCTCCTCTCCCCCACAGTGTCTAACTGTGAATGACAGAATCTTAGTATTGGAAGAGGCCTCAGAGGCCATTCAGACCCTTCCTGGGCTCATAGTGTGTGAGATGTATGGATTGTATGACTGACTTTTGGAAATCAGAGTTGCAAGTGGACAATTCTTTGGTTCAAGCTCCCACAAATAGAGACTGTAACAATTGGCATTATTATATTAATTTAAGGTTTATAAGGGCCTTGGGAGGTGGGCAATGCAAATATTGTCTGTATTTTATGCCTAAGGAAAATGGGGCTCAGAGAGGTTGTTCAGATCTTGCAGTTGGTACATGACAGGATGTGAAACCTGAATCATCAGACTCCAGTGTTCTTTCCACTGACCCAGGACGACTCTCTAAGATGCTGTGAAAAGTGAGTCTGGGGCCATCCAGGTGATGCAGTGGATAGAGCACCAATCCTGAAGTCAGGAGGACCTGGCCTCAGACATTTACTAGTAGTATGATCATAGGCAAGTCACAACCCCAATTGCCTCAAAAAAAAAAAAAAAGTGAGTCTAACACTTGGTCTCACCTGTCACATCTAGACTCCCTTGGATATTAGCCCAGTTTGAGGCACTTTGTGGTACAGGGCAGCACTGGTTCAGAGACATAGTTCATGAGTTACCATTCATAATACTTTTGCCAATCAACTAGAGGACACATCAGTTCAAAGCAAAAGACACTTAATTAAACAGCATGGTAAAAAAAAAATTACAAGGAAGATTTCTACCCTGCACTTGGGGACATATCCTCCCACAGACTACTATACGACCAGTGATAAAAAGATATAAAGGGAACATGAATAACCAGGAAATACACACGGTACAGTATATACATGAATACATGTGTACATGCATGTATGAGTATGCGTGGTTGTGTGCATATGTATGTGTGTATATATACACATGTAAATTTATATTTTATATATTTTACAGGCATATTATATATAATATATATATGGAGAGAGAGTCAGGAAGATTTAAGTTGAAATCCAGCTTCGACACTTACTAGCTGTAAGTGGGCAAGTCATTCAATCTGTTTACCTCAGTTTTCTCAACTACAAAATAAGGAAAATAGTAGCAACTACCTCCAAGAGTTGTTGTGAAGATCAAATAAGATTCGATTTCTAAAGCCCTTAGCACAGAGAAAGCACAATATAAATTTTAGCTATTATTACTGTCGTTACTATGAATATTTGTTCTGTATCTATGTCTAGATATATACATATGTATGCATATTTATATATACATCTACAGAAACTCATATCTATGTTGTGTATATACGCATGTGTACATATACATATGTGCATACATGTACCTACCTATATTGGTGTGGATACATATACATGTAGGTATAGGGATGGGAGGCAGCTTGGTGGCTCAATGGATAGACATATGTATAAATGGGCATATGCATTATCTGATACACATATTCATGTATATATTATATATATACACACATACATAAATACATGAACACATATCCATGTATTTTTATTATCCACTTGAGAAGAAAATGACAAATCACTCCACTATATTACCAAGAAAGCCTCACAGACATGATTGGTGTACTACGGTCCATGGGATCCCAAAGAGTTAGACACAACTGAACAATAACACCTTATATAGGCATATAAGGAGATATGTCTATCTGTCTGTATGCATGTGTATGCACGCATGCATGCCTGTACACATGTGTGTATGCATGTATGTATATATACATATATACAAAATGCAGAGTATATATAAAACACAAATATGTACATACACATGTATATTGTGCATATGTATTATCTTGATATATTCAGATATATACACATATGTATGTGAGTGAACATAAATCCAGGAACCCATATACACATATTTCTATCTATTGCTTCATATGGTTGAGGCATAGGGACACAGACACAGCCATATTGTGCCTCAGATGCTGCAGAGCTACTGATGCTCTCTGATGATATTATCAGGTGAGTTGCTTTCTCCCCTGAGTTGGGGTCTTCCGCTGTGCTTCTCCCTGGTTTACCACTATCCGCTGGGCAGCTGAAAAGCAGGTGTCACTTTTGCTTCTCTCTGCTGCCATCCGTGGCTCCTTCCCAACTGATATAATAGAAGGGAGGGGTCTGACAGCTCTTTAGACCCATAGCCCCAGGGACTATCATTAGTTCCTTTTGACACAGTTCCAGCCCGCTGTAGCTGGGGAGTGAGTCAAAGAGAAGCCCTTAGGCATCTTGACGTCTACCTTTTGAAGCCTTTCCTCCTGATGCTACTTGGAGCACCTCCTGCTAGCAACCAAATCAAGTTTCCTTGTGTAGGTGAGAGGCCCCTTGCAATTCAGGCATTTGCTCAGTTTTCTTGGACATGGAGGTAGAAGGGTTTGGGTTTTGTATTACATTATCAGACTCTGACTTAAGGCTACCTCTCTATGCCTCACTGTCATAGTTGCATGGCCAGAGAAAGCGAATATCAGATGGCAAATATCCATACAGACGTCCCCTTCTTCTTACATCATCTTACCCTCCCTTGGTCTCAGTTTCCTCATCTGTAAAACGAAGTGTTTGAATTTGGTGGCCTCTGAGATCTCTCTCAGCTCTAAGTAGATCATCCTATGGTCTGGTCCTTATGGTCAGCTTAACAATGTCTCTTGACAGATTGGCACTATGGCTCCCAAGCCCTTCCAGAGAAAGTAATGGGAAAAGAAATAGACGACATTCCAGTATAGCTCAAATCCATCCACCCTCCCTGTGGGGGGTTCACACCTTCATGTGAACACCAGCAGAGCCACCTTAAATGGATTTACAAGAACTGGAGTCTCAGGGACACAGACTGGGAAGATGGGCCCTAGCTCAGCATAAGGAAGAGAAAAGGATTTGTCTATGCAGCTAATTTTGTGGCCGTCCATCCCCCATGCTTCTTCTACGGAATAAAATGAACTGTCAGCAATCTTCACATCTCCAGTAAAAATAGTTAAGAGAGAGGAAAAGTGAGAGAATAGAGTAGATTAGTGTTTACTTGTAAATTCCACACAGACAAGGACCACATCTTCCTTAGTATTTCAGGGACTCCCACATTGCCTCTATCACACTTGGAGGTTTCCAGAAGACACTGGCTTTAGCTTTCCTCATTTTATAAAGGATCCCTTGGCATAAGGGACATGTTCCCCATCAGAGGAGGGCAAGAGGGAGACATTTCTCTGATATCTCATGTGTTTTTAGATATAACAATGTATTGACTTACTTTATTTAACTGTTATTCATTTGTTATAAGGAAGGTTATAGTTGGGGAATGAAAGCCACTGGAAATTGACAGTGATTTTTTTAAAAAAAGAGCATCAATAAAATAATTTTTAAAAGCATCCTGTCTAATCTTTCCTCTTTATCCCCCCAGGGTGCCTAGTATAGGATTCTGCACAAAGGAGATATTCTATAAATACCAGTTTTGCTGTTCAGTACTTCCATCATTCTGCCTCAGGACCAAAACCAACAGGAATAAATATCACTGATGACCAATGAAAAGAGCCTCACATTTTGTCTGCACCTAAAGCACTGGCCCAGCGAAAGAGATACCTCTCCTCCTTTATTCTGAGGCTGGCCAGTGAGAACAAAGATGTCTAGGAGCTCTCTTATTTCAGTCCTGAAGACAGCTCTCTCACTGGTAATACTCATCTGTACCTTTCAGTTATTTCCTAGGGAAGTTAGTGCCTAGCCAGGCTTCTTTGGGTATGCCATGTGGAGGTTTCTGAGGGCTTGGCAGTTACCAGTTATTTCTGACTCTTGAGGGAGACTATGGCTCTCTCCATTTTAAATTGGGACAGACTGGACCCCAAAGGATGAAACATGGAATAAGGAAGAAGTTAGGGTGAGATTCTATATCTTCTCCTAGAAGAATGTAAACTCCTTGAAGTTAGGGACTTTGTCTCTTTTTAATCATCATGGTCCCCAGTGTTTTACACATATTAGACATCTAATGTTTGTGCAACTGAATTGTTTTGTTTTTGAATATGAATTGTTTGAGAGCAGAGATTATGCCTTCCTTTCCCCCTCCCACACCCCCACCCTGGGGTGTACCACAGAGCCAGCCACGATGAGACCCAGTAAATATTTGCTGGATGAATGATTGAGTGAAGGGTAATTTCAAAGTATACAGGTTCAGAGCCAAAGGGATGGATTCTATAACCTCTTACTCTACTGTATGCTGGGCATTGCCACTAGATAGGTATAACTTTTAATGTGCTACACATTGCCACCCTACAGTCACTCAAAATCATCAGAGGTTCTCACCATTGCCTCCATGACATGATCCACACTCCTTAACTGGCATTCCAGGCTCACCACAATCTGGATACCCCACCTACCTTTCCAATCATGTTTTTATTGCTGTCCAATTCAGGTGCCCTGCTTCATATTGGCCAGTCTCATCTCTGTCCCTTGCATGTGCTATGCCCATTCCTAGCTGCTCACCTTTGTTTATACCATAGTCCTCCAGCCAGAACCTTTGGCTCTGACATGTCAATTGGGAGGATTCTTTGAGTCCAAGCACCATTTCCATCCCCTTTCAGAAGCCAAGAGAGGCATCTTTATGGGAGAGCAATGTGACTCTGGGAGTCTATTGTACCTTCATAAGTGGCCTTTATGTCTAGGAAGCTTCCATCAAGCCTTCCCTGGTTACTGCAGTCCACAATACTTTAGGTACAAATTCTGATGCTAAATTTTGGCAAAGCTTTAGGTGCAGTTAATTTTTACTTCCTCTAACTTCCTGAACCACTCATTGACCCTTGGTATATATCCTCTTCCACTGACTATCTTTTCACATATGAGTCTTCTCTCCCCAACTAGACTAGACTAATAAGAGCCAACATTTATAAGTGCATAGTGTATATTATATTATAGATTGGGTTATATTATGTTATATATGTAGGGTTATACACAATTATTATATATAGTATAACATTATATAATAATACATATATTGTATAATGTTTAACCTACATGTCATTTTATATTTTTATTCAATTTTTAAAATTAGTAATCCTTTATTTTCCCACCTCTTCCCCAAATGATAAAGAAATATAGAAAAACAAATATCCATATTGTACCCAAGATGTATAGTCAAGCAAAACAAATTCCTATCTTGTCCATGTCTAAAAATCTGTGTCTCATTCTGCATCATGACTTCATCAGGCCTCTGTAAAGAGGCAAATAGCCTGCTTCCTCATTGGTCCTCTGGAATCCTAGGTGGTCATGGCAGTGATCAGAGTTCTTAGGTCTTTCAAAGTTGTTTGTCTTTACAATGTTGCTGTTATTATTAAATTGCTCTCCTGGTTCTACTCTTGCTTCACTCTGGCTAAGCTCATACAAATTTTCCCTGGTTCTTCTGAAACTACCTTTCATTATTAATCTCATTTGATATTCACAATGGCCCTGTGAGAGAGGGATTATAGGTGTCCATTTAATAAATGAAGAAATTATGATATTAAGGGACTTATTCACGGTCACATAGCTAGTAAGTGTTGGAAATGGGAGTGAAACCCAGATCTCTCCTGACCCAGCATCCTTTCCTTCTTGTCTCAATGGCCTGTCAAAGTCAAGAGGGACTGTGCATCATAGACATCTTCATGCATTCTCATGTACTCCAGTCTCTTTCTCCAACCTGGAACTCCAGCTGCTGCCCTGGGGTCCTGAGCTTCTGATGAAAGACAATTCACCATTCCTAACACAACAACAATCAACTCACTCTCATTCATTATCCATATGAATTTCCAAACCACAATATCCCTTCCTGGTCCCTACTCCCCTGTATACATTGTTGTTTAGTCATTTCAGTCATGCCTGATTCTCTGTGACCCCATTTGAGATTTTCTTGGCAGAGATACTGGAGTGGTTTGCCATTTCCTTATAGATAAGGAAACTGAGGTAAAACAGAGTTAAGTGACTTGTTCAGGGTCACACAATTACTAAGTGTCTGAGGTCAAATTTGAACTCAGGTCATCTTGACTCCAGGCCAAGTGCTCTATCCATGGTGCCACATGGTTGCCTTTCCCACCTTGCCGACTCTTGTATATGCACTGTTTCCTTTATAAGAATGTAAGTTTCTTGATGGTATCTTGTTTGTCATATCTGTATACTAATGCTTAGCAAAGTGTTAGGCACATAGGAAGCACTTAATAAAGGGTTTTTTTTCTCTTATTCATTCATTCATATTTCTAGATGAGATATGACCCCTTATTGTCTTGATCACAGTTGGTGCTTAGTTAATGTCTATTGATGGATTGAATTTTTATCTAGTCCACAGATGTTATCATAATCAGGGAAGCAGGGCAGTTGGTCTATGTTGATGTATCTGCTGCTGCCAATCATTTTAATGAAAGTACTAGTGTCTCCACTAACTGTGAGGTTGCCCATAGGCAGTCCATAAAAGCAGGGACAGCCAAAGCTTCTGAAATAGTGTTTGGGCTGGCTCATTCTACATACAGAGTCATGAATGTTGGAAGGAAGGAAAGAACAGAGCCAGATGAGACCTCTTCAGAGCAGAGCAGTTTGGCTCTAAGGAAATCTGGAGTTTCTGGATGGACTTCATGGCTGTGTTTATGGCCCTTTGTGCTGTGCATGCTGCAGAGAATCTAATGTGCTAGACTGTGCTGTGAGTTGCCTGAGGTGTTGGAGATGAAAATATCGAAATGTATTTCTGTCACAAGGATCCCTGGATCCCTGATGACACCTTTCTGGAGCTTCTACATTATCTCAAATGCATTTGTTGTAGATGTCATTGGACCTTTGCATTCAGATAATATGAGACCCCATCAATCATCATTTTCAGATTTTAGATTTAAGAACCATAAAGCCCATCTAGACCAAACTCCCATTCACAGGAGAAATACTTTCCATAGAATTCCTGAGAGATGTTCATTTAGCCTCTATTTGAATGCTTGTGATGGCAAGAAGATCACCTTCTTATAAGTTAGCCCAACCCACTATCAAGAAGACAGTTATTTGATCAAGCAGACCTAATTATTAGATTTTTTTCCTCCCCTGTTTGATTTAAAAATCAGTCAGGAGTCAACAGAGAGCAATCTGTCTCTCTAACTACCACACATTGGTCCTTATTCTTCCCTTCCCCCCTTCACCTGAGTCGCACAAATCAAATCTACTGCCTCATTCTTGGGTCTCTCAACCACAAGTGAGACTCCCAGAGCTTTGGCTGTGTCTCTGTCAAGGACATCATTCAGCCTAGCAGAGTTCTTGCAAGGAGATGATTCACAGAAGCCCAGCTCAATACATGTCCCAATCAATTGCACTGGCTGCTGTTCAGGTCCAGCCAGCTCAGGAAGCAGAGAACATCCACACAGAAATGAAAACAGGCCAATTCATTAACTACCCGTTATCTGATGGGACAGCTTGGCCCTTTACACTGAATAATCATTGACACAAAACTTAGTGTCTGAGTGGAAAGGGAGGAAGAGATGCCGGGCTGGGTCAGACTTGTCAGCCAAAGAATAGAAGGTCTGATCAAAACTCACTAGAATGTTTGAGTGGGAAGGGACATAAGTGGTGACCTAGTCTAAACTGCTCACTTCAGAGAGAAGAAAATTGAGGGATGCAGTGACTTCCCAAGGTCATCCAAGTATGTAGCAGCAGAAGAGCTTGCACTAGAGCTTAGGTCTCCTCATTCCCTACCCTTGCTCAGGTTCTCTCTGCTAGCTTATGTGCATACTGGACTAAATAACTCCTGACTCAGAAACCTTCTTGGAACACTGAAATGAGGGTCTAATTTAGGGGGATAGATTTCTTCTTTTATCCTTTGTCATATGGTACTCACTTGGCTTAAGGGATCCTCCTCTTTTCCTGTTCTATCAGTAAAAAACCACCTTATCCTTTAAGGCCTAGATCAAATGCTGCCTCCTCTCTGAAGTCCTTCTCAATCTCCCCTAATCAGATTGAACTCTGCCTCCTTTGTATTAAAATAGCATAATCTCCATAGTGAACAATCATATTCTTTCTGATATTTTAGAATGATAGGATCATAGATTTGAGCTGAAAGAAACCTTCAAAATCACCTAGTCTGATCTGATCCCCTTGCCCTTTCTTTTTGTTGTTGCTACTGATATTTACCATTGTTCTTGAAGAGGATTAATTACATCATGAGGGTTAAGTCTTGACTTGTGTGTGATTTGGATATGATTGGGGCAGAGCAGCACAAAGTCATCAGGCTCACTCTCTCCTCCAGAATCATTGAAGTCCAGTGTCAAGACAAAGGTCAAGAGGATTGGAGATAGCCCAGGATGCACAGTAAATATGCCATGAAGGGTCCAAGGGTCTAAAAGGCAATAGCTATGTGATCCCATTAAAGTGGTAATTTATCTTTTTGGTAAAAACACCTTCCAGCATCTAATTCATATTTTATGTGATTCTTGTCAATGACATTTGGAAAATTCTCCAAATGGGGGCATACTCAAAGCAATAGAGGTCTTCTTTTGATTTTTTTAATGTTTCATGAAAAATATTATGAGGCTATCCATCCTCCCATCCCTCAACCTCTCAATTCTCTGCCAAGCCATCATCCTTGCATTAGATTACTCTCCTCCTTTCCCCATCTTGACCCTTCCTCGGTAATTCATCTCTACATTACCTTCTTCTCTTGAGTCCCTAGCCTCTTTATCAGGGTACTAATCTTACCCTGGACCAAGCCTCAGTCTTGGATCATTCTCACCACCCTCAGCTTTTGCTCTTAAACAGGTGCTGCTGAACAAAGAGAAGATCACAAAACCCTATTCACTATATCCACTATAAATTTATGTTCATAATCTCAAATGGGCCCTCACTGTTGCTGGGTAATCCTTCTACACCTCCCTAAATAATTCACTTCCATCACCACAAAAACTCATCCAAACTTTTTCATCATTCTTCAAACCTCCCATGGTTCCTCCAATCCCTACCTTCTAAACTAATAACCTTGCCTCAGATTTAACTGAAAAAATTGGGACCATTCTCCCTGAGCTCCTTCCCCCCTCTTCATCTCACATCATCCTGATATCTTCTAATATTATAATCTCCTTTTCACATGAAAGATGTCCATTTTCATTGCCAAGGCCAATCTCTCTACATGTACAAGTGATCCCATTGCATCTCATCTTCTTCAGAAGACTTCATTATTCCTACTCCCTCAATTATATTTAATCTCTTCTTGCATACAAGCTGCTTCCCTGCTGACCACAAGTGTGGCTATGTCTCTTCCATCATAAGAACAAAAACAAACAAAAAAAATCATCCATCCATCCATCCATTCATTTATCTATCTGTCCATCCATCCATCCATCCATCCATCCATCCATTCATTTATCTATCTGTCCATCCATCCATCCATCCATCCATCCATCCATCCATCCATCCATCCATCCATCCATCTATACATACATACGTACATCTGTCCAGCCAGCCATCCATCCCTGCCAGCTATTGTCTCATATCTCTCCTCATTTGTGGCTAATCCTCCTGAAGAAGAAACGCCTTCACTTCTCACTCTCTTCTACAATTTTGCTTCCAGCATCATGGTTCAACTAAAACTTCTCTCTCCAAGGTTACTCATGTCTTGAATTGTCTTTCATTTCTTTAAATCTAAATGGCCTTTTCTCTTTCCTCATCCTTCTTGACTTTTCTGCAGTCTTTCATACCATTGATCACACTCCTTTTCTTGATTTTGTGTTCTTTCTTTGTTTTCACACCACTATTCTCTCCTGACAAGTACGTGGCACAATGCATAGAGAGGTTTTGGGTTTTTGTGGTATTTTTTAGAGATAAGGAAACTGAGGCATTGAGCTGTACAGTGACTTGACTAAGATCACACAGGTAGTAAATGGCAGAGTCGATTTGAACCCAAGTCATGCGACCCCAAGATCTTTCTACTATGCTTTGAGCTCTTTACAAAGGAGGTCTTGTGTTGACTCATTTCACATTCTTTCCCCAGCCTTTTCTTGAACACTACCTAGTACAGAGTTGGCACAGTGGGTAGAGTGCCAAGTCTGGAGTCAAGAAGTCTCATCTTCATGAGTTCAAATCCAGCCTCAGATACTTCCTAATTGTGTGACCCCATGGAAGTCACTTCACCCTGTTTGCCTCAGTTTCCTCATCTGTAAAATGAACTGGAGAAGGAAGAGGCAAACCAATCCAGTACCTTTGCCAAGAAAACTGTCAGGAAAGCAAGTTGCTCTGCTTATTCTCTCTCTCCTCTCAAATCACTTGTGCATTCATTTGCCCAGCATATTATTTATTAAGCAGTTCCTGTATGAGGAACACTTAATTATGGTGCTGGGGAGAGAAAAATTTAAATAAGAATTTGTCTCTGCCCTCATGGTGCTTACAGTCTAGGCAGGAGATAATGTACAAACATTTAACTATAACAGTGATAAATGCTTTAGAGAGATACAAAACAAAGTGCCCAGTGGGGAAAGTTGTTCCTGACGGGGGTGGGGAGGACGAATCAGTATTTATTGGCACTTATATATTTAAGTAGCATTTATTCAGTGCCTAATGTGTGCTGGGTATGGTGGTTGAGTGCTGAATGCTGAGGATTATTTCCTCTATCATTCCTTGTTATCAAGTATTTTTGTTTCAAATGAACATGCACCTTCAAGAATTGAATCATGAGTTCTTGAAAGGCAGGGACCACATTTTTTCTCCTTCTTCTGTCTCCCTTTCCCTCCCCCCATTTAAACACAAGACTGGACATGATGGAGGTTTGGATAGGAGGGCTTTAACACAGGTTTAATTGAATGAATCAAAGAATGAAGTATAGTCAATCTAGTCCTGGATTGGGGGAAGAGTTTGTGTATAGCTTCCAAAGAAGAAATCATATATCTCCATTTTCTAGAAGGGAAGAGTAGGGACAGTAGTCCTCTGGTGATAGTGGTGAACTTGCAGTAATTCTCTCACTAGACACACCTCCTCCTCCCCTTCCCAAACTAGAGAAGATGGCTACATTAATTCTTTCCCCTGGTTTAGAGGGCAGGCAGGTGGTACAATGGATAGAGCTTGAGGCTTGAAGTCGGAAAGACCTGGGATCAAATCCAACTGCAGACACCAGCTGTGTTGTCCTGGACAAGCCCTCTTAACTTCTGTTTGCCTCAGTTACCTCATATGTAAAATAGGTATAATAATAACACTTATCTCCCAAGGTTGTTATGAAGTTCAAATGAGATATTTGTAAGGCACTCGGCAAACCTTCAGGTACGGTATAATATAATATAATAACTAGTTAGAGTGATAATATCTAAGCTCTCTCCAATAGCCATGATTATAGGAGCATGGAGCTAGAGTGACCCTTTGAGGTCATTTGTCCCACTCCCCTCCTCTGAGAGATATGGACCCTGAGGCCTGGAGGAAGGAAGTCATGTACCAGTGATTACAATTACACTGCCAACAATAGTAAAAAGGTTTGCAAAATCTCTTAAAGACTTAAAAAATTTGATTCTCACACCAACCCTCTGAGCTAGGTATAGTAGCTGTCCAGATCCCTTTCGAGGGCTCTTTCAGGAGATACTGGATGACCATGTGTCAGGTGAGTTGTTGTAGGGATTCCTTTTCAGGTGTGGGTTGGACTCAGGTGACTGATGAGGTCTCTCTAAAATTCTGTAATTCTGTAATTGCCATTTTATAAGGAAGAGATTGAGGGTTAGAGGGTTAAACATCCAAAGTCACAGAGGGGTTAAATATAAGAGGTTGCATTTAAACTCAGACCTTTCCTGACTCAAAATCCAGCTCTCTACCCTGCCTCCCTAATCCATGTACTTCACAGACAGACATCCTTTATCCTAGGGCTCAAATGCAGGCAGTTGCAGAGTCAGGCCTGGTCCTAATGCATTGAGCCTGCTTCCCTGCCCCTGTCTTCTCTCTTTGCTTTGCTTCCCCGATTCCTTCTCCCTTCCTGGCACTGAGCCATTTCTCACCTTGCCCATCCGGAGATGAAAAACTACCAGAAAGAATCCTCAAGCCTAGGGGGGGATCTTGAAAGGGCCCTTAGAAGAAAAAGAATGAAAGCACATTCTCTCCGACTTTCTCTCTGTGGCTTTCAGCCTTCCGCCCTGGCTCCAAAGCATGACTTCAGACATGGTGTGAGCTTTCATTCTGGGGAACAGCCCAACTATCACTTTCCTCTGTGACAGTGCTTCAAAGGAGACCCCAATCATAGCATCTGCCTCTTGCTTCCAGCCCTGGAAACTCCAATCTTTGTCTCATGGCCGAGGAGACTTTTGTTGCTTTCATTCCATGTCAGCCAGACTGCAAACAAGAACAAGCATACTTCTTTCCTTTCCTCTTCCCTCCCAGGAGCCATTGGGCCTTCAGCTCTCCCATTCTCTCTTTGATAGTTTCTCTTCACCAGCTCCAAGGTCATGCACTCTTCTGGCTGGCCACCTGGGTCAGTCACTCATAGCTGGCTGGCATCGCAGGGAAAAACCTTCCCCGCAACTTCAAGAGGTGCTGTGAGGTCAACAGGATTCCTGTAGCTGTTCCATCTGTTCTTCTCTTCACAGTAGCCCCAACTTGCAAGGAGTCCAATGGGAGACTCTTGCTGGCTTTTGTGACTGGAAAGGTGGGACAGCTAAAGCCTAAAGCAAGATGGCATCAGCTCACAGAATGCTATAATTTCCAAGTCCAGGGAGACCCTAGAACACAAAATATTAGAAAATAGAATATACAATGTTAGACCTGGACCTGGGTGGCATCTCAGGGGCCATTTGGTTCAATTTCCCCTTTCACTACTGTATGACACCAATTCCCCTCTTCGAGGAAATGAAGGCTCAGAAAAAGGAAGCAGCTTTCATAGATAATTAATGGAAAATAAGGAAGTCAATGCCTGGTCCCCTGATATCTAGTTCAATATTTCTACTATGCCACATACTAGAGAGAAAAAAATTTCTTTGTCCTCCATATCTTAATCTTCATTTATTAAATCCATTCAATGAGTACATAGTGATTATCTTCTATGTGCCTAAACCTTTGGTTGACTATGTAATAGATGAGATCGGAGAAGATCCTTTTCCTATCTTTGTCCCCAAGGGGTAACAGAAATAACACTATAAGGTGTCAAAGGACTTGGGCTTGGATATCAGTTATGTCACTAACTTTCTATAAGCTCAAAAGCTGAAACTTTGGGTAAGTCACTTCTTACCCCTCCCTAAATCTGTTTCCTTATCCGTAAAGTGAGGTGGTTTAACTAGATTGTCTTGAAGATGCAACTATAGAACTATGAGGAAACAAGATGGAGGTAGAGATGAGACATTATAAATCAGCCACCCCAAAGCTGGTTTAAATCCACAATACAATTTAGGCTTTAAATCCAGACATAATTTTGGGGAGCATAATGAATGTAGGACTAGACTTGAATGGAGTCATTAATAATAGAGTTGCATAAGACCTGAGATCAAATCCAGCCTCAGATATTTCCTAGTCACTTAACCTCTGTCTGCCTTGCTTTCTTCAACTGCAAAATGGAGATAATAAGAGCCCCTTCCTCACAGAATTGTTGTGAGGAAATAAGATAAGATTTATAAAGTACTTATCAAGTGCCTAGAACATGGTTTGTTCCCTTCTCTTTCCTCCTATATGAGATTGATTTTGTGGGGATTCCACTTAGAAATGGAGATTTTGTATTCTGCTTTGATGGATGCTTTTGGGTGATCCTGAAAGGCAGCTGAAGATCGAAGGCCTTATCATTCTAAACCTCATCCATGTTGCAAAAGAAACTTTTAGGGAAATCTTTTCTTTCACCAAGCAGTTGAATATTCAACTCATAGTTGTTACCTTTAGCCATCTCTCCCATACTCCTTTTCTCTCCACCTATACAAGGTGTTATGGGGATCAAATGAGATAATGTTTGTAAAGCACTTCTCACAGTGTCTGTCACATAATGCTTGTTTCTAAAAGTATGTCAAGGTAGTATATGAGCTGCTAAACCACAGGTTCTCATTCTTTATTTGAATCATGGACTTCTTGAGCCTTTATACGGTAAAGGAAGCCCAAAGACCCCTTCTCAGAATCATGTTTTTAAACAGTTGAAGGAAATGATCAATTTCAGGTAGAGGTTATTGAAGATAAATGCATATTTCCTTTCTATGTTCACAAACCCCCTAGAATCTATCTATGGATCCCTCAGGGATCTGTGGGCCTCAGGTTAAGAGCCACTGTTGAATGGATGGCAGAGATGGTAATGATTTCAGAGGAAATACAAATCAATGGGCTGAGGTAATCTGGGACTATTTCTTAGAAGAGGGGTGACAAGTTATGCTGTGAAGGACAGATAGGATATAAATAGGAGAAAAACATGGGGACTAACTGTAAGTCCCTTACAATTTTGTCTGGTGTACAATTGTGGGCGTGCCTAAAGGCAGGAATTTATTTAGAAAAGTTCTCCACTTGTACATCTCAACCCCAGCCTGATTAGGGCACATAAGTCTATAGACTGCTAAAGGTCATCTAATCCAACCCCCTCATTTTACAGAAGAGAAACCCGAGACCCAGAAATATAAAGTGAATTTCCCCTAATATCATTGGTTTAGAGATATCAGAATGTCCTACAGACAATGAAGTCTTTAAAAACCCTTTCTACCATACCACCCTCATGCCCAAGTAAGTCATAACCAAGGGCATGTAGATTCTGACCCTCAGCAAACTGGCTCTAAATAACTGGCTCTCTACATCTTAGTTTTCCATACGTTGAATAATGTACCCTCTATCCTAACCTCACAAAAAATAATAGCCATGGTAGAGGAGGAAGGAGTAGAATAGGCAGAGGAAAGAAACAGGGAGGAAAAAACAATTCTATTTCATCTTCTTAGTTTCGGCTTATCATTTTAGCCTAAGACCTTTCTTTGCATCCTAATTCTATCATCTAATGCATTAACTTGTCTTCCTAGTTTCATGTCATTGTAATTGTGATAAGCAAGCAAGCCTTTCATGCTTTCATCTAAGTCACAAATAAAAAAAAGCAGGACCAAGGACAGCATTTGTTGCACTCCACTAGACAAGTGTCCAAGTTAATATTCATTACAACACTCTGGGTCTGTTGACTCAACAGTTCCAAAACTACCTAACTGTGCTATCATCCAGTCCCAGATCTCTCCATTTCGTCTGAAAGATGATATAAAAATTCAGGCTGCAATATCTACAACATTTCTCTGGTCAACCTAGTATCCCTGTCAGAAAAGGAATTTAAGTCAGTCTGGCATGACTTGTTCTTGATAAACCCATGATGGCTCTTCATGATAACCACCTCCCTTTTTAAGTACTCATCAACCATACCTTTAATAACTTTGCCTACAGAATGTCTCTTCTGCTTTTAGAAAAATGCTCATCTGTGGTCTTGTGGCATCTCTCTGGTTCATGAGTTTTTGAAGATCACTAAGGAGTTCAGAAGTATGTAATGCTACTAGCTCTGTCAGAAGTATAGGAGGCTGTTTGTAGGCCTAGTGAGTTGAGCTCTTTGAGGATGAGATGCCCTCATACAGTCGCTTTACTCATTTTATTAATCATGTGATAGTTATGTCCCCCAGTGATCCTAAAAGTTAGTAAAAAACTAATCTTTCCATTTCTGTCTCTCCAAGAGCTACAACTAGGAATTCTGGTATATGTGGCAAATTCTGTTAAGGTAGGGGAAGAGGAATTAAATCTAGGGAAATCCACTAATCACCCATTATTTAGTTATCATGAGGAAAGACCTAAGAACTCAGAATATATAACCCCCTTAGGGGAGATACCTAGGGCTTTGCATAGTGTCTGCCATATAGTAAGGGATTAATAAATGTTTGTTGATTGACTGATAATATTATATCATGAGAAGATAGAGATCCCAGGCTGTCCCTGAAAGTCTCCTGAAAGAATTATCAAGGGCACTTGAGATTAGGGAAAGTTCTTCCGGAATGAGGAGAGAGGGCAGCAGATAGGTGTGATTAAGGCCATGGGAAAAAGAGGACCTCAGGAAACGTATACTTCAGCAATAGGACCTTGGATGTTTTGGCCAAGCTTGGAGAGGGGGTAGTCACATATCATGAGACTGGAGGAGGACTATGGTAAAAAAGAAGTGCCCCTCCTCTGTCAGTGCTCTGTGGCAAAGCCCAGTCACTTTCTTAAGTATGACTCTACTTCCGCCCCTGGCCCCTCTCCCACCCACACAATAGAACAGAACACAAAAAAGGGTACATAAGAACTCAAAAACTTTGATCAACTAAAGTGTTTTCCCCATCTCTCAACTTCATCCTCTACCAACTGCTACCACCTTTTCTGTCCCTAATGGTGACTGGGACTTGATTTTGCAGTTACTTTCTCCTGATAGCCACAGTTTTTCCTATTCTCTTTTTAATTTCTTCTTCCCATCCTTCCTGTTGCCCCCACTTCCCTCCCACATCCATTCAGACTTCTGCCCCCTCTCTGCTAGCACTGGTTCTCGTCCAGATAATGTCAGAGCCAGGGGGACAGCTGCCAGTTTGTTCACATTTCTCACAGCCCTGTCTTTTATCTGAAAGTAGAGTAATATGCAACCTGCAGATTGGGGAGCTGGAAGGAAGGAGGGGTAGGGATTGATATGTTCCAACAGATGGATGACTTGGGGCCTCAGGCCCCTGTAGGCACTTTCTTCAGACAGCAAGATTGGTTTGGAAGGGGAGCTGGTCTCTCACCAGAAGGCTGGTGACATGAGCTGGAGCATCGCCTAGATCTCAGCTGCTCAATTTTCTAGTGGGGCCACCCTGTTCCTAATGGATCAGAGAAAGGCTTTGAAGGAGCCAGTCCACAATCTTACCTTAGCTATTTCGCATCAAGTTTACCTTCTAGGAAAGAAGAGAGACAGCTGGGCCACTAGAGGCTCTTTCACAAAACTGGAGGGGGGTGGGTCAAGGAAAGCACAGCAGGATTTTTTTACACCCCTAAGGTTCTATCTTCATCACTGTTGTCCTCTCTACAGAATGTTCTGCTCATGTCTCTTGAAGACAGTCTGTCTCAAAGTCTCAGGAAGAAGACACTGGCCTACCTTAGGATTAAATAGGCAGCCACCTAAATCCTGGGAACACTCTCCTCCCCTCCATCCTCCCAAACACTCCCTGGCCAAAATATCTCCTTCATGTCCTGAAGGATGAATGATGTCCCTTCCTTATTTGCCAAAGTCGTTCATTGCTCAGAGAGAACTCCAACTTAGAAGTAAATAAACTTGGGAAAGGGAATGAGTTACAGTGGGGTGTGTTATTTACTGATTTTGAAGCATCTCTTGAGAAAATATCTAATGGGAGAGGAGAAAGTGCGTGAGGATATTGGGAACTCTGGTGCAGTAGTATGAGAACTACCATGAAATTGAAGAGGTGAGAAGGGCAGGAAGAGAAAAGTGGGAGTGGGGAACAAGCCACCATTTTGCTGAGGTATAACCCTGGATAGTAATGGGAACAAATTCTATCACTTGTCCATTGGGGTGCATCTATGGATGCTTTGGTTTCAGACCTGACCCATCTCTGTCTTCTAACACACACTCCCTATTCCACGCATTCTATGAAACAGTTATCACAATCTGTTTCTTGTCATTCACAGCTGATGCCCAATCTCTCATTGTCATGCCTTTTCACTGGCTGTCCCCCGTGCCTGGAATACTTTAAGTGCTAAATAAGCACATACTGATTAATTAATATTGGTATCAGAATAGGAAAGGAAAAAAAAACTAATACTAAAACTTGGAAAAGATTCAATCTTGTGTTCCCTGAAGCCAGTCGTGCCCACTGGACTTTGCTCCAAGACTCAGCCTGAGAAGAGATTTGTCACTTCTGGGATGGGAGAAGAAAAGCTACTAAAATTTCTTTTCTCTGTTAGGCTGTCACAGTGCCTGAAATTCTACCATTTGAGCTTTATTCCTTTAGATTTTGAAGGCTTTACCAAAAAATCACAGAACCTTAGAGGCAGAAGGTACCTCAGAGTTGTCCTTAAAATAATAGGTAGCTTCCCCAATTGATAAATGGTCAAAGGATATGAACAGGCAATTTTCAGAGAAAGAAATTAAAGATATCTATAAGCATATGAAGAAATGCTCTAAATCACTATTGATTAGAGAAATGCAAATCAAAACAACTCTGAGATACCACATCTCTCCAGTCAGATTGGCTAAGATGACAAAACAGGAAAATGACAAATGCTGGAGAGGATGTGGGTGAAATGGAACACTAATGCATTGCTGGTGGAGTTATGAACTGACTCAACCATTCTGGAGAGCAATCTGGAACTATGCCCAAAGGGCTATAAGGAATTTCATACCCTTTGACCCAGCAATACCACTTCTAGGGTTGTATCGCAAAGAGATCATAGAGGTGGGAGGAAGACCCATATGTACAAAAATATTTATAGCAGCTCTTTTTGTGGTGGCAAAGAATTGGAAATTAAGTGGATGCCCATCAATTAGGGAATGGCTAAACAAGTTGTGGTATATGAATGTAATGGAATATTATTGTGCTATAAGAAATGAGAGGCAGATGGATTTCATATTTACCTGGAAAGACTTATACAAACTGATACTGAGTGAGAAGAGCAGAACTAGGAGAAATTTGCACACAATTACAAACACAACGTTATGTGTAATGACCAACTTTGATAGACTGGACTCAGCAATGCAAGGTTAAAAGACAACTCCAAAAGACTCATGATGGAGAGAGATGTCTACATTCAGAGGAAGAACTAAAAAGAACTGAGTTTGAATGCAGATTAAAGCGAACTACCTGCTCTCTTTCTTTTTCTTGTTTGGTTTTGTTTCTTCTTTCCCATTGTTCATTCCATCGGTTACAATCCTTCTTTACAAACAGACTAATGTCTAATATGGAAGTATTTGCAGATCTTATACTTGATTTCATGCTGCCATGGTGGGGGGGGGGGCGGGGAAGAAGGGGGAGAAAATTTGAAACTCAAGGGATTGTGGAACTGAATCTTGTAAACTAAAAGCAAACAAATTAATAAAGACAAAAAAATCTACAAAAAAAAAAAGATACATCAGGAGGTCATCTAGGTCCACCTGTTTTAAACAATAATCTATTCTAACGCATCTCCCAAATACAGCTCACTTGAATCCCTACCTCATGAAACAGTCCATTCTACTTTTGAACAACTTAATTCATAGGAAGCCTCACCTAGCCCTTTATCTTGAACCTAAATCTTCTTTCCTCTAACTCTCCCTATTGCTCCTAGTTCTGCCTTTTGGAACCAAGGAAAACAGGTTTAAATCTTCTTTGATATAAGTCCTTCTGTGTTATTAGAGTTGTAAGAGACCTTAGAGACCATCTCATCTTGACTTTGCATTTTAGAAAGGTGAAGGGACTTCTCTAAAGTTCCATGGCGTATTTGTGGATTGTTGTTTTCAGTCATTTAAGTCATTCATGACTCTTTGTGATCCCATTTGGGGTTTTCTTGTCAAAGATACTGAAGTGGTTTGTCATTTCCTTCTCCAGATCATTTGACAAATGAGGAAACTGAGGCAACCAGGGTTAATTGACTTGCCCAAGGTGGTATAGCTTGTAAGTGTCTGAGACCATATCTGAACTAGTGAAGATGAATCTTTCTGATTCTAAGTCCAGTGTTCTATCTACTGTGCCTCTATCCACAGCCACTTAGCTGCCCCTTAGTGTGAATACACTCAAAAATGTAGGTTTCTGTGCTGGGTGGCACAGTGAATAGAGCACTGGCCCTGAAGTCAGCAGGACCTGAGTTCAAATCCAGCCTCAGACATTTAACACTTGTTAGTCATGTGACCTTGGGCAAGTCACTTAACCCTAATCCCCTGCCTTACCCCCTCCAAAAAGCAAAAAAAAAAAAAAAAAAAAGTAGGTTTCCTTACTGTTTTTCAAGTAAGAACTTTCCACTCTTATGTTCCCTCAATTCTTATTTTCTCTAAGTTAAACATTCCCAATTTCTTCAACTGAGCCCTATATTACATGGTCCCCAGTTCTCTCCCTATCCAGAAGGTGAGGGGTGTCTTTCCTCTGGATGTTCTCCAGTTTGTTAACATCTTTTTTGTTAATATGGCACCTGTAACTGTTGGCAGTTTTGTAAAAAAGATTCTTGTTCAGGTATAGATGAGTTGGACCAGCTTTTCAACTCTGAGACTCTGGCATGTTAAATGTAATATGCCAGATATGGTCAGACTAAGGTGTGTTACTTCCCTCAGATTAGACATTAACCTTCTGAGTATTCAATCTAAGATGGAATTAGCTTCTATTTTTGGCTAACAAGCACAAGGTTAACCCCCATTAAACTTGAACACTGCTCAAGTCCCTCAGGTCTTTTTGACATGGACTGGGATTCTCTAGTGAGGTCTCCCCCCATCCTTTCCTTGGGCAACTGATTTTCTGACCCTGAGGGAAGACTTTACCCTATTAAACATTTATTCCTTTATTCCTACTAAAGCTCATTTCACAAGATTCTTCCTACAATTCCAGACTGTCCAGATTTCATTTTTTGGAGAGGCAATGTTGTATGATGGAAAGCATGCTGGTTCTGGAGTGAGCACATATGAGTTCAGATCTCACTATGGATACTCACTGACTGTGGTGTCTTTGGGAAAGTAGTTTAGCTTCTCAGAACTTTGATTTTTTTCATCTATAGAAATAATGACACTAGACTTCCTTCCCACTTCCATTTCTCGAAATGCCTACCTCCCTTCCAGGATCAGCTCGAATGTCACCTTCATGAAAGTTGCCCTGATCCTTCCCCCAGTTATTAACACTTAGACCCCTCTGAAATGACCTTGTTCATGTTTTACAACCTTCTTATCTGTATGTATGTTGTTTCACCAGTAGAATATAAAGTTCTTGAAAGCAGAGATTGCTTTCACTTTTGTCTCTGTATCCTGGTGCCCACCATAGCACTTGGCACAGAGAATGTACTTTGTAAGTGCCATGTTAAATTAAATTTATCATGTCTCTCCCCATCATTTGGTAATAACACCTTAGGGAAACAACAATATCAGGAACTTAGCATCCCAACATCCCAGCATTGGAAGGGGCCTTGGGCTCTGGCCCATCTCTGGTCAAAAATTCCTACTACACCCTCCCTGACAAGTGGCTATCTACCCTCTAGGGATAGCATGACCACAGTCTCCAGATGCATTTTATTTCCATTTTGAGATACCTCTAATCAGTAAAAAAAAATCCCTATACAGAGTCTATATCTTTTTTGCAACTTCCAAGCATAACTCCTTGTTTTGCCTTCTGAGACCAAGTGACCAAGTATAATCCCTCTTCCATATGACAGACACAGTGATCATGTCCCCAGGTGACCTTGCTACAGACTAAACATCCCCAGTCCCACCCATTGTGAAAAGTTGGAGCTGACCAACTCTGAATCTTTCCCTGTCCTGCCCCTATTCCCTGGTATCTCCTCCTTCTTCCTAGCCAATCCAGAGGATCCTTAGAGAAAAAGCATCCTCTACCTGCAGATTGGAAAAACTGATGGGGAGCCCCCACAGGGCTTCAAGGCTCCTGGAAGAAGCTGCCCTGCAGGAGGGAAGGATGGATCATTAAATGTCATTACACCCACACACAGACACCTGCTCCCCTCAGCTTCCCTCTGCCACAGCTCCTCCTTCCCCTTTGCTCTCCCAGGCCCCTCTGCTGAGAGGCCCTTGGGGCAGCCAGAGTTTTCAGATAGAAATATCCAACCTAAAGAGGATTCCTGTCACTGTAGAGCTAAGCTACCCCTGTTAGTAGTACACAGACAAGCTCCTGACTCAGGCTTCTGGGACATGACGTTTCTGGTCAGTGTTGCCACCAAAAGAAGTCTCCTGTCCAGAAATGCCTTCATTCTAATGCTCTCTGCCGGTCTCTTCTTATCACAGCTCTCCTAAGTAACTGGGCATCAACAGACACGCCATCTGAGCCCCCAAGTTCTGAGGGCAACATGTAGGGACGGCCAAAGTTCTCTGTGTGTCTGCTCTACAAAGACCAAGAGATGGAAAATGAATGCTGCTGTCCCTGGAGATACCAACAAACTTAACAGTTTGCTGTTAAGCAGTCATTTTGTGATCGGGATTCAAAATTAATCTCTAGTTGGATCATAGAACATATCTAGAGCTGTAAGGGACATTAGAGGTTACCTGATCCAACCCTACTGGCCTCCCCATTTTATAGATGAAGAAACTAAGCCCTCGGGTGGTTCAATTTCTTGCCAAAAGTCATATAAGTAGTGAGTGGGGTGGGGGGGGCGATTTGAACCCACTGCCTCTGATGCAGAGTCTACTCTTTTCAGTACTTCCTCGCTTAAATTAGGGGATGAGGAAGTCATTCTGTGACCAGGGTCCTTATTAGGTGAATAGCACAAGTCAGTCCACAACTGAAGTTAGGGCTCAGCAGGTGGTTTGGTTTAGAGTTCCATTGGTGACTGGGATTATGAATGAGGAGTCTGCCTGGAACTGGGCAGGAATCTGTCTGTCATTAGGGCTTCATGGTACAAAAGGAAAAATCATTATGGAAGAAGCTAAGACCCTCTGGCAAGTTGAGGTTCCATTTAGATATGACTGGGCTAAAATCAGAGATTCTTGACCTGGGGTCTATGAAATTGGGTTTTTTCTTAACATTTTGATAACTTTTTTTCAGTATAATCAGTTTCCTTTGTAATCTTATGTATTTTTGCTTTATGAATTTAAAAATATTTTGAGAATGGCTCCATTGGCTTCACCAGCCTGACTGCCAAAGGGGTCTGGGACATGCACAAAAAGGTGAAGAATCCTCGATTACGTGCTTTTTAAGGTGTCTTCTAGCTCTGCATCTCCAAGGCTTTGATCCCATGTCTCATTTTGAGTGGCTCTTAAATTAAGGAAGGCTTTTCTCTCTGTTTAGCCCATTTAACCCACTGGAAGCATTCAGGAGGAAAGAGGTTGCTAAATTCTGGCTTAACATTGTCCTGGACTTACAGGCTTCGCTCATCAAAACGTGGCCAGTCATCACACAGCAAAGAAAATATTAGAGGTCATAAAATACTAATCCATGCTGGTCAGCCAACCCCCTAAAAACCCATATTAGATACCATGAGATAATCAAGAATTATCAAGGTACACTTGTAATAATTACCTTTCTTTCTTGAGTCTGTCTCCTCCCCTGGTTGGCTTGGTTGTTTGCCAAAGCCTTTTGCTACATAAAGCACCCTTCCAAAAGGGGACCATAATTGACAGATCCAATGGCACCAACTGATCCATTATCTGACAGACCTATAAGCTGGGCTCAAACTTCTCAGTTCCCTTCCCATGTTTGCCAGAAAGATGAAACGAGGTTGGAAACAGGTTTAAGTGTGTGGAGGGGAAGAGGCTGGGCATCCTTCCAGTCACCTGCAACTGCAATCGTGGCTTCAGCCTCAACTTGTCATCTGTACTTACTCTGCATGTACAAGAGGGGTGTGTGGAATGTTCATGGAGGACTAGCACCTCTGTTGGGAGGGTTTCCCCAGTCCTTTTCAGGGCTGCTCATTCACCTTTGGTGTCCTCCTGATTCACCCAACTCTCACCTTCAAGAAGCTGTTGCATAAGCAGTGACCATATCCCAGTAAATCCTTTCAGCAGATGGGTTAAATCAGATTGAGGAAAAATGACAGGCCTCACATTCATAGTTGACTTAGGGGGATGTCTGACCCAAGCATGCAAAGACTTCCCCTGATGGAATGGGTGGATGAGAACAATTTGTTCCAATGGCCACGAAGGTGGCTGAAGCGGGTGCTGTGGAATGCCTAGACCTTGGTCAGACATCAAAGATGCCAAGGTCATCCATGGCACCCCAGGTCATCATAGTCATTCTGATTCTTGTACTGCCCCTGGACTTTGATGACTCTGGAAGAGAGAATGAGGTTAGTGACCTTGTGAAACTCTGCCTCACTTAAATCCAATTCACACACAAGTCACAGGATAGCACATGATGCCCTTGGTCCTCATCAAAAATGAAGGACAAAAGCCAACATATACAATACATTGTGAAACCTTGTTCTTTCCACTTTTGCTACTCTTGTATAGGTCTTGCATCTCAATCTAACTCCCCAAGTTTTCTTTCAACTATCTAGGGTCCCAGGTCCCTAATCTTGGTGCTATTTTTTACTTTCCTCCCTCTAGATTATTAAATTTCTACCTATCATTTTAAGGGCAGTTATATGGCAAAGTGGATAGAGCACCAAGACTGTAATCAGGAAAATCTGATTTAAAATCTGACCCTAGACACTTACTAGCTATGTGACTCTGGGCAAGTCACTGTTTGTTTTAGTTTCCTGATCTATCAAATGATCTGGAGAAGGAAATGGCAAACCACTCCAGTGTTTCTCCCAAGGAAACTCCAAATGGGGTCACAAAGAGTCATATAGACTGAACATCAACAGTACCACCTATCATTTAAAGACTAAATCAAATGTCTCCTTGTTTCTGAAGCCCATTCTGTTTCTTTCTCTTTAGCTACAAATACTCCCCATCCCTTATTCCACTGTTATCTTATAAATCTCTGATAATCTTATCATGGAATATTGTGTATTATAGTTGTGTTGATATCTTAAAACCCTTGTAGACTACAAGCTATGTGAGGGCAGGACTTTATCCCTATCAAAGTGGTACTTAATGTTTGCTGACTGATTGAATGAATAAGTGTTGTTCTGAGAAAATATGAATTCAGATTCATTCTTCTTGAGTTTCTCTAATAGAATTATGTCACCAGATCTTCTGAGGCAATAAGCTCTTTGCTGTAACTTCTGCCAACTCAAGTCTGACCTACTGGTAGAAAGAATTCCTCTGCTCCCTGCTCTGGCAGTGTGAATGGAAACCATTCTTCCCCTACTCCTCAGACCCCTAAGTTTATTCATTTAGGTTAAAGGGACACATCTTGTTTCTTTAAATCTATGGAACTAGGGACTTGTCCTAACATCTCCCCCAGCTTCTAATCTCTGATTCAGATGGCAAGGATAAGTCTTCTGGACCAAACTGGGGTCTGCAAACAGGGTATCCAGACAGGTGGAGGGGCAAATGAAAGACTCTGCCTCTTCATCAGACTATTTATCCTCTGGTTACCCTGTTCTCTTAGACCTTGACACATGGCATGGAGATAATGTAGCACTCACAGACAGATGACTGGATTGACTGGTAGGCAGACCAAGTAGAACAGTCGATCATCAAAGGGAGGAGAGAAAGAGAAATGGAGATGTTTTAGATATGCAGTCTCCAAAACAGAGGCATGAAGGATGGTCTTTCTCCCTGAATAATTTCCAGTCTTCCTTTTCTGGGTTCCCACTGGCTGGCATCAAATGCATGATTTCTGAGCAGAGGTCAGGGGCACCCAAAATGATGGAAAGCTCTTACTGTGATTGTCCAATCCCCAGTAATGATGCCAGGCAGTTTTATGCTCAGTATCTGTAACAGAGACACGTCCTGCCATGAAGGATGGCTTGATAATGGTACAACCGACCTGTCTCCATTACTGCTCTCCTGACAAAGAGGCTTAGCAGCATAAGTCTCCCAGTCTAGAGGTGATCGAGACATACATCCAATCACAAGTATGCAAAGCTCATGTGTGACCACATCACTATTTCTACAACATGGAGAAGGTGAGCATTCTTTAGCTATGTTGTTTCATGGTATGGCTTCTAAGACAGGCCATCTGGCAAGTTGCCATTAGCAATGACAACATCAAGGGCTGACTGGGATCATTTATTCCAATTTGGTTTTATTTTCCATGGCACTAAAGGAGTAATTTTCCAGTCCAGGGTAGAAACTTTAAATGAATACCAAAACCCTATTTGCCTTGGTGATTTATCCCTCTATTTTCCCCTGATGCATTCCGTCCATCATGTTTACAGCTCCCATGGAAAGAGGATGGGGACAGATGTGCTCAGAGATTAGGGCTGACACTGGGGAGAGAGAAAGAGAGATCGAGAGAGAGAGGGGGGGGTGGGGAGAGAGAGACTCTAGCTCCCACTGCCTTAGGACTCTGTCCTTCGGAATAAGAGAGGAAAAAGGTGATGGAGAGATGAGTAGGTCCAAGGGGTTCTCTGGAATGGCCTCCACCTAGGGCCAATAGGGAGGAATTTGAGCAGGATGCCAGTGAGTCATGTGCCTAGGTGGTGGTGGCATTCTGCACACCTGAGCCCCTGAACACTGTGCTTCATCATCTCACCTCCTCCTCCTCTCTGGGAGAAGGGAAACCAAAGCAATAATGTCTGCAAGAGTAAGGGGATTAGGTGGTTTCAGGGAAAGAGGACAAAGGCCCTCAGGAATCCTCAAACTGAAAGATATATGATTGTATGGGAAGCAGCGGTTTCTAAGACTGTGGGGTTCTTTCAGACCTCAATGGCCTATTAGGTAGAAAGGTCGGCAATCTAAAAACAATGTCCATCCTTCAATTACATTTCCTCAGGGCCGCCAAGACTGAATATATTCTTGGTCCAAAGCTCAGGGAATCTTATGATGGCTGCCATAAGGATGACAGGACAGGGGACAGAAAGGACAAGGAGAAAATAGTACCTGAAATTCCTTGCTACTTTTATTGGAAGAAAGAGAAGAGACAGAGAGAAAAATAGCTTCTTGTGACCTTGAGCCTTCATTTCCTGGGCCTCAGTTCTCTCTTCTATTGAAGGAAGATGTTGGTTGGAAGTAGAAGGAACACTGGCTATTGAGGCAAAGGACCTGAGTTCAAATATGACCTCTGATATTTACTACTTTTTTTAGGCAATTAGGGTTAAGTGACTTGCCCAGGACCACACAGCTAGTAAGTGTCTAAGACTGGATTTGAACTCAGGTTCTCTTGACTCCAGGGCCAGTGCCCTATTTATTGTGTCACCTAGCTGCCAATATTTACTACTTCTATATGACCTTGGGCTAGTTACTTAATTTCCATGAGCCTCAGTTTCTCCATTGACAAAATAAGGACATTGACCTAGATGATGCTTTTTGGTTTCTTCATCTATAAAATATGACAGGGTTGTACTAGATGATCTTTGAGATGTCTCCCAGTTCTAGGTCTATGGTCCTATGACTAAATGAGTTAGGGTCTTGTTCTATGGTTCTAGAATCTGAATAAGAGCTTCCTCTGGAGAGTATCAGGAGACATAGGACCAGATGACCTCCCCCTGTCTTCTGTCCCAATATGTTTTTTCTAGAGGTAAGGTGTGAACCACAGCAGCAGGAATTAAAGGAACTAAACAATAACCACGTTGTATTTTTTTTTCTTTTTGGAGGGCAATTGGGGTTAAGTAACTTGCCCAAGGTCACACGGCTAGGATTTTGTTTGTGTGTGTTAAGTGTCAGAGGCTGGAACCAAACTCAGGTACTTCTGACTCCAGGGCCGGTGCTCTACTCACTTCGCCACCTAGCCGCCCCCACTTAGTATTTTCATTCAATGATACTTTGTTCTCAGTCCAGATACACGTATAGCTGCATATCACCGAGCAGTTCTGTGGCTGCATGACAAATGGGAATATAGTGCACTTCACAAGCTTGTAGAAAGTGGGGGGAGGTGAGTGGTGACTCAGCCATCTTGGTGGACCCTTGCTATTGTAGAAGATTAACAGCAGCATTAATCTCAGAAGTTGGTGGGAAAGACCAGGCAGGATACCACCTTTGAATAAGAAAAGACAAAATGTAGAACTACTGAAGACCTGATGTGTTGGTGATGGTGACTGTGCCTTACTGGAGACCCAGCCCTGTGATGGTACGTTCCAAGGATGGGGGCTTCACCGGGAAACCACCATCCTCAACCCTTTACACAATCCTAGATGGCTCTGATAGGAGACAATGTTATAGCACTGCTGCCAGCCCAGGGGTCCACTCTCAAGAATGTGAACTCTTTGTCCAAGATGACTCACTTCCTTCTGCTCACATTAGATTCCCTGTTGCTGCCAAGAATGCCTCATTGATTTCTTATAGAAATATCTTAGTTACTCACATCACTTATAACTTGGGGTGCCTAGTTTTCACCCCATTTATGGTCTGCATTATTTACCAGCATCAAAGTTCAAATTGATTTCTCTAGCACCTATCACCCTCAGCCAGAGGACCAGCCCAAGTACATCAAACCTCAGAGCCACACCTATAGCTATCATCACCTTGGAAAGTGTGGCTTCTATTCCTTGGATTCCCCCATACTTGTGTTCTACTCAAAGCCCTAATCACTGACCAAGAGAAGAAGAAGCTGGTCAGCTAAAGAACACACTCAGAGGGCATCTCCTTTGGATATGTCTTTTCTGTAACTAGTCATTTACATGTCGCCTCCCCCATTAGAATATATGTTTCTTAAGAGCCAAAAATGTTGGCTTTTTACATTTCTTTGCATTCTTAACATTGTGCCTACCACATATGGAATGCTTCATCAATCTCAGTGACTGACAAGTAAGAACCAACCACTATGGGACCCTCCAAGGTCTGACTGGCCACCTAGAACCTCCACATCTTTAGATCGCCTAAGAAGTGAGATGATTGAAGCCTTTTCTGTTACAAGTCCCACCAAGTAACCAGTCAGGCCTGCCTGTCTCTCTGCAGATAGAAGCTGATTTTTCACCAACATTAATTATACTATATTCCCTTAAAAATAGGTATATGCCCTCCAAACCTGCATCATTCCCCATAGACATTGTGGAAGGCCAGGAAGAGTATCATTAAAGAGATTCTCAACTCATGAGGGTTTTGATGTTGTTTTCAGTCTTGACAAGAAGATGGGAATTTATGGATCACCATGGTGGAAGCATTCCACAGTTGTAGGCCCTGATACCCCAACAAGAATCCTGGGTAGAGAAATAACATTTGTATAACCCTCATTAGCATGCCTGCTATGAGGGAGTGTAGGACAGCAGAAAGTATACTGTTTCTAGAATCAGAGGAAAGGAGTTCAAATCCTACCTTTGAAAGCTACTTGTGTGACCCCAGGCAAGCCGCAGCTTCCATGGGCTTCATTGTCCTCATCTGTAAAATGGACAGATTAGACTAGCTAGATTCTAAAGTCTTTTCTAGTTGGAACTGGAAAGAAAGGGAAAGGGTAGCCAGAACCTCATTCTCCAATGTAAGTGACAATACTAATCTCTAGCTCCTAAGTCTAGCATATTGCCATTTTTAATGCTCTAGGTCAGGGGGACATGAATTTGTTTTTTAAAAATCTATGGTAGCATATTTTAATATAATTGATTTCCTTTGAAAGCCGACATTATTTTCATGCACTTAAAAACATTATTCTGAGAAATTGGTCCATAGGCTTCAACAGACTGCAAAGGGGTTCATCACACACACATGTGCACACACGTGCACATACTCACACCATAAACACGCACATCCGTGTGTGCACACACACCACACACATACACATACACACCACACACATACACACAGTGCACACACATACAACTTAAGACCTGCTACTATACATCTATGGACTCTGCTTTAATTTTTGTTAGTTTCTTTCTCTGGTTTTCCTGATTTCTCTGCATCTGTTCTAGACCATGTCCTAATAGACCCTTAGTTTCTCAGCTTATGACTTACTTGTTTTGTGTGTTTGTTTCTGTCTGCCTTTTGCTCCAATCCTGAGATTTGTTATATGCTTAAAGGAGCACTCTTAGCTTCATTGCTTTCAATAAAATTCACCATATCCCTAAAGGACCACTCTGGTTTCCATCCCCTAGGTACTTATCCCAAGCCCTGCCTAAAGCCTGGTGAGAGAGGACGAGAATTTAGAAGTCAGTTTGAGTTAAGGAGGGGGTCAACTTTGTAATGGACCTTCATAGCCAGGAAGTTTGCCCTTACATCTGCAGCCCAGACCCAATATCCTTGGCAACTCAGAGAATGGTTCTGGAATAGTGGAAGACTCAGCCCTTGGCCCTCTTTGCAGGCAACCTTGCCAGAGTTTGAGTTGGCGCTATGATCTCACTTTAAATTCTAAAAGAGGGTGCAGTTTTTGTTATTGTCATTGGTTAGTTCCATCCATCTTAATTACATTTTCAATTTTGTCACTTACAATTCCATCCCATTTCCTTCTGGCAGCTATGCCTGCCTGTAAGGACCCAGGGGCCACCCTATCTTGCTGGGTTCCCCCACCCCCAGCATTCTCAGCCCCATCACTCAGAACTTGCAAATTGCTGGCACCTGCCCTAGGTCTCTCTGAAGAGCAGGCAGAATAAATCCCAGTTCCCCCTTATCTCCCCACCCCCCCAGACTAAATAGCCTTGGCAGCATCCCAGAAGCTCTGATCAGAAATTTCCCTATTTCTGTTCTCCATCATCTCTTTTGCTTGCCTGGATGAGTATTTCAGGGTGACCTCACATCTGGCCTCAAAGGGCTGCAAGAAATGATGTGATTCTTTTTTTTTTTGGCCCAGCATGAAGCTTCACAGTTTTAAAAATATATATATTAATTACTTTATTTTTAGTTATCAACATTCACTTCTACAAGATTTTGAGTTTTAAATTTTCTCTCCCTCCCCTTCCCCCTCCCCCAGGTGGCATGTAATCTGATATAGGCTGTACATATACATTCATATTAAACACATTTTCATATTAGTTATATTGTAAAGAAGAATTAGAACCAATGGGGGAAACCACAAAAAAGAAGAAACAAAGAGAGAGAGGGAGGGGGAGAGAGAGAGAGAGAGAGAGAGAGAGAGAGAGAGACAGACAGAGAGAGAGAGAGAGAGAGACAGAGAGAGAGAGAGAGAGAAATGGGGAACAAATAGTATGATTGGATCTGTATTCAGATTCCATAGTTCTTTCTCTGGAAGTAGATTAGCATTTTCCATCATGAGTCTTTGGAATTGCCTTAGATTATTGTATTACTTATAAGAGTTAAGTCTTTCAAAGTTAGTCATCGCACAATGTTGCTGTTACATTGTTCTCCTGGTTCTGCTCACTTCACTCAGCATCAGTTCATGTAAGGCTTTCTAGTTTTTTTCTGAAGTCTGCCTACTAAACATTTCTCATAGAACAATAGTATTCCTTTACATTCATATACACAACATGTTCAAGCCTCCCCCAATTGACGGTCATCTCCTCAATTTCTAATTCTTGGTCACCACAAAAAGAGTTGCTACAAATATTTTTGCACGTGTGGGTCCTTTTCCCACTTTTATGATCTCTTGGGGATACAGACCTAGAAGTGCTATTTCTGGGTCAAAGGGTAAGCAGTTGTATAGCCCTTTGGGCATAGTTCCAAATTGTTCTCTAGAATGGATGGATTAGTTCACAACTATACCGACAATGTATTAGTGTTCCAATTTTCCCACATTTTCTCAAACATTTAGAAATGATGAGATTCTTAAGAAAGCTTGCGAGGGGGAGATTCAGGAGAACCAGGTTTTAGTCTCATCTGCTACCTGAACTCAATGCTTCACCTTGACTAAGATTCATGGGGATCGTTTGAAGATAAAGTAAGACCATAGGTTAAAAAAATACATGCATTTAAGACCAAAAATTATTTTATGCTTAAAAATTGGAAAATGAGATCAGGAGGAGACAGGCAACCAAACAAGACTTTAAAAAAATTCTTAATACAATTAAAGAAATGTATCTGTAATCAGCAAACTCATTATCTTGTATGAATGAGGTCAAAGTCATTTCTTGTAGACTACTTGACCTAGAACAGTTCTTGGGTGAAAAGCTAACCCCTAATGCTTACCCTGGATACAAATCCATCACTAGTCAGGTTTGAAAAGATAGACTCAACCCTGACCCCTTTTTGGAGTGACTGTTTTTAACCCCATCACTCTCTATCATTTAATCCTATCTAACTATCTCACATATGTATATATGTGTGTATGTATATATACTTCTACCAATAAGAATAATTCCTATTTCTCTAGTTTTCTTTAAGGTTTATAAAATAGTTTCCTCATAAGAACCCTGTGGTACCAATTTTACTGTGCTTATTACTGTGACCACCGTGGTCAAGTGACTTGTACATCACCACACAGATAAGTAGTATTAGAACCAATATTCAAAACCACAGTTGCCTGATTTCGGGTTTAATGCCCTTATCATAATACCACACGGTCTTTCAAGTCATAATAGGGCAACTATTTACATGTTATCCCAAAACTCTTAGTGTGCTTGTAAGCTATTAAAAGGTAACCCTTTGAGGTATTTTTGTGACAACCCTGTGAGGGACATGGTGCAACACAAATGCTTTAAGTTCTACACCAGGGGTTCTTAATTTGGGATTCATAGACCCCCCCCCCCCTCAAGAGGTCAGTGAACTTGAATAGGAAAAAAAATCCTTTCTCTTTTCACTGATCTTTTATTGAATGCTAGTACTTCCTTTGACTATGAAAGGTAGGTAATAAACATGATTATGAGAGGTGTTTCACAGGTTTCTCTCATCAGATTCCTGAGGGGTCTAGGAAACAATAAAGAGTTCCTTGTCCTCACTCTTCACTGTCAGAGGCATGGTGTAGAGAGGAGTCTGAGGCCTGAAGTTGGCTTGGAATCCTGACTCTAATACTTTCCTCTATATTTCTGAGTAAAACATTTCCTTGTCTGACCCTTCTGGTAATAAGGGAGTGTGGCTGGCTCAGTGGATGTCTATACCATCAAACCTAAGTCAGGAATATTAGTGTGACCTTTTCCCACAAAAGGTGGATCATGGGCACATCAGTCCTAAGGAAATACCACAAGATAAATCAGATGCCTTTTCTGAAGGGTAAAGGGGACTAAGTTTGAGGGATGGGAGTAAAGGCAGGGAGGCCTTCTGTGGTTACTGCAGTGAATCCACCCCTATGCCCTCAACAAAGGAAAAACCTTCCCACTCCCTCACCCTCCACATCCTCAAAAGTACCTGATCTGCCTGTTAAGTGAGCCTCAAAAGATACAGCCTTGGAGTAGAAACAGCTCATTCAAACCACTCTGCCCCCAGATTCCCCCCAAACTATGTAAAAGGGTCTCTGAACAACTTCTGGAGCCCCAGCACCCACAGAACGACACAGAGAAGCTAACCTCCCGCTGAGAACAGCCCAGCAGCCCTGCAGGAAGGACCAGCGCAGCAGTCTGAGAGCTGGCAGCACGCAGCCCGCAGAGCACGGGGAGCCGAGCTGAGGGGAGCCAATGGTCCACCTGAGCCAAGGTTTTAGCCCCAGGGCGGCAGGGCCAGCAGCCGGCTGGAGGAAACCCAGAACACCAGGAGCCGTGGCGATTCCAGAATTATCAACATAGACATGCGTAGGACAAAGTAAGAGGTTAGTGTCCTATGGACTTTGGGACCAGTATTTGGGGAATGCGTCGGCTCCCTCCCCTGGGGGCTAGAAGCCACTGAGGAGACACGCCATTTTGTAGTTTTCAGAGGCAGCTCCAGCTCCTGGCCTGAGAACTGTAGGGAGATCCAGTGATCAGTCTTGGGGGGTAATCGCTCTTGCTTTAACCTCCCTGCATCTGGATTGTGATCTAGGGTGGAAGTTGTGGGTGGGTTTACAGCTTGCCAGAAACGGAAGTTGCCCCCCACACGTTCGGGACGAAAATTCCTCTATCTGGCCTCAAAGCCATAGTGTGGCAACAAGCCCAAAAGTCAAGTAATTAAGTGGCAACATGCCAAGGCAAAGGAAACAGAAAAATGCAACCCTAGACTCCTATTTTGGGGGCATAGAGCGGGAAAAGGACTGTGAGGTCAGAAGTCCTGCTCCAAAAGCCCCAGGGGAAAACATGAGCGGGTTGCAGGCCATAGAGGACCTTAAGAAGGACTTTAAAAATCAAATAAGAGAAGTGGAGGAAAAATTGGAAAGTGAAATGAGAAGGATGCAGGAAAAGTATGAAATGAGGGTCAACAGCCTGACTGAGGAAAACAACACCTTAAAAAATAGACTAACTCAAATGGCAAAGGAGACCCAAAAGGGCAATGAGGAGAAGAATGCCTTAAAAATTCGAATTTGCCAAATGGAAAAAGAAACTCAAAAGTTCACTGAGGAGATTCATTCCTTCAGAGTTAGACTGGAGCAAATGGAAGCTAATGACTTTATGAGAAATCAAGATGCTGTTAAGCAGATCCAAACAAACGAAAGATTAGAAGGCAATGTGAAATATCTCATGGGAAAAACCACTCACCTGGAAAATAGATCCAGGAGAGACAATTTAAAAATTATTGGACTACCTGAAAGGCATGATCAAAGAAAGAACCTAGAAATCACCCTTCAAGAAATTCTCAAGGAAAACTGCCCTGATGTTTTAGATCCAGAGGGCAAAATAGAGGTTGAAAGAATCCACAGATCACCTCCTGAAAAAGATCCCAAAAAGAAAACTCCCAGGAATATTATAGCCAGGTTCCAGAATCCCCAGATCAAGGAGAAAATACTACAAGCAGCCAGGAAGAAACAATTTCAATATTGTGGAAACAAAATCAGAATAGCCCAGGACCTGGCAGCTTCTACACTGAGGATTGAAGGGCATGGAATATGATATTCCAGAGGGCAAAAGAACTGGGAATGAACCCAAGGGTCACCTACCCAGCAAAACTGAGTATTTTGTTTCAGGGGAAAATATGGTCATTCAGTGGAATAGAGGACTTTCAAGCATTCTTGAGGAAAAAACCAGAATTGAATAGAAAATTTGACATCCAGACACAAGAAGCAAGAGATGCCTGAGAAGATAATCAGGGAAAAGAAATCAAAAGGAACTTATCAAAGTTGAACTATTTACATTCCTATATGGAAAAGCAATAACTGTGACTGATGATATCTTTCTCACTATGAAAATAATGGAAGAAGGGTGTGTGGTCATATGAATACATATGTGAATGTGTGTGTATATGGTTACAGTTATATATGGATAGAGGGCATAGGTTGAATTTGTTGGGAAGGGAGAATACTCAAGGGATGAAATTATGAGGTGAGAGAGGAAAGTGGCAAGAGGAGATGGGGAGAGACAGGGTAGGGTAAACTATCTCATGTAGAAGAAGCAAGGGGAAGTGATTGCAAGGGAGGGGGAGAATAGGAAGGCAAAAGAGGCAAAACCACATTCTCATTGAATTTGGTTCAGGGAGAGAATGACATACATACTAAATGGGATATCTCAACCTGCAGCAGAATGGGGGGATGGGGGATGAGAGGAGGGATGATTGGGGGGGGGCATCCTTGGGGTGAGGGGAGGTTGGAAGTACCCACTATAGAAGAGGGACAGGACCATGTAGGGAATGGACCAGGTGGGGGGTGGGATGAGTGGGAGGGAATTATAAGCAGCCTTGTACAATATATCTACTATGATAATGTTTTGCATAGCTAGACATGTACAACATATACTGAATATCTCCCCAGAGGGAATGGGTGACAAGGGAGGAAGGAAATGGATATGAAATTCAAGGTCTTAACATTAAATGTTTCAAATATATAAAAATACTATTATTAATACTCTTTTGCTTATAATTGGGAGATAAGATGTGCAGGCATTGGGACACAAAGATTCACCTTCCTCTAATGGAAAAGTCGAAGGGGTTATGTGAGAAGGTATGGGAGAGAGCAGATTGGAGGAAGCGATATCTTGTGGGACTACTATACTGGGATGTTGGGTAGGGGAATAACAGGGGGAAAATGATTGTAACTCAAAATCTGGCAGAAATGAATGATGCAAAACAGAAGTTAATAAAGCATTTGTTTTTAAAAAAAAATACAGCCTTAACAGTAGAGATAAACTGAGGTCATGCCAGGATCTCCTGAGATCTGTCCTTCTCCCTGAGCAGAGTGAGCATGACATAGTAGAGAGTTCTGGACTCAAGATCAAAAATTCCTGGGTTCAAATTCTATCTCAGATACTTAACTAGTTGTGTGATCCTGGGCCAGTCACAGCCTCCCAGGTTCTTTCTATGGTCACTAAGTTGTGGTGAGAAATAAATGGAATAAAGGATAGAAAGAACTCTTAAAATTTTGAGATACAAGTGGCGAACCAGTTCGGGCAAGTGGATGGAAGAAATGTCCCAGCATCAAGATGGCCTGGAGTCCAGCCTTGACTCAGATGAATATTGGAAGTGTCATCAGGGGTAACACTCTCATTCCCCCACTCACATCTCTACACTATAATTTACAGACAAGTCGCTAATTTGCATTGGTTCCAGGAGTTCCCACACTGGGAGTTCTTTGCACTGATAAAATCACGAAGACAGACAAAATAGCATGTGGGAATGTATATGTTTGTGAGAGGTGGCCAGGGAGAGGAGATAAAGGGGGATTGAAGGAATCCCTGATCAATTGAATGAGCTTACAAGTGAGAACCCTTTGTCTGGCCTCGGGAAAGTGCTTCTCTATGGACAGCATGGGTGTGGGCATTGGTGCCTAGAGTAAACACCGTGGTAAGAAAATACTTGATAAGTAAATCAACTAGCATAAGGGTCTAAAAGAGGAAATGATCCTTTTTTGATTGGACCTGATCCAAGTAAGCCCAGAGTCTTGGGAGATCTTAGGTCATGTGCTACACACACACACACACACACACACACACACACACACACACACACGCATAAATTATAACAACTCTGCTCTCTCTTCCCCTTTAAATACCTTGATGGTAGTTGTGCAATCAGCTGTTACTTGATTCTGCAATTTCAACAGCCGTGATGATGCAGGGAGATTCGGAAATATCCCAAGGGATTCCCCTGCACAGTACAAGATGCTATTCTTTTAGGCCCCCCTGCCCTGAAGTGCCCCCAATCTCTTCTTCCATCCTGATCACTTCTGTCAGAGGAGTGAAACACATAAAGGTCACACAGAGCTTGGAAATTCTTGACCGGTATCTTTCTCCAGCCTTAATCTAAGGAAGCAAGTCTCATACTCCTGTTCTTCACTCCCTATTGCTACACTGACCTTGAGCCTTCAGCCCCAAAATGAGACTGAATTCTGATTCTTCATCTAGACTGTGAGTTCCTTGAGGGTAGGACAGGTGTTTTCTCTTCTGCCACCTTTCTCACAAAGGTGGGTATAGGGAAGTTTCTCAAGAAAGGCATATTGAGCTACCCCCTGGGGCACCTAGGTGGTGCAGTGAATAGAGTACAGGCCTTAGAGCCAGTAGGACCTGAATTCAAATTTGACCTCAGACAGTTGAAAGAGTTACTAGCCGTGTCACCTTTGGCAAGTTACTTAACCCCAATTGCCTTGCCTTGCCACCTCCAGAAGAAGAAGGAGGAGGAGGAGAAGGAGAAGAGGAAGAAGAAGAAGAAGAAGAAGAAGAAGAAGAAGAAGAAGAAGAAGAAGAAGAAGAAGAATTGGAAGAGGAAGAAGAAGAAGAAGAAGAAGAAGAAGAAGAAGAAGAAGAAGAAGAAGAAGAAGAAGAAGAAGAAGAAGAAGAAATTCATGTTTATTGATAGAAAATATGAGCAGAAAAACTTCCCTGTCTATCCCTAAGAACTGAATAGGAGCAAGGGAGCCAAAACCAAGAACCAAAAGTCTGGATAACCAATTGAATGGATTCATAGGGAAATAAAGTTAGAATTGGTTAGGATGGTTAGGGTTTTTGGTAGGGAGCAGGTTACTGGCAGCAAACTGATGGAGAAAGCTGCCCAAAACCTGAGATCTGCTTTTCTTGACAACTAATGAGTGGGGCAGCTAGGTGGCACAGTGAGTAGATCGTCGGCCCTGGAGTCAGAAGGACCTGAGTTCGGATCCGGCCTCAGACACTTAACACACACACAAACAAAAACCTAGCCGTGTGACCTTGGGCAAGTTACTTAACCCCAATCTCCCTCCAAAAAGCAAAAAAATAAAATAAAATAAAATAAAATTTACAGAATCAAAGAAGAGTATAAGGAGATAACTAATGAGTTCCATTCATTGGAGCCCAAAAAAGACATAAACTTCCTTTACTGTTGGTGGGGGGAGTCTTGGTAGAGGACAGTAATAATAATGTATGGAAACGGCAACTTTGGAAGTTAATGGGAGATCTCAAGAAGGGAACCTTGAAGTGGAAGGAATCTTGGCGTTGCATTAAGGTAAAAACAGGAAAAAAATGGCACTTCTCCCGAGAAAAGGCATTTTTGTGGAAGGGATTCCCTTCCATACACAAAGTGGACAAGATGGCCTCTGCACTCCCTTTCCAACATGAGATTCTGTGAAAGGGTAGAAACGAGAGGGTTTTATATATTGTAGCTGGCTGCTACAATAGTACAAGTTAAGTCAAGTCAAGAAGCATTTATTAAGCTCTTACTGTATTCCAGGTGGGCAGCAGTGGAAAGAGTGCCAGGCAGAGTCAGGAAGACCTGAGTTCAAATCCAGTCTCAGACACTTACTAGCTGTGTGACCCTGGGCAAGTCACCAAACCATGTTTGCCTCAGTTTCCTCATCTGTAAAATGAGTTGGAGAAGGAAATGGCAAATCACTCCAGTATCTTTGTCAAGAAAACCCCAAATGGGGTCATGAAGAGTCAGACATGATGAAAATGACTGAACAATAATATTTCAGACACCTCCCTAAGCACTGGAAATACAAACACAACCAAAAAGAGAGATAGCCCCTACTTTCACTCAAAGAGCTTGCATTCTAGTGGAGAAAAAGAACTCACAAAGGGGAGCTGAAAAAATGAGGCAATTATTTATCCATGGGCTATGGGCTATGAGGAAATCTTGTGGGGGAGGTCTTTGCTTCATTAGTCTTGTCCTTTCTGGTTGGGGAAATGTGTACAGATCGCTAGTTTTCACTTTACGATTAGCACCTCTCCTTTACCTCATCTCCCACACACAAATACACTCTGGGCTACTTTGCTTCTTGGATTCAGGTTCTTACTCCAGGTGCAAAATGGGATTTGGGCACTCCTACCTTCAGCCTGCATGCAAGCTCTTCCCTGCCTTCCAGCTGTGATCTGTTATGGGTGCCTTCCCATCTCCCTCCTGTCCACCTGATCCCAGCTCACATCCTCTAATGGAGCTTTCTCAGACTAATCCTGCCATCTGGCCCTTGGTACCTGAATTACCATGGTGTCCCTCTCTTCACCCTTCCTACCACCACATATGGGAGCAGGACCTTATCTTCCCATTAAACAAGGGGATGCTTGAGATCATGTCTTCCAATCAGAGCAAGGACTGTGAGTATGAGGGGTAATATCTTCTATTCTATGCCTTTCCCTCCCCCTTCCAACTAGGGCTCCTCCTATAGTAGGGTGAGAACAACATGCTTTTCTCCAGCACCCCCCTCCATCTCAAGAGGCCTCCAGTTTAATCGCCCTACATTGCTATTTTCAACCCTTTCCCTATGCCTGGTCTCCTGACTGGGTAATTATGCATATTTATCCATCTTTGGAGTCAGTGTCAGCACAGAGGTATCTGGGGATGAGGGTGAGAGCAGGGAGGGGGAAGGGGATGGAAGGGATGCAGTTGGATTTGCCTGTAAGACGTGCCCTAGATAGGAAGAGGAACAACGCAAAGAGCTGCGTCCCAAGCCCTCTTCTGTTGGTTTTCCTTATTTTATAACAGTTCCAAACCCTGCATCTGCCAGGGTGCTGTCCCCATTCCATTCACTGCCCTGTGTCCTTCATTAGCCCTCTGGGTGCTCTGATTCCCCCAGTTTTCCTGGCCTAGGCAAGAAATGAAAACATTTTTTCTCCTCTTAATTCCAATGAGACAGAATGGAGTTTAAAAATACAACTTACTAGATAATTAAAGGGGAAAATGTAATCAGGCAAAAGATCATGCAAAGCAGTGATGGTCAAGTTTACAAAAGCTTGAACATAGCTCTTCCTGAAGTCTCAGGATACCCTGAATGTCTTCCTGGACTCTCAAAGGCTGTACCCTTGGAGAATAAGCTATCGCAGGTCCAGTTGTGCTGGAGAAATTTTGGGCTGAGCCTGCTTACTGGGGACCAACCTGAGTATGGAGAGGTCCATCAGTGGTAGACTGACCACTTGGTCTTACAGGCAAATGGGGTTCAAATCTTACCAGTGCCATTTATAGTGTGACCTTGGACATGTCACTTAACTGTTGTCTGCCTCAGTTTCCTCATCTGTAAAATGGGGATAATAGCACCTACATTGCAGGGTTTTGGTGAAAATCAAATGAGGTAATAAGTGTAAAGCACTGGCAGGTAGTAGAGTATGATATAAATGTTGGTTATAATTGTTATTATTATCAACATTATAATAATAATGATAATAATATTGACTACATCTTAAGAGATAGCAAAAAAATAAAACTAGTTACTGATGTGAGTCATATCAGAATTAGTATAGGTATTCAAGTTAACCAGAGTCAGAGAAATGGTCAAACTCATTTAGGAGGAAGCATAAAGATGAGGAAAAAACACTGAAAACAAGAGCAAGAGCTTCAACCAGACTTGTTCAAATGAGCTGTTGATGACAAAAATGGGAAATGGAAAAAAGTAGAGATAATAACTTGAGCCCAGCCATTGTAAAGGAGTCACCACAGTGAGGAGGCCAAAAGGAGACCCCAAACCATCAAAAATTGGACCTCCTTGCTATGACAACCAAGGGAAACAATAACACAGAATCCAAACACAATGAAGGGGGGTGGTTAAAGGTTATGAGCAGTGTTACCTCACAGAACCCCCAAAAGCTGTGGAAGTAAAAACAAGTCTAAAAAAGACTTGGTGTAAGACCCAAGAGCCACATCACTCCAACCACATTTGTAAGTGAAATTAGATAGGGGACAACAAATTGACGGAAAATAGAACAAATTTGTCAGTGTGTAATATCTTTTCATCATCATTGACAGAGACAGCACCAAAATTGGATTCTGATGTTTTAGCCCTTGATGTGCTATTCAAAGAAAAAGAAATGACATTGATGAAGGTCAAGTTGAGAAGTGTGACTAGACCAGGTCAAGTACAAACCAAGAAAACCCATGCTGGAGTAACATAATCTTGAAAAGTGTCATTTTACAAGCTATTTCAAGGAAGATAATAGATCCAAAGAAAGGAGAATCAACAACTAAATTATTGCCCCTACCCATACCCCATCCTGCAAAGGCAATTGCGAGAACATCAGCTGTTGACATATATACACCTCCTTCCTCATTTTAAGAAAATCTTTAAGTAATATTGACCATCCTGGTCCTTACAGCCTGGAAAACCAGGGTCCTCCAGTACTATTAAAGAGTTTGGGGGGGGGGGTAATCTAGGCTCTCTGCCACTAGCTCTAGCTCCAACCAATGGTGCTTCTGGGGTGGTCTCCTCTACTCCAGTTCTATTTAACTACTAACAAATAAATTAGCTTTTACAAAGTAATATATACTTCAAAAGGTAAAATCGCAAATATAAACTTACAGCTATACAGTCCACATCTCAGAGGCTAGGGGCGCAGTACCCCTGCAATCTGGAAATACGTGTAAAATTTTTTGGCCCTCCCTTCATACCAGAGAAGTCTGAATTAATATGTTACTAAAAGATAAAGTATGTTGATATTACACAATAATATACATGTATTTTATCCATTTCTGAGTTTCTGAACTTTTTTGTGTGTTGTCTGTGGCTTCCACATAATTCCCCAACAATACCCATTTAATTTCTTATGCTGACCCATGATATATCAAAACTGTGATGGGACATGAGACTTAATTGTCCTCCTTTATGCCGCCTCAAGTCATTGAGAAGGGGAAGAGGAAGGGGATTCAATTCATAGCTTAGCTCCTATAGAATACATCGTCCCACTTCTAAGTCCAAAGTACCCCTTGGATTTGAGTTCAAAGTACTTGGCTTCCCTGTTAGGCTGACTGACTGTAACGTTTCTTATGTAAATCAGGCTCCAAAATTATCGTGGCTCAAATCCTGGATCTGGTGGGAATTGCTGTGGGCACCTGAAACCAAGAAAGACAAATAAAATTCAACAAGACAAATACCCCAGCCCCAGGGCCTAAAAAGAGATGGGAAGTGGAAGGTATCACTCCCCATTCTAGTTCAATTCATAGTGCCCCCATCATTAATAAACTGCACATTATCTTTACCTTCTGGGAATAGCAGGAAAGAGTTCACAAGAGATAGACTGGCCCATTCTGGCCTGTTCTGATGAAGCCTGTTCTGGCTATACAGGCAATCAAAGGAGGCTACTACTACCCACATGGCGTGGAAACTCAGGGAAGCAGGATGCTTCAATGTTAGGAGATCTGGGCATGCATAGGCACTCCCCCCTATATTTATAATAATGAACTATGCATGCATTGAGGCCATCTTTGATGGATACATAAGAAGGAAACACTAAATTTTTCATATTTTCACTACTACATAACTGATTGAAAGATGCAGAGAATATACGATCTTATTCAGCTTTTTATTTGTTGATTATAAAATAATATTTTACTTGTTAGAACAAAAGATCCCCTAAAAATCTCTCCTCCATGCATATTCTGTAAACATACTACATTCTTCGATAAATGCCACCACAGTGGTAACTAGTCAAAAAATTTCCAATAACAGATACTAGTCTTTGCTTTTATATCCCCAGTGACTAACATAATGTTGGACTTAAAAGACATTTAATAAATACTTCTTGAATTGAATAGAATTGAATTTATTATTAGCCTTAAGCAAAGCAAAAAGAAATCTGCTTTAGTCTGAGAGTTCACAGGGACTTTGAGTGGATAGAAGAGGTAATCAAGCTCTCTCTCCTATCTACTTTCCCCACTCTTTAGCAATAAGTGCTCTCTAAATGGGTGATTTGGGGGCAGGGCAGTAAGCTGGCAGCTACGCAAAAGAAATGTAAATGATCTCCAAGCAAAGCTTACAAAAATCATATGCAAGAAGATTTCTTGAAGGTTTTTTTTTTTCAGTCAGCTGAGATTCTTAAAATAGAACCAAAGGCTAAAGTCATGGGTGCTCTGGGTTTTCTTCTAGGCACTTTAAGGAATAATGTCTTCCTCTAGATCCTTAGATCAAGTCTTGAAACAACCAACTATGCTAGTTAGCTGTAGAGGGCAGAATCTTCCAGTCATTTCATGAGACATAGAAGCAACACAAAATGGCTCCCCAGCTTCTACTTTATACACAGAAAGGGGTTTCATTTCTGACATGGGCTGATGACATCTCATTAGTTGTTTTCACATCTCCAGGATTCTAGGGCAATGACTGGTGGAGACACAAGATTTTATCTTTTGGCTTCACTCCTAAACCTATGCTTTGGGGTTCTTTGAGCCTGTAATTGGTTTAAAGGGCAAAGGAGCAAGAAAAGGAATATGGAGTAGGAAAGAGAGTCTGCCTCACCCATGAATGATTGCAAATTTTTATACACCACATAGAGTTGAAATTTGATGCTCATGTTCTTAATGGAATCTTATCTGTAAATTTCCAAGAGTCCAGGAACCTATATCTCCACATAGTCAGCCATTATTTATACAGATATAGCTCACTGGAAGTTTGGGTAAGAGGCTTCATGGTTAAGAGAATTCAAGGTGAGCACATGGGAGAAAAAAGTAATGTTTGCTCACAGACTGCATTTCTGACTTAACTCTTAACTCTTCTGAGACAGACTCCAGAGCATGCTACCAATATAGAGGCAATGAACAAGTTGACATTCACCTCAGGACTTCATATATTAGGTTCCTATGAGCTGGGTTAGTAGTCAGGCACATGGGTCTTAAGCAACTGCATGTTTCAGTGAGAATCCAAATGAAAAAGGGATTCCCTATATCCTGTGAGGTCCTTCCAATATAAGGTTTTTCTCACACTTATTAATAAATATTTAAGTTAAATCAACAATACTTTTTATTGAGCATTTACCTTGCACCAGGCACTGTGCTAAATTCTGGGAGTACAAATTCGAATAGAAAGAAAAAAAAACAATTCCTGCCCTCATAGAGCTTACATTCTAAAGGGAAAAAGACAACACATAAAAGGAAAGAGAAAGGGGGCAAGGAGGGAGTTCCCAAGTTTGGTAGACTCCAGAGAGTCAGGAGTGAAGCTCGGAGATGAACAAAAACATGACTGGCCTGGGCATTTTTCTGAAATGGAGATTTGGGGAGGAAGCAGTCAATTAGAGGAAGGGTCTGCAGGTTAGAGGGCAATGAGCAGTTGTGACAGGTAATGAATCCTTAGTGAGAAGTCCAGGAGTAGAGTGCCCTCCCATTCAGGAATCCATGCTCAACAGACTGCCCATCCTGAGCTGAGTGCCACCTCCCATTGTTTCAAAATGAAAGCTGTTTTCCAACAGGTACTTTGACCCCACCTCATCCCTCTATACATACCTGCTGTTATTGTTGCAGGTCTGGTATTCTATCAGAATGGCGGCTAGGTGGCACAGTAGATATTGAACCGAGGATCAGGAAAAACAGAATTCAAATCCTTCTTTGACCCTTTGAGATGTGTGACCCTGGTCAAGTCACTTAACTTTTCTAAACCTCAGTTTTCTCATCTGTAAAATGAGGCTAATAAGAGCAACTGCCTCACAGAGTTATGAGTATCAGATATTTGCAAGACATTGTGCTTTATTCAGGGTCCTTCTTTTCTATGTGTATCTCCAGTGTTTAATAAATTCCATTCACTCTGTAAACCTTAAAACACTATATAAATGCTATTTGTTGTTGTAGTTGGAAAAAGGAACTCCCAGTGAGGAAAATCCTTCTTCGTATGCAGAGTAACAACCGCTCAGCAACTTACACTCTTAGAGAGCTGATCCTAGAAGGTTGAGTTACTTGTTTGTCTGGGGTCATTCCACTTACATGTGTCAAAAACAGGTCTCAAACCCTAATTTCCAAGCTGGCCCCCTATATAGTGCACCATGTTGCCTCTCTTGTAAACCCTGGAAGTGCTACAAATGGGAAAGGTTCATAATACTTCCCCCTATTCCTTTCTAGCAAGGATCATGAACAGTTAAGGTGCTGCTGGTTCAGGGAGGTTCTTTGTCAAGCTCCCTTTCTTTAGAGATGGATGAATACGTAAGAAAGGGGGAAGGATTAGTTGAGAACCTCCATAACATCTGCTTGCCATTTTAGCTTCTTTTTCTCTCTGGGATGATAGATTTAAAGCTAGATTGAACCTTAGAGGCCACAAAACCCATTGTACAAATGAAGAAACTAAAGCAAAGAGAGGTTAAGCAACTTGCCTCGGACCACAAACTAGTAAGGATTTGATGCAGGATTTGAACCTGAGTTTTCCTATTTGCAGGTCCAGAGTCCTTTCCACTGTGCTATAATCTAGGGAACATTCTTAAAAGGACAACTCACCCTTTCATTTTATAGGTGAAGAAACTGAGGCCTAGAGAAGATAAATATCTTGCCCAAAGTCATACAGTAGTAAATGTGAGATTCAGAATTTGAACCTGGGTCCTCTGTCGCAAAAACTAGGTCTCTAAATAAATCAAGTAGTAGGGGCGGCTAGGTGGCGCAGTGAGTAAGAGCGTCGGCCTTGGAGTTGGGATGACCCGAGATCGAATCCGGCCTCAGAAAATGAGCACCCACACACAAATAATGACTGGCCAAGTTACTTAACCCCAATTGCTTATAAAAAAAAAATAAATCAAGTAGGTCACTATGGTATGTTGGAAAGGTCCTGTTTTGGTCTGTACTTCAAAGTCAGGAAACCTCATTATAATTTTTATGCTTCTTCCCAGTCCATCCTCCTATTAGCCCAAATTTCAACTTCTTTTTTTCCATTAAGAAACAGGTTTAGTGAATATAAAATTCAGGTGTGGGATCCAAGTATTCTTTTTTTAGTATTTTTTTTCAATTACTTGCAAAGATGGTTTTCAACATTCATTTTTTTGTAAGATTTTGAGTTTCAAATTTTCCTCCCTCTTCTCCCCCTTCCCACTCCCCAAGACAGCAAGCAATCTGATATAGGTTATACATGTACAATCATGTTAAACATATTTCCACATTAGTCATGTTGTGAAAGAAGAATCAGAACAAAAGGGAAAACCACAAGAAAGAGAAAAACAAAGAACAATGAAAAAGTGAAAATAGTCTGCTTCGATCTGCATTCAGACTCTGTAGTTCTTTCTGTGGATGTAGATAGCATTTTCCATCATGAGTCTTTTGGAATTGTCTTGGATCATTATATTGCTGAGAAGAGCTAAGTCAATCATAGTTGATCATTGAACAATGTTGTTGTTGCTATATACAATGCCAAGTATTCTTCAATGAGAATGAGGAAGCATAGAAACTCTTTCTAATTCTCTATGCCATAATTTAAACTCATTGAAAATGCATGTGTGTGATCAGACTAATTAAAAAGGGCATCCTGAAGGGAAGACCCACATTGATAAGATTATAGATCATTGAAGTCCTAAACACAAAGTCATTTCAAGAAGAAGAGAGAACTAATAAATGGAGGCATCAACTCTATCACTTTGTAGGAATCGGTAGTCAGACGTGTGTTTGAAGGAAGCTTGGGATTCTAAAAAGAAGATATGAGTATGAAGGGGATTCCAAAGATGGGGAGCCACCTGTGGAAAAGTGCGGGGGCAACAGATGGGACATCATGGAAAGAGAACAGAGCAGGCCAATTTTGGCTGGAATGGGAGATGCTGGAAAGGGAGTAATATAGAGTAAGACCAGAAAGGTAAGGGGGAATCATATTTTGGAAGGTTACACTAACGTGTGTGATAGCAACCTTTCTGAGCCTAAATTTCCTTTTCAGATAAATGCTTGCCATTTCTTCCTCCCAGGGGGATTGTGAAGCTCAAATGAAATCCCATTTGGGAAAGCACTTTGTAAAAACAGGGAGGCACAAATGGTAAAGTATTATTAATAGTGTGAAGCCCCTGTGCAGCTGAAGGTCTTAAGGGTTTCTTTGTGGTTAATTATCATTTTTCTTTTTTACTGCTCAGATGAATCTGGTCTGAGCACCATTATAACAGAGCCCGCTCTATTATACATGTACGTTACGTGACAATCTCATCATTACCCTATTGATATTACTTACTATAGTATATTATTTCTCTGCTTGTGATTATCCCTACAGGATGTTTTCTGTTCCTGCCAGTGACTTCATTGTGAAACTTTCTCCAAAGCCCGATAATTCACAATTTCACTCTTACTTTCCTCTGGCTCTGTTAGCAACAGTTTTGAATGTCATAGTCAATGGGGGTATTTGCTGGACTTGAACATAGGTAAGACGAAATTTCTGGAGTTGGTGGCCAAATGGGCCAGAATTTAGATTGGCATACATCTCGGGAATAACAGAACATTAGAGTTGGAAAAGACCTTCAAAGATACCATCTGGTCCACTCTGACCCTCTTTCCTGCCACACATTTCATAGATGAAGAAACTGACGCCCAGATAAGGGATCTGATTTGTCCAAGGTCACAGAGGCAATAACTTGAAGCTGAAGTGGGATTTGGAATGAGATTCTCTGCCTCTTCCATACTCAGGCAGGCTGCCTCCCCGGAGAAGGGGAGCAGAAGCAAACTGGAGTGTTCCCGGAATGTTCTTCTGAAGCTAACTGTGCTGGAGCCTGGCTAAGGGATGGGGGAGGACCCGAATTCCTCTGCTTAAAAGTGACTGGTGATGTGCCTGCCCTCGGCTGCTGAGTCTTTGTCTCTCTTCAAAAGACACCTGAACCAAAAAGAAACAAAATCCACAAACCCTCCCCCAGCCAGCCAGGGGCTCCTCATTTCACAGTGGGGAGGGAGGTGTGAGCTGTGAAAAACAGCAGCCAGCAGCCCCAGACACCTCGGTCCAGGATCTGCTTAGCACTCCCTTTGATCTTTCCCAGGGGTTGCCATGGAAACCACTGGCAATGGGGGGTAGGGAGAAGGAGGGAGGGAAGGCGGAGAACCCACAGGTGGAACAGCACTTCTTAGCTCCTGGGCTCCCGCCTTCATTCTCTGTCTCTCTCTCTCTGTCTCTCTCTCTCTCTGTCTCTCTCTCTGTCTCTCTCTCTGTCTCTCTGTCTCTCTGTCTCTGTCTCTCTCTGTCTCTCTGTCTCTCTGTCTCTCTGTCTCTCTGTCTCTCTGTCTCTCTCTCTCTCTCTCTCTCTCTCTCTCTCTCTCTCTCTGTCTCTCTCTCTCTTTCTGTCTCTCTCCCTCTCTCCCTTCCTCCCTCCCTCTCCTCTTGCCTGTCTGTGTATTTGTCTTGTACGGCCACTTGCCTATGGGTCTGCTTGCCAGCCTGAGTGCTCGCCTGGGTATGTATGTCCATCTCCCCAGAGGCTACAGGGAGAGTGTCCATACATGCATGTAAGTATATTCCTTAGAGTTTGGGGTTTATGGTCAGAAGGGGAGTATGGAAGGAAGCAAAAAAAGGAAAGAAAAGAGGAAAGACAGGACGGAACAGCCTTGCTCTCTTCCATTTCTTCCCTCTAGAGTAGGTCTCCCTGAATCCCACATAGTCCTCCTAAGTGATCCAGAGAAGATGGAAAGCTAGATTCATGTTTTGGACTAGCCCTTTGCTCCTCTATAACACACACACATACACACACAAACACACACACCACATATACACACACATACACCCCCTATGCTTCTAAGGTGTTGACCACATTTTCTTCCCCATGTGTCAGCCATCACACTGAACAGAGGCTTCTATTGGCATGGAAAAGACTGCCTTTGGACTCAGAGAGGCAAAGTGAGTGTGTGTGTGTGTGTGTGTGTGTGTGTGTGTGTGCGCATGTATGTGTATGTGTGTATGTGGTGTGTGTGCATGCGTGTCTGTATGGTGTGTGTGGTGAGTGTGTGTGTGCATGTATGTGTGGTGAGTATGTGTGTGTGTGTGAGAGAGAGAGAGAGAGAGGGAGGGAGGGGGAGAGAGAGAGAGAGAGAGAGAGAGAGAGAGGCAGGACATGGGGAGGCACCTGTTCAGTTCTCTCCCTTATCCTCATCTTTGTCATCATTATAAGGCAGTCCCCATGTGTCCCATACAGCCAGGCTGGGAGCTTCTATGGTTAGGGTCTCCCTACTGTCCTCTTGTCCCCCAGCCCACAGCATAGCCCAATACAGAAAGGGTTCAGCACAAACTCCTTGGCTTTGATCTGCCTTTTTAATTAGACTAGACCTGTGATTTCATTGGTCTTTGGAATTCCCATTAAGGAAACTCCCTCTACCAATACTGGTATTGATATAGAACCAGAGATTTAGAGACAGAAAGGAGCTAGGAAGTCATCTGACTCACAGCTCTCTTTTCACAGATGAGAAAAACGATCCCCAGAGAGATTGTGACTAAAGAGAGTAAATAGAAGAATCAGGTTGGCAAGTATGAATGGTCCCTGATACTGGAGGTTCTGTGTCTCCATTAGACCAAGGGTTCTGTAAGGTCAGATGTTAGTCAAAGACAACTTGGACTGGGGATGGGAAATCACGATCTCAGAGCTGACATCATGTGATGGGCTTCTCCATTTGTAGGGGACAGAGTTCATCTTTGCCTTCTCTCAGGAAAGAGTGAAAAATGTACTTTCCACTAGGTTTATAACAGAAGGTGTGGCCATCCCTACCAAGCTTTTATTTTCATATAGACAACCCCTTCCCTTGCTTACCCCAGGAATGCTTTCCCTTCCAGACTGTCTTGGAATAGGGGTGGTAGGAATAGGTGTCTTAGGACATGGGATGTCATGGTACAAGACTGGAGGCTTCCAGAGGTCAAAAATCAAGGAGCACCTTGTCCACATCCATTATTTGTCTTCCAGGAATGTCCAAAACTCAGAACTATTCCAGAACAAAGTCCCACAGAAGTTTTCTCCTTTCTTTATTGGTAATGAATGAATAAATGAAAATTACCTGCTTAGTATATACAAAGCTCTGTGTTAAGTCATGGGGATAAAAACACAAAATCAAGACAGTCCTTGCTTTCAAGGTTCTCATAGTCAAATGAGGGGAGACACCTTATAGAGGAGGCATCAGCTGCAGTGCAGATGGAAAGGCCCAGTGATCTTTAGGGTGCAGCAGCAGAACAGATGGTGATGTATCTTTTTTATGATCATTTCCATTGATAAAACTGTATCTATTTCTGAGGTTGAACAACTTGACTGTGCCAAGGACTTTGGGGAGGGAACTGGCTTTTTTATGCATTCAGGAGCTGGGGCTGCTGAGGAGAGGATGCTGCAGCACCTCAAGAAACAGTTGACAGGTTAAATTTCCACCAGATTTTCTTTCCTTAATGATGGCTGAGGGGCCAGGCTGGAAGCAGGAATAGTGGGGGGGGGGTGGGCTTGGATTCCCAAGATCTTGGATGCTGCATCTTGGACTGCTCCCATTGGAATCCCAGGGAAAGTGGGGGTCAAAGTTGATCCACCTGGCGATGCTACCTCCTATCCTGCCTCCACATGTCTTGCTGCTTCTCTTAGGCTGGTTCACCTACCCTGTCACTTTTTACTAAGATCTCTCTCTCTCTGTCTCTCTCTGTCTCTCTGTCCTTCTGTCTCTCTGTCTCTCTGCCTCTTTCTGTCTCTCTGTCTCTGTCCCTCTGTCTCTCTCTGTCTCTATCTCTCTCTGTCTCTGTCTCCCTGTCTCTGTCTCTCTGTCTCTGTCTCTCTCTCTCTCTGTCTCTCTCTCTCTGTCTCTCTCTCTTCCCCCTCCCTCCCTACCTCTCCCTTTCCCTCCCCCCCACACACCCCAACACACACACAGTTGCTTCTTTGCAGCATCTCTGCTGTCTTAGGGATAAGCTACTCACAGCAGCAGGAATTTGCATCTGATTTGTAAGTTTTTCTCTGGGCCTCCTCATCATTGGGTGTTTACCTGGATGGCAGGAACTGTATCCTCCCACTTAGACCTAAGGCTCTCAATAAGAAAGAGTTATGTCTCTCACATCAGAGGAGGGATTCTCCAAGGACATAGGGTCATATCTTCCCTCTCAATCTGGAGGTTCCCAAAGGGCAGGAATCATGTCTCCATGCCTAAGACCCAGGGACCCCCCCCCCCAAGACCACGAATGTGTCTTCACAGCAGACAGGGGACTTCCTAAGGGTAGGATGTGTTTCCTCACTCAGACTAGGACTTCCCTGAGGATAGTGGTCACATCTCCCCTCCCTACATCAGATCAGATTCCCAGAGCCAGAGGTTTTTATCTTCTCCCACAATCTAGTGACTTTTTAAAAACAAGAAGTATCTCCCTCATTAGACTTGGAGAGTCTTGAAATTAGAATTACCCACTTTCTCCCCCATTCTGATCAAAGACTTCCGAAGAATTGTGCCGAATCTCCTTCTCACACTTGAAAATCTTCTTGGTGAGTGACTATGTCCCCCTAACTGGGGGCTCCCCAAGGGCAGGAGCTGGTCCTATCAGACTTTCCTTTCGCCCCATTCCTGACTGACTAGATAAACTAAAAGCTAACCTACTGTCATTGTATCTTCAGTTTAACATTCAGTCTTTTTGATCGATCTTTTCTTTTTTCCCAAAGCCTCACTTTTACAGTGTTGCGACATCAAATACAAACTCAACCAAAAAGCCTCCACATTGACAAAAAACATATCTGTCTCTATTGATGTTTCTATCCAACCACCTTCTTTATTCTCTCTGTGCCATTTTTTCTCTTCCTTTTATTGAATTCTCGTATCAGCCTCTCTATGTCTGTCTTATTTATAAAATAGGGCTCATTATTAAACCCGTTCCCAAATTCTTTATCTACCTTCATGCCATTTCTAAGATAATAAACCTTAACTTTATTTTAGAGATGAATTCATTGAGGACTTGTTATAAAACAGGGCAGGATCGAAACTGAATTTCCCAGTTAGAGTCTTGCCTACATTTAAAAAATAATAATAATTGTAAAATATTTTATTTGAAAGGAGATTTGAGATAATCTAATCTACTTTTCTCATGTTAAAATTAAGAAACTGAGACAGTCATGAGATTAGAACTCAAGTCTTCTGACCTGAAGGGACGTATGAATTTTACCCATCCAGGAACCTTTATGAGGTCTCCTTGTGTTTTGCAGTATCATTGAATTCTTGGCTTTCTTTCCTTATACCTTTCTTTTCTTATACTTTGCCAGGCTCTGTAATCTCAGAAAGTCTCTCTGGAATACATTGAGCTCAGCACTTTTCTTGGTAACAGGCCCTTGGTCATTCAGAAAAGCAGCTTGTGCCTTTTTAAAGTTATGTTACTGGTTTTTTCCCCTGTTTTTATACCCCAGACATTTCCCTTCAGCACCTGACGCAACCCAACTACTGAACTCTTTCATAAAGCAAAGTAAAACATTCGAACACGGTTGAATGGGAGTAACCACATCTGATCACATACATGTCTCAGACACATTTATAATCCTAACCTCTCCCCTAAGAAGAAAGTCTGTGTCCCCATCAGTCCTCTGGACCTGAGATTATTCATTACAATTTTATCAGAATCTTTTTTTAGTGCTAGTATCTTTTACATTGTTGTAGTTGTGGAGAGAATATAAAGACACCAAGCTATGATTTGTTGCTGAAGGGAGGTGAGAAAAGGGTTATCAACCTTTTCAATCTTCTACGCTCAGCTCCCAGTCCTTCCTTGTTACTTACATAGAACATAGAGATATCATGGGCAGGGTCTGAGGACCAAAAGGAGGTTAAAAGTAATTTCTTTACCTCCATTTCATTCAGTTCTTCATTTGAGGACATAGATCCCTAGGAATACTTGCCTCAGCTGGGAGGAGGATGTGGGGCATGACAAGAATGAAGATCTAACATGGGTTTCTGGCCATAAGTCATTTGAGATTTGACCTAAGAGAAAAGAGTGAGTACAAAGACTAGATGTGTCTGTAGGCTGGGCATATCTTACTTATTGTGAGCAGCCTGGCTGAGGAAAAGGGTTTCACAGTTGCTGACTAAAAGAGCCAAGGGCTTTCTCTACAGGGGAGAGACTTACAAACTGCAAGACATCTCCCTACCCCCACCCCCTCCCACCAAGTGAATGATGATAAAAAAAAAAAAAGCTGAGTAATAGAGTTGTGGCTTCAGAGATGGCAGCTAGGGAGTACAGTGCATAGAGTACTAAGCACGAAGTCAAGACAATCTAAATTCAAATCTAATCTCAAATGCTTAGTAGCATATCACCCTGAGCTTGTCACAATTTTCTTAACTGTAAAAATGGGGAAAATGGCACCTGCCTTCCAGGGATGATAGAAGACAACTAATAAGGACCAAATGAGCCAATATTTGTAAAACACAATACAGTGCCTGGCATGGATTACATGCTTAACAAATGCTTCCTTCTTTCCTTTATTCCTTAGAGAGGCTTACCAACCACAGCAACCCCAGTAGATAATAGACAAAGTATTAGGGAGTCCTGAAAAATCTTCATAGCTGAAGATCTGCCGGAGTAGAGAGACCTAGCCAAGTGGACTGGAGGTTCAGCAATTAATAAGTTGAACTGCGATATTACCAGAAGACATCAGAAGCTTTGAAAAATTAGTGGCATCATTGCTTCTCTAGATATTTGCCTGGTTATACATTTTGCTTGAATGTGCATCCCTCCACTTGGTTGCCCTGGCAAATGTTATATACTATTATTTGTGAGACCTTTTCTTTTCTACTCTTCCCACTCAAGGTGTGTGTTCCTGAGAGAGTAAGTTCAATATTTATGGAGAGAATATCTTGTTATCTAATTAAATGCTTTTGCTTTGAATGAAGGACACGCATGGGTTGTTTTGTAAAAGTAAATGCAATGACTTATAAGCTCTGATATGGAGAAGATTCTGAACCACAAAGTGTCCAGAATTTATGGTAGATTTGTGGAATCTCATGAGTTGGGAGTGATTCCCATGATTCTGGGAATTGTCATTGTATGTATCCTTCTCTTGGTTGTGCTTTTTTTTACTCTGTATCACTTCATATATCTGCCCATGTTTCTATGAACTCCTCATATTCACTATTTCTTATAAAACAATAATTTTCCATTATGTTAATATACTATTACTTAATCAATCAATACTCCAAACCTTATGTGTAATGTGTCACCCCCTTTCTGTTTCTCTCTCTTTCCCTCTCCCTCTCCCTCTTCCTCCCTCCCTCCATTTCTCTCCCCCCCCCTTCCCATATCATAAAAAGGTTGTGCAGCTTGCATTTGCTGATGAGCCACCAAATATAAGGAATAATATTCTAGCTGCCACTGAGCAGTGAAGAGAACAAGGCCACATCTTTACATGACCCTGGAACCTTTCCATTTTTTCTATTGCTCTGTGACATCAATGATCCAACCTGTCTCCACCACTCATGCCCCACTCCCATATTGCTCTGGGGGAATAACTACTTCATTGAACTCTCAGTTCTCCAATTACTAGACTCTATACTCTATCTATATGGCCACTCCCCTTTTCCTCAGTCCATTTAAGACAGAAACAAATGAAAAGAGATTTTCAAAAGTAAAAATTTGCAAATGAATTTCCAAAGATTACAGAAAGGTCCAGTTATGGTACCCCAGTATTCCCTAAACTATCAGTGAAGATTCTCACATAGCTTATTACCTATTGGAGCCTATTCACTCACCAGTTTCAGGTCTGACTGATCTTAATATTACCATCCTATGTGGGGAACCACAGGGAATTCTCCTCAAGCCAGACTGATGTAATCAACAGCAGCTATCCCCATCTGGCAGTTGCCCCTCATGTATTTGCACATATAAACCCTGTAAAACTATCCAAGGACACACACACTGCTGACATGGGAAGGACCAGTCACTGGAAACTTCAGGGTAAAGCTTCCATAGAATTTGATTCTCAGAAGAACTACTTTGCACTACACATGGCCAGAACCATGCCACTCAAGAAATCTATCAGCTGACCTGTGAAGGGACAAAGAGTTCAGAGGAAGGAGGACTTGAGCTCAAGTGGGTAAGGTATAAATGTGGGTGAAGGGCCCTCCAAATGGGAATGGTCTAAATAAAGCAACAAAGTGGGGATGAATATGACATATAAGAAGGAGCAGTGAGGAGAGCCCAGAGCATAGCCACCTGAACATCTCTCTGGTCTTTCTGACACCTGCCCTTGGCAGTCTGCCACTCATAGTACACTAAAACGAGACTTGGCTTTGGAGTTAGGAGGCTTGGGTTCAAATTTCAACTACAATTTTATATCTGCAAGTCTTTTCAGTTCCCTCACTTGTAAAATGAAGGTTTGGGTGACATGGACTCTCACTTCTCTTCCATGTTGAAGCCTAGGATCCTATTAACTTACAGGTAATCTTCCATAGTGGCCACTCTTGTGGGCTGTTCTGGGGACTTGTTTGTTTACTATTCTATTTCATCTGGCTCCCTGGCCAGACCTAATGAGGTGGCAAGGCTCTGCCTATTATGTAAGGCTAATGGGCTGGCAATTATTCCCCCTGGGTTTACTGGCAATGACCTCCTAGCTCAGGGGGTGGCAGGTATGGAAGAGGGAAGGGAGGGCTTACAGGGCAAGATGTTCCAAAGAAAGCAGAAATTTCCCTGGGGAAGGTGAATCACTAATAAGAGAAAATCCTGCTAGATGGCAGAGTCCATCCAGGAGAGCCACAAGGAGAGAGTCATGCCCTCAGCCAGCAATTACTATGGCTCGGAAGCAATAGTGTGACCCATTGGAGAAAGGGTATTGGGAAAGGGTGCACTAGCATTGGAGATGGCCTTAAGAGCTCCAGAATGGCCTTCCTCCCCTTCTGGGACACCAAAGGATAATGGAGAATAACACTGGCACAGAAGACACACAAACAATCTTTGGAAAGATCCAGGGAGGCTTTGTAATTAACCCACCATTCCTTCCAGTGCTCATTTAGTCTTAATGATTTCTTAATTCAGTGCTCATTTGGCGACTTTAATTTCCAATTAATTTTGCCAATTTTACTCTGAGGTATCAGCAGCACAATGTAACTCCCTATATGGTGAGTCCCCATCCATGTTTTTCCTCACCCCCATGCAATGTGGAGCCCAGGGCAAAGGAGAAAGAGCAAGAAAATGGGGGAGGAGGAAAAAAGTGGGGAGGAGAACAGCCATTACTGAGCATTCTGGTCTGTCCTCTGGAAGCCAAACCTAGGCCTGAGTGTTCAGGAGCTCCACCCCTTTATGCCGTGACAAAGAACTAGATACTCATACATTCTACTCCATGCCTACAAGTTTCCAACAAATATACAGGCCTTTGGAGTGGTCTGCTTGTGGTTAGAAGAAAGAATGGGGTGGTCTAAAATCCTTTGAACTCTGGATATGACTACTGGGACTCATAGTTGAGAAAAAGAGGAAAGCAAAATCCTATGGAGAGTTCCTTTGGGAGGTAGGTGTCAGCACCATGGACAGAATAGAGGAAATTGTGGCCAGGAAGGCTGAGCCAGTACTAGAACTCCGGTATCATGTATCTTCATTGAGTAGTCTTGCCATTAGGCAAAGAAAATTTGGAAGAAAGTATTTATTTTTTCTGGCAGGTGGGAGGGCTGGGGACTCTGACCAAAGATCCATAAGCCCTAACTCACCAATGAAGCAAAATGTAAAGTTGGATGCCCACGTGGAGGATACCTAAGTCTGAGGCTTATGTCAGAGTGGAGAGCAAATGGTGAGATCAGTGTAACAGGACAACATAGTCTTCCTCAATAAGATTGCCTGGGATGAATTTCAGGATCCAGAAAGGTAGAATAGGGAATGAAGTCAGGAATTCCTCCTCCGTGATAGCATGGGAAAGGAATTTTAGATTCAGCCTTGAAAGTTCAAGTCTTGTCTTTGATACATTCTGACTTCGTGACTCCAGGCCAGTCACTAAGCCCCTCCCTCACTGCTCTAGGCCAGTGGTGTCAAACTCAAATAGAAATTGAATGCTGTAGGCTGATATTGACTTAGAAAACCACACATTCACATTAGCTGGGTTGTATTGTATTTTTATTAATTTTGTTAAACATTTCTCAAGTATATTTTAAATTCTTTCCCCTAGTTTGACACCTTTGCTCTAGGCTCATTTATAAGAAAATAAATTGCAGAGAATGTGCTGACCTGCTTTGGTAGAGGGAGTTTTCTCATCCAGAAGGTCCCTATGGCAATAAAATTACTGGTCTATTCTCTATCCCCTCTTCTTATACATGTATGTTATGTCATCATCCATACCACTACCTCATGCCCCTTTTCCTGGTAGAATGCATGACCCTAATCAGGGAAAGTTGTTTTTTGCCTTTTTACTCTCACTGTCTAGTATGAAACCCGGCACAGAGAAACACAATAAATGTCTATTGATTAATTGGTCGAGAGGGTGTATGCAGTGTTCAGGGAGTACTAGCACCTCTGGTGGGAGCCCTTTTCAGGGCTACTCATCCACTTTTGCTGTCCACCTGATTCACCCAACCCTCACCTGTAACTCCAAGAAGCTGTAGCATGCACAAAGACCACACCCCAGTAAAACCATCTCAGCAGATAGGTTAAACCAAGCTTCAGGTAACCAACAGTAACTCAACTTTGATGAGTTATTGGTGAGTCTACCCCAAGCATGTGAAGACTTCCCCTAGTAGAATGGGAGGAGGAGAATACTTTGTTCTAATAGCCATGAAGGCAGCTGAAGCAGTCTCTGTGGAGTGCTTAGAGCTTGATCAGACATTGAAGACATCCTGACTTTTTTCTTGCCACTGGACTTCAATGACTCAGGGAGAGAGTGAGGCTGATAACTTTGCTCATCTCTGACTCACTTAAATCTAATTCACACCCAAGTTAATACATCACCCCCATGATGTCATTGGTCTTTGAAATTTACTGATAAAGTATGAAGGGATGATGTTGGGGGTTTTATTAGCTCTGACCTCAGACAGCTGCCTTCATGACTGCCTTAGTTTCTTCATCTGTCAGTTGAGGAGACTGATACTTGTCCTGCCTACCTCACAGGTCTGTCAGAAAAATCCAATGAGATAATAAATGTGAGTGAGCATTGAAAAAAAAAACAGTGTTTTACAAATGAGAGGGATTATATGTCCCAATAGCTGGATGCTGTTTCTGGCTCTGCTGTCAATATACCAATGGCCTAGTCTTTTCCTCACTGGGAAGGGCATTGATTCTTGTGTTCCATCCAATACAGAAAAGGAGGGGTCAGTGGGGAGAGATGAGTGACTTGAGTGTCAAGTTATGAGTGTCGAGTTAAGTGAAGTAGGACAAAGGGGTTGGAATAGTTTAGAGGCAGTCAAGTGGCAAAGTGGGAAGAGGGCTGGGCCTAGAGTCAGGAAGAGCTGAGTTCAAATTCAGCTTCAGACACTTACTAGTATGGTGACCTGAGCAAGTCATTTAACCTTGTTTGCCTCAGTTTCCTTACCTATGAAAAATAGGAATAAGAATAGCACCTACCCTTCAGGGCTGTTATAAGGATAAAATGAGATAATTGTAAAGTACTTAGCATTATTAATGGCTGGCATTGTTAATATCACCACCACCATCATCATCATCATCACCACCACCATTGTTTGATTCTAAACCTCCTTCTGTTTTTTATGTTCTGAGGTACTCAGAAAATCTTTGCCTGGTCTTGGTGCTTGCCCCCTGTTCTCTGATGGTTTGGACTGTGTGCGGTGGCATGTGCTTCACACTTTGACATCTGTGTCTGGATGGAGCCTGTTGGCCAGTCCCAGGGTGCTCTGAGGTTCTTTGTGCTCTGATATCAGCTGGCACCTGGAGAATGGCTCTCCCTGGGGGCCTCTTCTCCTCACCGTGGCATCATTTTTATGCTCTCCTCATTTCTACTTCTGGAAGCAGACTTGACAGCCCATATGCTACCTAGACCTGAGCTCATCTTTAATTAAGTCCAGGGCCTCTGAGATCTCTAATTGCCAGGGAGATGGGGCCTAAGAGTGAGATGTGAACTCCTAAAGATGGCTATTGAATCAGAGGGAAAAAGTTACCAACTAAAAGCAATTCCTTTCCCTTCTCTCTTGAGATCATTCTATTGGATATATTTCCAGCACTGGCTCAGAATTAAAAAAGACCACTAATGGATGTAGATGTGAGAGGAGGGATGGATCTGGGTTCTAACCCAGGTTTTTCCATTAACCTGCTCTATCATTTTGGACAAGTGACTTTTCCTCTCTGGGCTTTGTTTTCTTCTTCACTGAAATGAAAGGTCTAGGAATTAAGTTGCACTTTGCCCCTGGGTCTCGCTTGTTCCCCACAGAGCCAGCAAAGGCAATCTAGCTACCAGATGTGTAAGCGATGGTCATCGTTTGCTCCCCCCAGAACAGGTTTTTCTCCTGCCTTGTAACTTGCTCTGTGTTGTAAGACCCTTGAGGAGATGGGCAACACCAATAATACTTTACACTTGGCCAGCACACGATAATTTCATTTGTTTCTACCTGTCCCATCTCTCTTTCTATAACCAGACTGGACAGACCTAGAAAATATTTTAAAGAAAAAGTCCCAAAGATGCTGGAGTTGAGAGCTGGAATTCACCTGAAAAGCAACATTCAAAATCTTTTGTTGGTATGGGACTTTCTGCCTGTAGAGACAATGTATCCTCCCACCTTAACAGTGACTTGCATTCTCTCCTGCAGCTAAGACTAGTTTGCATAATTCACTTCTGTTCATAATATGTGATCATTTTAATGAAATTTACATACATTATACATAACTGCCACTTAATGGCAATGGTGGCCACAAAATCATAGAAATGTAGAGCTAAAAATAACCCTGGATTTTATCCAGTCCAACACCCTCAGTTTACAAATGAGGAAACTGAGGCCCAATGTAGGGCAGTACTTTGCTCAAGGGACACCCAGAAAGTCAGTTTCAGAGCCAGGACTAATGGGACTTTGGGAGAAGTTTGGGGTGATTGGAAGGGAATGAGAGAAGAAGAAAAAGCCAGGGATTTGGAATCAGAAGAGACAGAGATGTAGAAGTGGTGGGAGGGAGGGAAGGAGAGACAGACAGAGACAGAGAGACACAGAGACAGAGACAGACAGAGACAGAAAGAGAAAAATAGAAACAGAGAGAGATAGAGAGAAAGGGGACAGGAGAAAGGGAGGTGGGGTAGGGAGAGGGAGAAGGAGGAGGGAAGGAGAGAGAAAAAGGAGAGGAGAGATAGAAATAGAGGGAATGGGGGTGGGGAGACAGAACAAGAGGCACAGACAGACAGACAGATAGACCTGGGCTCAGATCTCACTGATACTGACTAGATGTGTTATCATGAGTAAAGTTACTCAGCTCTCTGAGCCTGAGTTTCCAAATCTACAAAAGAGGCATATTAGCACTTACGGTGTCTCCTTCACATTGCTGCTGTGAAGTTCAAATGAGATAGTCTGCAAATATTTTGCAAATGTTAAAGCACCATCTAAATGGCAGTTCTTATTTGGATGGCCCCACCCAGAACCTCCATTTAAGGAGAGTGTCTAAGTCAGTCATCTGGCCATACCTTCATTTGTCACCTGGCTACCATCTAGGTTCTTCCATCACATCCCTACATTGGGTACCTCTTTCCCTTCTTTCTAACTTCTTTTTAAGTGCTATCTTCTCCCATTAGAATGTAAGTTCCTTGAGGGCAGGGTCTGCATTTAGCTTTGCTTCTCGATACATTCTTCATGTTTAGAGCAGTTCCTGGCCACAATAAGCACTTATTAGAAAGACTAATTATTGTGGGAAAGGCGATAATGAAGTAATGGTCATTAAGAGAAGTTCCATGAGGTCAGGGACTATGTCTTCCCTAATCTCCCCATTCTACTAGCAACTGTCACAAAATTCTACATGTAAATGGTGCTTAGTAAATGTTAGTTGAATGGTAGTGGTGACAATGTTTGATTGTTATTTTTTTTTCTTTTTTGCCCTTTCTTTGCATCCCCAGTACTTAATGCAGTATCTAGCATATATCAAACATGGAATAAATGCTTGTTGCTCGATGGACTAGTGAATTAGGGTAGTATTGAAGAGTTGATGGTGAGGAGATAGAGGCTTCATTCCAATCCAAATATGGGAACAAGCCATATAATCAGATATGTTGACCTGGTGGCAACAGCTTCTTAGGAATGACCCTATCTGAATAAATAATCATGGAGTCATAGACATCGTCACAAAAGGATTTCATGCCAGAGTGAGGAAGCAGGAAAAGAACTACAAAGGCCAAGCAGTCCTTCCCATGTCTCCATGCAGAGCTGTACCCAACCAATCCCTAGCCAAATAGGGTTATCTCCAATTGGGACAGATGTCTGCCTAGTAGGGGTATGAGGCCTGCTTTGTATTTCCCACACGGGGATCTGGGTTGACTCATGGTGGGGCATGCTGCTGAGCTGAGGCACATTCAAACCTGGCCTAGTGAGAGCATTTTGAGATTGCTTGTGCCTCTGCTAACCCATAGAGACAACCAGGCTTAGCAGCAGGCGGTAGCCAGTGACATTATAAAAAGGCCACAGGAGAGTAAGACAATTTTCCAACATGAATATCTCAGCATTTCTTTATCAAGAGTGTTCAGCATGTCCACTCCTTATAGGAAAAGCTAGGCCAGGATTTCTAAGGCTTGTAAAATCCCAATACCCAGGTCCATTTTAAATTATGGAAAAGAATAAATCATTTTTATGATGGTTTCCTTACAACAACCCTACAAGATAGGTAGCACAGGTATCATTATTTTACATATAAGGAAACTGAGTCTCTGAAAGTGTGACTTGTCCACAATTGTATAGCTAGTAAGTCTGAGGCAAGACTCAAGCCCAGGTCCTCAGACTCTAGGACCAACATTCTGTCCACACCACATTAGTGGTGTCAAATGCCAATAGAACCAGGGGTGGGGGTAGGGTGACTAATCTGTAATAAGGATCCCTGTGGAATGCATACCTTTTACTTAGTTTTAAAAGTTAATGTTATCTATGTGTTATTATCTTTTTGTTTTATTAAATGTTTCACAATTATATTTTAATCTAGTTACAGCTACAGCCTGCAGTGTGCCAAGGCTACGTGTTTGACATCACTGCCCTAGATCATACTGCCTCTATAGTTAGAAAAATGAGGATCAGAGTTTATGTCCCACACACAACCCTATGGACTACATAGTCTTTTAAGTAAAACATCAATTACAATTCCTCAGAGTAAGGGAGCCTGTCATGAGCCAAACTAGATCTGAACATAGAAATCATTGCTCAGTTACTGAAATGTTCAAATGGATCTATGATCTCATTCATACAGATATTTATTCATCTGAGGCAGCTGCAGCATACTGAAATTAGATTGTAAGCTCCTTGTAGGCAGGAATTGATTTTGTCTTTCCTTGTATCCCCATTGCATGGTGCCTAGCACCTACACATACTTAATAAAAGCTCATTGACTTGACTAGACTTGAAATGCATACTGGGATTGAGGATCAATCAACTAAGATTTGGGTCTCAACTCTATTTACTAGCTATGTGAGTCAAATCAAAGACATATAATTACCCTGAGATGCCAGTTTCTTCATCTACAGAATGAGGATAGCCCTAACTCTACCTTCCCCCCACCCCCACCCCATGTGGTAACATACGTGAGTCTATATAGCCATCACTTTGATGGCTCTGGGGTCTAATCCCTCCAATTAGGGATTGCAACCCCTGCAGCCCCTCTCATCTTATTGCATCTTATGGGATATGATTCTTGCTCATGGCATCCCATAAGTCCTCCAAAGGCGTCCCCCCAAATTTCTAAGGGTCTTCCTCTGGTCTATTGAATATTTTATGCATAATGATAGAATAAATGGACTTTCCCCATATTCTTCTCACTCTTAGCACATAACCAACCCACTTTCTCTTCTTGCTATTCATCTCCCTAATGATATCCTTGATATTACTTCTCCTGCCCAATTCTTTCTTGGTGATGTGCTACAGCCTAATCATACCTATCACATACCTTTGTATTATCCCTTGGGTGACCCTCACCTTTAACTCTTTGCTATTCCCTGACTCACAGAAACATAAAATCACTGGAAAAAATAGTGATGTTTAAAAAAATATGGGTCTTTATTTCAGGAAGAAGTTTGGGGTCATTAAAAGCACTGCACAATTTACCAAGGGCTCAATCCCCGAACACTCAGTATAAATGGGCATAGATGAGAGATGGATTGTCATGTAAGAGGAACAGCGAGAAGGCCAATTGTCTGACTGGAAAGGTATATTGGGGCTAAGTTGCAAAGAGCTTTCAATGCCAAAAAAAAGATTATATTTACTCTTAGAGATAATAAGAAGCCACGAAAGTTTATGGTGTAGGAGAGTGACATGGTTATAGCTATGCTTTAGGAAAATCACTTGGGCAGCTGTATCAAGGATGGATTGGCATGGAGAGAAACTTGAAATAAGAAGACTCGTTAGAAGACCATTGCATTAGTCTAGGAAAGGGGACATTATGGTCTAAGAAAGGATACCAGTGGACATAGAATAAAGGTTTAGCAACTGCTTGGCAATGGAGGATGAGTGAGGTGTGAGAAGCTGAGGATCACACAGTTGCACATTTAGGTAATTGGAAGATGGGGGAGCCCTTGATAAATAGGGAATATCAGAAGAAGGGCAGATCTGCGGGGGGGAAGAAAATTTGGTCTGTTTTGTTCATATTACATTTAAGATTACTATGGGACATTGAAATATCCATTAGGTAGTCAAAGTGGAACTGGAGTATAGGAGAGTCACTAAGGCGGTGTATATATAGATCTGGGAATTATTTTCATAGAGATGATAATTAAACTCAGGGGAGCTGATGTTACCTAGTGACAAAGAAAGAGAGAGAAAGAGAGAACTGGAGCCAGAAAGACCTAAGTTCAAATACAGCCTCAGACACTTACCAGCTGGGCAAGTCATTTAATCTCTGCCTCAGTTTCCTCACCTGTAAAATAGGATAATAGAAACTACCTTAAAGTGTTATATAACTGCTAGCTATCATTATTAAAGGAGGAAGCTAGGTGGCTCAGTGGACAGAGCTCTGAGACACTACTAGTCACTGTGACCCTGAGCAAGTCACTTAATCTCTGTTTGCCTTAATGTGCTAGAGAAGGAAATGTAAATTACTCCAATATCTTTCCCAGGAAAGACAGTATGGTCCATAAAGTCAGACAAGAATAAACAAAAACAATATGCTTATTAAGCAAAGAAAACCCAGGAAATGGCCTTGGGACACACCCACAGTTAGAGGACTTGATAAGGGTGGTAATTCATCAAGAAAGACTAAAGAAGAATCACCAGATAGGGGAGAGCCAAGAAAGAGTAGTATCATGAAAAACAAGAGAGGAAAGCACCCAGGAGGAAGTGTTCACCAGTATCAAATGCTACACAGAGAGGACAAGAAGGGTGAGGACTGAGAAAAAATGTACCAGATTAAATAGATCCTTGATGACTTGTGATGAGTCAAGTAACAAGCTCAGAAGCCGGATTGCAAGAAGCTAATGGAGTAGGAAGAGAGAAAGTGGAAGTAATAATGTTTAATATTTTTTTCTAAACATGTTACACTCTCTCTTTTTTCATATTCTTTCTTAAAATTCATTAATTTTTGGTTTTCAACATTCATTTCCCCAAGATTTTGAGCTCCACATTTTCTCCCTATCTCTCCCCTTCCCCCACCCCAAGATGGCATGCATTCTGATTACTTCATATTCTTTAAGAACCAATACACAATAACCTCAAAATTGTATCTCCCCCAGGATGGACTCCTCCGGGTATAATCAGTCCAGTCCAGCTGTTCTTTTCACTCTCCTTTTCTTTAGTGAAATTTCCAAGCCCTCATGCAGCTTAGAGTCCAGATGTGGTGGCTCCACTGTCCTTGGAGGTGAACAAAAGTTATAAAAATCTTCACAGATATTCTTCCTTTCTCATCAGTTTTCTGTTCTCTATAGTTTCATCCTTAAATGACTTTGCATAGTTGGTCTCTTGCCAAGCTTTCTTAAGCTTGTTTTTTCTCTCTACTGCTTCTCACTGTTTTATGAGGCAATACTGCTCATAATCTTCCTCCATCCTCCTCTGCTGGAATTTGTGAATGAGTTTATATTCTAAACCCATCTTGCCCTTGGCTGCTGTGTCTTTCCACTTAACAAGATCAAATGTTTGTTTGCTGAAGTGGTTTCTAGGCTCTTTGCATCTCCTCATTATAGTGATTGATTTACATCCTATTTTAGAAATTGTTGAGTCTGTGTCAATGTCTATTCTTTTACCTACTTCCCATTTTTAAAAAAATATCAACAGTTTATATAAATTGGTCATATTGGAGTTGCCCCAGTTACAACCCTTATCTTCTCATTTTTATCATTGTAGTTTAGTATTAGTTTTGACCTTTGCTCTAATGAGCCAGCTATCTGACCACACTCAGATCACCAATTTTGAAATTACTGCCACCTCAGAAACAAGTGATTTCTTGTCAGTTACAAGGTAATCATTTTTGCTGATCTTCTTTAGTCTTCACTGGGTATGGTATCTCCTCAGTCTTTTTTTTTTTTTAAGAGAGCATTCATCCTAAAAGGTTATGCAGTGGACAGAGTACTGGGCTTGGAATCAGGAAGACTCATCTTCATGAGTTCAAATCTGGAATCAGACGCTTACTAGCTGTATGACCCTGAGCAAGTCACTTAATCTTGTTTGCATCAATTCCTCATCTGTGAAATGAGCTGGAGATTAAAATGGCAAGCTACTACAGTATCTCTGAAAAAACCCTAAATGGGGTCACAAAGAATCATACACGACTGAAGTGATCAAACAACAATTCATCCTAAAGAAGTATATGGTTCCCTAGTACTTTATAAGACTATGACTTACCTTTTTTTTCCCTTTCTTCTGAGTCAAATTTTCTAATATATTATTTTGTTATCCCCTTATGGCTAGCTTTGTGTTCAGGTTGCCAGGTATTAGATTATGTTGATTTAATTTGGAGGGTATTATTGAGTTCCTTTCATAATTTCTTTACCTCCTTGTCCTTTACAACAGATGCTGGTACATAAGCTGCAATTATTTTCATGGTTGTCTTTTTGCAAGTACTTATCATGAGCACAGCAATTCAAGCTGAACAAATGTCCCATGAAATGATGTTTCTTGTTGCCTTTAGACATTCAGTAAAACCAACTCCTTTATTTACCTCTCCAAGGAGAACCTGTGCACCATTCTTCCATCAGTTGAGACTTCCTTTTGTCTTTTAATTTAATTCATAGTGAAAATGCCGAAGATTGGTAAGATTCCATTTCTCTGGTGTTGGGTCTTGTTGTTGGCCACTGGATGAAAAACAGCTAATTTAGAGTTTGTAGGCAGGCTAAAAACTGCTTGTTTCCTAGGACAACCTGCTTCTTTTTCCAGCATTCTCGCTTTCACAGAAGAAAGAAAAAGAGAACACAAAGAGCCATTTTGTATTTTACTTTGTTTTATAGGCACTGATAATGAGTCTCTATATACGTAGATTGGCTGGCCCTCATGAGGTATAGTTTGCTGTCATTATAGTACTAATTATTATTAAAATTGACAGTCTATCAATTAATTAATTAGTTAATATTCATTGGGTGGTTTCTATGGTCCCCATATTTGTCTTTGAGGAGTTCTCTACATGTTTGGAGCAAAGGGAAGAGGAAAAGAGAGGAGACAAGAGCACAAGATGGATGGGGAGATGGAGGACTAAAGAAGGGAAAGGAGGTGTAAGATGTGATGGGATTGGGGTGAAGTGGTTAGACTGTACTGGAAAGAACATTGGATTTGGTCTCAGTGGGCTTTGGTTCCAATCATGGTTTTGGTAGTTACTTATCATGTGACTGCAAACAAGTTGCAAGCTTTCTTGGCCTCAGTTTTCCCAACTGGGAAAGGAGAATAATAATGACTATATTACTTCACACAATGGTGGGAAATTTTCTTTATGACCTACAAATTACTACAAGTAGTATTTATTAGTTATTAACTGAGGTGCAGGGATGCACGAGTCAAGGATTGCTGGGATACTTGAGATTTGAGTTCTAGAATACAAAGGCTAAGCTGGGAATCCTGGCATTGGAGCTGAAGTGAAATGAAGTTCTGGGACCCTCAAGCCAACATCCTTAGCATATGGTATGAGAGAAGAATGAGGAGGTTGCTGGAGGATATCCTCAGATCCTTCTAAGGTTCCCTGATCTCAAGGAAGCATCCAAGCTCTGAAGTTTCAGGTCAGTTGGGGAAATTGGGATAAGACAGAAGGGATAAATAAATATTAAATAAAGAGGGGCTTCAGGTGTTGTGTTTTCGTTCAGTTATTATAGTTTTGTCCAACTCTTCATGATCCCATTTGGGGTTTTCTTGGCAAAGATACTGGAGTGGTTTGCCATTTCCTTCTCCAGCTCATTTTTTTTTACAAACAAGGAACTGAGGCAAACAGGGTTAAGTGACTTGCCCAGGGTCACACAGCTGGTAAGTGTCTGAGGCCAGATTTGAACTCAGGAAGATGAGTCTTCCTGGCTCAAGGCCTGGCTCTCTATCCACTATGCCATCAAACTTCCCCCAGAAATTATATATACCTCCAAAATGGATACAAAAGGAATGTTCATTAACAGGTTCAGTCTAAACTTTGAAGGTCTCACCCCTAGGATGCCTAAGCATTCAGTTGAGGTAGAAAAGGACACTGGGGAGGGAAATCCGAGTGAAAAGGATCACAGTTGGGGGTGTTATCAAGTCCAAGCTAGGACCTTTTGCCAAGATTAGTCCACACAGGGTAGGAACAGGAGAGTGGTTACAAGCCCAGAGTATCAGAACAAGATCACTTACCAATTGCCAAGCCAGTACTGAGGATTACTCGAGAGACAAACCAACATCCAAAAGAAACCTTCTGAGTGGAATGAGCAGAAGAGACGCTCGTTGGCCCAGGGATTGCTGGGAGCACTTTTATCAAACCTGTCTTACTTATGCACAGTGCGTTCAATTCAATTCAACAAGCATTTAGCATGTGCCCGGTACTGTATACCAGGCCCTGAATTGGAAATACAATGACAAAAATGAAGGTCTTCAAGGGGTTTCAATATTCAAGGGTCAACATGCTTACAGATGAGTGAATACAAAAATCTGGGGCAAAGTGATTTCAGGGACTTGGGAGATGTGCTAAACATTTGGCAAATCAGGATAGGCTTCATGTAGGAGGGGACACTTGATCTGATCCCTGAAAGGATCTAGGAATTTGAAGAGGTGGAGGTCGGGAGGGAGAGCATTCCAGGCATGAGGGACAGTTTGGGCAAAACAAAAGAGTGGAAGGGAATGTTGAATACAAGCAGGTAAGCTGATAGAATACAAAGAGGAGGAGTGTGAAATCAGTCTGGAAAGTTAGGCTAGAGCCAGATGGTGGGGGACACAAAATGACAAAAAGAGGGGTCTCTTTTTAAGCCTAGAGGTAACAGGGAGCCCCCTGAAGTTTCTTAGATGATCCTCATCTGGTGCTAACAGGTGCTCCACTCCCAGAGACAGCTCTTCCAGCAGCTGTGATCCTATCAATCAATCAGTAAGCATTTATTAACTGCCTACTGTGTGCCAGGCACTATGTGAAGCACCATGTGGTACGGAAATTAAAAAACGAAATCCTTTGGCATTTACATGGCTGCTTCCAGATGGATCACATCATGGCTCCAACACCTTTCACCAGTAAAATCCATAGCCAAGTATTACATGAATGTACCATATTGCACAGGCACAGGAAGCAGAATGCAGCGGGAGAAAGAGAATTGGATTTGGGCATTGAAAAATCTGGGTTTGAGGCCTAGTTCTACCAATGAGTGAAGCCATAGCTAGCAATGGTGACAGCCTGTGCCAGTGGGAGCAGGGGTGGTAGGTTTAGCCAGGGGGGAAGGACTGTTCCGGAGAGGATAGCACTGCTGAGAGGGGAGGATGCCTGAAGAAGACACAAGGCTGGGTGGGGAGGAAGCTCACCCTGGATTCGATTGTTCACATAGGTCATGGGTCACTCAACAACCATCTATTGAGCGTGTCCTGGAAGGATTGTTGTGTAGAAAAGAGATGGGTCTTTTCTGCTTGGCCTCAGAGGGCAAAAGTAGGAGAAAGTAACAGAGGCTGAAAAGGTACAGATTTAGGTTCCATATAAAAAAAAACTCCCCAACAGTCCAGGCTCCCCACCTAGGTCTTCAAGCAGAGGCTAGGAAGGCCACAGAGAGTTACTGAGCCTCAAGGAGGAGTTAGCTAAAGGGCCTCTGAGACCCCAACTCTGATTCTATTAAACTGAAGGCTCAGGGCCTTGTTGCAGTCATTTTGGCTTGAAGTGACTTAAGCCTGGACAAGACTAGTTACAATGGGAATAGAAAGGAAAAAACATTTCCAAGGAAAAATCAATAGGACATGTTAATGGGGAATCCAGAACTGAAAAAGGAAGTGAAGGAAGAAGAGACATAGACAAGAATATCAGGAAGGCAGATTATAATAGTTGGAATAGGGCAGATGAGGACATGAAATGAGATGGACAGACTCAGGGAAATGCAGGTAAATAAAGAGATACAGAGAAAGAGGCGGGACAGACGCCACTAATGAGGGAGAGAGATTGAAAGGGGGGTACAACACAGAGAATGAGCAAGAGGGGAAGGCCCTGAAAATTTTGGAGAAAAGACTAACAGAGACAGAGAAGCAAAGAGAAAGAGAGTGCCAACCCAAACCCCAGGCCTCAGAGTGTTTCAGATGGAAGAGCCATATTGGTGGTTTACAGGGCAGACCAGCTGTTTACATCTCCCCCCACCCATTACTGCTACATCAATGATTTATAAACCTCTCCAGAGTCATTCAAACTCTGCCCAAGCAGCCTAATTAGGAAGGATTTGTCTCCTGCTCATCAGCAGCAAGGGTGGCTGGTCCCCTTGAATGCTTGTCCCTCAGGGCCCCCATCTGCTGGCCTCACCAAGGATTTTTACAGATCATTCTCCCTGGCTGGCTATAGCCTCCCCCAGGCCAGCCTTGGGCATCTGGTTCAGTGGTACCACATAGCCAAGAACTGGGGATTCCAAATGTATTTAAAGCCCCTCCACCACTATGAGGACCCCAAGAATCTCTCTTACCTGCTTACCTGGATTTCTCCCATTAGAATTTCAACTCTTTGGGCTCACTGTTGCTATCTTCAGGATACCTTATTACATTGCAAACCCCCAGTGTGGCAGAGGGGGAATTAGGTAGAATCAAATCTGGTATCTAACTATATAGGAAATAAGATTAGCAATCATTCTCCTTGACAGGGAAGGTCTGAGAAACCTCAGAGTCCTGGAAGGAGCACACATGGGAGCTGATGGGAAGAGGATGGTGTCAGAAAGAGAGAAAGAGAGAGAGACAGAGAGAGAGAGAGAGAGAGAGAGAGAGAGAGAGAGAGAGAGAGAGAGAAATGAAGGTCACCAGATCATCACCCATAGGGCTGACACCATCAAATCCAACCCTTTTATTTAATTCTACCCAACATAGATATATGCTTAGAATAATGCCATAGTGGATAGCATTCTGGACTTGGAGGCCCAAAGACTCAGACTAGAGGCTCAAATACTATCTCTGAAAAATTAGCCATAGAACCATAGGCAGATCACAACCTCTATGAGCCAAAGGAAATTCTCTAAGACAGTGAAAGTGTGCTGGACAAGATCTGGGTTTAGATTTGTGCTCTGTCATTTACTATTTGTGTGACCTTGGGCAAGTCACTTCCCTCCCTCTCGGGCTCAGTTTTCTCAATTTCAAGATGAAAGTATCTGGCTAGTCCAACCTGCTCCAGAGCTAAATGCTCTCTCTGTGTGACCTTGGGCAAGTTTCTTTATTTCCCTCAGCCTATTTCCTCTTCTGTAAAATGAGGAGGTTGGATAACAGCCTATAAAGACCCTTCCAGATCTACGTCTATGATCTTTTTGGAGTGGGGCTGCTGCCACTGAGCAGAGGGTATGAGTGGCCATCCCTTGGAGCATTGAAGAACCAAGCTAAGCTCCCTGGGGCACTTCCAGTGGCTCAGTGGCTTCTGGTGGCTGGAGGGTGTGTACTCCAGGACGACAAAGCATTGGTCCCTCGGTCCCTGGAACAGCAGCAGGAGGTGACCGACTCCTAAGTCAAAAAGGTTTTGGTCATTGACCCAGGAAAAGTGACCCACTCAGTGCCCTTTAGCGCTTCCTCTCTTCCTATCTGCCTACTATGGGAGGCCATGTGAATCTCTCTCTAGGATGTCTCAGGAGGTGGTACCTTCCCCCAAAAGCCATCAAGGCTTCATAACATGACAAGACTTCAGGCTCCAAGGCTACCCTGTCTCTTTCTCTAAACACTGGTGACTGAGTGATCACAATGGATGGACTTTCGATGGCAATCAAAGGGCTGGTCACCCTGAGAGTTTGGGAGTTTCTAGTTTCCTTAGTCAGAGCTGACTTTCCTGTGCCTTTACCCTTCTCAGAAAAGCTGACCATCAGTGGAAGGATGAACCCAAGCATGTTCTAGCTTGTTAGAAGATAGGGATCTTGACTGAGATGTTTGGACAGAGCATGGCTGAGGGGAAAGCCCAGTGGTTTTTCAGCAGTTCCACTGTTTTCTGTTTTAAGTATCATCTTCCCCCAGCTTGGACAAGTTTACAAAATGGCAACCATCAGAAGTATAATTTAAACTCAGAACCTCTGACTCCAGCATCAGCATATCTGTCACTGTCCCACACTACCTCCTATAAGCCAAAGCCATATCTTAGCATTATGTCTTTATTTAAAAGTAAACATTGTCCAAAAAACTGAGCCAACTTGGGAGATGGAAACCCAGTGTATGCTTGCCCTTTCTCATACCCCTACTCAAAAAATTTCCATTACTCCCTATTGCCCTCCGGATGAAATCCAAATTCCTCAGCCTAGCCCTCAAAGACCTCTACATTTTGGCCCCAAATACTAGGATCAGAGACTTTGGGAGTTTGAAAGGGATTATCTAGAAATAATTTTCAATTAAAATCCAAAATAGGGGAAGACATTGTCAAGGTCACAAAGAGTTAGTGGCAGAGCTACAAATAAGACACAAGTCTTCTGACTTTCCGGCCAGGATCTTTTTCACAGTGACAAGTGGTGAAATTTTCTATCCCTAGATATGAGTCTTATCTTCATAGTTAGAATCTGAGCTTCTCCAGAGCAGGGTGTGTCCCTTCTGAGTCCACCAGCCAGGGGGGCAGCCTGGTGTAACAGAGTGCTCTGGTCTTGGAGACACCCTCTGATACTTATCAGCACCATATGGAAGACATTCAGTCCTGTTGAACCTCAATTTCTGTCTGTCATTTAGGATAATAAATGCATGAATGAATAAATATTAACTAAGAGCCAGGCATTCTGAGAAGTGTTGGGGATAGAAAGACAAAAGTGAGAAAGCCAACCCCCCCCCCCCCACCTTCAAGAAGCTTATTTCAAATGGGGCCAAGCAACACACATAAGAGATGAGTGGCCAGGGAAAGGTGTTGTGCTCTAGGGAATCACAGGGTTGAGAAGTGGAGGAATGGGGCAGCTGATTGCCAGACCCTTTCCAGAAGCAATGATAGTATTGATTTAATTCTTTTTCACAGGCCAAGAAGTGGAAAGTGGGGGTTGGGGAGCACCAAAGAATATACAATGTTGAGTCTTGAGCAACTGTGGAGGCCGGTATGAGGGGTGAGTCAGGGGCTCCCGGGAGAGAAGCAGGAAGTGTCAGCCTGGTTTGTCAGCCTGTGTTCATTAAGACAAGATAATAGAAGAATTAGAGGAAAGCAATGCAATTGAAAAAAAGGCCAGCATGCAGCGATGCTAAGGCTAAGAAAAGGATCATTGCTATTCAGCAGAGGCTGGGAGGCCTCTCTCTTCACGCCATGTATTTTAAAAAGCAGTAGATTTCCACAGCCTTGGAAGGCCTGGAGGCAATCTGGAATGGGAGAGAAGAAAAAATAGAGAGGCTTGGAGTGGAGAAAAAAACAAGATGCCAAGAGTTAAAGGAACAAATAAATAAAAATGAGATGTATTTTAATCCTGACTCTGCCACTGACTCACTGTATAGCCCTGGCAAAGTCACTGCCCCTCTCTGGGCCTCAGTTTCCCCAACAGAAATGGCAACAATGTCCCCAGACCACCACCCTCGGTTATTGGGAGGTGGAATGTGATACTGGGGCAGGGGGAAAGTAGAAGAAGCATCATGATATAATAGAAAGGTCCCTGATAAAAGTAACCAGTCATTAAGCTCTTATTAATACATAGAACTGTGCCTAGAACTGTGTTTGCTATTAGGGATTCAAAAGCTAGAAGGAATTTACCCTCAAGGAGTTGATGTTCTATCAAGAGAAGCATTATAAGTAATAATAGTAATAGCTAGCATCGATGTAACACATTAAGGTTTACAAAGCACTTTATATAAATTTTCTCACTTGATGTTCACCACAATCCTGTAGTAAGGGCTAATGTCACCCTCATTTTTTTGCTCTTTGGAGGGGGGAAGGCAGGGCAATTAGGGTTAAGTGACTTGCCCAAGCTCACATGGCTAGTAAGCATTAAATGTTAGAGGCTGGATTTGAACTCAGGTCCTCCTGACTCCAGGGCCATTGCTCTATTCACTGTGCCACCTAGCTGCCCCTAACCCCCATTTTACAGATAAGGAAATTGATCCCTTCTGATTCTAATAACTTCACTCTGTTTATTATTTCCAATTTGTCCCGCCTATAATTTGTCTGGATATAATTGTTTTCATGTGGACTGTCCCACACACACTCCTTGGGCACAGAGACTGTCTTTTACCTTTCCTTATACCCCCAGCATTGAGTGCAGGGTCTGGTACATAGAAGGTGCTTAATAAATGTTTATCGACTGACTGACAGATTAAGTGATATGTGCAGGGTTATACAAGTAAATAACTGAGGTGGGATCTGAACTCAGGTCTTCCTGATTCCAAGAGCTGCTGTGTATCCACCATACCACTTAGCTGCCTCAACAACAACACACACCCCATATATGTGTGCATGAGTGTATACATATGTATATAATAAATGTGTAAATACAAAGTAATTTAGGGCTTTGGCACTAGCTGCATGTAGGAGGAAGTGTCTGAATTAAGTTTGAAGGAGGCTAGGGCTTCTGCCAGTGAGAGGAGAAGGGAAGTACATTCTAGGAATGGAGGAGAGCCTTGACAAAGGCATGGAGGTGGGAGATGGGAGACTTAAAGTCAGAAGGTCACGGTTTGAGTTCTTAACTCTGCACCATCCATGCCCTATGACTTTGGACAAGCCAAGTCATCCCTCTCAGCTTTCGTTTGCTTATCTGGTAGTAAATGTGTAGGATTTAGGGCTGAACAGCATCTCCAAGGTTATCTGATCCATTCCCTCATTTTACAACTAAGGAAATAGGTCCTAAGAGAAATAGGAAGTCTCAGGGCCAAGGTCCTCTGACTCCAGGTCCAACTCTCTTGCCATTATCCCCGACTGCCCCTGTAAAATGGACCTCATGAGGGCGGCTAGGTGGCGCAGTGAATAGAGCACCGGCACTGGAGTCAGGAGGACCTAAGTTCAAATCCGGCCTCAGACACTTAACACAAAAACTAGCCATGTGACCTTGGGCAGGTCACTTAACCCCAATTGCCCTCCAAAAAGCAAAATAAAATAAAATAAAATAAAATGAACCTCATGACACTTGGACCACTGATCTCACAAGGTGGTCAGCTGGCCCAAATGAAATAATGCAAGGAAAGTATTCCAGAGCCATGAAGACGAGATTCCCTTCACATTGGAAAGCATGCAGTCTGCTTCAAGTGGAGAGCACTTTTGAAAGGATCAAATGAGATAGTATTTTGTTTTGTTTTGTTTTTCAAAAAAGTGCTAAAAATAAAAAAAAAATGCTTAGCACAGGGCTTGGCACATAGTAGGTACTGTGTACACACGTATTCCCATCCCTTCCTCTCTCCTCCCACTTTTAGGATTCGAGGCCCCTTCCTTGCCTTTCTTCGAAAAGACTCTGAAAAAATGCACCCGAACTCCCCCACCCCAGCCCACCCCCAGCCTCCCTTTAGAAGGGATCATAGTCTGGGGACTGGTCCATAAGGGAGAAGCTGGTGCCATGGAAAAGACCTGCAAACAAATCTGAAATAATTTCTTATGTGAATTTTCAAACCTCAGAGAATCACGGCCACCAAAGTGACTTAAGTATTCATCGTGGTGGTGGCGTATATATTATTTATGAAATGCGGAGGACAGGACACGGCTTGCACCAGCTCTTCTGTGCGTGTTTTAAAATATGATTGAATGATTTTTATCTTTTTTGTATTATGGTAGGACAGAAAGCAGCTCTGGTTTTCTGTGCTGGGCCTTTCCTGCAGCTGTTGGTCTCTCCGTGTGAGCGCACGCACACGCACGCACACATTCACACAACACACATTCACACACACATACACACACTCACACACTTATACATACACAATGCACACTCATACACACTCACACACACACACTCAAGCATACATAATGCATACTCACACTCACACACACACACAATATCCTCCTATTTGCCTTCTACTTCCTTCTTTTCTGAATCCTTCCCTTCATGCCCCATGGTACAGTGGGTATCTCTGTGCAGTTAATCCCTGGTGCTTTTCTGCCTATGCCATCAGAGATGAAAAAGCAGTCATCCAAGCAAGATCCTCGTGAACACCCTATCCCTTGCCCACCCCCTTGAGCCGCTTTGATATGTAGAAGATGAAAGCCAGTTGTCCCCACACCAAAGTAGGATGACTGATGAGATTCTGGAGGCACTGAGGTGCCAAGTCTGGGAGGGCAGCATTTTGCATGATCATGGATTCAATTGCTCTTCCTTCTGTGTCCTGAAGTTCATTGTACCCAAAAGCCAGTGATGACATTCTGCTGATTGAGACCCAACTGTATCTTGGTCTCTCCAATGACTGAGCCCTAAATGTACTCATTGCCCTATACATGCCCCTCCATTTCCCTGGTTGTCTCGGTTAGTGGTTCAACCCTTCTCTTATGTGGATAATAGAGCATTAGGCTTTTGCATCACTGTCCAATCAGCTTCTTCTGAGAAAGGATTCTAAGGCCCAAACATATCGTCATAGGACTGGGGCCCACAACCAAACCATTTTTTCTGAATTCGTGATGATGAAAAATGTCTGCGCTATGACATCACTTGTTACCTTCTCCATCATGAAGGCACAGCTTAGTTGAGAAGGCGAACTTGTAAAAAATACACTTTTGCTAGCTCAGGTGGATAATTACCTGTGTCTTATTTGATAAGGATTTATGGTCATGTAGGAAGGAAAGGCTCTCCATTCATGGACAAGTAAAACTAAAGGAAAGAATATAAATTGCATCGACTCCAGACACAAAGTTCTCCTTGGTGGATCAGAGCTTATTATAATGTTGTTCAATCAAGATGGATTCATTCCATTATAGGATAACCAATAAAGATTAGGGAGATGAAGAAAAAGAGAGAGAGAGAGACACACACACAACCCCAGGTACCTCATTATCTGAGAGGCCAGCCAGGAAAATTGAAATGCACAGGTCAAAACAAGAAACTTGATTCAGCCAATCAGTTCCATTTCCTCTCTGAGTTGATATTTGATGCATGATACAAAGAGGAGCTTGTATTACTCTCCCTTCCCTCTCCTGCTCTGGAACTGAGAGGTCTTTGGGGCATCAGTGCTTCCTTCTTCTTGCCCTCTGACTCATACATGACTCTGGACCAAAGTATCTCGGTTGCATCCAGACCCTGCTTGAACAACACAGCAGAGTAGACCCAGTTGGCCACCAGTGCCCTCTCTGCATTGGCCAAACTTATTCCCCTTTATACCTTTCAGAAGTCCCTCCCTCGGGCTGTGCCCAGTCTTCCCTGACTGTCCCTGGGACACTAGTGAGTATGGGAATTGTTGAGGGATTTTTCAGTTTTATTGCTGTCTTTTGCTTTTCCACTAGTCATTTATTAATATATTCTGTGCTCCCCCTACACCTTGACAGTGAACCTTCCATTTAACAAAGAAAAACAATTAAGCAAAATGGAGAGACCCAGTAACTAGGCCCAGACTCTCACACTCTTCAAGTGTTTCATCATCTATTTTCTAGGGCAAAAGTTGGTCATTGCAATTGATCAGAGTTTAATATAGAGGGAAATTTAGGTGGTGTAAAAACCAAAGATACCAATGCAATTTTATTTTTAAAAACCAATTAATCAGATCTTGGCTGGGGATTCTCCAATGGTGAGTCTATTCCTCTCCTCATTTTTATACTGTATTCCCAGCTAGAGCAGAAGCCCCCTGAGGACAAGGAGTAGTTCTCTCTTCTCCTATATCTCCCACAGACTAGGAGTCCCTGAAGGCAGGACCCTGATTCCTTCCTCCTTCTGTGTCCTTCATCAGACTGGGAGATTCCGTGGGTCAAGGACCTGTTTCCTCCTCCTCTTTTTTCTTGCCTCCACCAGAGTGAGGACTTCCCTAGGGTAGGACATAAGTCTTCTCTTCTCATCCTTTCCCACCAAACTGAGAACTTCCCAAGAGCAAAGGACCCCCTCTTCCTCTTATTTCCTCCCACAGCTTAGCTGAGAACAGGGTTGGACATACAAAGAGAGCTTCGTAGATAACAATAATCATCTCAGCAATAATACCTTACATTTGCATAGGGATTTACTTTTGCAAAAGACTTTCACATCCACTGGCTAATCGAAGGCTCGAAACAAGCCCATGAGGAAGGCAGTGCCAGTCTCGCATAGAGTGAGCATTGTTTCGGGGCTCTACAATCTGCTTGTCATGTATTATTGAAGATGATCATTATCTGAGCCTCTGTCAGATTCTCCCCTCTCAAAAACCTCAGAGTGCTATAGAGGTGAGTTATTACAGTTACCAACTCCTCAGTCTGGCATTTAAGGTCTGCCACAATCTGGCTCTACCCTCCCTATTTAGACTTGTTTGCTATGACTCCCTCCCTGCACAAGCTCTCACTTCAAGACAACCTGGCCTCCTTACCTTTCCCCAAACACCCTGTTCCATTTCTCATGTTCACACATGGATACAGTCCCTTCCTTCGCTCCTCACCCCATCTCCCTATCTCACAATATTTCTCTTCTTATAAGACCCACCTCAGGAATCCCCTCCTCCGAGGTATTGATGCTTTCTCCCTTCTTGAATTATCTCATAGTTAGTGATCTGTGTACCTTTTGTGGCTCCTTATAGCTCCCCAATAATCTTCTTAATATTCTGCTCTTCCCATGACATCCCTCTATCATCCAATAGCTTCCCATTGTCCACTGGAGAAAATATAAATCCTTGATACTGGCATTCAAGGTGTTCTAAAACTCGGCTCCTTGGTTCATGTAAGTCTTTCTATGTTCTTCTGCAAGTATCCTGCTCATAATTTCTTACAGCACAACAGTATTCCATCACAATCACATACCACAATTTGGTCAGCCATTCTTGAATTGATGGGCATCCTCTTGATTACCAATTCTTTGCCACCACAAAAATAGTTGTTATAAATATTTTTGTTTATATAGGTCCTTTTCTTCTTTGTTTTCATCTCTTTGGGATATAGAACTAATGATAATATTTCTGACTTGTACTGGAATCAGAAGATTTGAGTTCAAATTCTACCACTTATGTTTATGTAATGAGGATCATCAAGGGAATCCCCATGACCTCTATCTGCTAGACAGGGATACAGCCCCTAGAAGTCTGAGCAGGAAGCTGTCCTTTTTGGGGGTGGGGGGTGGGCAGGTGCCTTGCTAAAGGACATACAGCATCTTTTTCATCCTGGAAGTTCACATGACCTCTGGAAGTTCATTCCACCCTATAGTCCCTTCTCTGATTGGTTGGTTCCTTCTGGAATCTCCATTTTAAAAGGAGTACCCAGGTTAAGCATGTCTTCATTTCTCTTGGAGCACCACCGTGGATGTTCTCTGTCCCACAAGAGCAAATTCTACCCCCCCACCCCACCCATTGCCGCCTCCCTGTTTTTAGGCTGCCTTATATGTCTTCTTCCATTAGAATGTAATCTCCTTGAGGGCAGGGACTGTTTTACTTTTTTTTGTTCTTTAAACAGGGTCCATATACTAAAGCACACTTAATAAATGTTCTGTGGCTGGAACTGACTTCTGAACTCGAGGTTTCTGGTCTCTCTTTTGTGTGACCTTGAGCAAATTTCTTAAGTCTGTGCCTCAGTTTCCTCATTTGTGAAACAGGGGACAGGAGGATTGAACTAAATAGCTCCTGATGTCCTTTCTAGCTCTGAGTTACAGGATCACATATTTGGAGCTGGAAGGGATCTTAAGGACCAAGGAGTCCAACCTTTTCATTTTTCAAATGACAAAAATGAGGCCAAGACTATTTAAGTGACTTGCCCAGGGTCACACAGCTAGCAAGTAGCTGAGTTGGGATTTGAACTCATGTCCTGCAGCGTCAAAGTCAGCTCTTCTTACCACACTGAACTACCTCTTTCTGCCCATCCCCCTCACCCCCAAATCCACTCCTCAACATCCTGCTTAGACTGTCCCTTCCTTTAAAACAAGATCACGTCACATATGCAGAGGCTGTGTGATAGGAACTGAGTTTGAACCCTGATTCTGCTGCCCACTACCTGTGTAACCTCAGGCAAGTCTCTGAAACACTCTGGGCCTCAGTTTCCCCATCTGTAAAAGGAAGGGTTAGATTCACTGATGTCTGAAGGTCCTTCACCGCTCCTTCTGTGATCCTGTGTCCTTATTCACCCAGAACCTAGCATAAGACCTCACACATTGGAGGTGTTTATTGAGTGTTTTTGAATAAATGAATATAATAAGAGATTAGGAAGGGAAAAGATGAGAAATAGCACATTCAAAGTGCTCTGTTGATGCAGAATTTTATAATTACATCCGTGAGGGTCACCCCCATTTTCCCTTGTGCAGTGTCAGGAGATCTCCCTGACAGAGTGAACCATGAGACAAAGGGTCAGATAGGGTCAGGGAGATGATGCTTGATGTTAATAATTGGAGAGACAGGCTGAACCACCCCGAGGCCTCCCCCAAGCGGGCTGTCTAGTCCCGTTTGGGATGGCCTGAGTGACAGCCAGTCCTCTGCCTTCCCATGGGAGCCCAGTGTGGGAGGTGGCTGTGCAGGGAAAAGATGGGAACCAGCTCTGGGCCTCCTTCATATCAATACACACCACATTTGTGGAGCTGGCAGAGGACACAGGCTTCCTTTAGGAGAAAGACCTTCTCTGAAAGTTGTGCACTTGCGTTTCTCCTGGCCTTAATCATTATATTGATGAGAAAAGCTGTCTTTCACGATGGTTACTGTGGACAATGTTCTTCTGGCTTCACCCACTTCATTTTGCATAAGTTCATGTAAGTCTTTCTGGGTTTTTCTGCAAGCATCTTGCCCATGATTTCTTATAACACAATAATATTCCTTCATAATCATATACCACAATTTATTTGCTCATCCTCTTGATTCCCAATTCTTTGCCACCACAAAAATAGTTGTGGTAAATATTTTTGTTTATATAGGTCCTTTTCTTTGTTTTTCCTCTTTAGGATATAGAACTAATGATAATATTTCTGGGTCAAAGAGTATACACAATTTGATCATACTTTGGGCATAGTTCCAAATTGTTCTTGAGGATAGATGAATCAATTCACAACTCTACTAGCAATGCATTAGTGTCCCAATTTTCCCACATCTCCACCAGCATTTGTCATTTTCCTTTTCTATCATATTAGCCAATCTCATAGGTGTGAGGTGGTGCCTTGGAATTGTTTTAATTTGCATTTCTCTATTTTTTTCAGCTTCTTCTTTTATTTATTTTTCCTTTTATACTGTTCTAGTTAATGTGTATGTTGTTTTCTTTTTTAAATTGAATTTAATTTTTTTAGTTTACATCATTCATTTCCACAAGATTTTAAGTTACAAATTTTCTCCCCATTTTTCCCCTACCAGCAACCCCAAAACAGTGTTCCCACTGAATATCCCCTCCCCCAGTCCTCTCTCTCCTATGCCTTCCCCCATCTCCCCTCTGACTTTCCAGTAGCTCATGGTGGATCTCTATGCCGCAGTGCCTGTATATCTTATTTCCCTGTTACATGTAAAATAATAATAATAATGATATACATTTTTAAACATTTGATTTTAAACCTCTGAATTCCAGATTCCTTCTCTACCTATCTTATCACCCATCCTTACTGGGAAGACAAGCAATTCAACATAGGCTGTACATGTGTAGCCATGCAAAATATTTCCACAGTGGATATATTGTGAAAGACTGACTATATTTCCCTCCATCCCACCCCACACTTGTTCTATTTTGTATTTTGATCCTGTCCCTTTTCAAAAGTGGGTGCTTCCAACTTCCCTCCCCCTCAGCCTTCCCTGCCTTCTATCATACCCCTTTCATCCCCCCTTCCCCCCTACTCTCCTGTAGGGTGATACCCTATTTAGTGTGTATGTGATTCCGTCCCTAAGCCAAATTACTTGAGAATAGGGTTGACTCATTCCCTTTTGCTTTCCTGTTCTTGCCCTCCATTGTAACACTTTTCCCTTGCCTCTTCTATGTGAGATAATTTACCCCATTCTGTCTCTCCCCATCTCCTCTCATTATATTCCTCTCTTAACTCTTAATTTCACCTTTTAAGTATCATCCCTTCCTATTCAATTGTTCCTGTGCTCTCTGTCTATGTAAAACTGTATACATATATACACATTCTCCCATATGCATTCATACATTTATATACCCTCCTATATGGACATATATGTATGTATACGTGTATGTATATATATATATGTATATATATGTATGTATATGTATATATATGTATATTTATGTATGTATGTATAATCCCTTTAACTATTTTCACACTGAGAAGTTTCATAAGTTACAATTATCATTTTTCCGTGTATGAATGTAAATAGTTCAACTTTGATAAGTTCCTTATGATTTCTTTTCCCTGTTTACCTTCTCATGCTTCTCTTGCTTCTTGTAATTGAATGTCACGTTTTCTATTCGACTCTGGTTTTTTCATCAAGAATGCTTGAAAGTCCTCTATTCCATTGAATGACCATATTTTCCCCTGAATGATACTCAGTTTTGCTGGGTAGGTGATTCTTGGTTTTAATCCTAACTCCTTTGACCTCCAGAATATCATATTCCAAGCTCTTCCATCCCTCAGTGTAGAAGTTGCCAGATCCTGTGTTATCCTGATTGTGTTTCCACTGTATTCAAATTGTTTCTTCCTAGCTGCTTGTGATATTCTCTCCTTGATCTAGGAGTTCTGGAACCTGGCTATAATATTCCTAGGAGTTTTCTTTTTGGGATCTTTTTCAGGAGGTGATTAGTGGATTCTTTCAACATCTATTTTGCCCTCTGGTTCTCAAACATCAGGGCAATTTTCCTTGAGAATTTCTTGAAGGATGATGTCTAGGTTCTTTTTTTGATCATGGCTTTCAGATGGTCCAATAATTTTTAAATGATCTCTCCTGGATCTATTTTTCAGGTGAGTGGTTTTTCCACTGAGATATTTTACATTGCCTTCTATTTTTTCATTTGTTTGGATCTGTTTAATAGTATCTTTATTTCTCATAAAGTCATTAGCTTCCATTTGCTCCAATCTAATTCTGAAGGAATAATTCTCCTCAGTGAGCTTTTGAGATTCTTTTTCCATCTGGCAAATTTGGCTTTTTAAGGCATTCTTCTCTTCATTGGCTTTTTGAGCCTCTTTTACCATTTGAGTTAGTCTATTTTTAGGTGTTATTTTCTTCAGTCAGGTTATTGACTCTCATTTTATAATTTTCTTGCATCATTCTCATTTCTTTTCCCAATTTTTCCTCCACTTCTCTTATTTGGTTTCAAAATCCTTCTTAAGCTCCTCTGTGTCCTGTAAGTAGCTTATTCTTTTATCGGAAGCTTCTCGTACTAGAGTTCTGACTTTGCTGTCTTCCTCCTGTTCCATGCTTTGATCCTTTTTGTCCCCCAAAAAGGAATCCAAAGTTGGATTACTGTGCTTGCCTTTCTTACCTCATTTGCTCATATTGCCACTCAATTACTTGACTTCTGAGCTTTTTGACACAGTAGAACTCTGTTACCAGAGGGGGGATATTTGCCCCAAATTGCTGGGGTTTTCTCAGCTGCTGGAGCTATTAGTTGGGTGCTTTCTCTGAAGCTTGCCCACACTCTGGCAAACTGGTCATGCACCTCAGGACCTCCACCCTAAACCACAATCCAGACCCAAGCAAGTTAAAGCAAGAGCAATTACCCCCAGACTGGTCACTTTGTCCCCCTGCAATCTGCAGGCCAGGAGCTCTTAAGCAGCCATGTGGTGGCTGCTGCATGTCTACAGTGCCTCAGCCTCTTCTCTCCCCGGGGGGCAAAGGCCAGCTACACTCCCAAATTCCCAGGTCCCAAAGTCTATACTCCACTGACCTCTTACTTTGTCCTTAGCATCTATGGGTTGATGATTCTTCAAACTGCCACAGCTGCTGGTGATCTGAAGTCCTTCCAGCCGGTGTCTAGTTGTGGCTGCCCTGAGGCTAAAAGCTCTGGTTCATGTGAGGCTGGGCTCAACTCCCAGAGTGCTGTGCTGGTCCCTTCCTGCCAGCCTCTCTGACAGCTTCTCTCTGTCATTTTGTGGGTTCTGTAGATGGCTCTGTCCAGTCCCAGCTCTGCAGTGATAGGCCTGGCAATGGCCCTTGATGTTGGTGGCCACATTAATCAGACCTTGTTCTGGGACTTTTTGTGACCTGGCGTCCAGACCTCTGTGCCAGCTCCCATTGTCTTCCAGGCCTCTGCGCCCACCCCTCAATTTGCATTTCTCTAATCAATAGTGATTTAGAGCATTTTTCATAAGAATATAGACAGCTTTGATTACTTTGTCTGAAAATGCCTATTCATATCCTTTGACCATTTATGGATTGGGAAACAGCTCTTATTTTTATAAATTTGACTCAGTACTCTATATTTATTTGAGAAATGAGGCCTTTTTTAGGGAAACTTACTGTAAAAAAAATTTCCCCCATCCTACTGGCCCCCTGTTTATCCTGCTCTCTCTTTCTCCTTTCATCTTGTCTATCCTCAAAAGTGTTTTGCTTCTGACTGCTTCCAATCAGGCTTCCCTTCTATGAGCACCCTACACTTCTCTTATCCCCCTGTTTTCCTACTTTATAGTAAAATGGATTTCTATACACAGTTGAGTGTGTATGCTATTCCTTCTTTAAGCCAATTCCAATAAAAGCCAATTCCAATAAAAATTCCACTTCCCCTCCACTCCCCCATCTTCCCCTCCACTGGAGAAACTATTTTGTGCCTCTTTTATGTGAGATAATTGACCTCATTCTACCTTTCATTTCCCCTTCCCCAATGTTTTCCTCTTTCTCACCCCTTAATTTTATTTTTTTAGATATTCACCCCCATCATATTCAATGCACACCAGGGCCATCTGTCTATGTATACCTCTTCTAACTGCCCTATTAATGAGAAAGTTTTAGGAATTATAAGTATCATCTTCTCATGTAGGAATATAAACAGTTTAACCTATTAAATCCCTTAGAATTTCTCTTGCTTGTTCACCTTTTTATGTTTTGCTTGATTCTTGTATTTGAAAGTCAGATTTTCTATTCCACTCTTGTCTTTTCATCAGGAATGCTTGAAAGTCCCCTATTTCACTGAACATCCACTTTTTTCCCCTGAACAACGGGTCTCAGTTTTGCTGAGTAGGTGATTCTTGGTTATAATCCTAGCTCCTTTGCCCTCTGGAATCCTTTAATGTTGAAGGTGCTAAATCTTGTGTTATCATGATTGTAACTCCATGATATTTAAATTATTTCTTTCTGGATGCTTGAATTATTTTTTTTCCATGACCTGGGAGCCCTGGAATTTGGCTATAATATTCTGGGGAGTTTTTGTTTTGGGACCTCATTCAGGAGGTGATTGGTGGATTCTTTTGATTTCTATTTTACCCTCTGGTTCTAGACTATTAGGTCAGTTTTCCTTGATAATATCTTGAAAGATGATGTCTATGTTCTTTTTTTGGTTATGGCTTTCAGGCAGTACAATAATTCTTAAATTATCTCTCCTGGCTTTATTTTCCGGGTAAATTGTTTTTCTAATGAGATACTTCAAATTTTCTTCAATTTTTTCATTCTTTTGATTTTGTTTGATTGTTTCTTGATGTCTGGTGGAGTCTAGCTTCTACTTGTTCAATTCTAATATTAAGCCATTATTTTATTTATTGAGCTTGTGCACATCTTTTTCTATTTGGCCAATTCTACTTCTTAAGGAGTTCTTTTTCTTCAGTGAATTTTTGTATATCTATTTCTGGTCATTTGGTCATTCTGCTTTTTATAGAGTTCTTCACTTCAGTAGATTTTTGTACCTCTTCTACCATTTGGCCTATTCTGTATTTAAGATGTTATATTCTTCAGTATTTTCTTTGTACCTCTTTCATTAAGTTGTTTATTCTTGACTCTTCTTTCATGATATTCTTGCTTCTCTCATTTCTTTTCCCAATTTTCCCTCTACTTCTCTTATTTGATTTTTAAAATGCTTTTTGCACTCTTCAAAGAATTGGGGTGGGAGGAGGGGTGAGATGAATTAAAGTTTTTCTTTGAGGCTCTGAATATAGCACTTTTGGCTTTGTTTTCTTTTGAGTTTGTTTTAATCTTACCTGGTAACATAGTAACTTTCTATGGTCAGGATCTTTTGTTGTTGTTGTTTGTTCATTTTTCTAGCCTATTTCTTGACTTTTAAATTTATGTTAAAGTTCAGCTCTGCTCCCAGGGTGGAGGGGTCAGTGTCCCAAGCTCCAGGTTTTTTTGTGTAAATGTTTTCACAGCTAGTTCTGGGGGTCTGTAAGCTTTCAGTTCTTCCAACATGGTATGATCTAAGGAGAGGTATGTTTACTCCTCTCCTGGTCTGTGTTATGTATAGTCTGTGAGTAATCACAACCACTCTTTTCATCCTTGGAAGTGTGACCAGGGTTCCCACTCCCCTGTGACCACAAGCTCTAGTGGGCTAGTGCTCCTCCTCACCCTGGGATTGTGACCCAATACTGCAACCTGGTTCCAAATGTGGAAAATACAATAGAGTCCTGCCCTCAGTGTAAGCAAAGGGACCCCTGCAATCTCCTTCTGACCAGTTGTCCAACTCCCTTACCATCTGCAGACTGAGAGTTTTGGAAGCAGCCACTGCTGCTACTCATTTGGTCTCCCCCAAGGCCTGCTCCTGGTTTGTTAGACTGTATTCCACTCTCACCCCAGTGTGATAGAACTTTTCTGAAGATCCTCTAAGTTGTCTTGGGCTGGAAAATTTCTTCATTCGATCTTTTTGTGGGTTCTGTCACTCTACAATTTATTATTTATTATTTATATTTATTATTATTTATAATATTTATTTATAATAATATTTATTATTATTATTTAAAGTTGTTTGGTGGGGAAATTTGGGAGAGCTCAGGAAAGTCTTTGCCTTTTCTCCACCATGTTGGCTCCACCCTCCAAAAACAAATATTAGAAATTGTTTTACATGTAATTGAGAAAAAAAATTAATACAAATATAAAGCAATAAGACTTGAAATTGATACAGAGTGAAGTAAGTGGACCCAGGAAAACAGTATATATAATGATCTCTAGGATATAAATGAAAAGAAAAATAACAAGATGTAATTGGACACATTGTAACTTTAATTACTGAGTTTAATCTCATGGATGAATTGAGAAAATATATCTCCTTACCTTTATAGAGCTAGAGGACTAAGGATGTAGACTATTGTATATACTGTCAGACACAGCTGATGTCTTGATTAGGTTTTTGCTTTGCTTTTTTTCCCCTTTTTCTTTTTAAATGTTTATTATAGGCTCACTGGGTAGAAGGGAAAAGAAGGGGCTATTCAGAAAAAAAAATAATCATAAATATAAATAAATGAAAGTAAAAATATCAATAAAAACAATTTTTAAAAAATTACAAGAGAAAAATAAAATAAAATTTACTTCCCTGCTTTCATTAAAGAGATGGGAGTCTATGGATGTGGAGTGTCACATATATGTCAAACATAATCAACATGTTGTTTTTTGCAGATGTGTTGTGAGTTTGGGGTTTTTGTTTATTGGTTTAGGTTTTTTTTATTATTATTCTTTGATGCCATGGAAAACTCTGTAGCTTGGGAGAAAGGACATATTCAAAAATGAATATAATATAAAAACAGAAACAAAAGGCATCGACAAAGCAAAAAAATATTCTTTTAAAAGACCAAATTTGAGCTCATTCACAATAAGGAAGGGCAATTGGTAAATTTGTCCATTTGCTTTTGATGCAGCTTTAATTCCAAGGGTCAAATGAGAATTTATGTGAGTGATTTATTTCCAATGCCAGCATCATAGGTCAGGGTCAAGTCAGCCTAGAAAACCTGGACTGGTCCTAAGTCTGAAGAATGAAATGCAAGGAGGGAAAGAAACTCAAGCACTCCTGGGGATATCCAAACCTAGTGTCCTGTCCCAGTGGCCTGCAAAATGAAGCACACAAACTAGCCGGCACTTCTCCCTCCCTTCTTCAGCTTTCTCATGTCTTTGGAGCTCCAACACTGGCCTCTTATTTATGCAAAACTCAATAAACAATTACCCATGCCAAAGCATGGAGGATTTAGGAAGCAATTTTGTTCTCCCTGTTTTTCAAGGGAAAAAGAAATAAATGTCATCACAGAAAGGAGAAAAGAAATTCAGATGTGACTATCTTGGCCAGGTGTGAAGAGAAACAGTGGGTATTGAATGATGACAAACAACTCTCACTTCTAGAACACTCTACAGCTCAAAAAAGGGCTCTCTTCAAAGCCATCAAGTGAGGTGGTTTGTCATGGGTACGCTAGTAAATGGTTAACAACCAGCTCTCTGGAAGGAAAAATGTAAACATGACACACTTTTAAGTTTTATCTACACTATTAAAATTTTCTTTGTCACTTTTTGAAGTGTAGACCATCAACCAAACAATAAATCAAGCCTAGACTTGAAGCATTCACCAATTTTCAAGATATAAATGCTTGCACTGAAAATTTAACAATTGACTTTTATGAGAGCCAGTTGGAGCTAACTCCAGCACACCACCTAGGTTGCACAAATTACCCTCATCTTTATAGGGGAGGAAACTGAGACTCAGCAAGCCACTGAAAAATCAATAAACTAGAAAGTGATGGAGCCAGGATGCAAACACAAAGCCTGATGATTTCTGGTCTGGTGACTTTCCACTTCCCCATCTCAGGCTAGAAGTACTTGAGCTACTCACAGACCTAATTCTTACTTCTGACTGGCATGGGAGCTTTAACCTGCTCCATTTCTGAGTTGATCTGATTCACTCTTCTTTAGGCAACTTTGCAGCTACCCACTCACAGAAGTTCACTATATTGATGTGGATCTTAATTCAGATGCCCAATCAGCATAGTCCACTATAGCTCAGAATTCCTGAGCTCAAAAGAGCCACCAGCCTCAGCCTCCCTGGGAGGTGGCATTACAGGTATATGTTATAGCCCAGCAATACAACACTTCTAAAGGAAGATGCTTTAAAGGACTTACCAGGATAGATTACAGATTCAGAGCTAGAACAGATCTCAGTAATTTTGTAGTCCAGTCACTTTGTATCTGAGACAATCAAAGCCCAGAGAGGTTAGGTGCTTTACTCAAGGTCACATGGCTAGTACATGACTGGAGCCCACATCTTCCCTCTTCAGATCTGTTGGCTTTCCATTGCACCATCAATCTGACAAAGTAAGAGGACTAGACGCTGTATTTTCACTGACTTCCCCCACGCCTTAAAATCTCTTTCTCCTCATCTTTGACTCGACTGCCCTTACTTCTTCAAGACTCAGCTCCAGTCCCACCTCCTGTAAGACATCTCTCCCAACCCCTTTTTGCTTGTGCCTTAGCTCTGATTTAATTTATCCTATACATATTTTGCTTGAATATACATGTTGTCTTACCTATCAAAATGTGAGTTTCTCAAAGTCAGAGAATATTTTTGCTTTTCTTTATGTCTTCAATAGTTAACCCAGTGCCAGGCACATAGTATGTGCTTAATAAATGCTTGTTAACTTGACTGTAGAAGGATCTGTTGAAGGAACTGAGGATATTACCATGGAGGAGAGGAGCTATGAAGGAGAGGAAAGATGTGATAACTGTCTTCAAGGGTCAGAAAGTCTTTCTTACAGGAAAAGAGGCTTTTAGACTTAGAGCTTAAAGGGGCCATTAAGTTCAACCTCCTCATTTGCAGAGGAGAAAACAGGCCAAAAGAGGTTGCTTGCTCAGGGGCACACAACTAGTAAGAGTCTGAGATGAGACTTGAGCTGAGGTTTTTCTGGCTCCAAGACTCAAAAAAAAAGTTGAACAGGATAAAGTGACTTGCCCAGGGTCACACAGCTTATAAGTATCTGAGGTCAGATTTGAACTCATGAAGATGAGCCTTCTTGACTCCAATACTGGGGCCCTCTCCACCATACCATGTTGTCTCCCTGCAATTTGTTTGACTTTATTCCAAGGGACAGAGTAGAAATAGTGGATGGAAGCCATGAAGAGGGAAATTTCAACTCAATGCAAACTTTCCCAACATTTAGAGATACCCATAAGTAGAATGAAATGCCTCTAAAGCTATATATAGTCATATTTTTAAATGTTCTAAATCACTGCTGATTAGAGAAATGCAAATTAAAACAACTCTAAGGTATCACTTCACACCTTTAAGATTGATTAATGTGACCAAAAAAGAAAATTATAAATGTTGGAGAAAATGTGTGAAAATTGAAAGACTAATGCATTGCTGGTGGAATTATGTACTGATCCAACCATTCTGGAGAGGAACTTGGAACTATGCCGAAAGGGCTATAAAACTGTGCATACCCTTGTTTCAGCAATATCACTACTAGGTCTGTATCCCAAAGATATCAAAGAAAAGATAAAACGATCTATTGGTACAAAAATATGTATAGCAGCTGTTTTTGTGGTGGCCAAGAATTGGAAACTGAGGGGATGCCCATCAATTGGGAATGGTGGAACAAGTTGTGGTATTTGAATGTAATGGAATACTATTATTCTATAAGAAATGATGAACAGGTGGACTTCAGAAAATCCTGGAAAGACTTATATGAACTGATGCTGAATGAAGTGAGCAGAACCAGAAGAACATTGTACACAATAACAGCAACAATGTGTGAAGATCAACTCTGACAGATTTAGCTCTTCTCAGCAATACAATGATCTAAGACAATTCCAAAAGACTTATGATGGAGAATGCTATCCACATCCAGAGAAAGAACAATGGAGTCTCAATGCAAATTAAAACATACTATTTTTTTTTACTATTTTACTTTTGTTTTGTTTTCCCTTTATTGTGTATTTATTGTATATTCCCTATATTTATTTTTACCTTTCGTTCTGATTCTTCTTTCACAACATGACTAATGTGGAAATATGTTAAATATGAATGTCCATGTATAATCTATATCAAATTGCTTGCCGTCTTGCAGAGGAAGGGAGGGAGAAAAAGACCGGAACTCAAAATCTAATAAAAGTGAATGCTGAAAACTATCTTTACATGTAATTGGAAAGAAAATAAAATACTATTAAATGAAGATAAAAGAATGAACTTCCTCAGGAAGCAATGGTTTTCCAGTGAGGAAATCTTCAAATAGACATTGAACAGTTTCTTGTTGAAGATGGTGCAGAAGGAATTCGTGGTCAAGAATAGGTTGAAGCTGATAGTCTCCAAGGCTCTTCTCATTGCTGAAATCCTGTGCTGCTGTGATTCTGACCTTGTGGTCATTTCCCTAAGGCATCAATAGTCACAGAAGTCAATGAACCTACAAGAAATGCACTTGCTCACGTGCTAACTTTGGGTCAAGGGCCCAAAAGAGAGAAGAGAGAGTACAAGAAATCCAACCCAGATCCCTTGAAGAGAGAAGTTCAAGGATCTATCCAAGGTTTCAGAGGAAGCTGGATACCTGCCTGACTTGGAGAGGGCAATCTCTCAGAGAGGCAGAATAATATGATGGAAAAAGCCCTGAAATGGAAGTCGTGCCTTTCTCCCTTACTAACTGTGCGACCATGAACAAATGCCTTAATCTCTCTGTGCCTTAATTTCCTCCTTTGTAAAATAAGACTCGATTTCATCCAATATATTTTCCAGTTCTCAATTTCTATGATATCAGAATATGATTTTGTCCCCTAGAGCTGCTGGTCAAAGAGCAGAGAGACTGAGAGACAGAGTGAAGTCAGGCCCCAGAGAGTAATTAAAACCACATCAGCTAGGGAGATTTTTTTCCAAGTACAAACCCCAAAATAGTTTTGAGCAACACTGGCTGCTGGCGCTGTTTATAGAGCAGTGATGCCCGGGACAGGTGCCAGGGTCTGACAACTAACAATGCATGAAACTGGGAAAACAGAAGTGTTTAGCTCACCCCAGAATAGGGCTGAACATTTCCACTCAGATGGTATGCTTAGGGCCCCCTCCAACTCAGATGTGTAAAGCAAATGCCCTCTAGCCCTTTACCCATTCTCCCCTGCCACATGAAACCTGACTCATCTAGACCATGTAAGTTCCTTGAGAGTAAATTGTCCCATTTTTAGTTCTGGTTCTCCAGCACCTAGTATAAGTGCCAAACACATAGTAGGTGCACACATAGTATGTGCTTACTAAATGATAATTGAGTTGAATTTAATGCCTCTTCCTACAATTCTTTCCAAAAAGCTTTGACCCAGGGGAGTCAGGATAGATTCTGGGACCCTTCAGGGAATAAATATATTAACTTTTTCAATTTGTTCTCCCCAAACAATAGCAATGTGGGAATTTGAGGAAGGAAGATATCACCATCAGCTTACTCCCACCTTTCTGAACAAAAACACAATCATTTCCTATTGGAGAAACACTAAGGATGTCTTGGGGATGTCTACCACTGAAACTCAGGCATTAGATCAAGAGACTGAGTGAAAGATTATCAAAACTCGGAAAAACCTAGCCTGAACTGAACCTAATCTTAGCTAAGCCCTTTGGGTTAGTGAGGCAATCAGGAGATCTTCTTACAGAATTCAGACCCACTTAAACTACTGAGCTCTTGCTTTCCCTCAGACCATATTTTCCAGTTTTGTCTGTCATACTGTTCCATTACTATTATTTGCTTCCCAAACTCATTATTCTGTTCTGGACACTCATCACCAGAAACATTTTCCCTTTCCTCCTGACTATGTTCTAGAAGACTTTCTGTTTCGGGTCTAGATTTGCTCTTGGCCCAACTCATTAGAGACCAAGAAAATAATATAGTTTTTCTGAACTCTGAGAGAGAACATTTGAAAAGAGTGGATTCTATTGATGCCTTAGTGGATTCACTAGGAGTGGCCCTTGGCTTGTTCTGGCATAATCTTGCCAAAGAATTGTTCAATGAATCAACAACTACTAAATTCCTATCATGTATCAGACACTTTGCTAGGAACTGAGGGTATAAAGACAAAATTCTAACAGTCCTATCCTGTAGCTGCTTACAGTCTATAACTATTGGAGGCAACAGGTACATATCCAATATATAAAAGCTAGTGTATGCTATAGGTTTAATTTAAGTAGGAACATTTCATCTATTTCCTTATAGGAAGGAGAGCTCAAAATAATACTTCTTTTTAAAAGCAGATCTTTCCACCTTGAGATGGATTATTTAGAACTGGAATGGACCTTGGAGGTCATCTAGTCCATTCACCTCATTTTTTCAGATGAGAAAACTGAGGCAGAGAGGTTAAAGGTCTTGCCCAAGACAATATATCTAGTTAGCATAGAAGGCAGGAGCTGGACTCAGGTTTTGCTGACTCCAAGACCAGAATTCTATCCATTGCATCACCTAATATAATCTGAGCTAGGGAATGGATTCTCTTGTACCCTAACCCCTTGAGACAAGAATTCTACATTCTAGGGTCTATAGTTCATTCTCTGATGATGGAATGAGCTGTTTAAGTCACAGGGAGAATTAGCCATTGCTGACCCTAAAGGACTTTACAAAGCTTGACTGAGTCTCTTATTTAAGGTTGTCACATGTAGGCAATTACTGAGAAACTATCCCAATATATTCTATTGGAAAATTCCAATGTATAAACATAGGTACATGTTTTTCTAAGGTCTCCATGGGCTCTAATCCTGTTCTCCAACCACTTTTCCCATGACTCTTTAGCACAGTCTATCTGCTTAGCCAACAGTAATGGCCACTCATATTGCTATGGTCTATTAAGCTTTGCAAAATGCTTCCTCATAACACTCTCCAAGGGAGGAAGTGCTAAGACAAGCATCCTGCTTTACACATCTCCACCACTGCCATTTCTTCACTGCCCTCCACATTTGTCCTCCATTCCTGCTTCGATGTATTGGGAATCTTGCTCCCCTATCCTTGTTCTACTGATCCTTGGTACTATGTCTTTAGCTTGATTTTGCCAGGGACCAGCTTTCCATGTTACTTCCTGCAGTCTCCACATTATGGCCCCAAGTAGGTCCCTGCCTGTTTTCAGTTCCTCTTTATTGTTGTTTTCCCCCATTACAGTGTAAGATCCTTGAGGGCAGGGACTGTCACTCTTGTAATATTCATATTCTAGAGTTTAGTAGTGTCTGCCACATAGTAAGTAAATGATGAAAGTCAGTCAGTCTATCTCTCTGTTTCTCTGTCTCTGTCTGTCTGTCTATCTCTCTCTCTGTCTCTCTCCAGATATCCATCATCATCTATCTGTCTGTCTGTCCATCTATCTGCCCAAAGGAATAACTCTCCTGAGATAAGAGCTCCCATCAAAAGAGCTGCACACAACATTTTATGATGATCAACTGTGAATGGCTTAGCTATTCTCAGCAATACAATAATACAGGACAATTTCAAAGGACTCACAATGAAAAATGCTATCCACCTTCAGAGAAAGAACTGACAGAGCCTGAAAGCAGATTGAAGCATGATTTTTTTTTATTTCCTTTATATTTCTTGGTATTTTCTTTTTCTTCTTTTTTTTAAGTCTGTGTTCTTTTGCAACATAGCTAATATGCAGATATGTTTTGCATGATTGCACATGTATATCAAATTGCTTGCCTTCTCAAGGAAGGGAGAAGAGAGGTAGGAAATTTGGAACTCAAAAATTATAAAAATGAATGCCAAAAATTGTTTTTATATGTAATTGAGAAAAATAAAATAAAAACATTCTTTAAAAATTAAAAAAAAATTAAGAGATATTAGCTGTTTAGGAGAAGAAAAAATACAACCAGCTTACACATGTAACTGCAAAGCTACAAAATAGAGACATTCTATCCAACAATATTAAATATCCAATCTCTAAATTCTAATATGTAAATGAGGTACATGTATCTGTAAAAGATATTCAAGATGTGGGGCCAATACAAAATGGACTCAAGCTGGCTTCTGGGCAAAAGAGCCCCTTTTCATGGAATTGCATGTGTCCCACTCCCTTGCCTCTGGACAAACTCCTGGTCTATCTTTTCCTTAAGTATTCCAACAACCAATTCCAGGTTCTTCTTCCCATCTACCATAGGGCCCCTCACCAGAGCCAGCATTTGGGCTCCCATGATTCTGTTCCATTGCCAAAGCTCCTCCAAGACTGATTGATCAAAGCTTACTATCCTTGACCATGGGAAATCTTAGGGACTTCAAAATATCTGGAGTTTTCTGGCTCTTTCTCTTGCATACTGTAAATTCCAAGCCCTCGACACCTTAGTAGATGGCTCCATGAGTTACTGTGACCAAAAAACAGTCTTCCCTTGGTGATCAAGCTTTGGATACTGGGATTCTCTGCATTTAATCTGGTTGGTCCTGGGACAAAGACTGGAGTGGATCATGTTATATTAGACTTTATTCACAGATAAATGAACCTTGACTGGCCTTTGTTATGCCTCTGTCGGTGTGTTTCACAAAAACTTTGACAAAAGGCCGACTGAATGTACTGTAATACCTTGCTGGGCCTCCTCATGCCCCTGCACTATGAGGATTCTTTGGCTGGGAGAGCATTTCTACCTGTGATTTGACCTCATTCACCTACTTTAACATCTGCCAAGGTCCTGGGAGGGGTGACTAAGACAAATGTTCCCATGACCACCCAGTGAGCAAATTTGCACTATTTCTCCAGGTTTGTAGGATTTTCCCCACAAAATGAAAAGAATTGGTCTGATTGTCCTACCTGTTTTAATCCCTGCAATTTTTGGCAAAGGTCTCTCCAAATGAGTGCTTCTGAGGTAAATTGACTTCCCTGCAATGGAAGGGGAGAGAAGAAAGAATCTATACATTAAGTTTGGATATTAGATGAAATTTTGCAAGATATTCTATAAGGCTGACCAAGACCTCAGGAGAGTGTGTGTGTGAGAGAGATTGATTACATGCTTCCAAATCTATGTCCTAGGTTTACTGGGAAGGGGAGGGGAGGGGGCAACTCCAAAGAAGTTCTCTCTGTTCTCCTATTTGGAACAGGAAAGGTCCCATCTCTGATTAGCTTTTATGCACCACCCAGGAGCTCTGGGGCAGTAATTGTTTGGTAAGCAACATGTTAACCATCACTTCCACTGCCAGATTTCTGCTTTGACTCTACAAATTATAGCAGTCAGAGTTTAACTTGGCCCTGCAACCATGAGTCAGAGTCAAAGCCAGAGTCATTCCCAAATTAGACCCATGGAAAAGTCCAAACAATGGAAAGTTAACTGACATTTTTATAGGGTCAGAAGGAAAAGGGAAGAAATGTGAGTGAGAAGAAAAGACCAAGCCCAAATATCCCTGCTTTATAGAGTTTAAGGCAGAATATACAGGGAGTTATGAGAGGTAAGGGGTACAAGGTCTCATAGAGACCTTGGTGTCTGTCTAAACCACACCGTTTTGGACTTTTACGACTTTGAGTGTGTTAGTCCTGCTTCTGTAGCCAGTCTGGGAGCTCCCTTAAGGCAGGGACCAGGGACCAGGGACTTGCATCTGCAGGGAATCAAAGTGTTCCTCTTGTGGGGCCTTCACCCAGCGGGTTCTGGTGGTGAGCATGTCTAGGAATTGATGACTCTGAGATCATTATGAAATAGTGAAATTACAGTTCAGCTTAATGGACGGACATTAATCCCAATTAGACCTAACAACACTAATGACTGCCACGTCCAAGGACACCTTCTTTGGAAGGAACAGTTGCGACGTCAGGAAGTCCCCATACCTGTGACTTTTCCAGCATCTCCTCACACGCTCCATCACAGACAGAAATAGCTCAGCACCATCAGCAGCCAAACAGCTTGTTTGCAGACCAGATTTGGCTCAGGACTCTGCTGTCTCAGACATGTCACCAGCACCCTAGCATCCTTCACAGCTTCCCAGCACACCCCGTACCTATCACTTCTCTTTCCCTGATCCTCACTGGAGATTCAGTCATATGGCCAGAGAGCTGAAGCCAAGTGAGAAAGGAAAGAGCTTTCTAGCATAGCCCTAGAAAGACCCTCTCTAGCCCCTGCTCCAGTAACATGTCTCCCTTCATTTAGACATTTCAGTTCCTAAATTTTACACAAAGGCTACGATTTCATCTCTGAATAACAAATTCAGTATAGAACATTGGAAAGAGTACTGGATGTGAATCCAGAGAACCTGGTTCAGCCTCTGCCTCTGACACTGCCTATGTGACCTTGGGCAAGTCACTTAACCTCTTGAGCCTCAGTTTCCTCATCTATAAAATGAGAAGATTTGACTAGATGACATCTGAGGTCTCTTCCAGGTCTAGAGCTATGTTCTTATGATCCATATCAATAAACATCCCTTTCATTGCCCATCTTTTGCAAGGCCCAGGACAATGCATTCAAATGGAGAGTTTCTAGGCACACCAACTCTGATGAGAAAATTTTTACCATCAGATGTAGATAAATGATGAATAGATTATCAGGAGTGACCAGTTTCTCAAACAAAGTTGGTTCTAATATCTTAGCAGTCATAGAATTTCAGAGGTAAAAGAAATCCTTGAGGTCATTCAGTTCAGTCCCCTTCTTTGACAGGTGAAGGCCCAGACTACTGGATTGACTTTCCCAATGTCATACAGTTAGTGGCAAAGCTGGAATTAGGACTCAGCTCTGCTAGTTCCTAGGTTTTTGCACATTCTATTGTACCATACTAATCACTGAGATATATGGCTTCCATAAGACACTGACCTTGTGAATCAGTCTAGCGTATATCTCAACTCTAACTAAATTTTCCCATTTGACCCTTAACATTTTTTAATCTACTGTCAACATTTAAATATATGCAACTCCTGGTACCATACTTGGGAGACTTCCTCAAAGCCATGCTCTCCTCTACTGTAGTAAAATGGTCATCTCTTTAAGGACCCTGTCCCAATGTATGGTACTATCTAACTCTTCTTACTGTATGGTGGATCCAAAGAACAGAGCAAAAGAAAGCCCCAAGCTAGACTAGGGTCCAACTCCAGGGGTCAAAGGTCATCGTAGCAAGAATTTAGGTCAAAATTGAAAATTGGCTTGGGTCAAAGACATAGGTCATCTAGAAGAAGCTCTCTGAACTCTTCCTTCCCCACCAGACTGGAGAGTGCTATCACTGGACTCCGTCTCTAGGCTTTTAATTGTTCAAAAACATTTAACAACTCCATGAGTTATATAAACAGATGATTGAGAAGGCAGAACTCCTCAATTGTTATTTCATGTGTTTTCTTCACTAAAGAGAGGTTTTCTAGGTGGAAAGGGTAGAATTTATATGAAAAGGAGGTACCTGAAGCCCTAGATAGCAAAGGAGGTGGCTAACCCTATTTAAATAAGGTCATATTCAATCCCAAATGAATAGTATCCCATAATACTTGAAAAACTTGAAAGAACATGATTGTAAAACTACCTTTGATGCTCTTTGAGAAATTACAGAGAAGGGGAAAAATACCAGAAGACAGGGTCTTGATTTTCCAAAAGTGGAAAAAAAAAAGATGTGAATTCCCAAAACTAAAACCTATAAGCTTAATTTTAATCACTGGCCGTCCTTAGCATAGATTAGTAAACAGATGGTTTATAGGCACTTATAAAGGAAAGCAGTGATCAGTAGGAGCCAGCATGTGTTCATCAAAAGCAAAGTCATGCCAAACGTGTCTGATTCTTTTTTTTTTTTTTATAGAATAAGTAAGCCAACTGATTAGAGAAAGGAAGGAAGGATTTATTAAAGACCCACTCTCTTCCAGGCATTGTACTAAGCACTTCGCAAAAATCTCATTTGATCCCCACAAGCAATTCTGGTGGGGAGGGGGTAGGTATTATTATCACCCCCATTTTATAGTTGAGGAAAATGAGGTAGACATTGATTAAATTACTTGTCCAGGTTAACAAAGCAAAGAAGTGTCTGGAGTCAAATTTGAACTCAGGTTTTCCTGACATCAGACTCAATGCCCTATCCACTGAACCATCAGCTGCTAAATCTGATATAAACATAGCCTAGTGCCCTGTGCATAGTAAGCATTTAATAAATATTTGGTGAATTCTAAACATAATGTATATGACCTTCAACAAGGCATTTGACAAAACCTTCCATGATACCCCATGAACAATATGGATAGACAATAGATAGATCCATAATTAGTTTAACAATTAAACTACCCAGAGTATGCAGGGAATTGATGTCAACCTGTAGATAAGCCTGGTGTAGTCTTCTCAGATGTCTGTCCTTAGGCTTTCAGTGTTTAACACTTTTGTCAATAACTTGGTTGAGACATAAATGTTCTGCTTATCAAATTTTCAGATGACATAATACTGATGGGGAAAGCCAAGATGACGGATGATAGAATTGGGATTCAAAAAGACCTCAGTAGGATGGAATGGTGGGCCAAAACTAACAAGATGAAATGTCATAGGGAGAAACATAAGGACTGTCACTTAGGTTCTGAAAAATCAATTCCATAAATGAGACCTGGCTTGGCAGTAGTTCTTGTGAAAAGCACTGGAGGAGAAGGGGTTGGATTATTTTGCCATAAACTCAATATAAGCCAACAATATAATATGGCCAGAAACACTAGTACAATTTGGAGCCAAATCAATAATAATATGTTCAGATGCTGGGGAGTATTTTTATTTGGGCTGATAGCTACAGGTCAATATAATGCATTTTTGACTGCCTTGACCTGGGACCAGTGGGATCCCAGGCAAAGGCAGCAGTGTGTCCCTGTAAATTTTCATTCAGATGCCAGCAGGTAGGATCTGGGGATCACTCATAACTGGATAATTGCTTTTAGCTCTAGGCACTACATTTGAGGAAGAGCAGGGACAAGTTTGAGGCCATTCAGAGCAGAGTGACCAGCATGGTAAAGGAAATAGGAACCACATTTTAGGAGGAATAGCTGGAGGAGGCAGGGACATTTCCCATAGAGAAGTGAAGATGCCATTGGGGATACAATGATTCATTTTTTAAAATCCAGTTAATTATCATGTGAGACAGGTTATACTTCCATACTTCCATCTGGATTCAAGGGGGTAGCTTATTGTATACAACAAGGTAGACTTTGACTTCATGTAAATCGGGCTTTCTCACTATCAGAACTCTCTGAACATGGAATGGGCTGTCTTGCTAACCTGTTCCCCATCATTGCAAGTGTTAAAAATGCAGACTAGTATAAATCAGGGTGCTAAAGGGAAGATTCTCGTTTTGAGTCAGATGTAGGACTCTTGACATATAAAGTCCCTTCCAGCTCTGAGTTTTTATGATTTCTGCCCCCAGTTATCCAGGAGGCAAGGCACAAAGACCAGAGGAGGAACTTCTTTTCCTAGGTCCAGGTGTGGAAAGTCAATAGTTCTCCCTCTCTAGGCCTCAGTTTCCAAATCTGTAAAATTAAGTGATAAATGTAAGTGCTTTGGAAAGAGGATGAGGGAATCGATATAGAGATGAAAGTGACTTCATAGGCCACCTAGACCTGGCCCCTCATTTTACAGATAAGGAAACAGAGGCCTAGGAACACAAAGTGATTCGCCTAAGATAACACAGGTAGTTATCGTGAATGGGGGATTTGAATTCCAGTCTCCTGATTCCAGAGCCAGGACTCTTCCCACTCATTGCCTTAGAAAATGTTTAGTTTTGGGTTTTGTGCCTTCATAATGAGTGTTCAATAAATGGTTATTGAATTAATGAATGACTAAGCGATCGAATGAATGAAATAGCTTCAATCAATCAGCATGTATTTACCAAGTGATTACCATGTGTCAGTCACCACGCTAAGTGTCAAGGGTCACAAATTTTTAAAAAATCAGCTTCACTTAATAATTGCTTTGAGGAAAACAACTGTGGTCATGTAGAGGATGTCCAGGCCAGAAAAAGTAGCCAGCTAGAAGCCCAGCCCCATCCTCAGGCCAGAGCATCCTGGCAGTCACATCTCAGAGGAAGAAAGTGGGGTAGAAAAAATGATGGATGCTGGAGTTGTGAATCCTATGTGTCTGTTTGGAAGAGATTCAGGGGTTATCTAACCCAAACACATCATTTCACCAGTGAAGAAACTGACCCACAAAGGTACTTGGCCAAGGTCACACAGGTATTAAGTGGCAGCAGTAGGATCTGAGCCCAGCCCCTCTTGCTCCAAATCCAGCATTCTCTGCACTCCACTCCATTACCAGAGATCCCCAGTCTGCCACCTGTGTGACCTTAAGCATGTTGCTGACGTTTCTTGGGCTTTATTTCCTCCTTTTTGAAGTGGCAAGGTTCTCTGAGATGGTATTAGATAATGCTGAAATTCCCTTCCATTTCTATACTCAAGAAACTTAGTGATTTTGCCACCAAGAGCAAAAACAGTTGGGAGAAGGGTTTTCTACAGACTCTTCTTTCCCAGGAAATCCTGAAGGACACACTTCTTGCTTCCTAATATGTACAGTAAGAAAAATGACAAGATTTCATCCCATCAAAAAGACTCAATTTCTTTTTTTTAAAGATTGGAAACTGGCCACTTTGTAAATAGATGTTCCAACAGCCTGTCAGGGATGTCACATGGAAATGTGACAGATTTTTAAAAATCTGACACAGGGGCAGGGCTGATGTCTGCAGATGAAAAATGTTGACTTGGTTCTCGTTCCTTCTTCACATCCCAGCCATTCTCCAAGCCCAGACCCTGCTCCACAACCTTCTCCTGTATCTCCCTGTCTGACTTCTGTCCTACATCCCTGCTCCATTATTTGACAAATGAGGAAACTGAGGCCTAAAGAAATGAAATACTATGTCTCAGTGAATAAATGCAGTAATTATGTGGCAGAGGTTTGAAGGTTTGTAGGGACCAGAGGTGGACTTAGAAAGCTAAAGAAAGGGACTAAGAAGCTAGATTTCTCATGGAAAGGGACAGTTATATAGCTAGGAATGTGAACAGGTATCTTCCTCAATGGGATGGTGAGAAACAAAGGACACTGGAAAGGACCCTCCTTTCTAATATAGCTCCCCCAACCCCCATCAAGGGTGCCTGAAAATCCCTCAATGAAACTTCATTTATTTGGGTTAAAATTTTATCCCTGGTTTAGACGAAAATCATACCAGGAGTGGGAAGCCATGAAGTTATTGTCAATCTATAGTTCCTGAATATCTTGGCAGGAATTAATCTATCACATCCTTTCTAACAGGACAGTATGCTGAGACATGAAGGGCTGGTTTTGATGTGAGGTAGAAGAGGCAGGGAAAGACCCAGGGCACAGGGCACTTGAGAGAAGATTAGACATAAGAGAGGGAGCCATCTGCAGTCATCCTGATCTATATCTGGCCATGGGACCCAGATGGCTCCAGAGGAGAGAGTGAGGCTGGTGACTTTGCACATACCTCCCTCACTTAAATCCAATTGATTTGAAAGTCAGGACTTCACCTCCTGAAATCATGGTTCTCTTAGAGAAGGAAGGACAGACAACCACCACAACAACAGCATTGGGAGGATCTTGGTAGAGGGAGCACCAGGAAGATGGAGGAAGCCTCTGGGTCTGCCTGCAACCCAGCAGTATGAATGGATCGACACTCCTAACTACAAACTCTAGCCAGAACTCTACCCCTAATGAGCCACATGACTTTAGATACATCTCTTAGGATCATAGCTTTAAAGGTGGAATAACAATAAAATGATGATGACTCAAGTTAGCATTTATATTATGCTCAAAGGTTTACAAAGCACATTTGATCCTTGTAACAGCCCTGGGAAGTAGATGATACTATTATCTCCATCTTACAGAAAGGGAAACTGAGGCTGAGAGATGTTAGGTGGCTTGCTCAAGGTTTCATGACTAGTAAGTGGGATTTGAACTCACTTGATTCCAAGTCACCTAACTGCTTGCAAGGGACCTCGGATGGCATCTACTCCAAATCCTTTATCTTACAGGTGAGGAGACTAAGGTCACCCCTTATCCTGCTGTGCTAGCCCAGAGCTGGAGTGGAAGGGAGGAGCCCATGCCCCACTCAGCCTTTCATCCCTGCATGTGTTCTCTGTAGTAGCTCCCTGGCACTCTCACACCTAGTTCCTTCTCCCAAGAACTATCTTCAGTTTTTATTCCCAGGGCTGGCAGGCGGGCAGCGTGACAGGAATACTGAGAGAACATGTTGCCGATTAGCCGCAGGCCTGTCAGGCCCAATTACATCTCCACAGAAGCTGACAGTGGCTTTTGTCAAGTCTCCTGCACACAGCCTCCTCCCCTCACCCACCAGCCATCCTTTTCCCTCCCCTGGCCAGCATTAAGCACCCTGAGCTAATTGCTCCAGACAGGGAAATGTCTTCATTTGACTCCACCAGGCAGAACTCCCCCCCCTAGGAAGTTGAGGGAGAACCCCTCCACCCAGCACATCCTCATGGTTCCAGTCACACCTGCTCCAGCCAGTTCTTGGATCCCACCTTCTCAGATTTTTGCAGCACCAAGCACAGGGCTTTCCTAGACTTCAGTGCTCTTGAGGGGAGCAGGGGGTTCATGATTTATAGAGTCAAGAAAACCTGAATTCAAATTCAGCCTCAGATACTTACTAGCTTTGTGACCCTGTATAAGTCACTTAACATCATCTAGACTGAATTTCCTCATCTGTAATATTTGGGGGGAGGGGACAGAGGAACAGGGATGCATTGACCATCATGGTCTCCAAGTTACCTTCCAGTTCTAAGTCTATGCTCACATGAATTCCTTTGCAAAATCCATAGCCTACAAGGACTCCAATCCCCCATGCCTCTGTAGACAGTCTTCCTGAGGTACTGTGGTAGTTGGTAGCTAACCTGATGATGAGCTACACCTGTTATGGGATCCATGATTAGAGTCAACACAGTCCCATGGAAAGAGATCTGAATTTAGAGTCCGAGGTCCTGTGTTCAAATCCCAACACTCCCCCTTACTACTTGCATGTTTCTAGCAAGTTGCTTTACCTCCCCAGACCTCACTTTCCTGACCTGTGAAATGAGAAGTTGGAGCCAGATGGTTTTGGAAACCTCGTCTACCTCTTATTCTAGCATCTCATGATCCCATTCTCCTTCGTGATTCTTCTTCCAGCCCCAAGGCAAACTTTTCTATGTATGCTCTTGATCCCCTCCTTTCTGGGCTTCTCCAGCAAAATACTCACGGTCATCTCATTCTCTCACTTATCTTCAGTCTTTTCCCATCTCCTACTGTTTTCCCCAGAACCTACGAACATGGCCATGTCTGGCTCATACTTAAAAAAAAAAAAAAAAACCTTAACTTGATCTGTCTACACCTGCTAGTTATTATCTGGTATTTCTCCTTGCCTTAGTGGCTAAGAAAATCACCCACAATTGGTGCCTTCTCTTCCTCTCTTCTCAATCCACTTACTCTCACTTCTACAATTCCTCCAATCTGGCATCCAGTTTTGTCCTCCAGTTGAACGACACCATGACCATCAGGTCTTTGAATTGCTATATCTAATTACCGCTTCTCAGTCCTGATTCTCCTTGACTTTTCTTTAACATCTGCCACATTACCCTGCCATCCTTTTCTGGTTATTCTAGCCCCTTTTTTTGGTAAAATGTCTATTTCCTGGGTCTCACCCTCTCTGTCTAGCTACTCCTCAGTATCTTTTGCTGGTTTCATCAATGTCCATCGATGTCATGTCCTCTGACAGTTGATTTCCCCAAACTCCCTCACTTGTCTCTTTTTATTTTGTACCGTCTCACTTGGTGGTTTCATCAGCTTCCGTGGGTTCAGATGATTCCTAGGTCTATATATATACACCACTAATGTCTCTCCTGAACTCCAGTTTTTCATCTCCAGTAGCTTCTTGGACATCTCAAACTCAATATGTCCAAAGCAGAACTTCTTTCCCTTCAAACCCTCCACTCCCCTATGACTGGCACTGCCTTTCTGCCAGTCATCTCAACCCATAACCTTAGTGTCATCCTTGACTCTTCACTCTTATTCACCTCACATGTGGTGATGGTTTCATCACTCAATCTTGCTGCTTCTACTTTTATATCTCTCTCATGGGTCCTCTTCACTCCATTCATAAAGCCAGACCCCTAGTTTAAGTCCTCATCACTTCTCATCCGGACTACTGCCATAGCCTTCTGACTCATCTCCCTTCCTCAAGTTCAATCCATCCTTCACTTAGCTACCAAGGTAATTTTCCAAAAGTGTAGTAGCAACCACGTCACTCTCCTCCTGCTCAATGAGTTCCAATGGCTCCCAGTCACCTCCAGGATGAAATACAAAGCATTTGATGATAGCCAGAGCATGAAAGGACCTATATGACTCCACAGAAGGACTTAAGCTACCTGAAGTAAGTGCAAACATCAAAAGAAGGTCTAACTATCTCATGAAAATGTTTGCACATGACCCTGGGCCATCCTTGGCACTATGCTGTCTGTTTCTGTATAATATCTGACCTGGCCTGGGGTTTGTGCAAGGATTCATTTCACCATTCTCTTCTCCTGCCACCAAGGACTGGGTCTTCAGTCTAATCAGTCTAAGAAACCCTAATAAATCCACATATATTTACTTCCAAGAAGGCATGGGCCCCTCTTTCTTCAGTATCTCCATATGCTCTCAGAGGGTCTATGTCCCTACAATTGGCATATTAGGAAAGAACACCTCAGCCACCTTACAATTGGCATAGTGGGCAGGATAATATGTCCCCCTGCAAATTTTGTGTCCTAGGTGGCTAGGTGGCACAGTGAGTAGAGCGCTGACCCTGGAGTCAGAAGGACCTGAGTTCAGATCCAGCCTCAGACACTTAACCCACACAAACAAACAAATAAACAAACAAACAACAACAACAAAAAAACCTAGCCGTGTGACCTTGGGCAAGTTACTTAACCCCAATTACCCTCCAAAAAAAGCAAAAAAAAAAAAATTGTGTCCTTACAGAAGGTTATTTGGTCTTTTTTGGCAGCTAGGTGGCACAATGGATTAAGTGCCAGGCCTAGAGTCAGGAAGACCTAAATTCAAACCTAGCCTTAGACACTTACTAGCTATGTGACCCTGGGCAAGTCATTTAACCTTTTTGCCTCAGTTTCTTTATCTGTAAAATGAGCTAGAGAAGGAAATGGCAAACCACTCCAGTATCTTTGCCAAGAAAACTGGGCTCATGAAGAGTTAGACATGATTGAGACAACCAAAGGGCAAAATTTGACCTCTTTACAATCTGGGCCCTTCCAAATTTTCTGTCTTTCTTCCACCTTACTCCCCTCCATGTTCTCTAGGATTCAGCAGCATTGTCCCATTTTAGTTCCTCAGATACTATGCTCTGTCTCCCCTTTCTGTGCCTTTGCACTGGTTGTCCCTCATTCTTCAAAGGCTTTACCCCTTCATCTCTGCTTTTTAGTGTCCCTGGCTTTCTTCAAGGCTCAAAACAAATCCAACCTTCTGCAAGAAGCCTTTCCCAGTTCCCTCAGTAGATAAGGCCTGCCCTTTTCAGATTACCTTAATCTACTCTCATGCAATTTTAAACTATTAAAGCTTAAAACTTTACTAAGACCTTTGGGACACCCTGTACATCTTCTATGTACCTAGTTATTTAAATATTGCCTTCCCCATACAAATGTAACCTCCTTGAGGGCAAGGATTGCCATTTGCTTTTCTTTGTATCCCCAGTGTTTAGCACATAAAATAGTAAGCATTTAACATATATTTGTTGATTGACTGACTAACAGATTCTCTTGGTTCTAGAGCTATTTGTTCCCTCCTCTCCAGCCATCTTGCTGGGGATTAGTTAGACATTGGGACCCACCATTTTGTGGACAAGGAACCCAAGTGTGTGTGTGTGTGTGTGTGTGTGTGTGTGTGTGTGTGTGTGTTGTGTGTGTGTGTGTGTCTATGTGTCTGTGTGTATTTTCAGGCACAGGTAGATAGCCACCTTGGTGAGGGCACAAGAAGGGACTTCCTTTACCCAAATATCTCCCCCCCCCCCCCCGCTTTTCACAGTGCCTGAAATCCCATTGTTAGACCTTCATTCTTTTGGATCTTAAAAGTTTTTTTAATCTTTCATGAAAATAGAAATGCCTCAGGGAAGGCTCATACACCTAAAATCATTATCAAAACCTGAAATCTTAGTTTAAATTATCTGGCAGCTAACTTGAAGGTTGAACTGCAAAATAAGGGAGGGAGTCAGCGTAGGCAGGAAAGCGGGAGAAAATAGGGAGAGAAGAGAGGAAGAAGGTGGGATTCCAAATTCAGCTTGGATTTCTGATACTTCAAGTACCCAGGATTTCATTAGTGTGGATATATCCCCCACTATTGCGGATTCCTATACCTTCCTGTCCCACATAAGTAGGTGTAAACTGAAAACTTCATTAGTCAGTGACTATCCTTTCCTACCCAACTGCCATAGGTGGGTAGGACTCTCAACTTGGAATCAGGAAAACATGAATTCAAATCCTGCCTCATATATTTATTAGTCATTTGATTTCTGGCAAATCATACAGCTTCCCTCAACCTTAGTTCCTCATCTGAGAATAATAATAATTATTATTATTATATATCTATATCCCAGGGTTATCAAATGAGATAATGTGCATAAAGCTCTTTGCATTGTACAAGTGTTATTTAAAATTATTGTTGTAATTATTGTTACATAGTCTGGCTCTCTGGCAACAGACAGAATCCATCACCTGCCCATGCTAGAATTTGCAATTTGGTCAGCAGGACCTAACAGATTTTCCTCTTTATCAGTATAGCCTTCGAGAACTCAGGGTCATCTCCCATCCCATCCCCCAACTATAAATCAAATTCAACAAGATGAATGAGACTCAGTCAACAAGAGGCTGCTTGCCCTCTCCCCCCTAATTGCTAGTTACAGTTCTGCAAAAACACACATCCATGGGAAAGCAGTGAGGAACAGAAGAGAATTAACTCTCAGATCCCTTCAGCTTTGAAATTCATTATATGATCCTTCTTTTACCCTTAAACCCAATCCTACCCTCCATTCTCACTAAGGGTATCTTGGTTGAAGAGAAATTATTTTGTTTTAGCAAATATTGAATGAGTTTGCATTGCCTAAAAACACAATGACTAAGAGATGGAGGGAGGGAGGAAGAAAAGCAAGCAGAAATATCCTGGACAACAGGGGAAGACCAGTGGAGATATGAATTTGAAGGAAATGGAACACATGACACTAATTGATTAGTGAATCTACTTTTCAATCTGTCTGTCTGTCTTTTGGCCCATAGTCATCTGTCTTTCTATATCAATCCATATATCTGTCTACTTATCTGTCTCCCCATCTGTCTGTCTATCTGGCAGCTTATCTAGAGCTGTCTCTCTGTTCATATTTAATCATTATCATGTATTTATATTTATATGTTGAATATCCTAGTAGAATATAAACACCTTGTGGGCAGGGACTGTTTTAAATTCTGTCTTTGTATTTTCAATGCCTTGCACAGGGTCTTGCATACAGACAGTTACTTGACCTGTGGCTTCTTTATTATAGGAAACACCCAGATGAGAAAACTCCCTCTACTGATACAAGCTGGCACTTTCTCTGCAACTTAGAGTCTTAGAGAAACGGTTGCTAACAAATTTTGTTCAGCAAAACTCTTTTAACAAAATGTATTGGGAATCCCCAAGGTAATTTAATATACTACTCATAATATTCTTCTAGATTTATTAATTAAGTGCTTACATAACTACAGTTATAACTCTTGAACAAAAAGTTCCAAATTAAAATCTATACCATGGAATTATAATTTAAAAAATTTTATTCTACTCATAATTATGAATATTTTAAATATAAAATTTAGAACTCTAATTATAAAATAAAAACAAATATTTTATGTGGGACTTTCTGTAAGAATTAAAAGAAGCAATCCAGTCAGACATCATACACTAATTATTATCTGTAAGACTTAAAAATAAATTTTGTTATTTTATAAATCCTAGTGAACATAAATAGTATTTTAATAAAATAAGCCACAACTTGAAAGTTAACACAATATAGTAATCATATATAAACTTAATTTTGATGTTGAACTTCTTTGTTTTTTTACTAGAAAAAATTTGCAGTATTTGGCTCAACCACAGACAAATATAGTTTTTAATTTGGTTCTGAATCAAGTTGATTTCTGTATTTTGATTTAAAACAAGAATAAAGTGAAAATACTCATTCACATAAACTTTTTGTAGAAAATGGCAGGAGAATTTTACAAGTTTTCTTCCTACAAGATATTAATTTTTTAAAAATGTTAGCCACCTAATCTATTAAAATTAAATAGCTAGTTACAACATAAAATATTTAAATGACAAGGGCTGTTAAGTGATAAAATGTCCAAATGCATATATTATTTCATCTTTAAAATGTTAATATACAAACTAACCTTTGTAATGGAAGAACCTCTTCAGACATGATTTCCTTCTCTTCTACCACTGCCACATGGGCTACAATTTCACAAAAAGTCTACTGAATATGATCCACCAGAAAATCTTCTGGATAGAAGAATAGTAAGAAAAGTGGAAGAGGAGTTGAAGTTAGAAAACAACCTTTCTACTACAGTCACATGCAACATAAGGTTGTTTCTGCAGAACATTTATAACTTTGTGTGGCTTTCAAGATATCTTGTGGTTTGCATATCATTCTGTAGGAATGTAAATGTTCATATACTCTTGTTTGCATGCTCAAACAGCTGATAAGGTACAATTTCAGAAGAACAAAGGGGATCAAGGCAGATAGAGAATACAAAGGTTATGCATGGACATAATGACATACACATACATCTGACCATTTATTGGGAATGAGTTTGCATTTGAATGTTAAATCCTTGCAGTGGTTTGGAAACAATTTGATAAGAAGTTGAAAACTTCAAGAACATGTTGCATTTAGTCAGAAGCACTCAATTCGATATACTTGATGCACAAACACCAAAATAATTGTGCACATGACCATAACAATTTTTGATTACTGTAAAAGCAAACCTGTAATGCTTTAAAAGCAAACATGCTTGTTGTTCCAGAGGAAAAAATATATTTTTAACAAAACTGGACAATTACTTACTGCTTAAAGTTCCATGAAGAATCTGGGTGGAGGCAAGACTAGAATATGGACAAGTGGAAGATTTTCTTCAAAGGTGGCATGGTAGTTAACCACATGGTAGAGCTAGACCCAAAGAGGTGTGAGGCAGGGCTCCTTAGCCCAGGAAGCTTTGCTGACTGCTAACAGCCAGATCAAGTATTTCTTAGAAGATTTGTTCCATTCTCCTGCTAAGTTAGATTTATTTTGTTTAGTCTTGAATATCAGTATTGCTGGTGGATGAAATGGAATACTTCCTCCATTGGATGGGAATGTGTACTTTGACTCCATACAGAGAGAGGCATGAGCATTCTTGCCTCTTGTTAAAGAACAGACATAACCAGAACCTCCTGGCTTTTCCCAGCCTTCCACCTCCCCCACCTGAATGGCATTAATAAAGAGGTTTTGTTTTGTTTGTTTTTTTTTTTTATTGTTGTTAACACTAGCCTCTATCCCAGCTGCGCTAAGTAGTAAGAAGAAAGATATATACAATAAGACTAGGTAATGACTGGTTGAAGTAGATGAGAGATAAAGAAGGAAGTTTGACCCCAGCAGCTGAGGGTACTGGGCCATAGCATCAATAGATTACATCGTAAAAAAAAAAAAAATACCACTGTGATCTAAGGCAGTTTTCAAATGTCCCACTTTCTACTGGGAGTCCTTTTCCTCCAAGTACATATTGACAAATGATGTCTTTCTACATGCTTTCTTACTCAGAGTATTTTTCCATGTTTGCTTATGTAATTGCATTTGCCCAAGACCAAAGAAAGTCTACCAAAGGACAACACTGGAAATGATCTGACCTGGTTTGGGACTATCCTATAACTCTGGGCCTTAGCTATTCTGAAATCATAAGTACTTTTTTTTCAGTAGAAAGAAACTGGAAACAAAGGGGCTGCCCATCAACTGGGGAATGGCTAAGCAAAGTATGGTATGTGTTATAACGGAATATTGTTATGAAGAAATGACTGTTGTAAGAAATTTGGAGAAACTTGGGGAGAACTTATTTGAAATGATACAGAGCAAAGAAAGCAGAGCCAGAATAACAGTACATAAAATAAATAAAACATAAATGAAAATAACACTAAAAGACATCAAAACTAAAATTAAATGCAATGATCAATCTCATTGCTGGAAGACTGATGAAACACACTTCCCATCTCAGACACTTACTAGTTCTGCCACTAGACAAGTCACTTAACCTCAGTTTCCTCATTTGTAATAAAAGTATTTATGTCCCAGGGTTGTTGTGAGGACAAAATGAGTTATTTGTAATGGGCTCTGCAAACTTTTAAATGCTATATGAATGCCAGCTCTTATTATCATTCCCTTCACTCAGTAAAGAGGACATGCTCACCTTGCATGGTATCAAAGGGACAGAAGTAAGATCAAATGCATTCACCTTAAGCAAGAGGAGAGAGAGAGATCTTAGAGCAGATCTATAATCCCTTGCAAGTTCCAATACCTAATACTGCCTTCAGAAGAGACCAGCTGTGCCTTCCAAATTCCTACCTTAAGCCACCAACAGAAAACTTATCTACCACGGTGGATTTGTGAGTGGAAAAAGGTCTGCCCTCTCTAGGCAAGAAGAGAAAGGAAACCGAATTGCCAGTCTTTGGGCCTGTTACTACCTAGGGGCTTGATGCAGGAATCTAAAGGGCTGAGGGATAGGCACATTATAATAATCCTCATTCTGACTAAAATCTTTATATGACTTGTAAGTGACCTGAAAGAAAATGCAGCATGTAGAGGATGAAAGGGAGTAGCTAATGGGCCAAGAGCTCGTGCTGTGATATCTGACTAGGTGATGCCAACACAATCCCTGTCTCAGTTAAGAAAGTGGACACCACTCAGGAATGGGTGGAGCTAAGGATTTGCTGATATTCAGCTATTCTAAGAGACTGAGAGGAGCGCAGAGAGCTTTGTAGACATATTCAGAATCTTGCTCTCATTCTAAGTGGTGATTGTCAATACATCATAGAATGTCAGAGACTGAAAGGCATTAGCGACCAGCCATTTATATTATGGATCATTATATAAATGATGAACCTGAGGCCAGGAAAGTGGCTAGTTGACATTTCTACAATGAACTTGGTGGTAAAACCATTAGATCCATCATCACTTCCCTCTCTCTTCTATCTAAGCCAACTTCTGAGGACACCTCTATTGGTTATTGCAAGCCATCCTTCAATCCAGTCAAAGTAAGACTCTCGAATGGAAGGGCTTTGGGCTTGGGCGCTGAGTGCAAGATTGATGGTCTTTTATGCTTTCAAATTTAAGGGATTCTAGATTTCAGGATTGAAGTGCTATAGGAATTCTCTACTCTTGGTCACACATTGACTCTGGGCAGGAATCCTTCTCATATTATCATTCCAGAGCCCAGGCTTTTCTAGGAGAAATTACAAATGAAGCCCTGGGACTCCTTTTTTCTTCCTTTCTTTCTTTTTTTTTTTTTTCAATGAGGGTGGGAGTTGAAGGGGAGGAGTTGGCAGTAGTCCAGTACTTGAGTCAGCGAGACTAGCTAATGCCCCAAAAGCTTTCACTGATTATAATCACATATCCTCCAGGCTCTGCAGCTGTGTGCTTCCAGACACACACACACACACACACACACACACACACACACACACACACACACACATCTTATACACACATGCACAAAAGAATACTTGAAAGGATTCATCAATGGCAGTCGGCAGTTGCTTGGCCATTTTCAAGACTGCATTAGCAGGAATATGAAGCTTCCCTCTCTCTTGTCTTCCCTCTGCTCACTTTTCTTTCCCCTTATCCTCTTTCGATCTTGTGGAAAATGGCCCCTTCCTTCTTGTTGGCAGGAATCATTATGTAGGTTATGACAATATATGGAATATGGAGGTTACTGTCAATTTGTGGGGAGTTTCAAGGGAACATTTGTTTGTTTGGAGAATATGTTTAAAATGAACAGAGTCTCCCAAACATGGAGGACTGGCGGCTCTTGAAATACCTGATACAGGATCTTCTTTGAATTTGGTCTACTTTGAACTGGTAGAGACCTTGGAGATCATCTCATTGCAGAATCAGACAATTTGAGGTTTGGAAGGGAACAAAAGGAACCCTCACTGTAGCATACTAGGACAGTGGCATTCTAATCTCTGCCTGAAGCCTTCCACGGAGGAGAAATGCATGACTTTCCCAGGTAGCCCACTCTTCTTTTGAGCAGGCCTCATCATGATCTCCAGCAACATTCAGCCAAAATGTACTTGTTTGCAACTTTCATCCATTACTTTTGGTTCTTTCCTTTGGTGGCAAACCCAACATGTCTGATTCCTCCTCCATGTGATATCCCTTGAGACATTTGAAGACAGCTTCGATGATCAATTTAGCCAATTCAAAATGCCGGCTACGGACTCAAGAAAGGAATTCCAGTAACCAGGAATGGAATATTTATCCCTAGGTCTCAATGGTTTCTACAATTAAAGCCCACTTCCCCCTGAGTACTTGTGAGAGAGTTCCAGGCTCTTGAAGGGACTTCTTGTATAAATTATACTTTAGCACCACTATAGCATCAATCAATCAATAAAAAAGTATTTATTATGTGCCTACTATATTTAAGCAACTGGAGTAGGTGCTGGGGAAACATACCCAGCAAATGAAACAGTCGCTCTTCCCAAGGAATTTACATTCTAATACAGAGACAAATATAAAAACACACATATACAGAATAAATATAGATAAGTTGGTTACATATAAGGTAGTTTGGGAGAGAAGGCACCAGCATTTGGTGGGAGGTTGTAAATACCTTTTCTAAAAAGGTTAATTGAAATCTGATTAGTATTAATGGGAAACGCACAGGTGGGGGCTCATAAGTTTCAGTGCTAGAAACTAAGTCCCTTAGGATTACTCCTAGAATCATAAGTAGTAGAAGTCAGCTGCCTTCTGCCTGCTAGTTCAAGTGTGAGTTGGAGAAGCAATTACCTCATATCTATGTCAAAAAACTTTGTATCAATTTCATCTCTATTCTTTATATGTGTGTACATAATATATGCTTATGCACACACATATTTACATACATAAAATATTTATTTATTAAAGTATATATATATATATATATATATATATATATATATATTCTTCTATCTGTCTCCCCTGATAGAATGTAACTCCTTGAGAGCAGGCACCATTAAATTTTTGTCTTTATATCCCAAGAACTTAGCACAATGCCTTGCACACAGTAAGTGTTTAATAAATGCTTGCTGTTGATTAGGGAATCCTTAGCTAAAGGGCTTCCCCGGGAGTTAATGTGCTTCTCCTCCCTAGGGCTCTTGTTCAGACCTTCAGAGTTTATTTGTTTAAACAGTCTGGGTTCCTAATTAAGAGACAGATCATCTTTCTAAATGGGATTTTAATGAGTCTTAGGTCTCCTCGGGGTCTTCAGCAATAAGACCCTAGGGAAACATTCACAGGAGTTACAAAGTTTCCTTTCCAATCTATATTTCCTGATTTCTTTCTTACTTCCTGCCAACATAGACGGCCCACCTTAGGAAGAAATGAGGCCTTGATGATGTGCTCCGAAATTTCTTGGTGATATTTTGTGGTTTCTGAGGTCCTTGACAATCTGGACCCAATTTATTATACCTCTCTGCCCTTCCTTTCTACTCCTTACTTAGACATACCTTCAGCTCTGACTAATATGGTCTTTTGTGATAGAATGGAAAGAGAATCAGTTTTGGAATCAGAGGCCCTGGGTTCAGATTTTACCTCTGATGTTCACTCTCCATCAATCCATAAGTATTTATTTAACACCTTTTATGCGCTTAGTGCTAAGTGCTAGGGATACAACAAAAAAGAAACATATACTAATGGGAGAGACAACATGCAAATAAATAGATATGTACAACATAATACAGAGACGATGGGAGATAATCTTAGAGTAGACAATTCTAGCATCTTGGGTGCACAAGAAAGGCAGAAGGTAGCATTTGAGATGAGTCATGGAGGATGCTATAAATTCTAAGAAGGAGAGATGAGGAGAAAGCATTCCATGTATGAGAGTCAATCAGTAAGAGGCATGGAGATTGGGAGGGGAAGTATCATGTGTGAGAAGCAGAAAATAGACTGATACAGTGGGTCTTAGAGTGTTGGAGTAGAGTAACACATAAGAAAACTGGAACAGTAGGAAGGAGGGCAGGTTACATATGCACATCCACATATACACCTATGTGGATGTGCATATATAAAAAATCCTGGGAGTAAACAGAAACCTACTAGAAGTTATTTAGTAGGAGGATGACAGGGCCAGATCTACCCTTTAGGAAAATCACCTTGGTAGCTGAGTGGAGGACAGATTGAAATGGGAAGAGATTTGAGGCAGGGAGAGAGACACCAATTAGAATGTGGGTTATAATAATCCAGGAAAAAGATGATAAAGGCCTGAACTACGGTGGTGATCATATGAAGTGGAAAGAAGGAAACGTATGAGTGATGTGAATGAAAAATATAAGAATTAACAGCTGATTGGATCTGTGAGGAGTTAACCTCACTGGGCCTCAGTTTCCTCATCTATAAAATGAAGTTTGGAATAGATGACCATTGAGGTTCTTTCCAGTTCTGGATCTATTATCTTTTATTGTTTCCCTGGATATTTGGTCTGTGACTGGGTCTGGATGGCTCCTCGAGTCTTGACCAGGGCATCAAGGGCTAAGCTTCAGAATACAGGGTCACTATGACAATGCACAATCAAGACATTGGAAAGACATGGCTATGCAAGCAGCAGCAGCAGCAGTAGTAATAAATCATATCTAACATTTATATAGCCTTTGCCGTGTGCCAGGCACTCTATTAAGTGCTTTACAAATATCCCATCCTATCCTCACAACAACCTTGGGAGGCAAGTGCTATTATTATCTGCATTTTACAGATGGGGAAACTGAGACAGAGATCAAGTGACTTGCATGGAGTCACACAGCTAGTAAATGTCTGAGGCTAGATTTGAACTCAGATTTTCCTGACTCCAGGCCCCACTTTTTACAGAAAAATTTCTTTGATCCTCTTAAACCACCTATCCCCAACTTCTTCCTGCACAGGTAATTATGAAAAAGTAACACAGAAAGCCAGTAGTTCATAGATCTGAGTTCTAGGACCATCTCTGCCAATAGGTTACTATGTAACTTCAGACAAGTCCCTTTATCTCTCAGTTTACCATTCTGTAAAAAAGAGGAGTGGAAGGCTGGATGAGATGATGTCACTCTAAACATTTTTCCCATTTAGGACTCTGATTATGCCTCTATTTTTTTTCCATTGAAGCCTCCTGGGGTTGGCATGCAGATACAGTGACTGCTGAAAATACTATTGGAGCATCGAGAGCTTCAGTACTCATGGCAAGGAGGGGGAATGTACAGAAAACAAATACAGAAATTAACAACAAAAAAAAGCAATTCCCAATTAGGGAGGCCTCTGCATGTAGCATAAATTAGTGAAAGCCAGAGTGTAAAAATATAGTTCTCTGAACAAATTAAAGCATCGAATCATAAGACCAATAACAAGCTATTATTGTTGTTTCATTCCCCTTGTTTCCATGCAATTAAAAGGCACAGAAAAAAAGGGACAGAAGAGAGGTCCAAAAATAAGATCTGAGGGGGAAGTGGGTGGAGAGTCAGAGACAAACAGAAATACAGGGAAGGGTTGCTCCAGGTAATAAGAACTGCCAAGAAGAAGGTTTTCACAAAAAGGAAATACAGAGAAACTCATTCTGGCTAGATTTAAAGCGTGGAAGAGATGGAAGAAATCTGAGACGTTCCTAGGATTTAGGACTGAATAGGACTTTAAATACCGTCTAATCCAACATCGTCATTTTATAAAGGGGAAAGCACAACAGAGAGGTTACAAGATTGTAGAATCAAAGCTTCAGATCCACAACAAACATTAGACACCAGTTGGTCTAGTCTCATTTTGCAAATGAGGAATATAAGCTGCAGAGAGGTTTGGTGTCTCTCATATAGTCACACAAGTAACAAGTGGCATTAGTCAGTCCAGTAGCCTTAATTAAGCAACTGTTATCTGCCAAGCAAAATAAGACTCTTTTTTTCATTCTCTTCACTATTTGGGTCCCTCCTCCATAGCTCTACAGTTGATCAATTTCTTGTCAAAATGTGTTCCCATGAACCTAATAGTGTGCTCTTCATGTGATCTGCCTAGTACATAGCAGACTGGGACCATCACTCTCTTATTCCTGAAATCTATTCACTGAAATTCCTAGATTTCTTTCAGATAAACTGCTCTGCATCTCTCATCTTGTCCTCATAAAGTCAATTTTCTTCGAACCCAAGCATAACTTTGCATTTATCCCTATTAGATTCCCTCTTATTTTATTCAACCCAATGTCCATTTGGCTAATATCTTTTATATAGAGATATAGATATATATATATATATATATATATATATATATATATAATCCTTTAATAAAACCTGACTCTGTCATGTGGCTTGTTCATTATCCTTCCCTAGTTTTTTTTTTTTTTTTTTTGTCATCTGAGCATTTTGTAAGAACTCATTCTCTGGAGGGGAAAACTTGGGGTTTCAATGTACTACAAGCTTCATATGAGTCAACAAAGTGATATGGTAGCCAAGAAAACCAAAGCGATTTTAAACTGTACAAAAAGAGGAATAGTTCCAAGATTAAGAAAACAGTGGTACCATCACTGTACTCTGGTCAAACCCAGTGTGGAATATCGAATTCAGATAATATGCCATGCCTGGTGTATCTTGGATTTGTAAAGCTGATTTTTTGAAACTGAGTATAAGACTTTAAAGGAGGTAGCCAGATGGCTAAATGGATGGAGCACTGGACCTGGAGCCAGAAATATCTGAGTTAAAATCTGACCTCAGACACTTACTGAGTGACCCTAGGCAAGTCACTTAACCCTTTTGCCTCAGTTTTCTCATCTCTAAAATTAATTGGAGAAGAAAAGGGCAAACCACTCCAGTATATTTGCCAAGAAAAACCCATGAACAGTGTGGTCTGCAGAATCACAAAGAGTCGACACAATTGAACAACACAGCATGTTGTTTTAAACTTATTTCTATTCTATGCCACCTTCTAGTCTGTCAAAATCTTTTTGAATCCAGCCTTAGTGTGATATGTCTTGTCTCCCTCCCAGCTTTTTTGTCATCTGTATACTTGGTGATATGCCATCGATGCCTTTATTGTTTTCCACAAGATTTTCACAAAAATTGGATGAGATACTTTATCAAATCCTTTATTAAAATCTAGGTAAACCATAGTCTTTCCTCAATCTAAAAGTTTCAAATTCTGTCAAAAAGACCATGTATTCTCTTTCCCTAATTCTTCGTCTATTTCCTTTTCTACTGTAGTCCAGGTGGATTGTACTAAACTCTGATGACAATGTCATTTCTGCTTCTGGCTCCATTGATCTTCACCATGCTTTCTCCACTCTGGTTCCTGGATTTACTTCCATGAGTTTATCCTCTTAATTCAATGTCACCTCATTCCCAACTTTACCTATCCTGTTAATTTCTTGTTTTGTGTCATATACATATCTTTGCATATATATGTATATACACATATAATATGTGTATGTGTTTAAACTGTACTGCTTCCTAGATTTTTTTTATTATCTAGCTGAATGAATATGCATTCTAGGTTATCTAGCTTGGTGGATATGCATAAACAGTTTTCTCCATGCTCTTTCTTTCCAATTTTGGCCTTTTGATAAGATTTATAAAACTCCAGGAAAATCCATTCTCAATAGCACTTCCGAGGTATGCTCCATCCCTGGCCAAGAGCCTGTCATTACTATATTTTAAGCCATAGCCTAGAAGTCCAGACACCGTTCACTTTTTAAATTTGCTTTTCTCTTCTGATAGGAAGAAAAATTAAGATACCACATATGCACCTGGGACATTGGGTTTTGCTCAAGACTTTATAATCTTTGGCACTGCTAAGTTCCTTCAGACAGTATCCTTTTGCCAATATGAGTTACCAGAAGTGAGAAGTCATGATCCACTTTGAAAAGTCTTAGGTAGCTCTCTGGCATATCCCAAAAGGATAGCACACCTCTCTGGTGTTTTACCAATCAGTAGGGTCTCACCATCACAAGTGTTCCTAGTTCTATTCCTCTGACGGCTGTTTCTCAGTTTCCTTTGCTGATTCATTGACCACATCATACCACTTAACAATGTGTGTTCCTCAAGGCTCTGTCCTGTGCTGTCCTGTCCTGTCCCCTCTCTCCACTTTCTTTCTGGTGGCATCATCAGCTCCCATGGATTTCATCACCATCTCTATGCAATGATTCACTGATCTATATATTTATTCCTAGAATCTGCCTTGAGTTTCAATCCCATTCCACAAATTACCTGTTAAACATTTCAAGCTAGATGTCCTAGAGATGCCTCAATTTGAACAATTTGAAAACATAATTCGTTATTGCCCCCCCCCAATTCATCTTTCTTCTGAATTTCTTAATTTCTGTTGAAGATACCACCATTCTTCTAGTCTCCTAAATTCGTAACCTTGATGTTATCCTCCATACCTCACTCTAGGTCATCCAGCTACCATCTTAGTTCAGGGTCTAATCACCCTTTGACTAGCTTATTTAATGCAATAGCATCCTAATTGGTCTTCATGGCTCAAGTCTCCTCCCCCTCTAATACATCTCTACATAACTGCCAATGGGATTTTCCTTAGCTATAGATCCGACCATGTTACTTTCTTGATAAATCAGCTCCTGTGGTTCCCTATTGCCTTCTGGATAAAACATAGACTCCTGTTTACCTTTTAAAGCTTTTCACAAGTAGACCTTGATCTATCTTTCCAGGCTGGTTATGACCTACTTTCTGTCTCATATTCTATGATCCATCCAAATTGTCTTCCTCTGTGTTCCTTGAACACAACACTTTGTCTCCTCTCTCCATGCCTTTATATAGGCTATCACCCACAGAGGGCAACTAGATGGCTCAGTGGAAAGAGCTCTGGACCTAGAGTCAGGAAGACCTGAGCTCAAATCCAGCCTCAGATACTTAAAATTTTGTGTGACCCTGGGCAAGTCACTTAACCCTATTTGCCTCAGTTTCCTCATCTGTAAAATGAGCTGCAGAAGGAAATGGCAAGCCACCCCAGTATTTTTGCCAAGGAAATCCCAAACAGGATCACAAAGAGTCAGACATAACTGAAAAACAACTACCCCAACAACAACACATTACCCTTACCTGGAATGCACTCACCTCTACCTCACAGAGTCCCTCCCTTCTTTCAAGATGCTGATCAAGCACCTCCTGTTACATGAAGCTTTTTCTGATTCCCACACACAAATTCCAGTGCCCTTCTCCCAGCTACTTTGTGTCTATTTGTATATCTTGTCTTTATATTTATTTTGTACATACTTTGGTAAGTTCTGGAGTACTTACTCTGTACTTACAGAGTACTGACTCTGTCCATTAGTCTAAGAGCTCCTTGAGAGCGGAAATTATTTCCTTCTTTGTATTTGTATTGCTACAGCCTAGCACAAGGTGTAGGACTCAATAGGTGCTTTAATAAATACTTTTCTTGCATTTGCTTGATTGACAGATTGACAATCTCCTCGTCTTTCTCTGATCCTTCCTGGACAATATCTCACCTCAACAGCTCTTCCTTCCCCAAAGCATCCAGCTTCTTTTTTAATAGAAAAAAAGAGCCTGAAATCAATTTCTTGTCTCCAAGTGACCAATGAGCTTTCTTCTCTCCCCCCTCCTCTGTATGTCATTTTTCTACCCTCCAGCCTCCTGATAGAAATCAAGATTCCTCTCAGATCTTCAATGTTATTCTCTTTTTGGTTTTCCTACAGAAATGCCTTGGTATTTGGGGTAATTCTTCCTTGTCCCTGATAACCTAGTATGTAGAGAGATTATTCCTTGAGTACCAATGCCCTCTCTTCTATGTGGGAAGATAGCGTGCATTTTGAGCATAAATAACAGTTGAATGTGGCAGAAATCCAAGCATCCCACAATCTATGAAGAGCACTGTAAAACTTTTGTTGTTGTTCAATCATGTCTGATTCTTTGTGACTCCATTTCACATTTTCTGTACAAAGATGCAAGAACAGTTTGCCATTTCCTTCTCCAATTCATTTTACTGATGAGGAACAGAAACAGGGTTAAGTGACTTGCCATCTGAGGCCAGATTTGAACCCAGGACTTCCTAACTCCAGGGTTGGCACTCTATTCACTGTGCCACCTAGCTACCCAAGTAAAATTTTTTACTGTTCTTTATATTTACAAGAAATAAGAAACTTAATCTTTGTCCTTCTCACTATAACTTCCCCTGTACACCTACTATGGCAAAGTGTTTATGAGTCATTTCAATTCTACTGTTGTCCCCCTCTTCACATCTTGATCAACTCTTAACATCTTGAGGAAAAGTAGTGTGTTATAGTGGGTAGAGACCCAGCCTTGAAGTTAGGATGAACCCAGGTCAAATCCTGCCTCTGACGACTACTGGCTTTCTGATCCTGGGCAAATTTTTCAAAGCCCAAATTAATTAATTAATAAAAAAGTAATACCTTCAGAGAAGGTATTAATCTGTCTTGGGAGGAGTTTCCTTCCTGGGAAGTCCCATACCAGTGGAATTATAGGTCAAGTTAAAACAACAGCAACAACAACCACAAAACTTGAGGAGCACACTGTAATGGTAATGGGAATTTGAAGATTATCCCTACCCCTAAATAAGCCTAAGAGAATTTGAAGATCTTCCCTCCTCCCTAATCGGCTGAATGTAATCACTTGGAGCCTGTTACGGGAGGAGCTTGCTGAAGGGTGGAGCAGAACCCACAGGAAACTGGGCGTCAGAACAGTTATAACTGGAGGCAGGAGAGGATGCACCCAGGCAGACAGCTAGGCTTGTGAGTGTTGATTTGTGGAAAAGTTAAAGGATGATGCAGCTCTCTGCTACATTGTGGTATATGAACTTCTATGCTGCTGTGATGGATTTAGTTTCTTGGTGTTGGGATTTGGTTTTCTGGTGTCTGAATAAATGTTTTACCTCTGTCTTCAATATGGAGAGTCTGCTATATTTTGTGATTGAGCACTATGCTGGCATATTCACAGTCACCATCAATACTATGAATATTGTGTTGGCCCTACACACACCCAATTTCCCTTCCCTTCTCTCTTTAGCCTATTACCTTGTCTTACCCAGTTTGTCTTGCTAAATATCTTCTTCCCATCCTTTAGTCCTTCTCCCAGAAACCTTCTTATTTGTCTCTTTGGCTCCTTTTCCTCCAATATTCCTCCTTCAAACTCTGCCCTCATTCAAATTGAGTTCTTCTCTTCAAATCTCCTCAGTTCCTTTTCTACTTTCTCCTCCCAGAATCAATCTCTTGTCTTCTTCCTAGTTCCAGAGTCCTCCAAATCACTCCACAGGTCCTTCTCCATCTTATTCATCTTCAATCTTTCTCCCCCTTCCTGAAGCTTCTCCACCCCATCTTCTCCTTCAGAAGTCAGAAGCTAATAATAATAATTATAGCAACATTTATATCACTCCCATGCTATGCTGGGCACCATGTTGAGTGATTTACCAATATTACCCAATTTGATCCTCACAACAATCCAGGGAGGGAAGTGTTATTATTATCCCAATTTTACAGATAAGGAAACAGGGGCAAGCAGAGGTTAAATGACTTGGCCAGGGCCACACAGCTAGCAACATTTTTTCTGACTTTAGGTCCAGTGTTCTATCCATTACACCACCCAAATGACCCAAAGATGTGTATATTGGAGAGTATAGAGGGAGTGACAAGGAAAGGGAAAATGTATGTTATAAGGAGTCATGCTGTAGGTTGGTGGGAGGAGTCTTAGAAACATAGATTCTCAGAATGGAAGGGTCCTCAGGCCTTTTTTAAATCTGTTATATTTGTTAAGAATCCCTTCTTCAAGAACCCAACATGTGGTCATTCAACTGAAGTTCTTAAGTGAGAAAGAACCCATTATTATCTCCCAAGGCAGTCCATTAAACTTTGGAATGCCTCTAATTAAGATGAAGGTATTTTTTAATTCATTTGAAGCCTACATCTGTCTGTCTCTGATTTCCACCAGGTGATTCTAGTTCTCCCCTTAGGAGCCAAGCAGAATGAATCTAATCTCTCTTTTCTTCAAGAACCCCTTGGTGACCTCCTTTCACCAAGATCAGGGACTGCCTCTGTTTCCTCAGATCTCTTTCTTTCTTAGTTTTGACGTTGAAGTCCTCCATCTGATGTTTGAATGAACATTGGTCTACCTCTCAATGACAGTTGTTGTGTCAGTCCCTACAAAGTTTTCTCTTCTCCTGTTTAAATGTCTCCTTTTCATTTAATGGATCCTTACGTGGAATAATCTTGGGCTCCTTAACTAACCAAGTTTTCCACTTCTAGGTGTGTTCCAACTTATCCATACCCTTCCTAAAATGTCACATCTAGAAATAACTGGTATTCCAAATGGGATTTGACCAGCAGGATGGTCATCCTGTCCATCATGCCTCTCCTAACATAGCTTCAGTTTACATAGACTCACCTTAAACCTCTTGACTGTCATATCTTACAGGTGGTTCATGTTAAGCATGAACTATATTAAAAACTCCCCAATCTTTTTTTTCAGACAAATTGCTGCTTACCCATATTTTCTTTGTACTTGAAAAACTGGTTTTTTAGCCTAATTGTAAGACTTTTAGTTTATCTCTAGTAAATTTCATCTTCATTTCCAATCAAAATCCTAACCTAATAAGTTTGGGAAGATTTTTTATATCCTGACTCTGTTCACTTGTGTTAGCTCTCCTTCCTGATATAGTATTATTTGCAAACTTACATGCAAGTTCTCTATGCCTTTTATCTAAGTTACTGAGGAAAAAACAATTCAAAATAGCACAAGGCTAAACATCACCTTTGAAACACTGTACTAGACACCTCCTTCCTATGTTGGATCATTGGTTCAAACATTCAACCATTTTTTTTTTCTTTTTGGAGGGGGAAAGGTATCAATTGGGGTTAAGTGACTCGCCCAAGGTCACACGGCTACTTTTTTTTTCATGGTAAGTGTCTGTGGCTGGATTTGAATTCAGGTTCTCCTGACTCCAGGGCCAGTGCTCTATTCACTATGCCATCCAGCTGCCCCTATTCAACCATTTCTGAATCCACTTAGTAGCAAAATTGTATAGTCCACTGTTTGGCGATTATATTGCAAACTGATTCCCTTGGGCTAGATGTGAAACCTGGGGGTTGAACAACCCCTGATTCTGGGATATATGATGGCAGTGAATAGGAGAACTGGGCTCCCCAAATCTAGATATGACTCACTTCTATTTATCTCCATGGAGATGCAGTCTATTATATAGTGTGTGAAACCAGAGAAAATTTAATCCATGCTGCCTGACAGGATTTGACTGGCAAGATGGATTAAACTAAAAATACCCTTATCCAAGGAACATCTTGAAGGTCTGGCCACAAGGTAATGGTTGGGTTTCTCTCCATTTGATAAAGCAGGGATCACACACCTGCAAACAGAAAAGGAAAGCAAAGAGGAGTCATGGGCTTCCTTGTAGCACACTGGATTCCTTTCAGCCCCTTCTGACCCCAAAGTAGTATTTATCTGCCAAAATGTTAGCAACAGTACAAGAAATAGCAGACTATGTGGGCTATACTGTGTTGGAAAAGCTAGGGGAGAGGGAGGTCCTTGAGAACAGAATGATATGGGGAGGGCAGTGGGATAGAAATAAATAGGACAGAAAGCAAGAGCCCTAAGCAGCATATCAGAGCAAACAGTCCCAATATCTTCTGGACCAGAAACCAATCAATGCATCTTTCTTGATCCTCTCCCTTTCCCCTCCCCCTTGAGATTTTCAGTTCTGTTCAATGCTGTTCTATGAGATGCCTCAAAGACAAAAAAGTAGACCTAGTCACTGTTCTCAAACACTACATCAGCTCTTAGCTCCTCATTCATTAGCCTCTCTCCCCACCAGACCAGAAATCTATACATAGCTAACTCCCCAGTAGCCTCCATTTGCTGCATCCAGATGCTCAAATGGAGAGCTATCATTCTGACTGAGGACAGTGAGGTCTGGTGGGTTTGCAGGGGGGTTTATAGCATCTAGCAATGCAGAGCTACATTACCTTGGGGCCAATATCAGCAGCTGCAGAAGGCGTGTTGCATGGGAGACAGACTTGACTGGGGAAAGAACAGAAAGTGCCTAGAGGGATTGAATAGTTTGGGGAGATTTTATTTTCTTTTGATGCCTTCTAAAAAGCTAAGGGGAGTGAGATGACAAGGAGATGGGGAGAAAGGGGAGGACATCAAAATGATAAAGTCCCTGAAATTGCATTGAATGGAAGGAGAACCCAACAGCTGTTCTTGCCCAGAGTGCAGCAGTAGCCCAGGGAGCCATAGCTGACAAACTCCAGCCTAGGTGACTGCCTTCCTGCCTCTGATGCACAAGGCAGAGAAATGCATCCTCCCCCAAAGCCCTGCCCACAGGTGATAAAGAGCAGACCTGGAGGAGAAGGTCTTTCACCCCACCATGGCCCCTTTCAGAGCCTTTCCCTGACTCCACAGGTGTGACACTGACATCCTGGTTGTTCTAAAGACAAGACACCCCATCCCTTTTCTCTGGGCATTTTCTCTAAATGCCCCATATACCTCGAATGTTTTCCTTCCTCATCTCTTACTACTGGTCTTCTTGACTTCCTTTAAGTCCCAACTAAAATCCCTTTTACAGGAAGGTTTCTCCACCCCTTCTTAATCCTAGCGCCTTCTCTCTGTTAAGTATTTCCTCCGGTTCCTATAGGGAGCTTGTTTATACATATTTGTTGGCTTCTTGTCTTCCCCATTAGATTGTGAGGTCCTTGAGGGCAGAGACTATTGTTTGACTTTTTTATTTGACTTTTTGCCCAGCGTCAGGCACACAGTAAGTTCTTAATAGTTATTGACTGACTGACAAACTGGAACCCACCTGCTGCCCAAAATCTCCCTGCCTGACCTGCCTTTCCCAGGTTACTCCCATCTAACCTTGCCCCTATACTCAGCTGTATTCTTTTTTAGTTGACATTCTAACAGATAGAAACTACTTTAGGGTCCTAAAAGCTTTTGGGGGGAGTGTTTCATGCATTGAAACTATTTCTTCCCTTCCCTAACCCCAAACTTACTCCCATAATGATGGCAAAAGACCTTTATTCATCATTAAAATATACATCCAGAATCAGACTGACTTCACCTTTCTGGGTCTCATCTACAATAATGAACAGGTTGGACCAGATGACTTCCCAGGCCCCTTGCAGCTTGAGATCCATGATTCTTTATCAGTAAGTCAAATTTAGATCATTCTTTAAGATTGGCAAGGCACCTTACATGTGAATTAGTTTATCAGAGCCTTTCCACAGATGATGGAAATGGAATGATTATAGACAATGACCTTTGATGTCTCATCCCAATAAATTAATCTCTAATGATAGAATTCCAGGCACTGTGGCAGGTTAGGGGGAGAGCAATAACTTGGTGGATGGATTTGCCTCCCATCCCCAACATCTCACCATTTAGGCAGCAGCCTGCTTTGCCTGTGAGTATGCCTTTTTCCTTCTCCCTGTCTCCAGCCCCATTTCCCAAGTGATGTCTCCACTTCCTGTATACCTGATCACAAGAAATTCTCCTTTGTGATTGGCCCACTGGAAAGAGGCTTGTTATACCTCTGCCACTTCTAGAAGGCTGAAGAGACTAGGGCTCAGTGGCAGGTGGTGAGAAGGAATGAGTCATGAATTTAGGACTACAGGAATTCCTGCTTAATGTCCCTCATGTCAGGACACAATTGGGTTGCCTCTGGTACCCAGTAACTGGGTAACCCTGGACAAGTCATTTAAACCTTTTTAAGCTCTAGATACCTCATTTTTAAAATGGGTGGAATTGGGGTGGCTAGGTGGCACAGTGAATAGAGCACCAGCCCTGGAGTCAGGAGGACCTGAGTTCAAATCCAGCCTCAGACACTTAACCTTTAACTAGCCTGTGACCTTGGGTAAGCCACTTAATCCCGATTGCCCTGCCTTCCCTCCCCCAAAAGCAAAAAATTAATTAATTAATTAAAATGGGTGGAATTATACCTATCACAGAGGCTGTTGTGAGGATCAGATAAGACATTTTCTATAAAATACCCTGCAAATCTTGAAGTGCTATATAAATTCATTTTATTAACATAGGGTCATAGATTTAAAACTGCAAGAGAACTTGCAAGCCACCTTATCCAACCTCCTCCTTTTACAAATGAGAAAACTGAGACCCCCAGAAATTAAGTGACTCCAACTGTAGGTCTCTGATCTTCTCTGTCTGGGTGAGTGCTATAGGGAACTTCAGCTCCCAGAGACCAAATTGGGATAATAATAATACAATATGTAATAACATAATATGATATATTATATAATAATAACAATGATTATGGAGGTGAAATCACTGACATTCATATAGCATATGCAAAGAATTTTTCTGTGTGTTATCCTATTTGACCCCCACAGTGCCCCTGTTGTCGGCATTAGCTCCATATTACAGGAGTGGCAACTCCATCTTGTAGTGGGTAAGTGACTTGCCCATGGTCATTGAGTTAAGAAGTCTTCCCAATGCTAAGCTCAGCACTACAAACACTACACCACCATGTTTCCCTAAAAGAGCATCCCCAACTATTCTTTGTGTCAGTCCTGCCCTGGGAGCCCATATACTAAAGAAATCTAGTGGTGGGTCGCCAAGGAACCATTTGCAAGTAAAGCTCACTCCATTACCCAAGGCAGGCAGGAGTGTATTTAACTCCTGTTTAGGCACCAGAGATTCTGGGTCCTTGATTAGCTAGCTGTGCATGCTCACGTGGCCACTTCGTCCTCTCTAGGCCACAGTTTCTACCTCTGGAAAACGAGAGGATTGGGTTCAGTGATTTCCAAAGGCCTTTCCAGTTCTGACATCCTGTGAGTCTGGTTCCTGCCAAAGACACACTCCGGGCCAATCAACGTTTATTGCAGCCTCCTCTCTTGCACCTTTCGGAGATTTTTTTTCCCAACCTCTGATTCAACTTCTTTTTAATAAAGGAACATTTCATTAGGTTCCTGTGCCATCATTGCCTTATTAAGTTGGGTAGCCCCAGCAGGTTAAAAAAGTACAGCTAAAAGGGAAGGGGGGAGCAAGAGAAGCTTCTTCTGGAGAGGGCCAGGGAGGCCTGGCCCAGTCTGAGCAACACATTCAAGCGAGAATTGTAACTAAATTAGGGAGGGACCCAGCTCCCTGCTGGCCTGCCGACATGTTTGCCTGGGCTTAACGGCTGTGGGGGGCAGTTTCACTGAAAAATTTAGGATGAGGGAATTGATTTTCCAGCAAAACAACCATAAAAACAAACAAGAAGATGCATTTCTTTCTTTATGGGAGACAATCAAAAACACAATGCAAGTTTAATGTGGGAATGAGTCTTTCCTATACACGATACTTCCCCCCAAACACTTGACTGTGTTAAACAACTCAGCTCCTGAGAAGAACAATTGCAAAGAGAAATTAAGATGAAGGGGAGTGTGTGTGTGTGTGTGTGTGTGTGTGTGTGAGCAAATCCATGCATGTGGGCTCGTGTGGGCACATGGGTTCTCGTGGTTTGTGAATATGTGTGTGCAAATGTGTGTGTGCATTTGTGTGCTCATGGTGTATGAATATGAGTGTGCATTGCAGAAATATGTGTGTGCAGGGGTGACTAGGTGGCACAATGAGTAGAGTGTCGGCCCTGGAGTCAGAAGGACCTGAGTTCGGAACTGACCTCCGACACTTAATCCACACAAACAAAAACCTAGCCGTGTAACCTTGGGCAAGTTACTTAACCCCAACTGCCCTCCAAAAAGGCAAAAAAAAAATGTGTGTGCATGTGTGTGCTCATGGTATGTGAATGTGTGTGCAAATATGTGTGAGCATGTGCATGTGTGTACTCATGGTGTGTGAATGTGTGTGCAAATATGTGTGAGTGTGTACATGTGCTCATGGCATGTGAATATGTGTGTGCATGTGCACAAATATGTGTGAGTGTGTACATTTGTGTGTGCAAATATGTGTGAGTGTGTGCATATGTGTGCTTATGGTGGGTGAATATTGTTAGTGTCTGCACATGTGTGCTTGTGGTGTATGAATATATATGTGCATGTGCACAAATATGTGCGTGCTGGTGGTGTGTGAATACATGTGTGATTGTGCATGTGTGCAATATTTGTGAGTATGTGCATATGTGTGCTCATGGTATATTAATATGTGTGTGCTCATGGTATGTAAATGTGTTGGTGTGTGCACATGTATGCACATTTATTTATTATGTGCCTTTTGTGCTTATGTGTACATGTTGTGTTTGAGTGTGTATATGCACACATGTATGTAAATATATACTTATATAAGTATAAATATATACTTACTATGCGCAGGTGTGTGTACACACATATGCTAACTGAATACAAATGTGTGTGTTTGAGTGTGCATATGCACAGGAATATATGTGCGTATGTGTGTTTACTGGGAGAGAACACATCTGCCCATGTGTGTATGCGTGGAACAGGGAATCACTGAGGTTTTGCAAGACTGCAATGCCACCAAAAAGGAAAGGAGGTAAGGCTCTCCCCACAGAGTTCCCCTTCCTCCAATCTCTTGCATCACTTAGAATCTGAGACACAACATTCTATGTTTGTCCAATAGTGACTAACCTGGTCCTCAAATGTTTCTGCCTTCTCACCTCAGAAGTTACCCAAGGACAAGAATTGTGCTTTCTCTGCCTCTCTCCCACTGCAAAGCCAGACCTGGGGATCGACATTAGGAGGAGGTTCTCAGCGAAGATTTGTCAGCTGAAAAGCAGGGTTGTGCCCAACAGAAGATCCCTAGGTCTGGAGGCAGAGACCCTGAATTCAAATCCTGGTTTGCTATTTACTGCTCCCATACCTTTGAATCTCAGTTTCCTTATCCCTAAAATGAGAGGTTGGGACTACTTCGATTCCTTCTGACACTGAACTTAGGACTCTATGATCTTACAATCTCTGTCCCTGTGACGATGACCTCAAAGTCATCATAGTCTCCAGTAGCCCCCAATCGCAGGATTTAATAGCAATCTGGAGGATTTAAGTATGGCCTCTCAATGGACCAGACTCTCCCTGACCAGCACACAAGGGTGATGGACTCTCCACACACTTCACTGAGGCACTAGGAGCAACACACATAGACCTTGAGGGAAGCAGAAACCTTGAAGAAAGTCATTTCCATTTGGAAGTAAGGGTAAGAAAGGAAGATACAGCCTATTCCTTAAAGCCCAGCTTAAATCAAGAAGCCTTCCCCAAATAATTCAACCCAGTCTCACTGATAGACCCCTTTTTCGAAATTCCAACAGCACCACCAGTGTGAATCACTATTTATTCGAGAGCTTGGGAACTCTCCTAGGGCACAGACTATGTTTCCTCTCAGTTCTTAGCACAAGTTTATTATGCACATGGCGAATACTTAATAAAGATAAATTTAATTAATTGGAATAGGATGGGATGAGAGGAAAAGAGAAAAGGAGATTGGAGGATAAGAGACAGGAAAGGAGGGAAGGGGAAAGGAGGGGAAGAGAGTAGATAGGATGGGATGGGGTGAGGCTAGAATGCTTTGAATGAGACTGAACTAGCTTGGACTGAATTGGACTGTGCTGAAAGGGACTTAATTGACTGGAGTGGGGATAGAGGTCCTTTCCAGAAGTATATGATCCTATGACTCTTTCATATATATATATATATATATATATATATATATATATATATATATATATGTATGTATGTATATATACACACATATATACATATATGTGTGTATATATATGTATGTATATATACACCCATATATACATATATGTGTGTATGTATATATACGTATGTATATATGTGTATATATGTATCCCTGTGACTCTTTTGAAGCTTGAGAACTCCCACATATGGAATATTTTCATGGAAGAGCTAAATTACTCTCAGTATTTAATTCAGCAGTTAACTGGGAACAGAAGTGATTCTAGCACTGTCCTCAAGGAGCATGGATGCAAGAAGAAAATAAGGGGCCTTTTTCATCTTAGAAGAGGAGGCCTACAGACCAAAAAAAAAAAAGGTCAGGGAGAGTCTGGGGCTCTAACAGCATTGTCCTCCCTCTGGAGAAATCTTGCCTGCTGGAGCTTTGCCCTTTTATCAACCCTGAGTTCACTTTGAGTGAAAAAGAAGAAAAAAAATTGGCTTTATTTCCAAGCCCAACTATATTCGGCAGCTGGCAGCTCAAAGTGAGGTGACTCACACAGTCCTGGGATACAAGAAAGCAGAGGGAAGAATGGGAAAAGGAAATCACTGGAGGATGGAGCAGCTCCACTTACAAGGGAGCACTGGGAACAGCAAGGGAAGCCACTGTTTGCTCATCAGTGGCCACCAGCTCTGTGCCAGCCCTATGCCAGACTTGGGCTCAGCTTTTTACCCTGGATGATATTTTTGATAATGTTCCTATGGTAACCCAGATAACCCAGCTCCCCAAGATGGACCACATTTCAAGACTGTGTCCCCTACATACACACACACACACACACACACACACACACACACACACACACACACACACACTAAGTCTAAAAGGTCCCTCTTTCTAAAAACTTTATTAAGGATGAACATCTGGAGAGTGGACCAGGAATAAGAAACTCAGAAACACAGTAGGAAATAGAGACAGCCAATGTTTTGCCCATTCTCCACAAGGCTGCATCTAGGACTAGCTCTGGAGGAAGGGTACCTACAATGCGGTCTAACTTTGAGATTTGCCATTTGGGTGCCTTTAAGAAAATCAGTTTACCCTATAGGCCTCAGACACCTCTTCTCTACAATAAGGGATGGGCAAACTATCTCTAATATTCCTTCCATCCCTACTACATCTTATGATTTTGGTGCTGTGGGAACAAAATGGGACAACGATTCAATTTAATAAGCAATTTTGTGCCAAGTACTGTGAAAGGAACTCAGGATAAGAAGAAAATCATTTTTGCCCTCAAGGAGCTCATATTCAACAAAAGAATCTAACCGGGGCGGGGGGGAGCCCTTAGTTTGGAGTCCCTAGGTCTAACTTCGAGAAAACATCTCTTTTCTAATATATAACCTCTCTTCATTTCAGTCATTTTCTTTTTTTTTCCTCTTTAGAGGGGGGAAGGTAGGGCAATTGGGCTTAAGTGACTTGCCCAATGTCACACGGCTAGTTTTTTGTGTTAAGTGTCTGAGGCTGGATTTGAACTCAGGTCCTCCTGACTCCAGGGCTGGCACTCTATTCACTGCACCACCTAGCTGCCCCCATTTCAGTCATTTTCTGTTGTGTCTGACTCCCCACGACCCCACTTAGGGTTTTCTTGGCAGAGATACTGGAGTGGTTTGCCATTTCCTTCTCCAGCTTATGTTACAGAAAAGGAAACTGAGGTAAACAGGGTTCAGTGAGTTGTCCACACAACTAGGGCCTGAGGCCAGATTTGAATTCAGATCGTCTTGATTCCAGACCCAGTACTATGTCCACTGTACCATCTAGATGTCCAATATGTAGACAAACAACTAAGGAAAATGGATAACTTTGGGGGAAAAATCTGTTTTCATCTTCTTGCAGTGTTTATGCTGCCCCAAACCACTCAACGGATCTGCTCTCTAGAAAGTCACCAATGATCCCTTAAATCTCAAAGACAATGGCCTTTTTTTCAGTCCTAATCCTTGACTCTTCTGCAGCTTTTGACATAGTTAACTAGAGACATGAACGTGGGTGAGCCACTTAGTTATCTCTGGACCTCGGTCTCCTTATCTGTGTAATGGGGATAATAGTGTCTGTGGCACTCCTCATAGGGCCGTTATGAGGATCAGATGACCTGCTTTGTTGATCCAGCAGGTGACACTGAGAGCTATTTACCTGGGAGTCTCACATTCATTCTTGCAGTTCTTCACATATGCCCAGTTAGTGTAGAAGTGTCAAGTTAACACCAAGTTCTCTATTTTTTCCAGAATCAGCAGCTTTTTTAGCTCTCAGTCCTGCCTCTCTTTATGGGTCAGTGCCAACTTGTCAGGGAGAATACGTGTTTGTGGCTTTACACAGTCAAAATTAACTTTGAGGAATGGCTAGGTGGTACAGTGAATAGAGCACCAGCCCTGGAGTCAGGAAGATCTGAGTTCAAATCCAGCCTCAGACACTTAACACAAAAAACTAGCCGTGTGACATTGGGCAAGTCACTTAAGCCCGATTACCCTGCCCTCCCCCCTCCAAAAAGCAAAATAAAAATTAACTCTGAGCCCCCACCCACTGGTGAAACCCTACTTCCTGTTTTAAGTTGCTATATTTCAGTGATGGCTAGGCACATAGAATTTGACTTTCCATAGAATCAGACACACACGATTGCATGGTGTATGCAACATTTTTCATACTTGGTGTAGAATCAATAAGTAAATAAATAGTGCTATTTAAATTAAAACTAAATAAATAGTATCAACTAGACCATAGTACACAATAAAACAATTAAGCATCTACCAATCAGCTGCAAGCCTGCCACTCCAACCTAAGAGTTCTAGAAAACATAGTTTAGGTTCATTTAGCAACCCATGATCACTCCCCTTCAGTTGGCCAATAGAGGCTCCACTTGATGCTTTATTCACCAGACAAAGAAGGAACCACTGAGTTTACTGAAAGGGTATGATGATGGTAACATGTAAGACTTGTCTGTTAGGAATAGAAATTTGGTGACGCTATGGGGGATGGATTGGAGTGGGGAAAGTCTTGAAGAAGAGGGACCAATTGGGAAGGTATTGCTATAATCCAGTTGGAAGGCTATGAGGGGATGAACTAATGTGATGTCCATGTGAGTGACAAGAAGAGGATGGGTGGGAGAGACACTGGGAAATAGAATGGACAAGATGGCAACTAATTGGATATGGGAGGGTGAGGGATAAGGATCATCAGGAGATAAGGATGGCTCTGAGGTTTCAAACTTTATCCCTTTTCTTTAACCTCTTTACACTCTCCCCTTTGGTTAGCTCATTCATGCCCATGGCTTCAACTGCCATCTCTAAAGATTATATCAATCTGCATTTTCAGACCTGAATTAATGAATTTAATGAGATAAAATTGAACAAGTATCAATATAAAGCCTTAACTTCAGAAGTGCAAGATGAGGAAGGCACATTTCTATTGCAATTTCTTTGAAAAAGATCTGGACATTTTAGCTAACTGTAAGATCCAATTGAGTCATTATTATATGGTAGACTAAAAAAGCTAATGTGATCTTTGTTTGCATTAAAAAAGAGATAGCTTCTGTGAATAAGGAGGCAATCATCCCACTATACTCTGCCCTGATAAGACCACATCTTTATATAATATAGTGTTCAGTTCTGGACACCATATTAATAAATTAGACAGTGTCCAGGAGGGGGGCAATCAAGATGGTGAAGGTCCATAAATTAATTCCATATGAGAACTGGTTGAAGAAATTTGAAGTGTCTGGAGAAGATAAGGCTCAGGGGGCACACGACAGCTATCTTCAAGTATTTGAAAGGTCAACACAGGGAAATTAAATTAGATTTGTCCTATTTGTAAAACAGGGAGCAATGGATGACTGTTTCAAAGAGATTTAGGTTCCCTTAACTACTGCAGCTGTCCAGAAGGAGAATGAACTCCCTTGAGAGGCAATGGGTTCCCATCTTTTAGAAGTTTTTAATCAGAATCTGGATGACCAAATGTCATATCCATTATAATAGGGATTATTGGGAGGGGATTTAGGTTAGGTTAAATAGCCACTGAGATCCCTTCCACCAAATTCAGTCTTCCTGTGAACTCTCTTCTGAGTATTAGACCCTCATCTTCAACCACCTTCAGGTTAGCATTACCTGAATTTTCCAGCAACTCAGACACAGTAGATCCAAAGCAAAGTTATTGTCTTTCCTTCTACACTTCCCAACTTCTCTTTCTGCCAATGGCACCACCATCCATCCCTTTTATCATGTTTGCAGCCTTAGTGTTATCTTTACACTTCTCTTTTCCTCACCTCTCATCCAAGTTCATATTAAGTCCCCTTGTTTCAATTTCTACAACATTCCTCCCCAATAACATCAGAATCAGTAGATAGAACTCTATTACTGAAGTCAGGAAAACCTGGGTCCGATTTCTACTTTTGCCCCTTATTGGCTATGAGTTCCTGGGCAAATCACTTAACTTCTGAGGGTCTAATCTTTAAAGCGGGGGCAATAATTCCTCTGCCACATAAAATAATGGACCTTAAGCATTTTACAAACTTTGAAGCACTATATATGCCAGTGATCTCCCCCATCCATCATCATCACTATGATAAGTATTCCTTACCCCCTGTCCAGACAAAGCTCTCTTGACAAATCTTTCTATTTTCCCTCTTTCCCACCTCTAATCCATTCTTCTGCCAGAATAATCCTTCTTCCCCATCAATCTGCTCATGCCCTTCCCCTGCTCAAAAGTCATCCATGACTTCAGTAATGTTAATGGGAATCTCCCCCCACCCATTAATAGGCCTCACATGGAGCCCATTAAGGGAAGCTTGCTTAGGGGATGCTTGATTGTAGGAAGGCTTTCACACCTTTTGATAATTTCTAATTAGGCACTGAGTCACCAGGGTTGTGATGCCTTCTGGCTCTGAGAAGTGTATATATACTCTGAGTTGGTGTTTTGCTTTGGGGGCTCACTTTGAGAAGGATCTTGTGATTCCCTGGTCAAGGTTCTGAGTGGCCCTATGTTCACAGCTCCCTGACTGCTCAGATGTAAAGTCTCTCTCCATCCAGGGATGTATGTAAAGTGTACAGCAATATTGCTTTGATTCAGGCAGAGCCCTGTCTGTTGGCCTTTATTTCTCTGCTTGTATTTTCTTTTAAGTTCAGGGTGCTGACTTTTCCCCTGAAATAGTGAATGTAATTAAAAATATTGCTGATCCCTTAAACAACTCTTTCCTAGTAAAGCAGATATAAGAACCTGTGCCAACAGTCATCCTGGGTATGCCAGTTGTGGTTACTGCTACATTTTCCTATGGCCTACTCTGGAGGACAGTAGTCTATATTGATTCTATAGCCCTCAGGGTGGCAGACATGTGATTCACATGCTCAATTTCCATTCTCTTGCCAGAGAGTTCCTACCCAGGACCAACATGAGGAGGAGATAAACTTGTATGGAAATGCTCATACGCGTTATATAAGCTAGAAAATTTCAGTCCTCCTTCTAGGGTCTAAATGCCTCTGTTAAGGCATAACTCATAAGGTATAGATAACCTAATAGCTAGCTCAGTTCTCCAAAGTGATTCTGAGCACATTCCCAAAATTCAAGAAAACTGGAGCCCAGGATGATACTGTAACCAATATCGTTAATTCTCAATCCTGTTTATCTTTGCAATAAACCTGGCCTAAAATTACAACCACGGTTGCTTTATGTATTAATTAACTGCATCTCTCACATGTTTGTTTAATCTCCTTCGGCCTCAGTTTCCTTATCTATAAAATTGGACTAAATGGATTCTGAGATCTAAGATCCAGTGAATCAAAGAAAGAATCAACAAATGAGAAATCATTTATTAAATACTTCTATATGCCAAGTACTGTACTAAGAGTTGGGAATACAAGTATAAAGCCAAGGACACTTCAGTGCCATCTAGGTATTTACATCTTTATGAGAAAGAAAACATATATAGGAGAGTAGTAGTCATGGAGGGACCCTCGGGTCTGGGAAGGTACAAGAATGGTGAGTGAACTCGAGGGGGAGTAGACAGGTGCCCCTCAGGAACACTGGTGGATTTGCTTAGTCCTGGTTCATGGTTCCAGAGCTAGAAGGATGGAAGAAACAATATAGATGCTGAAAGCAGGTGAGTTGGTTGAGGAGGCTGAGGAAGAAAGAACTGTAGAGGAATAAGTGAAGTGAAACATAGCTGGGGCTTTCCTGAAATGGTTTTTCAGGAAAACCATCAAGATATCAAGGTCCCAGGGTAGAATTTCCTCCAGAATATGTTCTCTAAAATGGGCAGCAAAGGAGCAGGTGGGTGGTGTAGTGAATGGAGCACCTGGCCTGGAGTCAGGAAAACTCATCTTCCTGGGTTCAAATCTGCCCTCAGACACTTCCTAGCTGTGTGACCCTGGAAAAATCACTTAACCCTTCTGGCCTTAGTTTCCTCACCTGAAAAATGAGCTGAAGAAGAAAATGGCAAATCACTCCAGTATCTTTACCAGTAGAACCCTAAACGAGGTCATGAAGAGTTAGACATGACTGAACAACAACAGCACGAGGAGCAAAGCAGTTGCTGAAGTGGCTGAGGAGGAAGACCCACAGACCTCTAAGGAAATTAACCTCCTACATATTCAGCATTTCACATGAGTATTCTCTCAATGTCCTGAATACTTCTGTATCTTCACATACCAAGAATTCCCCTCCTCCCCCTTTTCATCTCTTTGATTCATACCCGCACCTTAGACATCATCTGAAATGCCATCTCCTCTAGGAAGTTTTTCCTGGTACTTCCTGGTCTGAGACAACATTTGCCCTGAGAACTCATTAACACTTTGTTTCATCAATTTCTGATGGAGGGTTTGGCATTGATTAACTTAATTGCCCCACTCTGTTTAGTCCATCCAACAAAATGCTCTACACCCTGATACCTTTATCAGGTGAGAACATTTTTCCTGAACCAAGCATACAATAATCAAACGCATTAAACTGGAAACCAGGGAACAAAAACCTTAGTCATTTGGAAGGAGTGAAAGCCATTGGATGATATGAGATAATACCATCAATTTCTAAAAGCTAATTAAATCTTCCTGGCTAATTGATATAGAGTGATAACAGGGGAAGCATACTGGTAGGAGCTCATGAGTAACAGCATTGAATAAACCTCTTCCAGTCTCTCAGGGTTGCCCCCTAGAACCCTTGGGAGGAGGAGTAGCGATAGTCAAAAGCCCCTTGGGAACCAAGTGCAAGTTGTGATTAGGAGAATGAGTCTGTGCTATACTAACATGCATATTATATAATATTTTTGTATTATAGTCTTATTCCCTCACTGAAAAAAAAGTGTGGTAGGTTTGATTAAATAATCAGTCTTACCCTTCTGGACTTGGAAAAAAATACCAAACGTTGAGAATTAAGCATTCTAGTGAGAGGTCAGTCTAGTGGTAGAAGTAGTTACAGCCAAGCCCCTGAGAAGGAATCCCTTGTAAGGGGAAGGAGAGACCCTTGTGTCCTCCTCTCCACACAGAGGATAATCTTATGACTCTGATAGACTAGAAGAGTTTAGACTTGCTATGGACATACTAAGAGTGCCCCCAGAATATCAGTAGCTGAGGGCAGTGTCTGAAGTATGGATCAAGGCCCAGTTAGATACACTGAAGAGAGGCAGCTTTAAGAGCCCAGGAGAAAGTCACACTATCCTTAAGGGAAACTTTATGAAGACCCTTCAAAGGGGAGAGGAGGTGGCTCAGCAAGCAAGCAGAAGCTATGACCTGCCATTTTGCATATTGGAATCTCTCACTGAGCCTACTTCCCCCTGGATTCTATATAGACTAGAAGAAGTTTGTGTCCCTATTTCCAAATCATGTTTTATACTAACTGTTCTTACCTTAGTGAGGTTATAGTAAAAACTATACCATCAATTTCTTTTTTTTTGCATTTTGGAGGGCAATTGGGGTTAAGTAACTTGCCCGAGGTCACATGGCTAGGTTTTTGTTTGTGTGTGTTAAGTGTCTGAGGCCGGATCCGAACTCAGGTCCTTCTGACTCCAGGGCCGGCACTCTACTCACTGCACCACCTAGCCACCCTGTATAACATCAATTTCTAAAAACTAATTAAATCTGCCTGGCTAATTGATTAAAGTGATAATGGGGAAGTGCACTGGTAGGAGCTCATGGGTAACAGTATTGGAGAAACTTCTCCCAGAGTCTCAGGGTTGCCCCTAGAACCCTTGGGAAGAGAAGTAGCAATAGACAGAAGCCCTGTGGAAACCCAATATACTAGTGCAAGCTGGGTTGGCAGAATAAGCCCCAGAATCTGTGCTATCCTAACATACATATACTATCGTATTTTTGTATTATGGTTTTCTTTGTGTCTCATTCATTTCTCTCACTGAAATTTCTGCTCAATAAAGGCAGAGGCCGTGTTTTGTCTAAAGCTTGTATCTTGCTCAGAACTTACCACATTACTTCATAAACATTTTGTGCTTAATAAATGACTGATGCAATGGACCTACCTTGTCATCCATGTAGGTACTCCCTCTAACAATGGAGATGAATACCTGTCTTCTCATTTTCTGCTACTCTTGTCCATGTCTCCCAAAAAATCCACAGAGAGCATCCACCCTGTATGCTGGTAACCTTCTTCTATTCCTCTTGACATTGGGTGGACCAATGGAACACAAATGCTGTTCGTTGCTTGCTCCCCCTGGTCATCCCCTTCACGGGTCATATATATCTCTTATGACAAGTTGTGAGTCACATCTCTTGTACAATTCTTGGTTGGTACCATGTTACAGCCTACCCACCAACCCTCTCTTCATTCTCCTTTTTACCCTTGAGTTCTACTCTTTCCTTGGTATACAACTCTTCAAGGACTATGGTATACAATGACATAGCTACAGAATCTCCAAGAGAACATTAGCACTAAGATATTTCTTTTTTTAGCATCATTGAAAACACTACTTAATTTTTCAAAGACAATTCAACCAATTGTCTTCCTCCTGTTCAATTTTGAGCAGTCATCCATCTGCAAGTTCTGTCTAAGATATATTTCCTGTTGAAGAAGCCCTGTCCAACAATATCTTCAAGTCTAGGCAATAGGCATTCATCATCCACTTGCTTTTTCCAGTGTGGCTGGTTAGGCCAAAACCTATTGAATTATTATGAATCCCATTTCAAAGTCTCTGCAGTATTCCAAACAACCATCACAATGTCATCCACAGATAGAAGCACAAATGCTCTCACTTACATTAAAATAATCAATGGGTCTGTGAACAAAATTATTTCCATAATTACATCTCTTGAGGAACATTTTATGCTTTGGTCATGTGTATGGGAGACACCTTGTTGGAGGAGTGCCTGCCTCTAAGGTTTTATTTTGCTCTATCCAGTCAAATGTTTCTTTTAATAGTCAACAAACAATGATCATGGTATCACAGCACCTTAATTCATCTGGGTCTTATTAGAGATATAATATGAGCTCTAATCTAGATTATAATTTTCAGGGGTCTGTCCATTCTCTTTTTAGATCTTCATCAAGGACTCTCTTAATGTGTGTGTAAATTATTCTCATAATAATTTTGTAGAGATTGGAAAGTAGGCAGATAGGTCAGTAGTTATTAATTCATTTTCTCAGTAAAGGTTTTTGTCTTGCTTTGTCACAAGAAGGTCTAAGCTTCCCCTCTCCCAAATATGTGGTATCCTCCCTTCTTTTGGATACCTTGAATGTTAGTTTCACAGTACTCTCAAAGTTGTGTCTTCTCTACCATGGACCTCTTCTGTGTATACTTCATGCATTTCAGGTGCTCTTCTCAATTATTTTCTTTCTTTAGTGACATTTCTGCTTTCTCTTGCAGACCATGACTGTGATGTTAGAATGCAAATAGGGAAGCTTCACTGTAACTAATAAAGAAATTGGTCCTGAAATTTTTTACAGATTTTCTCCATTCTTCACCTGTTTGCTTTCCTCTTTACAGTTTCACCCTTTAATGCTCTCAGGATGATTTTGCTTAGTTAGATCTCCAATGAAGCTTTCTGCAAACTTGATTTTCTCTCCCTTGTATCCATTGTTTATCATCTTATTCATAATCTTCCATAATCCTCCTCTGTCACACATTCTTGGGACAAAATTGAAACAAATGTCCCATGAAATGATACTTCATTTTTTCTCCCTGGGAGGCTATGATGAAGGTAAACTTACCAATTCCTTCATTCATCTCCCTAAGAAAAATTTGTGAACAATCTGGCCATTCAGAGGCAAGTTGCTTTTGTCTTCTGATTTCATTTATAATGAGAATGCCAAGTTGGATGTGGTTCAGTTTCTCCAGCAGGATGCCCGTTCAATGGTTACTGGACATGGCTCTTACTTTGAAAGTACCAATACCTACTTAAATATTTGTAGACAGTCTAAAAAGGCATATCTTAGCATCCTTTCACTCACCCTGTTCTGTCATTCTGCCATAACCAATGCAGAAGTAGAAGCAAGCTAGGCAGAACTGAGCACCATTTTGTATTTTTCTTTGGTTTGTATATTGCCATAGCCAATGAAGTCACCACTGAATAACAATAGCTTGACTACTCAAATATGTTGACCTTCAGCAAGGAGACACAGTCTGACTCGGGGACCATTCTTAAATCTTTCTAGAATAATGGAGCCTGCCAAATTGTGCTTCAAGTCTTCAAGAACCCAGGGTCACCTCCATCACACTATTAGGCATAGAGTATAACTTGTGGAGGTTGTTGACTGAATGAATGAATGAGAGTGGATGTTCTATACTTACCTACCTCCTATATATTTGCTGAAACTATTGCTTTCACTCCAAATTGCCAGTCTCTACTACTCACTTATTAAATCCCTACCTATTTCTTAAAATCCAACTCAAATGCCACTTCTTTCACAATGTTTTCCTTGATCTTTTAAGTCAATAGTCTATACTGAAGTTTTCTCTCTTAAACCCCTCATAGTACTTGGTTTTACACCTTTCACATGCAATTATGTATTATCATCTATTTTGCTTATCTGTGTACTAATACTTTACTTATCTCATGAGTTCAATGACTTTATTTTATTTTTAAAAAATTGTTTTCCTCAGTACCTAGCACAGTATTCTGAAAATAGGAGGTGTTTAATAAATGCTTATAGAAAGAATGAATGAATGAATAAATAAAAACTAATATATTTAAAGTGTAGCAGTGTTGTAGTCATTTAAGAAGGAGCATATGATATTGAACAGGTTTTGTTCACTGAAGAATTCTTTAAGAGAGCATTTACCTATCTGATACAGATAAGCAAAAACCAGAATTACTACTGATTGGTTATTTTACACAAACTAAAGGTGTACTCACCAACTCAAAGGTCTCATTCTGTGGTGGGTAAGACATGTCTGCCTTTTCATTCACAGTTGTGGCCTCTTCGCCACTGTAATATGCTCTCTGGAAGAAAGCACAGCATTTCAAGCATTTCAATTATCTTCTTAGACAGTTTTCCAAAGTGATATTTCTGACCTAAGGTGATTTTGTACCTTGTTCCTGCAACTCAACAGATAAATATAGACAAGCAGAGGTTTCCCTAAATTCTCTACCCTCAGAGGGCACATATAGATAGGCTTCCCTGGGGTTGGTTTCTACATCTAACTCATATATGAGGTGAAGGAAAGGGCAGAGCCAAATATCATTTAAAGAGAGAGAGCAATGTTGCTCTCTCGGTCCTTCTCTGCTATCCAATAAAGGTTTTCAATCACTTCCTTTGTAAAAGGGTCAGAAGCAGCAGAACCCTACTGACCAGCTAGTTATACTTAAAATTCCTTCCTCCTTCAGTAATTATATCATCACCTGGATAGGGCGAACTCTGACTACCACATTTCATTCCTTGCTAGTAGACTTTACCCATGGAGGCATGGTATTCTTCCTCCCACAACTGAGCACTCATTCAAAGAGATGCTCCCTGTTGTTGTCCAAGGTTGGGGCATAGCAACATTCTGCAAGGGAATAATGTTAATAGATGCCCGTGCTATAATAGCTCTGTCTCTAGGGTACTACCCCATCTATGTGCTCAAGCTTTCAGGTTGTCACGGAAAGCAGCTGCTACCTTGGGTTCTAGGGTAACTTGTGGGTGGCTCCTCACACAAGTCCCCACCAGTGTGATTATCATTAACATTATCATTAAATAGACAGTAGATAAAATTAGCTCTTAGCAATGGCATTTACTAAAATGGCATCGTAAAAGCAATAACTATAAAACATTCCCCCATAAATCCTGGATGCAATCTACCACAAATACACACGGCATCAATGGGAATAAGGGGGCTCAAATGTAATAGAATGGCAAGGAGGCATGTGTGTAGGATGCACATATGTCAAAGACAACTCAGAACTCCTGATACTGTAGGCATTAGATATACTTTCCCTCTCTGAAGACTCTTCACACAGCTCCCTTTGGGCATGGAGTCTCTGTTGAATGGGTTCCTCCAAGGTCTGTCCTTCTCTATAGTCTCAGTCTTTTCTCTGCTTCCAGGTGTAACTCTTTTCTAGACCACTCCCCACTGGGGTGACCATCTGCAGTTGTATCTCTGATACTAAATGGATCCTCTATTATAGTAGCTTCCCTTTAAAGTTACATGGTTAGTGTGTAGGAAAATCCTTCCTGCCCCCCTTCAGTGGTCTACTCCACAGGTAGCTCCTGCCTTACAATCTCTCCCACACTCAAAATGCTGAAATTTAAGCAAAAGTTCTTAATCTGGGATCCACAGACCCCCTAAAGGATCCATGGATAGATTTCATGGACTCTGTGAATTTGGATGGGAAAAAATGCATACCTTTATTTCAATATAATTAGTTTCCTATATAGTCCCATGTATTTTATTTTATGCATTTAAGACCTGATTTTGAGAAGGGGTTCATAAGTTTCACCAAACTGCCAAAGGTGATTTTGACAAAAAAACAACATTAAGAACCACAGATGTCAGAGATATCTTTATAATTAGCTTAACACCTCATTAACAGCTTGTGATTACATTTCAGAAATTCTGCACTGAATTGGCTTAGGTAGGAGGGGGTAATTCCCTCCTTCATACATCTGTCAAGGTCTTTGACCTCTAAGATAGGCTCTCCCTAGAGAACAGAGAAGGAAGTATTGGTATTAAAACTCTCATCAATAATTCCTAATCAAATACTTTCCTCTCCTCTATGCCTGAAACGTCAGGTAGTTTGCAGATTAGGCCAATACAAAGAACTTAGTCAAGGACACCTCATACCCCTCATACCAGGGAATACCAAGACACATCAGCCAAAGCTACTCAAGGGTAATGGAATCCACCCACACCCCCAAACTGCTTTGCTTCACATCAATGATGTTTCACCTGGAACAATGAAATTTCATCAGAGAATCAATCCTGAAACAGCAATAGCAGCCTTATAAAAAACCAGTCCAGAATTTTTTTCCACTCATTTTATCTGCTACCCACAGGCAGCCCCAGATTGGGAGAGGCTAGTGCAGTTCTTGGAGTGATTGTCTGCAGCTGCTACTTTGCACACTCCAAGTTCACTGTCCCAGACTTTTTTAGTGTGTTAACAGCAACTGCTCTTTTAGAAGGGATGGTATCTCGTCCTGCCCTGTTCTCTCTTTGCTCCTTCTGTCTGAGTTTTGTCTCCCCAACTATATTGGGAGCTCTTCAAAACTAAGCACTATATCTTTAACTGTTCCTCCCTCCTTCCCCATTGTACCAAGCATGGGCAGCTCTCAATAAATACTCGGGAAATGAAATGGGATGGGATGGGATAAAAGCCTAGAGATAAGCTCAGATCTGTGCAGAGCAAACCAAAGTGGTAATCACTTTTAACTGAGTTTGAAAGAGGTAGTGTGGGAGGAGGAGTGCTTTGGTGAAAGAGCTCTAGATTGGGAATTTTAGCTCTAAAAGTTTGGACAAATCATTTATGCCTCCTGCCTCAGTTGCCTCACTTTTAAAATGGAGGGAAGCTGGACTAGATCAGCTCTAAGACTAGTTCCTGCTATGCATCTATGATCCTATCATCCTGAAGAATAGAACATGGGGTACAATGAAAAAGCAAGGTATAAATGGCAACTGGGGCCAGTGGGTGGCTCAGTAGATAGAGTGCTGGGCCTGGGGTGAGGAAGATCTGAGTTCAAATCCAGTTTCAGACACTTAATAGCTGTGTGACCCAGTCCAAGTCACTTAATCATTTTGCCTCAGTTTCTCATCTGTAAAATGGAGAAGGAAATGGTGAACCATTCTAATATCTTTGCCAAGAAAACCTCAGATGAAGTGACAAAGAGTCAGAACTGACTGAACAAGAAAAGTTAGCAACTTTTAAAAAGATAGCCTGCTCCTCCAACCCTACTCCAGTCCCCAACATGCTGCATCTACCAACCATCCATTGTCATTCTCCTTTTCTGATTCCTCCACTCTTCGTAGGGCTCCCCTGCTGTCCTTTATGACTGCCTCCTCTCCAGTGTTGGGATTTAGATTGACTTCAACATTGCAGAAGCCATGACACCTCTAGGGGGCACAGCAGGAGGTTAAACAACTGGACTGACCTTCCAGCAGAAGACAGAAGTGGTTAAGACAAAGAGGTCAGCAAACGGCCATCCCTGAGTTTGGAGAGGCAGTGAGGGTGATTCACATCCATCCCAGCTATTTTCTCCAGCTTTCTCTGAGGACAATAAACAAACCCCTGCCAGCAGAAACTAGTCCTGACCTTTACCTGCTCCCTCAGAGCCTACATCCTTCACAACTGCGTTCTAATGGGCTCATCGATTTTAAAAATTCTTCTTTGAATCATCAAAATAGATTTTCATATTTAGATAGATTTACAAACCCCCTACTTGAAGGGGGGAGGGGAATAGAAGAATTATTGTCCTGATTTTATAAGGAATTGGATTGTACCTGTGATTTATTGATGTGGGATACTCCAGGTAAAGGTAACTTCCTTTACTAAAAAGCAGGTCAGCATCTCCTCTGCCACTTACAGGCAGTTCCACATTCCAAGCTCATTACCCCAGAGTTGCCTGGGGTCCTGATGACTCACCCAGGGTCACACAGCTAGCATGTGGCAGAGGTAAGACTTGAACACAGGTTTTCCTGGCCCCAAAGCCAGCGTACCTCACTGCCTTTATTAATTTTATAGATGGGGAAAATGAGGCTCAGAGAAGTCATTTGCCAAAGGTCACACAAGGATTTCAATTCAGGGGGCCCCTGACACCAAACCTAATCACACTAAATTTCTAAAATAGCATAATAGAATTCTGGAGTGGGGAGGGGCTTCAATGGTTACCGTGACCATACCATAATAACCCTAACAAGTGGTCTGCTTGAAGTCCTCCAATAAAGGAGAGCTTACCACCTACTAAGGTTCATTCTACATTTGGCGAGTTCAAATATCTCTTCTCCCACCCCTTCTAAAGTTCTTAAGAAAGCTACCTACACAGGCTACTTCCATTTCCTCTTCACTCACACTCTTCTAAATGCTTGCCAATCTGGCTTCCAACCTTCCCAATTCAACTGAAATTGCTCTCTCCTAAGGTAACATTGTTTGCTTAATTACCAAACCCAATAATCTCTTCTCCACCTTCATCCTTCTTCACTTCTCTGCAGCATCTGGTATTGTTCTCCTCCTGGATACTCTTTCATCTCTAATTTTGTTAAATTCTGCTTTGTCCCAGTTTTCCTCCTACATGTCTGACCACTCCTCAGTCTCCTTTGCTGGATCAATCTAGGTCATGCCCACTGACCATGGATGTCCCCCAAAGGTCTATCTGGGCCTACTTATCTTATCCCATTGTACTGGATCCTTTGGTGAACTCATAGGTTCAATTATCATCTTATACATGTGATAAAATATATATATATATACATATATACATACATATATGTAGATAGATAAATAATATATGTGGGTGTATTTAGCCCTACATAGTCTCTCTCTTGAGCTCCAATCCCATAACACTAATAACCTTTTGGATATCTCAAACTAGATATCCCATAGATATCTCAAACTCAACATTTCTGTTTGGTTTATATATTAGAAAAAAAAATTATCAAGCATGTGCTCTGTGCAAGGCACTGTGTTAGGTCTTGGGAATATAAGAGAAAAACAAAACAGAACTGATTATCTTCCATCCTCCCCAAATCCTCACCTACTCCAAATTCCCATATTACTGTGGAGGCCACTATCATCTCCCAAGTCATCAAGACTTACACCTTCAGACTCATTCCTAATTCTTCGTTGCTACTTGCCTCCCCAAATCCAATATGTACAGTGCTTGGCACACCTTACGGCACCATACAAATGCTAGTTATTATTATCACTATTATTATGATTATTAATTGATTGTAACCCCAGGTAGATGCAAACTAAAAGGAATTATATAAAGTGGTCCTTACTATCAAGCAACACAAAAATACTTGTGCCAATCACAACCCCTAAGGAAAACACAAACAGGCTAGTCCATGCAAATGAATGCTCATTTCTCTAAGGGAACTTTTCAACAATAAGGACAGAACCTTTAAAACAAACTGTCAGACATGTACACATTGGTACATTCTGAAGTCAATTTCACTCTTCTCTCGCCTGTTTGGACTTGAATCCGTGGTAGTTCTAACCAACCCCTGAAGTTTCTGTTTTGTGCATAGACATAGATATAGATGAAAATGTAGCTATATGGATTTTACATCTAGATATAGATATCTATCACTATCTTTCTATATATCTATATCTATCTTTCTTCTATACACACACACACACATATGAAGAGAGAAAGGGGAGAGAGAGAGAGAGAGAGAGAGAGAGAGAGAGAGAGAGAGAGAGAGATCAACAGAAACTTGAACTAACAAATCCATCATCTAGGCAGAATACCATTCCTTAATCTCATGTCCAGTGGTAGGGTATTCTGGGTTGGGTCTGACTCGGTCCCCTGTTTGATATTGGAACAAAGTAAGGCACTTGTAAGTCATTCAACACTTAACAGGTGATTTAACCATAGCAGAAGGATGTTCAACCATGTTAAGCATTGAGGACACCTCAGATTGATTTAGCTGAGTAAAGATGTCCTCATGATCCACCCACCAAGCACTGGAGTATTCTGGAGTACCCCAGAGCACCTCATGGCTGCTTTGTACTCAGACAGTGAAAAAATGATGCCAGAAGTCTCCTGAGCCAATCAAGGGTCCAGGAATATCTTAATACCTTTTAAGGAAAAACTAGCTTAACTTGGCGGGGCAAGGTAGGGTAGGATATTGCTCCAACCACACATGGCAACCTAAAGGAAACACGCAGAACTCACCCAAGTGAATCAGTAAGAAAGGAAACCCAAACAACTAAGATTAATGGGAATACATCAAATCCATATCTATGAATAATATTTTTTTCTGCCAAATGCAAAGCAGTTGTGCCTATAGCAATTATCTGCCAGCTCACTAAGGAGGAGAGACACAGCATGATCCACCCATTACCAACAAAGGTCTCTATCTTTTTCTGGCTTTTATTCCGTGGGCAATAACTGACCTGCGTTGGGGGAGTAGAGGAGAGGAGAGAAAACAAATTGATGATGAATGAAAAAGCAGCTAAAATGTGCATTGGGGCAGGAAACTCCTGCAACTTGGCTCATACAGTCTATTCCTTGCATAGACAGCCTCCCTAACTGTCTGATTATGTTATGCTGGGGGAGGAGGACAGTAAGGGACTATATGTCTTGTACTTCCCGCATATATAACCTTGTTTATTGTTTATCCTTCTCTCCCCAGTCCTGTTCTGCAGACATGCTAGCTACCACAGCTAAGTAGGAGATCCCAGTCAAAGATGAGAAATTTGGTTTATATATTAGAAAAAAATTATTGAGCATGTGCTCTGTGCAAGGCACTGTGTTAGGTCTTGGAAATATAAGAGAAAAACAAAACAGTCCTTGCCTTCAAGCTTATATTCTGCTAGAACCTACCTATTTAAATAGTCGTCTAAATTTTCCATTTGAAAAATCCAATGACTTCCTTCTCAGCTGCAACTTACCTCTGGCGATTAGACCAAATTAACATTGACAGGGGTGACTTCTTTTAAAAACAAAAGCTGATCACTCCCCTCCACACCCCACCCAACATGGGAGCTGTAATTGACAATAATATGTCCTAGCCCCACCCCCCACCCAACCATCACTCATCTGCTGCTCCATGCTTATCTTGATTTCTCCCTACCTGACATCCAGAATGAAAGCTTAGTTTGCCTTTTTCGAAAAAGCACGTAAATCTGTTTCGTGTAACAGTGAGGATGATGACGGTGATGATGAGAGCCAGTGTTAAATAGCCCTTTAAGGTTTGCAAAATGCTTTATAAATTTTATCTCATTTTATCCCCATAACGACCCTGGGAAGTAAATGCTATTATTATTGTCTCTATCTTACAGATAAGGAAACTGAGACAGACAGAGGCTAAGGGTCTTGCCCAGGGTCACATAGCTAGCAAGGGTCTAGAATGGAATTTGAACTCAGATCTTTGTGATTTCAGTGTTCTATGCACTGTATCACCTTGTAATTGTTATTCAAATGTTTGCAAAGCCCACTGATCCTCCCAAGAACCCCGTGATATTGGTGTTACAGGCACTATTATCCCCATTTCACAGATGAGAAAAGTAAGGCTCAGGAAAGGTAAGTAGTGACACAGCCAGGGCATGTTACATGCAGAATTAAAACTGGTTCCAAATCTGGTTCACTTCCCACTTCCCACTATGCCCCTCTCATTTTGGAGTCTACTGGTCTAAGAATTCTGAAATTTGCATTTCTATGGGTCTCCTTCTAAAATGTGAGAGACCCCACCTCCCCCTTTTTTTGCAAAGGTGGAGACTCTGGGTATGGTAGAATATTGGCTATACTGTCAAATGTGGTTGATGTGCTGGTTGGTTTTATTAACTGTCTTTTTTCTCTTTTTTATTCTTTGTTATGAGGAACGGTCCTTTGACAAAGAGTGGGGAGGGAATGAGGGGCTGCAAGGAAGATATATTCAGAAATGAAAGTTATATAAAATCAAAAGATATCAATAAAACTTAGATTAAAATAAATTAATTAAATATTCTGAAGCTTCAGTCAGTTTTGAATGGCCCCTTAATGATTTTCTGCATCCAGGCAAGGCTTACCTGAACATTTACAGCTACAAAAATTGTCAGGTTTTCATATATAAGTCTGAGCTACATAATCTACTCATAAAGAGATGAAAACCTTCCAGGCTGACTTTATCATTTCTTATGAGGCTTGACAAAGGATTCAGTGTAACTTCCATTTAAATTGACTGGCCAATGGAACAGTGATGGGTCTATAAGAAGGGCCTGGGAGAACAGATCTGACATGGAGGAAACAATCACACCCAATCAAATCACCTTCCTGAGACACCCTTGCCTCTAGGCTCTGAAGAGGGCAGTATGACAGAGAGAACCTGGTTCCCCCAAAAGAACTCATCAAGAATGCCCAGATGTGTCAAAGGCAAACAAAATCTATCAGAAGTGCCATCCTTCTGGACAATGAATGGGTTGATTCCAAGCACTGATGAGCTAGGACCACCCTGATGAAAAAAGCCTCCTCAATTTTGGAAGTATGCAGGGTTGATAGACTGTAAGCACCCTCTGGTCACCTTCTTGGGAGGCAGTATGATATAGAAGTTAGAGACCCAGGGGCGGCTAGGTGGCGCAGTGAGTAGAGCGTCAGCCCTGGAGTCAGAAGGACCTGAGTTTGGATCCGGTCTCAGACACTTAATGCAAACACAAACAAAAACTTAGCCGTGTGACCTTGGGCAAGTTACTTAACCCCAATTGCCCTCCAAAAGGCGAAAAAAAAAAGAAGTTAGAGACCTGGACTTGGACTCAGGAAGTTATGGTTTCAAATCCTGCCTCAGATACTGACTAGTTTCATGACCCTGACTAAGCCATCCCTCAGCCTTGTCTTCTCTGGCAAAAGAGGGGCTTGGTCATCACAGTCTCTGAGTTCCCTTTCAGATCCAAATAGATGATACCACAACTTACTAGAAAAAGACACATAACCCAGATGTATTAGTATGAGTATAGTCAAAATATGGAGGATCCAAAGAAGGATGAAAGCAAGACAGAGAATGAGGGTCTATAGAAGGATGGACAATGGAAGGGTGGGGGGAAGGTGGCAAGAACCCTGATCTCAGTCACTTAGTCACTATCACCAATTCAGTTAAAAAGACTTGTGCTAAGCCTTGCTATGGATGTGGTGATATAGTAAGTGGCATGGGGGAGTCAGAGAAGGCAGGTTGTCTGTTCCAGGGAGCTCACAGTCTGGTTGAGAAGACAAGGTTCATAGAAATAGAGAAAAACACAAGACCACACCTGATCACAGGAATGAATGTTACAGGAAGTCTGAGAAAGGAGAGATCAATGCAAATTGTGGTCAGGGAAGCTGACTGGAGAAGGTAGAACTTGAAGGTTTGATAGGTTAGATTTGAAGGAAGGGAGGGAGGGAGGGAGAGTGGGAGGGAGTGAAGAAGTGAGGAAAGGATAGAGGAAGAAAGGAAGGAGGGAAGGAAAGAAGGATGGAGAGAAGGCAGGGAGGGAGGGAAGAAGTGAGAAAGGGAGGGTGAGGGATGGTGGAAGGGAGGAAGGAAGGGAGGGAGGGAGGAAGGAAGGGAGTGAATAAGTGAGGAAAAGAGGAAGAAAGGAAGGAAGGAGGGAAGGTAGAAAGGATGGAGGGAGAAAAGGGAGGGAGGGAAGAAGTGAGAAAGGGAGGATGAGGAAGAGTGGAAGGGAGGGAGGAAGGAGGGAAGGAAGGGATGGAAAGAAGAAGGAAGCAAGGAAGGAAGGAAGGGAGGGAGGGAGAAAGGAAGGAAGGGAGAGAGAGGGGGAGGGAGGGAAGGAAGGAAAAAGGGAGAGAGGCAATGAGTATTAACCAAGCCTAGACTATGTGCCAGGTGCTGTGCTAAATACTTTACAAATATAACCTCATTTATCCTCACAATTTATATAGGTACAATTATTATCCCCATTTAATAGATGAGGAAACTGAGGCAGGCAGATGTTAAGTGCCCTGCCCAGGGTCACACAGCTAGTAAGTGTCTGAAACTGAATGTGAACTCATATCCTTCTGACCCCAGGCTCAGTGCTCTATCCATTGTGGGGCCCAGCTAGAGAAGGGCTAAGTCCACTGATCAGTAAGAGCCGAAGCCGACAGCAGGCCTGAAAGACAGCAGGATGTCCTAGAAAGTGTCTGAACCTAAGGATGTGACAGACCGGCTTTGCATCTCAGTTTGGCCACTGATGGTGTATAACCTTGAGCAGATCGCTTCCTTCTTGGGGCTTTCCCCCACATCTATAAAATGAGGCTGTACCAGATGCTCTCTAAGGACCTTCCACTCTAACATTCAAAGTTTCCAGAGTCAGGCACATACAGGTAGCAGTGAGGATGGTGGCCAGGCCAGAGAGAAGGCATGATCCTTCGTGTGCTGTATCTAGTGAGCAGAGAGCTGAACTTGGAATAGGACGAAGACGGGTTTAAATCCTAACCCTGCCATTAATTAGCACCAAGTCATATCTTCCCTCCTCTCAGCTTTAGTGTTTGAATGTCTACAAAGGGGCCCCATCCGAGCTTTGCCTTCACCTACCTGGGGTCATGGTGAGGAAGTTAATGAAACCACTACTTGGAAAATGGAATTGGGTCACTTACTGGCCTGAAGGACTGATTTCCTCTCCTCCCATTAGGGCAGGGAACAGCTTCCAAAAAGAAGCCAGAGTTTGCAGTTCCCCAGAGCTGGATCCAATATTATTCAAAAGTAGCCTCAGGCAATTGTATCAGGGCAATTTTTCCAGTCCAATTGTATCGCTAGCAATGGCCCTCAGAAGTGGGAGAAAGGCACGGATAACCCACAAGGCAGACAAACCATACATGTCCTCTGGACCTTAGTTTCTTTGTCTGTAAAATGAAACTCTAAGGTCCCTTTGAGAATCAACAGCAAGCTATTAACTGGGTTCTACCTAGATCGAAAGAAGAAAGAGTCTTAAAGTTAAATGAAAGCAGATGTTTTCTTTATAGATATTTCTATCCCAGCAACAGCAAAGAATTGCCTCCATCCTCCATTCTCTACTCACAACTCCATCATGGCTGACTGACATTCCCCACACCATCCTATTGGGATCCTTGGCCTGGGGATAGAGGCTGAGTATGAAGGGCAGTCAGCAGAGAATTTGAGAGCTTAGTGTTGATAGATCCCTGAGATGCTATTAGTCTGAAGAGGAGAAAACTTTCCTCTTCATCTCCCATCGTGGCCAGGAACAACTTCCCAAGAGAATCCAGTGTTTGCAGTTTCTCAGGTGGGATTCAGTATCATCCAAAAGTAGCCTCAGGCCTGCTGGATGTTGACTGTTGGTCTGCCAGCTATGAGTACAGTAGTGTGGAAGGAGAGGCAATAGTTGTGGCATTTGAAAAGAATTGGTGCATTGGAGCGAAATGGGAAATGAATGAGTGAGTGGATATAGACCTTGGGAATTGCAGAGCGGCTGAGCATTTGTAGCACATTTCAGGAATGGCCTGATTGGAACAGTGGGAGGAAAAGAGACTCTATCTAGAAATAGGAGTGTGGTTTACTTCCCATTTACCTAAACTGGATATGCCAGTGTAGAGTGAGCCATGATGGAAACAAAGAACAATCATAATAGCTAGAACTTATATAGCCCTTACTAGGTGCCAGGCACCGTGCTCAGTGTTTTAGTTATTGTTTCTATGATCCCCACTCAATCTTGGAAGGTAGGTGCTATTATTATCCCCATTTTACAGCTAAGGAAACTGAGGCATGGAGAGGTTAAGTGACTTGTCTAGGGTCATACAGCTTGTGAGCATCTGAAGTTGAATGTAAACTCAGGTCTTTCTGACCCCTTTGTCACCTTGCCATCTGGTATAAAGGTATATTAATGTAATTCCTATTCCAAATCTCACTTATACGGGACTCTCTCATTATGGGTGGAGGTGAAGGCCCAACCTCGGATAAGGGGCAGAGCAGAGTTGGTAAGAAGTGAGAACTTAGTTCTCGGTCAGTCCCCCTTTGCGAATGCTTCAAGCAAGAGTTCGCCTTCTTAACTCTCTTCAAACAAAGTTTCCAATCCAGATGCCAGCTTGGAGAGACAAGGGAGAAGAAGGCAGCCTTACTTCAAGCTGCTGAAGGAAAAGACTCTAGGAAGACAGGAGAGGAGTCAGCGGTCTCCAGCATCTCCCTGTTCCCAGCTTGCTACATTAGGGACTTCTGGGGAATTTCCCCCTTGGGTGAGAGCCAGGACCCTCTCTCTTGGTTGAGCTGAGTGGCTTCAATCCCAATGGAAGAGCATCTTCCTTTTGGGGTGTGTGTGTGTGTGTGTGTGTGTGTGTGTGTGTGTGTGTGTGTGTTCGCAGGTGCATATATACATATACATTATACACATATATACATATACATATATATACATACATATATACATATACATTATATGTGTATATAAATGTGTGTATACACATATACGAATATATATCTGTATCTCCTCCTTTGTATACCTTCTCCAATTTCTGTTTTGCCACAATTTAGATAAACGGGCTTCTTTGCTATTCACTGTGTGCTCATTGTGAACCTGGCATTAGATGCCATTAGCCAAATCTTAAATCTAGAACTTGAGGTCCTTCTTCTTCCAGGAATGGCCCAGAGTGATGAAACTTTAAACAGAACCCATGTATATCTGGGCTAATAATATTTAAAGGTGCAGGTAAGTAGACTCTTAGTCTGGTAGCCTTCTCTCTGAGGAGAGCAGAGTGACGACCTCCAACCCCGACCTCTTGCTTCTCCTTCTGGCAAGAATGAAAGTCTTCCTTGAAGAAAGGTAGGGGAGAACTGGTCTATTCTGCGTCCCTTTGAGCCACAAAATAACGGGTGCCTTGTTACAAATGGCACCTCACTATGTGTGTGGGGCTCATTCTCTATCTCTACATAAAAACTATAAGGTCAGAATTTGTCCAGTAAAATGTAAACCAGGGCTTCCAAGATCACTCCTGCCTTCTGTCTGATAGAGAATTTGCCCAGTGGGAGTGGGTTGGGACTCCCAGGTAACCTAGGATATTGAGCTTATATATTGGGAACTGGAAGCAACCTCGGGCATCATTTTGTACAACTTCCTCGTTTTACCAATGAGGAAACTGAGACCCAGAGAGATTAAGTTAATGCTAAAAGTCACACAGCTAGTGGGACCAGGATCTGAACCCGAGCATTCTGACTTCAGACCCAACTTGGTTTCTACTGCACCATACAAAAAACCCTCCTCACAGATGGATACCTTCACTCCAATGAGACCAGTTTCCTCATTCCCCTCTCCACTCCAAAATCATGTGCAATCTGCTTTGGTATTCAGACTCTTCCCCCAGGCTGGATCTCTCTAACCTCTTCCCTGTTCTCCCCTCTCTCCCTCTGTGAAAATTCTGCCCATTGTCTGACCCAGTCTAAGCTCCATCTCTTCTGTGAAGACTTCCCCATTTATCTCAGTTCACACTGCCCTCCCTCCTCTGACCCGAACACATTCCTCAAACATTTCCTTTAACACTGCCCTGCTCTTTTCTCTAATTATTCCATGTGTGAGCCTTCTCTCCCCAGCTGTGGAGCTCCCAAGGGTACAGATGCCTCTTCTTCTCCTGTCTCCCCTCATAACCTAGCACAGACCTTGGTACATAGGAGGCCCCTCAGTAAAGACCTGGATAACTGATTCTCACCCCTCTTCCTTTCCCAACAAAACCTCCTCCAGAGTATGATTCTCAGCTTCATTAGGGGATGGTGGAAACTGGACTCCCGCTGGGGCCTGAGACAGACATTTCCTTTCTCACTCATCTTCACTTTGAAATCCAACTTCTCACTTTAATTGTCACAGCTGGCACACCCCATGCCTGGCCACGCCTGGCTGACTGCAGCCCCAGGACCCAGAACTCATTAAACCATAGTTACTGAGTCCATTCCCCACAGCAGCCAGACAGCTCTTCCCAAGATCAAAGAGCTTTTGAAGATCAGTTGGGGAGGGTGGCTGGGAACCACCATGGTTTAGCTACTCATTGAAATTTCTCTTAGGGTCCTCTAGATTTGAGGGGACCCACCACTGAAGGACAAAGCCCAGACAGACTTCCTATGGTCCAGGGATGAGCTTTCCTCAGTGAATCATTTCTCCCATTTTTCATCCATGGGGAGATGGGGACCAAAAGCAAAATCAAGGGGAACTCTATTTAGTGGGTTCTGGCCCCTATGCCATAAACAATGAACTATCTGAATTAGGGCAAATTGCTTCTCCTTATAAGATCCTAGTTTCCCCATATATAAGATAGGAAGAATATCTTTCACTTTCCCCATTGCCTAGGATCATAAGATTTTTACTTTGATAGCAAGCAATAGATTAATCCATAAGCATTTATTATGCACCTACTATGTGCTAAGCACTTACTAACTGATGGGAATCAAAGACAGCAGCGACAACACAATCTCTGCTTGTATATTCTATTAAAGGAGTCAATGTGGGAAAATATGTGTGCCTATACATATAGGCATACATAAATGAACACAAGACAGTTTGAAAGGGAAGGACTAATAGTTTAGGTTAACAGGTAAGGAATCATGTTGAAGGTGGCATTTGAACTGATCCTTGAAAGAAACTGGGGTTTCCAAGAGTTAAAACATCAAAGAGGGGCAGCATTCCCAGCATGAGTAACAATGAATACAAAGGCACAGTGATGGGAAGTATTTGTAATTAATGGCAGAAGGGGCAGTTTGGCTGTAGTACAAAGTACAGGAAGGGGAGTGATGTGTAATAAGATTGGAAAGGTAACTTAGGGACAGGTTGTAAAGGATTTGAAGCATAATTGGGCATGATATTGGATGGGGTGGGGCAATAAGGAAACTAGCCTTATTGGAGTGGAGGCAGTCATTTCTGAGGAGGCTTGGCATGGTGCAGTGGAAAAGATGTTGAATTTGAAGTCAGAGATCTTGGGTTCGAATCGCAGGTCCACTAGCTATGTGACTTTTGGTCGTCGCTTAATTCTCTGAGACTCGGTTCCCACATATGCAAAGTGAGAGTGTTTTGCTAAATTATCACTAAGGATTAGAAAAAGGGGAGTTTATGTTTTATCCTAGAGGTAATGGGAAACCTTTGGAGTTTATTGAGCAGGGGAGAAGCATGGGCAAACCTCCATGTTAGGAAAATCACTATGGTAGCTATTTACAGGATAGATTGTAATGGGGAGATCCCTGAAGCAGGGAGGATAATAAGGAGGCCATTGCCTGAACTAGGGTTGTGGCTGGGTTCATGGAGAGAAGGGAGTGTGTGCCAAAGATATCATAAAGGTAGGAAGAGGATTGGCAGGTAATTGGCTAGTTATGGTGAGAGTGGACAAGCAACACTGAGAATGGAAGGAAGGTGATTTCACTAAAAGAACTAGAGACTAGAAAAAGGATCTGTGATTTCATAAAAGCAAGCCTTTACCCTTCTACCTATGCATAGCCCAACCCCTCTATGACTCTGTCCATGGTCCTCAGGAGGTTGTGAGGCTGAAAAATCCATCACTTTAGAGCCAAGCTGATAACAAAATGATAGGTAACAATAAATGAAGTAAATGAGGCAGAACAGTATAAGAGAAAGAGAAATTCTGAACTTGGACTTTGCTGTTAAGTCGAAGTATGACCATAAGAAGGTGTTTAACCTTTCAGATCCTCACTTACCTCTTCTATAAAATGAAGCTACCTGCCCTGCCAACCTCAGAGAGCTGTTATGAGGGATATGCAGAAGTGCCTCTTCCAGCTTTGCCTGAGACTCTCCCATCCTGCTGGAAGGACCCATGGGGATTTGTCTCAAGAGTGGCGACAGAAAGTGATGAAAGGCACAGTTGTGCAGTGCCACAGGAAAGGTGGGTGAGAGAGGGATGCCAGGAATGGCAACAGTGGAACTCTCAGGGGCCACTTACCCTGATCTCCAATGGGTCAGCTTCCGCCAGATGATGTCACAGGTACCTGTCATTGACAATATGAACAGAACCAAGGACAGCACCATCCCAGAAAATTTTCTGTCTTTGCCAGGATCCACTGGGATTCTGAGTCCATTCCCCATACTGTGATTCCCAGGTGCAGAGTTTCTCAAGATTCAAGAGATACAGACATAGAAACAGTAAGATTTGTCAACTGATTGGACATATGAATTGAGAAAGTGAGAATTTGAGGATAATGCTGGGGTTACAAAGATGGAGGGTGGCAGAAATATGATGCCTTTGAAAGAAATGGAGACATTTGGAAGAGTTGAGTTTGGGGAAATGATGAGACTGGTATTAGGTATGTTGAGTTTGAGATGTCTTGGGACATCCAATCTGAAACATCCAATATGCATTTGGTGATATGGAACTGAAGCTCAGGGGAGAGACTGGGGCTTGATATCATCTGGAAATTATTGACACAAAGATGGTTATCAAACTCATGGGAGCTGATGAAGTTATCAAGACAGAGAGTGTAGGAAAAGTGGGAAGAAAAGACAGCCTAGGACAGAACCATCATCACAATTATTTTAGAAACAATAGAAAGAAAACTGTCCTAGGTTCAAAATCCAACTGAGCTGCTTACTCTTTTTGTGATCTTGAGGGCCTCTCTGGACCTCAGTTTCCTCATCTTTGGGGTCATACTAAATGGCCCCCTACTTCTGACATTTCATAACAGAATGAATTTTGGGGTGTTCTTTTGTATTATTATTACTACATTGCAATTAGACGTGAGGATAGATGTCCCATCAGAAAACCTGCATTTAATTCTTAGATCAAATTTGCCAGTTGTGTGACCTTGGGCAAGTCATTTCTTCATTTATCAAATGAGACTGGTAGAATGGGTGAATTAGATCTTTAAAGTCCTTTCCAACTCTAACATTCTATGACTTATTATAGATAGATGATAGAAAGGAACACTTTGGGCTAGAGACCAACCTGAATAAGCTTGGGAGAAGCATTAGTGGTAGCTACCCAGCTTTCTTCGAAAGCCTGAGTTAGGTTTATGAAGAAATTACACAGTGCAGGAAGCTTGTCTCTGGTCTCTTCTCCACGCTTATTCTTTGTCTTTCCTGTACTTCACCCACATACAATCAGAACTACATCTTCCCATTTACTCAGGGCCCCTAGGCTGATGTAGGGACTCTTGTCTGGAACAAGGTGTCCAACAGTCTCCTTCCCCCAACCTATATCTCTACTTGATCCTCCTCTCCAACCTCCCAAATAAGCCAGTGAGGCCCTCCTGACAAGCTAAATATGCCCAATTCTTTCCAATTATCTCCGTGTGGCATCATTTCCAGTCCCCTCACTATCCTGGTGAGTTGGCTCTGGATGCTCTCCAGTTGGCCAATATCCTTCATAGAAATGGTGCCCAGAACTGAACACAATACTCTAGAGTTTGTTTGACCAGAGGGACGATCACCTTACTCATTTAGAATACTAATGCCCAAGAGTGCAGTAATGGTTTTTGTTGCCATATTGTACTTTTGATTGAATAAGTTTGTGATTTTAATGACCTCAACCCTAGGTTTCTATTGTCCATCATAGAGCCTTAACCTATAGTTAATTCTAAACAGCCTATGGCCTGAGGTCTTCATGCTAACAGAAGAGCATGCATTGCCTTCCACACCATCAAGGGGAGCAAATCCAATTCTCCCATCTGTCCCAGTGACATCCACTTCTTAGCAGGCACCTTCTTTGCTTGGCATTGTACAAGTGGCATGTTTAAGATTGGGAAAAGGAATCCATATCCCTGCATGCCTGAACCTTGAGTACCACAAAGCTCTAATTCCCTTGAGGTGTTTACCTGAAGCATGAAGAATGGAGACTGGAGGAAGGAAATGAAGAAAGTGGAAATTATAGCAGGGTCTGTGACTATGAGGAGCTTTTGAAAAGGAACACAGTGAATAGAGCACCATCCCTGGAGTCAGGGGGAACTGAGTTCAAATCTGGCCTCAGACACTTAACACAAAAACTAGCCATATGACCTTGGGCAAGTTGCTTAACCCCAAATGCCCCTCCAAAAGCAAAAATAAATAAATAAATAACAGAATGAGTGGGTTTTTGTTCTTGTTTCTGTGTTAGCAAAAGGCAACAAATGAGCCATACTACCACTTTATATCGCAAACTGCTCTACCAAAAAGGGGAGATGAGGCAGAATTCATTCAAAAATATAGCCCATTTTCCCTCTTACTATTTGTTTCAGTCCTGATTAAACATTCTGCTAGCACACTGCTCTTTTTTGCCTTCATCTGTTAAATATTGTGAGTAGCTGGATATTCAGACCTGAGTTGACTTCAAAAGTTCTCTGTTTCAAATTGCATGGGGCAAAATAAACAGAGGTGTAAAGCTTCCAGAATAGGTGGGACCCCTTGGCTAGATTTTCAAACAATATTTAAACATGTTTTTATTAAGAATCATTTAGAGAATTCAAAATAATTCCCTAATTTCATAGATTAACATGGGCATTATTTTCCCATGTGGACCTATCATCAATGAATCATAATAATTCATATTGATGTAGCCTTTTGGAATTTACAAAGTATTTCCATCACAACAATCCTATGCAGTCCACAGTGCAAGTACCATGATCCCCTCTCGTAAGATGAAGAGACTGACATTTAGAGAATTAAGCAACTCACCCAAGACCACACAGCTTGTAATTGATCGAGGTGTGATTCAAACCCAGCTCTCCAAGTCCTGAACACTTCCTATCATAGCAGGGCTGTGAAGTCATCGAGGGAAAGGCAGAATGGTGTTCAGTGGGTTAACTCTAGGAAACAAGGAGTCTATGACTTAACATTCTGCAGAGAGATAACTGATGAGTATTCTAGGAACATCTGAGCTTCTGACTAATGACTCGTTAATGCTTTACAAGTTCTCAGAGTTCAGCTGCTTTTCTAAACCTGCATAGAACTGCCTGACACAGGTTTGTTATAAGGTCCTTGGCTGTGTCCGACTATAGTTGGTAAGCAGATGGTGTCAGAGGCAAGGATGACCTTATGCTTGGGCAAGTAGGCACGATGGGAGGGATATTGAGAAGAAATAACCCATCCCAAAATATCTCCTTTAGTGACATGATTAAGTGTCTGAAATTCTAAATCAGAGCACATCTGCAAACATTTATCGAGGGCCCAACATACTGATCCTTAAATGGCCTCTCTCCAATAATGCTTGCCTCCTTCTATGTACACTGCAACTTGTCAGTGTCCCTCCAAACACAGCACACAAAGGTGGCACCCAAAATGGAATACAGTTCTCCTGATTTTGTCTAATTAGAGCACGATACACTAGGACTGCCGTGCTCTCTCCTCAGCTTGGTAAAGATCCTAGTTCCACTACTATGTGACTTGGACAAGTCATTTAATGTCTGTGCCTCATTTTCCCCATTTGTAAAGCAGTAGAGCTGGACCAGGTGACCTCTAAGATCTCTTCAAGAGTGAAACATGTAATTCTATGATCTTTCCCTGCAAGGAGGTAAAATTCTACCAGAGGCAGAGAAAAAGAGACGAAGACAAAGAGTGTGCACTGTCAGCTGGGAAATTCAAGGAAGGCTTCAAGGAAAAAGTGGAACTTAAGATGAGTCATGAAGAGGAATTTAAAAGACAGAGCTGAAGAGGAAAAAATAGTGTGACTTTGTAGTCAGAGAATAAAAGTTCCAATATGCTACATATTCCTTGTAGGACCTTAGCTGGGTCATTTGCTTTCCCCTCTCTGGGCCTCAGTTTCCCCATATGTAAAAAGGGAGGAGTGGATTACATGGCTTCTAAGTTGCCTTCCCACTCCCAAGAACATGCTCCATCCAGAACAAATGGATGCATCCCTACAATGAAAAACTGTCTAGTATCCCTGGGGCTTTGGCTCATCCCCCTCCATCCCTGCTCTGTCCTCTCCAATGCTTGGACATGGGGATTCACTCAGTAAATCAGGAAGCAGCCCCCAAGCTGGCCCGATTGTCAGTCAGCTGCCATCGCCTCTCCCTCCTCTCCACTCTGCTCTACCAGCCCCTGGGATTGTGATTTAATTGTTGCACCTGCTCTAACAATCGTGGAAAACAAGCAGTGACTGGGATATTCCTGTTCTCATTCCACCCTGCCACCGCTCCCCCCCACCCCACCCCAGTCTTCCCTGGTGCGACACTAGCAAACTCTGCAATTACTCACGACTTCTGGAAGGCAGCACTCCATGGGAGTGATTGCCTTATACAGGAGACTTGACAGCTCACGACAAAATAAGCCTGGGTGTGCTCCCCTCCCTCGATTTATTGAAAGGAGCAGAGACAGCTGCAGGAGCCAGGCTAGCTGACCTCAACACGAGGGGGCAAAGGCCATTTGGGGTCTTCTGTGCTTCCTCTCCCCTGGATAAGATTTCTATAGAACTTGGGGCTAAACAGGACTGTGGAGATTTTCTGGTCATTTTACAGATGAGGTAACTGAGGCTGAAAAAAGGTTCAGTGATTTGCCCAAGAGCATAGAGCTACTGGGTAAGAGAGCTTGGGTCTAAACCCAGATCTTCAGACTGGAAGTGTTTATTCTTTGCCCAGATTTCTTTGCTCCAGTTCTTTGATGAGGCAGCATTACGTACGTAATGGGTCATTTGGCATCAAGGGAGAGCTCAGTTCAAATCCTGGCTTGGACTGCTGTATGACCATGACAAAGTTGCTTAACCTCTCTCAGCCTCAGTTTGCTTCACTGTAAAATGGGGATGATGGTATCTCTAGTACCTACTTTACAGCGTTCTTATGAACCCTCAAAATATATGATATACGTAGAATGTCTTGTGAACCTTGGCCACTCCAAATGTTCACATGGACCATTTGTCTGCTTGTCTACCTGTGGCAGAACCTTCTGTGATCGATCTGGTCAGCCACAGTAAGACGAGTTATTCATGACGTCATTTTGGTGCTCTACAAGAACGAAGGACAACAACCAACCAATATAGTGGAATCTGGAGTCAGGTGCCTTGCTTTCAAATGCCAATGCTGATATTCATTATTCTTGTGACTGTAAGCAAATCACTGAACTTCCCTCAACTATAAAAGGAGGGCTTTGGACCAGATGGCCTCAGATGCCCCCTCTCTTCTCTCCTATGAATTTTAAAGTGGTGTATAAACATTTATTATTGATGCTGTTTGTTTGTCATTGTTGTTATTATTTTAGGTGGGATAATGAGATGGGGAGGGGCAGAATACAAAAACTCATAATGGCCCTACCTTGTTTCATGACATCCCAGAATCATAAATTTGGAGTCATAAAAAGCCCTTAGAGACCAACTAGTCCAATCCTTTTATTTAAAAGATGAGGAAACAGTGTAGATGAATGACTGGGATGGTCTGACAGAGGAGAGAGGATGGATAAGGCACCCAGTTGGTGGCTCCTTCTAAAGCTCTGAATCTGGGGAGCCTTATTTCACTGATTCAGCTTCCTGGTCACTTCCTGGGGAAATGAATGACCAGACAACACAGGTCAGTCTCCCAGCCTACCTGCAAGGCTACTTCTGTAAGCATAGATTCAAAGTAATTTCTCAGTTTAATATAGGAATCTCCTAAGTTGTTTTCTGACCCAGTTTTCTAGACCACTTTGGGGTAAAAGGGTCCATCCATTCCAATAGTTCCCAGCACCCCCTCAAACCCGCTTGTCACTGTGCTCCACTGCTAGAAGAATAGAGACCAGTGGATGGTTCTCTCTAGAACCACATTAAAAATGTGAATAGAGGGGCGGCTAGGTGGCGCAGTGAGTAAGAGCGCCGGCCCTGGAGTCAGAAGGACCTGAGTTCGGAGCCGGCCTCCGACACTTAATCCATACAAACAAAAAAACCTAGCCGTGTAACCTTGGGCAAGTTACTTAACCCCAATTGCCCTAAAGGGGCGGCTAGGTGGCGCAGTGAGTAAGAGTGCCGGCCTCGGAGTTGGGATGACCCGAGATCAGATCCGGCCTCAGAAAATGAGCACCCACGCATAAATAATGACTAGCCGTGTAACCTTGAGCAAGTTACTTAACCCCAATTGCTTTAAAAAAAAAAAAAAAAAAAAAAAATGTGAATAGAGGGGCGGCTACGTGGCACAGTGAATAGAGCACCAGCCCTGGAGTCAGGAGGACCTGAGTTCAAATCCAACTTCAGGCACTTAACACTTACTAGCCATGTGACCTTGGGCAAGTCACTTAACCCCAATTACCCTACCTTCCCCACTCCAAAAAAAAAAAAAAGTAAATATAATTGACTAATCAATTTTTTAAAATGTGAATAGGAAAGTGATATAAAAGCTAAATGATTGGGGAAGTGAAGACAATCTTGGTTCTTGGACATACAGTGATATCAGAAATTCTGAGACAGTGTCCTTCCTGGATTCCCTGTCACCATAAGCACCCCCCGCCCCCAAACCACAATGGCTCTGGATGTCAAAGTTGATAGAGCACCAGACACAGAGTCAGGAAGACAAGTTCAAATCCTGCCTCAGACATTTACTAGCTGTGTGACCTTGGGCAAGTCACTTAACATGTTTTACCACAGTCTCCTCATCTGTAAAATGGGGATAATAATAGCGCCTACCTCCCAACATTATGGGGATGATCAGATGAGATAATAACTACAAAGTGCTCAGCACTTTAGTGAGCTCTGTATAAATGTTAGTGATTATCATTAATTAAAAGCCAGGGTTCAACATGGGAGTCTGACCACAGGGTGAGGGGGAGGCCCTCTGAGGAGGGAGTGACAGGAAAACAGAAGGAGATATTGGAGACCACTAAAAGGAGTATCTATCTTCCCTTAGAGATTACCTTCCATTTTGGATAGATGAATGGGTGGGTGGATGAATGTGAGCTAATTGGGTGGGTGGGCGGATGGGATGGATGGATGGATGGATGGATGGGTGGATGGATGGATGGATGGGTGGATGGATGGATAGATGGATGGGTGGGTGGATGGATGGATGGGTGGATGGATGGATGGGTGGATGGATGGATGGATGGGTGGATGGATGGATAGGTGGATGGGTGGGTGGATGGATGGGTGGATGGATGGGTGGATGGGTAGGTGGGTGGGTGGGTGGATGGATGGATGGATGGATGGGTCGATGAGCAGATAGAGAGTTATGAATGGATAGATATAGATATTCTTGTATGAATATAGCTTTTTGCATGTTGTGTTCCCCATTAGATTGTGAGCCCCCCTGATGGAAGGAGCCATGTTTTTGCTTTTCTTTTTAATCCCCAGAGTTTAGCACAGCGCCTGGAATATATTAATGGCTCACTAATTTCTTGTTAACTTGTGAAAGACAAGTTAGTATTTTGCAGATGCTTTTAGCCCTCTGCATCAAGAACCCAGTGCCCTGGAGGCGGAGCCAAGATGGCAGAGTAGAAACAGTGCATCCAAGGCATTCTTCCCCCCAGATCACCTCCAAACTATGTAAAAAAGGACTCTGAACAAATTCTGGAACCCCAGCACCCACAGAACGACACAGAGAAGCTAACCTCCCGCTGAGAACAGCCCAGCAGCCCTGCAGGAAGGACCAGTGCAGCAGTCTGGGAGCTGGCTGTGCACACTGCAGTGCGTGGAGAGCCGAGGCCAGGTGAGTTGTGGTTTTAGCCCCAGGGCGGCCGGGCCAGCAGCTGGCTGGAGGGACCCCAGAACACCAGCAGCTGTGGCGACTCCAGAATTATCCACTCAGATATGCCTAGGACAAAGTGAGAGGTTAGTGACCTATGGACTTTGGGACCAGTATTTGGGGAATGCATTGGCTTCCTCCCCTGGGGGTTAGAAGTGGCTGAGGAGACACACCATTTTGTAGTTTTCAGTGGCAGCTCCAGCTCCTGGCCTGCAAACTGTAGGGAGATCCAGCAATCAGTCTTGAGGGTTAATCTCTCTTGCTTTAACCTCCCTGGATCTGGATTGTGATCTGGGGGGGGAGGTCTGGGGTGGGCATCCAGCTTGCCAGAAAGCTGTGAAGACCCCAACGTTCAGGACGAAAGCTCCCCTGTCTGGTGGCAGAAGCCTACCGTGGCAACGAGCCCAAAAGTCAAGTAATTAAGTGGCAACATGTCAAGGCAAAGGAAACAAAATAAACAGAAAAATGCAACCTTAGACTCCTATATTGGGGGCAAAGAGGATAGAAGCAGGGAACAGGAGGAGGACTGTGAGGTCAGAAATCCTGCTCCAAAGCCCCAAAGGAAAATATGAGTGGGTTACAGGCCATAGAGGACCTTAAGAAGGACTTTAAAAATCAAATAAGAGAAGTGGAGGAAAAATTGGGAAGAGAAATGAGAAGGATGCAGGAAAAGTATGAAATGAGGGTCAACAGCCTGAATGAGGAAAACAACACCTTAAAAAATAGACTAACTCAAATGGCAAAGGAGGCCCAAAGGGCAATGAGGAGAAGAATGCCTTAAAAAGTCGAATTTGCCAGATGGAAAAGAATCTCAGAAGTTCACTGAGGAGATTCATTCCTTCAGAGTTAGACTGGAGCAAATGGAAGCTAATGACTTTATGAGAAGTCAAGATGCTGTTAAGCAGATCCAAACAAATGAAAGATTAGAAGGCAATGTGAAGTATCTCATGGGAAAAACCACTGACCTGGAAAATAGATCCAGGAGAGACAATTTAAAAATTATTGGACTACCTGAAAGCCATGATCAAAGAAAGAACCTAGAAATCACCCTTCAAGAAATTCTCAAGGAAAATTACCCTGATGTTTTAGACCCAGAGGGCAAAATAGAGGTTGAAAGAATCCACAGATCACCTCCTGAAAAAGATCCCAAAAAGAAAACTCCCAGGAATATTATAGCCAGGTTCCAGAATCCCCAGATCAAGGAGAAAATACTACAAGCAGCCAGGAAGAAACGATTTCAATATTGTGGAAACACAATCAGAATAGCACAGAACCTGGCAGCTTCTACACTGAGGGATCAAAGGGAATGGAATATGATATTCCAGAGGGCAAAAGAACTGGGAATGAACCCAAGGGTCACCTACCCAGCAAAACTGAGTATTTTGTTTCAGGGGAAAGTATGGTCATTCAGTGGAATAGAAGACTTTCAAGCATTCTTGAGGAAAAAAACAGAGTTGAATAGAAAATTTGACATCCAGACACAAGAAGGAAGAGATGCCTGAGAAGGTAATCAGGAAAAAGAAATCAAAAGGAACTAATCAAAGTTCCTACATTCCTACATGGAAAAACAATAACTGTGACTGATGAAACCCCTCTCAGTATGAAAATAATGGAAGAGGGGTGTATGGTCACATGAATACATATGTGAATGTGTGTATATATGTTTACAGTTATACATGGAGAGAGGGCATAGGTTGATTTTTGGGGGAAGGAATGATACTTAAGGGATGAAATTATGAGGTGAGAGAGGAAAGTGGCAAGAGGAGATGGGGAGAAACAGAGTAGGGTAAACTATCTCATGTAGAAGAAGCAAGGGGAAGTGGCTGCAGGGGAGGGGAAGAATAGGAAGGCAAAAAGGCAAAACCACATTCTCATTGAATTTGGTTCAGGGAGAGAATGACATACATACTAAATGGGATATCAACCTGCAGCAGAATAGGGGGAAGGGAGATGAGAGGAGGGATGATGGATGGGAGGGCATCCTTGGGGGGAGGGGAGGTTGGAAGTACCCACTATAGAAGAGGGACAGGATCAAGTAGGGAATGGACCAGGTGGGGGGTGGGATGAGTGGGAGGGAATTATAAGCAGCCTTGTACAATGTATCTACTATGGTAATGTTTTGCATAGCTAGACATGTACAACATATACTGAATTACTTATCTTCCCAGAGGGAATGGGTGGCAAGGGAGGAAGGGAATGGATCTGAAATTCGAGGTCTTAAAATTAAATGTTTCAAATATATATAAATACTATTATCAATACTCTTTTGCATGTAATTGGGAGATAAGATGTGCAGGCATTAAGGCACAGAAATTCACCTTGCTCTAATGGAAAAATCGAAGGGGGTATGGGAGAAGATATGGGAGAGAGCAGATTGGAGGAAGGGATATCTTGTGGGACTGCTATTCTGGGATGGTGGGTAGGGGAAAAATGGGGGAAAAAATTGTAACTCAAAATCTGGCAGTAATGAATGATGTAAACCAGAAGTTAATAAAGCATTTGTTTAATTAAAAAAAAGAACCCAGTGCCCTCATACTTCCCTGAGATGACCAAGGGTCCCCATCCAACCCTGTCTTCCTTAGATAATGCTCTACAGTCTGGACTTCCTGCCATCCAAAGGTCCTGTATCCCAGTCCTTTAAGACACTGATCTCTCCTGGAGATCAGCCAGTACTAATGGTTTACTCAGATAAGCTAATTCCTGCTCTTTTATTCAGTCAATCATTCAATTAGGTTTCAGTGGGAGCTTCCAATGTGCCTGGGTCTGTGCTAATCACATCCTAGGCTAGTGGTGGAGGAGGCAAGTTAGAGGGATGAGACTTATACAGTTGAAATTTCTGGCAAATAGCACAGGACAATGTAGGAACAAGAGTTTAATGAAGGGGTTTGGGTTTCCAGGGCAGCCAAAGCTCAGAGAGAGCCAGGTGCCACCTCCAAGAAGCCTCCCTTGATCTCCACTAACCCCCTCCCCCATCCACTTCAAAGCTTTTTCCTTCCTCAAATTTTTCTAGACCAATTTATCTGATCTCTGCTTTGTCTGCCACCCTAACTATCTTATATTGCACTCACCTGTGAATGTGCCCGCCCACCTGCCTGCATGTGTTTTTTCTTTCTATGAACACAGCCTCTAACATAGCAAAGTTCCTTGAATCCCAACCTGTGATGTCCCTGGTATAAGGAACTCCCAGGTGAGGAGACTTTGCTTGCCAAGGACTGGTCAGTCCCTCCTCTGCAGCATCAGGAGTCAGCTGGGAGCACTTCCAGGATGAGTGACTTGGACAGGGTCACAGGCAGGGGTGGCACTTGAGCCTCAGTCATCCTGGAGATGAGAAGAGCTCTTAATTCCATTTGATCATTGGCTGCCTTTTTCTCAGAAACAGCCTTATAACATGGGAAGAGCTAAATAAATGTTTATTGAGTTGGTTAGCAGTGGAGGCTACAGGAGTCAGAGAAAGCTTCCTGGAAGCAGGGCCTTGAAAGAGGGGGTGAATCTGGATGCACAACAAATAAGGGGCAGGGCATTCCTGGACGTGGGGTGTCTGTATGTGCATGCATATGCATATATGTGTGTGCGTGTGTGAGCGCATGTGTGTGTTGTCCGTGTGTGTGTGTGTGTGTGTGTGTGTGTGTGTGTGTGTGGTGTTGGCCCTCCCACATAATGATGCTTTCTTTCCCTCCCCAGACTCTGGATTTCACCAGTATAGAGAACTCTCAGCGAGGGACCCCACTGTTCAACAGTCCCTCATCTGTAACTGAGTCTTAAACAGAGTCCTGTCACAAGCCAGTGCTGGTTGGAAGTGGGACTTGGAGCCAGTTTCTAAGTCACTAGGCCATGTTGTTGTTGTTCAGTCATTTTTCAGTCATTTCTCACTCTTTGTGACCCCATTTGGGGTTTTCTTGGCAAAGGTGCTGGAGTGGTTGGCCATTTCCTCCTCCAGCTCATTTTACAGATGAGGAAACTGAGACAAACAAGATTCAATGACTTAGCCAGGGTCACCCAGCTAGTAAATGTCTAAGGCAGAATTTGAGCTCAGGAATATGAGTCTTCCTGGATGCAGGCCCCGCACTATCCACTGAGCCATCTAACTGCCCATCATACCATATTGCTTCTCAGTAATGGCTTTACTTAGTTAAAATACATAGCTTTCCAGGAAACCTAAGGAATTACAGGAATGGTGGAATTTCAGGCATCAGGGGAAGAGAAAGGAATCACTCTTCACAAGGAAGGCAGTCACCTACTCTGCCTATGGGTTAGGCCAAACCTGCCTTCAGAGCTGGCTTTCTATCCCTTCCACACTAACTATAAGTGACAAGGTGAAAGGCTGGATCCTACTCTTCCTAGATCAACCAGGTAATCTCCCCTTGAAGTCCCTTGTCCCACCTGGAGCCCACTCAGTCCCCTGGACTGCCGACCCCTGAGGAATCCTCTGACCCCCAACATTCCCAGGATCTACTGGCAAGCTCCCAACTCAGTTGATCCCATTAGCAGGGGCTGTGGGATTTCAAGTGGCAAACTCAGTCTGATGCAGTGTGTTGTCAGGACCCCTTGTGCCTGGAATGAGACATTGATAAATGACACTTCATTAGCCATTCTTCAGCAGAGAGGATGGAGCCCTAAGTTATCAAGGGAGCCGCCAAGGGGACATGTGGGGAGGAAGGGGAGGGAGCACCTCAGCAGCTACCAGATCAGCAGGCCTGGGACTTAGCTGGATAATTGCTCCATAATTGATTCCAGGAAGCATAATTGGTAGGAGTAAATAGGCCAAGGATGGAGGCCCCTCTCTGACCACTAGTTCTCCGCCTGCCACCTCCTGGCCCGGCTGGGGCTCTGCCATTTCTAAATAGGTCATCTCGCTGTACTTCCCTGCCCCATCCCCCAGCCCAATCCTTCCCTGTCTCAGCCCAGTGATAGATTTTCAGTTGCAATTAAAAATTAATTGGGAATCGTGGCTTGTTTACATCTCCTTGCCCCCCTGTCACTGTGGGAGCTAGAGGCTTCAAGACTATGAAAAGAACGCTGGCCTCAGACTCAGGAAACCTAAACAAAAACCCCAGTTTCAAGATTTACTGAGCTATGTGCCCTTAGGTTCTTTGCTGCTTTTGGCCTCAGTTTCCTCATCTGTAAAAATCGAGGTAAGCATAGTCATAGCACCTCCCTTACAGAGTTGTTATGAGGGTCAGAGAATCCCTGAGCTAGAGAAAGCCCCCAGAGCCCATGTAGTCCAACTTACACCTGACCAAGAATCCTTTCTCCATTACCTACATTTGTGGGGCAATCACCTTTCACTGGAAGCACACTGCCTTCTTGATGTGAGGGAGGTTTTCCTTACATCTAGTCAAAATCTGCCAAAATTAAATCTTCCTTCCACCCATGCCTCCTAGTTCTGCTTTCCAAGACTTAGCAGAGTGAGCCTCATGATCTTCCCAGAATGCAAGAGGCCTTCCTAGATCTCTCCTCGGTGTGGATACCAAGACAATACTGAGACTACTCACCTGTTTTCTCCTACGCAGTTACCTCACCTCCTTTTCTGACCACGTGTTCCTAGATGGCATCCCTTGTTGTTCAGTCATTTCATTCATATGTAACTCTCCATGACCCCATTTGGGTTTTTTTTAGCAGAGATACTGAAGTGGTTGGCTATTTCCTTCTCCAATTCATTTTATAGATGAGAAAACTGAGGCAAACAGGGTTAAGTGACTTGCCCAGGGTCACACAGCTATGAAGTGCCTGAGACTAGATTTGAACTCATGAAAATGAGTCTTCCTATCTACAGGATCAGCACTGTCTCCACAGTTCCCCCTAGCTGTCCAAAAGGTCCTATTCTGATGCTTCATTGTGACATAGAGAAGAACTAGGTTTTCAAAGATTATATGGGCATGCAATGAGCACAAGTGGATTCTACCATGATGGAAGAGCTCTGAGTCCATTCTTGGTAACAGCCTGAGTCTGCTTTCCAAGGACCAACCCAAATAAGTCAAGTCAACAAGCATGTATTAAGAACCTACTATGTGCCAGGAAGTGTGGTAAACATTGGGGATACAAAGAAAGGCAAAAGATAGCCCCTGTCCTAAAAAAGCCAACAGTCTGCTGGGGAGACAGGATGCCAACAACTGTGTCCAAAGAGGATGCAAACAAGATGCCTCAGAGGGAAGGCACTAGCATGAAGGAGGATAGGAAAGGCTTCCTGTAGAAGGTGAGACTGGAGCTGAGATGTGAAGGAAGCCAGGGAATCCAGGAGGAGGCAATGGGGAAGGAAAGCACTGCAAGCTTGGGGAACAACCAGGGAAACATTCAGAACTGGGAGATGGAGCACCATGAGAGTCCTATCACATGCCAGTGCTAGTCAGAAGTGGGACTTGAGCCACCTCCTAAGTCACCAGGCCATGCTGTCATTCCATCATTTCTCAGTCAGACCTGACTCTTCATGAGCCAATTTAGGGCAGTGTCACTGGCTTGGCAGATTACTTGGTAGGAGGTCAGGTTGGGGAGAGTAAGATATATGAAGACTAGAAAGGTAAGGGTCAGGTTGTAAAGGACTTTGAATGCTAAACAGGATTTTATATTTTATTATGGAGGTCACAGTGAGCAGTTGCGGTTTGTTGCACAGAGGGCTGAAATGGTCATATCTATGCTTTAGGAAGATCAGTTTGATGTCTGAATGTGGGATGGACAGGAGAGGGAGAGGCTTGAGGAGTAGCCAGAAGACTACTGCAATCGTACAGGCATCAGATGATGAGGGCCTGGACCTGGGTGGTGCCAATGTCAGAGGAAAGAAGGGGGAATATAAGACATGTATTGACAACACTTGATTGATTGTGAAGTGAGAGAAAGACAGGTGTTGAAGATGACAGCTAGGCTGTGAGCCTGGGTGATTGGGAAGATGGGAGTTCCCACAACAATAATAGGAATATAAGGAAGAGGAGAGGATTTAGGTCCTAATTATGTCCCCTTAATAAAAGTATTTGTTCTGTGAAGTTTGGATTCAGTCAAAGGGTAACACTTGAGGACCTAGAGGGTCACATGTGCCCTTGAGGCTTCAGATTCCCCACCCCTGGTAGGAGGAAAGATAATGAGCTCAGTTTGGGACATGTTGAGTTTAGGATGTCTAATAAGACGAGCTCAGGATGTCCATTAGGCAGTTGGAGATGTAACACTGGAAATCAGGTCAAAGGTTAGGACTGGCTAAATATATCTAAGGATTGTCTGCTTAGAGATGACAATTGAATCCATGGGAGCTGATGAGATCTTCAAACAAAATAGCACAGAGGGAGAAAAGAAGGCCCAGGATAGGGCCTTGATGGACATCCATGATTAGTGGGCATGACCTGGATGAAGATCCACTAAAGGAGACTGAGAAGTAAGAATCAGACAAGTTGGGGGTGGAGCCAAGATGGCAGAGTAGAAACAGCTCATCCAAGCCACTCTGCCCCCAGATTTCCCCCAAACTATGTAAAAGGGGACTCTGAACAACTTCTGGAGCCCAAGCACCCACAGAACGACACAGAGAAGCTAACCTCCCGCTGAGGACAGCCCAGCAGCCCTGCAGGAAGGACCAGTGCAGTGCTCTGGGAGCCGGCAGCGCGCAGTGCGCGGAGCGCAGGAAGCCGAGCCAAGCCTGAGCTGAGGTCCCCGTGAGCCGAGGTTTTAGCCCCAGGGCGGCAGGGCCAGCAGCCGGCTGGAGGAACCCCAGAACACCAGGAGCCGTGGCGACTCCAGAATTATCAACATAGACATGCCTAGGACAAAGTAAGAGGTTAGTGCCCTATGGACTTTGGGACCAGTATTTGGGGAATGCGTCAGCTTCCTCCCCTGGGGGCTAGAAGCCACTGAGGAGACATGTCATTTTGTACTTTTCAGAGGCAGCTCTGGCTCCAGGCCTGCAAAATTGTAGGGAGATCCAGCGATCAGTCTTGGGGGGTAATCGCTCTTGCTTTAACCTCCCTGGATCTGGATTGTGATCTAGGGTGGAAGTCGTGGGTGGGTTTACAGCTTGCCAGAAACGGAAATTGCCCCCCACACATTCTGGACGAAAATTCCTCTAGCTGGCCTTAAAGCCATAGTGTGGCAACAAGCCCAAAAGTCAAGTAATTAAGTGGCAACATGCCAAGGCAAAGGAAACAGAAAAATGCAACCCTAGACTCCTATTTTGGGGGCATAGAGCAGGAAAAGGACTGTGAGGTTAGAATTCCTGCTCCAAAAGCCCCAGGGGAAAACATGAGCAGGTTGCAGGCCATAGAGGACCTTAAGAAGGACTTTAAAAATCAAATAAGAGAAGTGGAGGAAAAATTGGAAAGAGAAATGAGAAGGATGCAGGAAAAGTATGAAATGAGGGTCAACAGCCTGACTGAGGAAAACAACACCTTAAAAAATAGACTAACTCAAATGGCAAAGGAGGCCCAAAAGGGCAATGAGGAGAAGAATGCCTTAAAAAGCTGAATTTGCCAGATGGAAAAAGAATCTCAAAAGCTCACTGAGGAGATTCATTCCTTCAGAGTTAGACTGGAGCAAATGGAAGCTAATGACTTTATGAGAAATCAAGATGCTGTTAAGCAGATCCAAACAAATGAAAGATTAGAAGGCAATGTGAAATATCTCATGGGAAAAACCACTGACCTGGAGAATAGATCCAGGAGAGACAATTTAAAAATTATTGGACTACCTGAAAGCCATGATCAAGGAAAGAACCTAGAAATCACCCTTCAAGAAATTCTCAAGGAAAACTGCCCTGATGTTTTAGATCCAGAGGGCAAAATAGAGGTTGAAAGAATCCACAGATCACCTCCTGAAAAAGATCCCCAAAAGAAAACTCCCAGGAATATTATAGCCAGGTTCCAGAATCCCCAGATCAAGGAGAAAATACTACAAGCAGCCAGGAAGAAACGATTTCAATATTGTGGAAACACAATCAGAATAGCACAGAACCTGGCAGCTTCTACACTGAGGGATCAAAGGGAATGGAATATGATATTCCAGAGGGCAAAAGAACTGGGAATGAACCCAAGGGTCACCTACCCAGCAAAACTGAGTATTTTGTTTCAGGGGAAAATATGGTCATTCAGTGGAATAGAGGACTTTCAAGCATTCTTGAGGAAAAAACCAGAATTGAATAGAAAATTTGACATCCAGACACAAGAAGGAAGAGATGCCTGAGAAGGTAATCAGGGAAAAGAAATCAAAAGGAACTTATCAAAGTTGAACTATTTACATTCCTATATGGAAAAGCAATAACTGTGCCTGATGATATCTTTCTCACTATGAAAATAATGGAAGAAGGGTGTGTGGTCATATGAGCACATATGTGAATGTGTGTGTAGATGGTTACAGTTATATATGGATAAAGGGCATAGGTTGAATTTGTTGGGAAGGGAGAATACTCAAGGGATGAAATTATGAGGTGAAAGAGGAAAGTGGCAAGAGGAGATGGGGAGAGACAGGGTAGGGCAAACTATCTTATGTAGAAGAAGCAAGGGGAAGTGGTTGTAAGGGGGGGAAGAATAGGAAGGCAAAAAGGCAAAACCACATTCTCATTGAATTTGGTTCAGGGAGAGAATGACATACATACTAAATGGGATATCTCAACCTGCAGCAGAATAGGGGGAAGGGGGATGAGAGGAGGGAAGATGGATGGGAGGGCATCCTTGGGGGGAGGGGTGGTTGGAAGTACCCACTATAGAAGAGGGACAGGATCATGTGGGGAATGGACCAGGTGGGGGGTGGGATGAGTGGGAGGGAATTGTAAGCAGCCTTGTACAATATATCTACTATGATAATGTTTTGCATAGCTAGACATGTACAACATATACTGAATTACTTATCTCCCCAGAGGGAATGGGTGACAAGGGAAGAAGGAAATGGATCTGAAAGTCGATGTCTTAACATTAAGTGTTTCAAATATATATAAATACTATTATTAATACTCTTTTGCTTATAATTGGGAGATAAGATGTGTAGGCATTGGGACACAAAGATTCACCTTCCTCTAATGGAAAAGTCGAAGGGGGTATGGGAGAAGGTATGGGAGAGAGCAGATTGGAGGAAGCGATATCTTGTGGGACTGCTATTCTGGGAGGTTGGGTAGGGAAATAACAGGGGGAAAATCATTGTAACTCAAAATCTGGCGGAAATGAATGATGTAAAACAGAAGTTAATAAAGCATTTGTTTAAAAAAAAAGAATCAGACAAGTTGAAGGAGAAACAGGAGAAAAGTACAGATACCTTGGGCAGACAAGGCAAAGGGACAAATTGGACCTAAGAGTAAGGAGGAGGGTAGAGTAGGCACAACCACCAGTATTCTACTAGAACCAACGTATGGCTTCAGATCATCAAGTCTAAAACTATAGTTTCTGAAGAATTAAAATAGAATCCCATAAATGGCAATGAAGAGATGCCTGGTAGGTGTGAGTAGGCTGCAAAAAGTAACAAATTAGGGAACTGGAGAAGCAGAACAAGCATGTTGTTAAAGAACTATATGATCACTTTGAAAGACTCAAGAACTCTAATCAATGTGCTGACCAGATGTGATTCCAGAGCATCGATAATAAAGCAGACTACTCCTGAAAGAAAGGTGACAGACTTAATGTGAAAAATGAGACACATGGTTTGGGACAATGCCAACATAATAATCCATTTTTCTTTACTGTGCATACTTATTATAAGCACTTTGTTTTGTTTGATTTTTTTCAATTGTTTTTAGTGGGGGAATGGGAAGGAGAACAGGGCTAGAGATAGGACCCCAAAACAGAGGTCATGTGCTTTTAAAAATACATAGAAGAGAACAGAAGAAAAGTCACAAAAGAATCACTGACAAGCAGAAGAGCTTTGAAAGTTCCATGTTAAAGTTATAACATGTTTTACCTGTACATAGATTCTCAATGGAAAAAATGCTACAGCCTACACACACCCGAGCCAGTTCTCTCCATTGTTTTCATATCATCAACTACTGTTCAAAGTGCTTTATAACCATGCAAGCCTACATAAATGCAATTCAGTGGTGATGGTTTGTTGTTATATGAGAAAAGAAGGGCTTAACAGTTGGTTACTAATTGAAAAAAGACTCAACTAAGTTGACCCCAGTTAAATTGGTGAGGATTTTTTCTGAAGCCTAGAAGGGAGGTCCTTATGTAGTCCATTGTAAAAAGTGAATTCCATATTATTCTGGAACCAAAATCAATGATTCAAGTTATGCAGGCCAGGAGATGTGTCAGGTGAGTGTGAGTGTGTCTCCTAAAAAACTAGCATCACTATATGATTCCATTGTGTGTCCTTTGGCAATTTTCTCAATTTCACAATTCCTCAATTGTCCCTTCTCAGTGGGAAGCAATTGGTCAAAGAGATGAGAATGATACCTTCACTCTTTCTAAATCTTACCTAAACAGAAAGTATCGATGTGGTTGATCAATGTGGTTGAAACCCAGTTTTGTTTCAATGACACAGAGAAAAGCATTGAAAGCATAAAGGTATAAAACTTGGACACAACACAAAGCTGGAAGGAATAGTTAATCTGTTAAATGATAACTGAAATCCAAAAAAATCTTAGATTGAAGCAATGAACTAAAGTGACAAATGGAATTTAATGGGAACAAATGTAAAGTGCTTTCTTTGGGTTCAAAAAATCAGTTACATGGGTAAAGCATAGTAGGACAACAGGCCACAAAAGAAAAGTTTAAGGGTGCCAATGAATTACAAATTCAATATGAACTAGCAGTTAAAATACCTATTATAATATTAGGCTATTTTCATAGAAATATAATTTCCAAATCAAGACAGACAATAGTATCATTGCAGTCTGCCATGGTAGAGCCAAATATCTAGATTCTAGACTATTTCATTCAATTCTAGCACCATATTTTTTAAAGGAGAACTGACAATGCCAAGAGCATCCAGATGAGGGCAATGACAGTGTTGGGAGTAGGATCTAAGAGCCATCTATGTAAATATAAATTAAGGAAACTGGTAATATAAAGAAGAAAAGTGAGGAAAGATATCACTATTAAATTCAAACATTGGAAGAATTGCCACATGGAAAAGGAATTAGATTGTATTTATTCAGTAAACACTAAGTACCTACTCTTTGAATAGAACTTTACTGGTTGTTAAAGAAAAAAACAAAGTTTAGAGACCACATAATCCCTGGTCTCATAGAGCTTACAGTCTAGCATACATGCCTGCATATAAAATATATATGTATGTATGTATGTATATATACACACATATGTATGTATATGTACACATATATGTATATAGACACACAGAGAGACATATATGTACACATATATACACATCTATACATATACATATATATACATAAACTATTAAAATACCTATATAAAACATATGACCTATGTAAGATGTATAGACACGGAATTAGATTTTACTTGTGCATTCATCTGAAAGTCTTTATTAAACACCATCTTGCTAACCCTTAGGCAGTTAGGTTCCTCAGTGGATAGAGCATTGGATATAGAATCAGTTCAATCCAATGATTTCAAATCCAGATACTTTCTAGCTGTGTGACCCTGGGCAAGTTACTTTTCTCTTCCTCAGTATTTTTAACTGTACATGAGGATAATAATAGCACTTACCTTCCAGAACTGTGAGGATCAAATGAAATGATATTTGCAAAATGCATAGCACAATGCCTGGCACATAGTAGGCTTATTTCCTCCCTCCCTTTCTTCCTTCCTCCCTTCCTTCCTTCCTTCCTTCCTTCTCTCCTTTCTTCCTTCCTTCCTTCTTTCCTTCCTTTTCCTTCCTTCCCTCCCTTCAGGGTTAAGGACAACAGATACAGCAGGATGTGGGCAAAAGTGGGTTCCCTGGGATATTTGTACCTGGGTCAAAGCCCTGGCCACTGTGCCCCTGTTATAGCTATGAGAGAGTCTTTAATATTAAGTCTTCAAGTGCAGGTTGGGTAATGATTTGGGGGACATTATATATGGGATTCATGACTTGGGTGTAGAAAGTAACAAATGTGTTCATCCAATCCAAGACCACATCAAGGGATCACCATCACCAGCTGCCTGATCCTCCCACTTCCAGCCTGGTTTCTGTCCTTACCCAGTAAGGCAGGCAAGGTAGCTAGAGAACATGACAGTCTTGTGAGACAGTTTTCCCATAAGTATAGGTTAGCCTAGATGGCCTCTGAGTTCATCCCACTTCTTAGTGGCTCAGGGACCAGGTCTTCTCTAAACTTTGTATTTTCCCCAGCACTCATCCCTGGGCTGTGCAAACAGTAGGCACTTAATTATTGATGGAGTCATAGCACCTTAGAATTCAAAAGGAAATCAGGTCCAACCCTGACACCTTCAGACAGGTAAATGTCTAACCAGAAGGGGTCTTTCTTTCAGTTCTTCAAGGACTGAGTCTTCATGACATCCCTTTGTCACTCACTCCAAATTTGTGGCCCTTGTCAATCAGGAATTTCTGCCTGACTTTGCATTTAAGTTTCTTGCTTTAAATAGCTATATTCATAGATTATTTTTGGGTGATTTACCTCACTTTGGAGAAAGCATGATATGGTAGAAAGTGCAATGACTCCAGATTCAGAGGGCTTCAGTTCAAACCCTGCCTAAAAATAACAACCTCTCTGGGCCTCAGTTTCCTCATCTCTAAAATGAGGGGATTGGACTAGAGAACCCCTAAGGCCCCTCCAAAATCGAGGTCTATGATCTTCACAACCTATAAAAGAGGTGCTGTTATTTATATCCATTTTACGGATAAGGAAACAGAGTCAGAGAAGTTTGAGAGATTTGCCCAGGGTCACACAGATGGTACGTACCTGACATGCAATTCCACCCTAAGCCTTTCCTGACTCCAGGTCCAGCATCCTATCTGCATGCCATGCTACATTGGAAAGTATGTTTCTTCATTTGGACCCCTGAGAAAAGGAACAACAGTCCTTCTGGAAGAACAGAGCACTCTAACATAAGAATCATGACCCCCTCAGGTTCCTCTTGTCCAGACTAACCAAGCCTAACCCCTTTCATCAGCCACCCTCTCGCCCCCAATTACATCCCCCTGCCCTTCCCAGTGGAGGCTCCCTTTCATTTCATCTTCTCTAAATGTCTCACTGATCTTCGGAGAGAACAGTAAATCTGCAGTCTTTTAAAGCTCTTTCTGCCACTGCCTAGTAAATCCTTTTGACTGCTCCAAGTTCCAAGTTTGGCATTTTCTGGGATGATCTATAATCATATCAGAACCATGATCCTGGAAAAGAGCAATGGTGTGTCACAGCTGGGTGACAGGGCCTGCTGATGGATGCTGCCTGGTCAGAGAGGAGGGGAGGGTGATCCCTTCTCAGACTAAGTCTTCCACTTTAAGAAGATGCCCAGGAAGCCAAAAGAACTTCCCATTTCCTCTCCTCTCTATGCCTTTCCTCTTCATTTCCCCTTCCAAGAGTAGAACTTCAAGGGTTCATGGGATCATGGGATCCCATTGATGTATAACTGGAAAGGACGTTTTGTTGTTGTCAAGTCATTTCAGTAATGTCCAACTCTTTGGAATGTCATTTCCTTGGCAAGATACTAGATAGGTTTGCCATTTCCTTCTCCAGCTCATTTTACAGATGAAGAAACTGAGGCAAATATGTTTAGGTGACTTTCCCAGGGTCACACAACTAGTAAGAGTCTGAGGTTATATTTTAATTCAGGAAGATGAGTCTTCTTGACTCCAGGCTGTAGCAGCAAGCACCCTAGCATACCCAGGGTGGCTGCCAACACAGGTTCCTAGATCTGCTTTTCTAAAGGAAATCAACTCAAAATGGGTTAACAATCTTGCTTTAATCAAACATATGTCATTTACCTAGTGCAGGGGGAAAAGGTCAGCACCCTGAACTTCAGAGAATACAAAGGTTATAAGCAGACAAAAAACAGTCAGAGAAATAAATCAGCAGACAGGCTTCCAACGTCCGACCGTTACATACATATCTAGTCAGTTACCAGAGAGGGAAACACCAACATCTGGGTTTTCAAAGCCGGGGGAATCAACAGCTGCTCAGAGTCTCATCTGGTCAAATCACACAACTCTCCTCAAAGTGAGCCCCAAAACAAAACCTCACATCAGGGTAAGTATAGCCTTCTCCTGGCTAAGAGAATGTCACTCTTGTCCCACTGCCCAATCACAAAGCATCGAGGAGTGGGTGTTCCTGAAAAACAAGCCTCCCACCACAGGCTCCATGTGGCCACATTCAGTCTATTAGGGGACAGAGTATATTTTCAAATCTGGGAAGATTCTCAGAGTCACTTAAGCCTATCAAAGGGCCTAGGGGCGGGGAAGATCTTAAATTCCCATTCCCTGGCATTCTATCCATTGCACCACCTTATTGCCCTTGGAAAGGACTGTATAGACCATTTAATTCAGTGCTTTCATTTTACATATAAGCCAACTGAGTCCCTGAGATGTTAAATGATTTTCCCATGGTACTAAGTGTCAAAGGCAGAATTTGAACCCAGGCCCACTTCACTTCAGCTGAAATAACGCTATCTGCTTGGTTCTGATCCTGCTAAAGATGCATGTCTGTTTCCCATGACTGATCCTTCACTGCGTAAGCCAAGTTAAATTCCATTTCTCCATTATACCTTCACTGACTGCAGCCCACACTATTCTTTCTGCCTCTTGCTTTCTGTAGAACTTAAAAGTCTGTCAGTTTCTTTGGGTGCAAAGTAATATCCCCTTGTTACAGACAGACCCCCATTAAACATGAATGTCAACACCTCAACAATCTGTGATTTCTCCACCAATGCCCATCACACCCACCTGTAACTTGGAACCCTCAAGCATTGCTCTAGGTTCACAGGCTCTAGCACCCATCTTCCTTTCCAGATTTAACCCTTCTCATTTACTCACCTTCAAATTCGCATTCCAACCAAACAAAAGAACTAGTTATTCCTCAGGCTTGATATGCTGTCTCCTGCCTCTTTATATTTATTTGCCCAATCAGTCCTCCATCCCCAGAAAACGTTGCTTCTCAAAATTCCTGTCTTCCTTCAAGACTTAGCTTGGGCATCCCTCCAGTGTGAGAAGACTTCTGTGACATAAACTGTGTCATTTTCAGTTGTGTCTGATTCTTCAGGACCCCATTTGGGGTTTTCTTGGAAAAGATATGGAGTGGTTTACCATTTCTTTCTCCAGCTCATTTTATAGTTGAGGAAACTGAAGCAAACAGGGTTAAGTGACTTGTCCAGGGTAACACAGCTAGGAAGTATCTGACGCTGGATTTTAAATCACAAAGAGGAGTCTTTCCTAACTCCATGTCCTACACTCTCTTCACCACACTACCTCTGCCTAATTCCTTACCTAGCCTTAGTCACTGAATGGGTGTTGCCTCAGTCAAACTGAGACCTGCTAAAGACCTTATCTTAAAAAGGCCAAGGTCTCCCACTGCATCCAGGGTCATCTCCAGTCATCCTGGTCTATATCACGCCACTGAACCCACGTGGCTCTAGAGGAGAAAGTAAGGCTGGTGACTTTGCACAGTCCTGCTTCACTTAAATCCAATTCACTTCCATGTCATGGCATCACCTCCCTGAAGTCATGGTCCTCTTCAACAACAAAGGGCAAACAACAACAGCTCGGGCATCCCCTTTTCTATGAAATCTTCTCCCAATTGTTAGTGCTTTTCTCCTATTCAGATTAATCTCTTTTATTTATTTTTGTTCATGTTGAATTCCCTTCTCCTGAAGAATGAAAGCTCTTCAAGGACTGAGACTATCTTTCTTCTTTTTTCCCCCTTTTGTCTTTCTATTCCCCTATGTGTAGCATAGTGCCTTACACATACATCCACATATACACACATACTGATGAATGTTGAATTGAGTCAAATTGCTTCACCATTTAATAAAAGCCTCTTGGGAATTGTCTTCTTTTTATCACCTGCCCTCATTTTATTTAGTATAGCCCATTTATGTCTTGGTTTATAGTTGGCCCAGAGCTTGAATAGCAAGAAACTACTTCTCGAGTGACTTCTGTAATTCTGACTTCCTGCTGAATAGGAGCATCCATCTTGCCTCTACTCCCACCTGCTCCCTTCTTTATACCTTCCATCATTCCAGAGTACGGTAGACTCTCTGGTTTTCTACACAGCTGGATATGAGTCATTCTGATGAATCCATCTGCTGGCTGCTGATAGCACAGGTATTGACAATTGTAAGTCTGCGGGTATCGACAACTTGTCCTCTGCGTTCATTCACTGGACCACCCTGGGTTTTGATGTGCCAGCTTTGGCCTTATCTTGCTTGGTCCTGAGTACTTCCCAAGCAATTCAAGTCATGCCACCGAGAACGTAACCCACACCCTTCCAACTCCTCTACGTGTACTGCCTTTAGTAAAATTTAAGCTTCTTGAGGACAAAGGGGAAGGGTAGGTTCCTTGTTTTTATTTTCAGTTCACAGTATTTATCACAGTTTCTGGTACATGATAAACATTTAATAAATACTTTGGCTATCCATTCATTATTTGCATCTATCTAATGTCACTAGATTAGCATGTGAAGACCATTTAATCACATGAAGTATCTGCAATTTCATGAGTGTAAAGAACTTCCAGTGTGGGGAAATTCCTTTCATAAAGAGACTGCAACCCATCTAAAATTTATTAGATAAATAGTAGAGGTTTGCCTGAAGGACATTGTCCATGGTCACATAACTACTGAGCACCAAAGTCAAGATTTAGTTCTTGGTTTTTCTCTCTAAAACCAACACTCTATCATTATGCAATACTGCCTCTATATACTAGTTGATCATTGGTGCTGCAGAGATAGAACTTTGTTTTGAGAAGAAGCTTTGGGTCATTGCCTACTCTGCTCCTCCTGTTCAATTCTGAACCCAGCTTTTTCTCTATCTGTATTGTCCAACCAGGCTATATACATACATGTATTGTGTATGTGTGTATATATATATATATATGTGTGTGTGTGTGTGTATGCATGTATACATGTGTATTAATAAATCAACTCTATGAGTTGCCTACCTAACTACATAGCTTGATCTATACAATAAACATTTTATTCCATTTTATTTTTCCAGTGTGGGTGACAGGGTCAAACCCTTTTGAATGATTTTGGGACTCAGGCAGCTTCTCAGTGTTTCAAGACTTGATATAATCCTTGTATTGCCATCTCCCAAAAAGAAAATCCAAAGGGGCCTCATCATTGATAAGGGATCGCTCTTCTGTTTGTATAGAATTAATATCCTCCATGACAGTGGCAAATATCTCTGACAAACATTTATCCCCCTGTTAAAGTCTCACTTTGCATTAGTAATCAGAGGTTCATCAAACAAATTTTTCTCCATCATTCTGTCTCTCAAGATATGATACAATATAATAACATATGATATCTTATATGATATTAACATATGCCTGAAAGACACATTGTAGATTAGAGCCAAATAGCCCCAGGTAAATAAGTTATCACTACTTTATACTCAGGAAGTAAAGGGACAGTTGTAGTGTTTTACAAATGCCTAAGTCTAGGATAGTACCCTTTCTCCTACATCATTCAGGAGTATTTGAAAAGTAATTAGTACAGGGGTTACTAAAATTCCTTTTGGGCCAGGGATTCAGTCATTCTAACTATTTATCTCTACTTTCTCTGCTCTTCCCTATGGGAAAAAAGTATCTAACTAACCATCGTGCATGAGAGAGCTTAAATATTTTTTCAAGTGATTATTTGTAATTTATGTATATCCTTTTGTAAATTGTCTGTCCTTATCCTTTAGCACTTAATTCATTAGGGAATAGGTGTTTCTTTTGTATATTTTTATTGTTCTTTGTATAGTATAAATGTCATGTTTTATCAGTTATATTTACTGTGAATATTATTTCCCAGAAAGTTATTCTTTTCTTTTTATCTTGGCTATATTTTTGGTTGAACTGATTTTTTTTATTTTTATGTAACCGTGCAACCACCTCATTCCCTGCAATTTCTTCTATTTGTTCAAGAGATAAATATTTATCTGTACTCCACAATGGCGATACATGTTACAGCTTATTCTTCTAATTTTTATGGGCCTTTTTGTATGTTTCTTCCTATAATAAAGCTGGAATTTATTATAAAATAACAGAATTTAAAAACTGGGATTGACCTAAGTAGCCATCTGGTCTAATCAATCTCAAAGGAAATCTCAACTATAGATTTCCCACCACTTTTCCAGTGAGGAAGCAGCCCTTTTCACTCTGGGGTAGCTCTTATTGTGAGGAAGTTGTTGAAGTTTTTTCCCTGATGTCAAGCTTGTATTTGCATCTTTGCAATGACCACCCATTGTTTCTGGTTCTGCCAGCCAGAAGGATCCAATCTTTCTACAATGGCCCTTCAAATACTTGAAGAATACCATGAGTCTTCTCTGGGAAAACCATGCCCATTTCTTTTCTACTGTCTTCATGTAGCATACAATGAAACTTTTATAAGCCCAGTTGACTTCCTTTGGATACTCTAGCTTAAGATTATTTTTCTTATACTGTGACATTGAGAACTAAATATCCAGGTCTGATCAGATCAGGACACCATGAAGAGAAATTATCACTTCTGTCTACGTCTATGTTAATGCAGCCCAAGATGAAAGTTTTTTGACTGTCACATCATACTGAGGCAGTTAGGAGGTACAGTGCATTGTGGGCTGAACTTGGAATCAGAAAGACCTGAGTTCAAGTTAAGATGCAGATACTTAATAGCTGTGTGATCCTGAGTAAGTCACTTAATCTCTCTCTGCTATTTCTTCACCTATAGAATGGGGATAGCAATAGCACCTAGCTCTCAAGGTGTCTGTGAGTCTTCAAAGAAGATAACATGTGTGCAGTGCTTTGCTAATCTTAAAACATTATATAAATCTTAGCTATTATGACTCTATAGAACAGTCCCCTGCAATCCCCATGTCTTTTTCAGATAAACTGTCTTTCCTATCCTGTATTTAGGAAGTAAATTTTTGAACCTATGGGGCCAGATAGGGGGTATAGTAGATAGTACTGGGCCTGGAGTCAGGAAGACTCATCTTCCTGAGTTCAACTCTGGCCTCAAAACTTACTAGCTGCATGACCCTGGGCAGGTCACTTAACCCTGTTTGCCTTGGTTTCCTCATCTATAAAATGAGCTGGAGAAGGATATGGCAAACTATTCCAGTATCTTTGCCAAGAAAACCCCAAATGGGGTCATGAAGGGTCAGACCCAACTGAAACAACTCAACAACAACAAAGACTTTATATTTATCCCTACTGAATTTCATCTTATTAGATTGAGCCCAAGGTTCTAGATGATTTTTTTGAGTTGGCATCCTACCTCTATCATCCAGTGTGTTAGTTATACCTCCAAACTCCATGTCATCTGCAAATTTGATGAAAATGCCATCTTTGTCTTCATCAATGCCATTAATAAAAAATGTCTAACAGCAAAGGGACAAATATAGATCCCTGGGGCATTCTACTGGAGACTTCCTGGCAATTTGACATTGAGCCCTTAACAACTACTCTTTGATTCCACCAATTCAACCGCTTCCTAATCCATGCAATTCTGATACTATCCATGGTTTGTGATACTTTCCACATTTCCCCAAGAATAGTATGAGATATGACATCAAGTGCTTGGATAAAATCTAGGTCGACAATATCTGCAGCATTCTCCTGAACCACCAGTGAAGTAACCTCATCAAAAAGGAAATAAGGTTAGCCTGTCTCTGCTTTTTATACTTGCCATATTACTAACCATCCCTTTAATCACCCATTATAGAATTTTGCCAGGAATTGAAAGTCCAAAAGTTTTCAGCCCCTGTTCCTATCCTTTGAAAAAAATAATAGGGGCGGCTAGGTGGAGCAGTGAGTAGAGCGCCAGCCCTGGAGTCAGAAAGACCTGAGTTCGGGTCTGGCCTCAGACACTTAACACACACAAACAAAAAAACCTAGCCCTGTAACCTTGGGCAAGTTACTTAACTCTAATTGCCCTCCAAAAAGCAAATAATAATAATGATGATAATAAATAAATAAATTTGCCCTTCTCCAGCCTAGTGCAACCTGTCCCGTTATACATGACCTTTCAAATAGCACTGGTGGTGATTTAATAATCACCTTGCCAGTTCTTTTAATACTCAAAGATGCTGTTCTTCTGGGCCAGGTGACTGGAATTCACCAAGGGCCACTAGGTATTCTCTTAATATCTCTCTCCTTATGCAAGGGATTGACTCCCTCTTCATCAATTTTGTTTTGTCATTTCTAAGTCAAAAGTCATTCTCCATAACAGGGAAACCAGAATAGAATTCATATTGTCTTCTCTCTGTTGTCAGTCGTCATCACACTTCCACTCCAGGCAGTGTCCTATCCTTCCTTCGATATTCTTCTTTCCCCCAAAATATCTTTCCCAAAAAGGTCTTTTTATTGTTCTTAGCTTCTCTCACCTTTTTCTGAACCTTAGTATTCCTGTCACTATTTTTATAGGACTGTGCCATCCTCATAGTCATCCTGTATCACCCGCCCGCATGCCAATCTTCTATATATATATATCTTTCTTAATTCTAAGTAGATTTGGTAAGTTCTCTATTCATCCACATCAGTCTCTTCAGACAGCTTCCATTTTCCCCCTCATCAGAGTTGTTTCCTTTTTTGCCTTCAGAATTTCACTTTGGAGTTTCCCATTCCTCCCTGGCTGAATCAATCGCCTCATAGGATTTTATTCTGCAGGATCTTACCTTTCCTTCCTCTGAATTCTTTGACATCTATTTCCTTGGAATCTACAGTGCATGTCAAACTATGCTTAGATTTCTTTTATTTCTCTATCACAAAATCTAGAGTAGTCACTGCCCATCCCATCTCCATTCTCCTCATTTTCATCTCAGCAACTAATTTCTTTCTGTTAGTGAGAATGAGATTTAGTGCAGAATTTCCCCTTGTTGGTTCCTCTACTCTTTGAAGGATGAAAGTATTATTGTAACAGATCAAGAAATTATTAGGAGCTCTGTTGATTTTGTTAAATGGTATGATTTTGTTGTTGTTCCATTGTTTTTAGTCGTGTCCAACTCTTCATGAGCCCATTTGGGGTTTTCTTGGCAGAGATACGGGACTGGTTTGACATTTCCTTTGCAGGCTTATTTGTACAGATGAAGAAACTGAAGCAAACAGAGCTGAGTGACTTGCCCAGGGTCACACAGCTACTAAGTATCTGAGGCCAGATTTGAACTCAGGAAGATGAGTCTTCCTGACTCCAGGTCCAGCATTATATCTACTACACTACTAAACTTCCACAAATGTTACAATATGAATACATAAATATATTTCTACCAGGTTGCTATCCAATTTTCTCCCAAATATTTATTAAACAATCCTTTGTTTAATTTTTACTTTCCACAGGTTAGGGTATCATTGAGGAAAACATGAGAAGGAAACAGGCAGACTTTGGCATATTATTTTGCATAGCAAACTATTTCTTTATGGCCATATAACTGACTGTGGTGTATCCAGAATATACAATTCCATTGTATCTATTATTAATTGTTTTTTTTCTTTTTTGTAGGGGGGAAGGCAGGGTAATTAGGGTTAAGTGACTTGCCCAAGGTCACAGAGCTAATTTTTTTGTGTGTTGAGTGTCAGAGGCTGGATTTGAACTCAGGTCCTCCTGACTCCAGGGATGGTACTCTATTCACTGAGCCACCTAGCTGCTCCTATTAATTGATTTTTTTTAAAAAGCATCTGACTCAGTAGAACAAAAATAACCTGGAAGGCCCCCCGTAAAAAGGCATCTCCAAACACACAAAAATTGTACAGAGATGGCTTTTTATGGAAGAGGAAGGGAGGTAGTGGAAAATGTAGGTGATATAAAAATAAAAGGTATCATTAAAAGTTCATTCAAAACAAATTTGCAAAATTATTTGACAGAGTTGTTCAATGATCCTTAAGGAGAGACATCAAGCAAGTCTCTGGCCTTCCAACTCTGAAACTTAATAACTTCTGAGAAAGTCATGAGAGCACTGTCATGGATGAGAGTGCACATCGGTGAATTCAGAACCATTTGAATGACTGGACCCAAAATAATAATAATAATAATAGGAACTAATATTTATTTAGCACTTACTCTGTGCCAGGCACAGTCCTAAGGGCTTTACAAATATTATTTCACTTGATATTCATAATAACTATGAAAGGTAGGCACTATTATCCCCATTTTACAAATGGGGAAACTGAGGCAGAAGTTAAGTGACTTGCCTAGAGTCACTTACAGTTAAGTAAGTATCTGAGGTCAGATTTCAACTCAAGTTCTCCCAGCTCCAGGCCAGTGCTCTATCTAATATGCAATCTACCTGGCAAGGAGTCATTAAAGGGTCAATGTCAAATCAGATACATTTGTTTGTCAAAAGTTCTTGCTACTATGGCAGAGGGTTCCCAGCCTAGATTTCAAATGGAAAGCAGATATCCTATAAATGGCAAGATTTTCTAGAAGTTCCTGAAGGAAGATGACATTATGTTTATTATGTTAAGCTCTGACATATTACAAACTTTACCAAATGAGATCCACAATCACTCAAATGAGTTTAGCATACCTATATATGGTGGGGGGGAGAGGGGAGAATAGAGGAAGAATGGCAATTAGTTCATTAGTGCACATGTCTGTATCTTTGGCAGCCACTGCAGATGAACATTAAGCTGGTCCCAGAATTGAATAGGAGGAATAGAGAGAACTGGATCACCTTTGGGAGATTACCCCAAGCTTCTCCCTGAAACATCTTGCTCAATAAAAAGTATGGAAAACCACAGCTTCTGAAAAACTAAATTTTCAGTCACCAAAGAGCATGAAAATATACTCATGGGTGTGAGTAGAATATAACATATCATCAGCAAAGAGGTGTACAGAACAAGTCACTTAAAAGACATAATCTAAGAAATGTATAGGCAGATAAAAAGATGGGTCAGTCAATGTAACAAAAGAAAAGATTGTGGTGTGGACAGCTCGTGTATTTCACTGACACTAACAAAACATCAAAAGACCCAGACAAAGGTCCCTAGCACTTTGGATGGTCATCAGTTGTGGGGGTTTATCGGAGGACATGGACAAGATTCCCAGAGATATGGGGAGGCATAGATGGGTTGAGTGTTGCAGGGATTTCTGTTCAAATATGGTTTAGGATGCATTGCTTTGGAGAGTTACTTCCCCATGCTATGACTCTATGGAACCTAGTAATGTAAAAGAGATTGTATACATCCACACTGGTGGAAAAAAATGATTAAAAGCATGTGGATGAAGGATAACCCCCACTGAATTGGTCCGTGGATCTTAACTAAACATTACTAATGGACAATAAACTGAATTTTGTTCATTTCCATTAGGAAGGGAATTCCAGATGAGGGTGACCAGGATTGTAGGGGGACTTGAGACCATACAATACAGAATGACTTGAAGGGACTGGGAACGCTAACGTAACAAATGTTTGTGAGGTAAAGATTCATTGGGGTTTTTCTGCATGGCTTCAAAATCATAAATGAGAGCTTTGGAGAAGTATATTTAAGCTAAATGTAAAAAGAAAATGCCTTCCTATTAGAATGGGTTACTCTGAGGATCCAAGAAATTAAAAGATTCAGAAGCTAGGTCCATGTGGAATTATGTGGTCAATACTTGTCACTTCTATATTACATAAGTAGTGTAGTAGATAGAGTGTAGGACCTAGACCTGAGTTCAAATCTTGTCTCAGACACTTACTAGTTGTGTGAACCTGGACAAGTCTCTTAACCTCTGCTTGTCTCAGTTTCCGCATTTGTACAGTGGGGAGAATAATGGAAGTAACATTGAAGGGTTATTATGAGGATCAAAAAAGATAATATTTGCAGAGCACTTTGCAAACCTTGAACTTCTTTATAAATAATAGCTATTATATCAATATAGCACACCTAAGTAGTGCAATGGGGAGAACATTGGACTTAGAATCAGGAAGACTTATCTTCATGAGTTCAAATCCAGCATCAGACACAAGCTGTAAGTGGGCAAGATACTTAACCCTGCTTGTCCCAATTTCCTCATCTGTAAAATGATCTGGAGAAGGAAATGGCAACCATTCCAGTTTCTTTGCCAAAAAAGGGGGAAGGGGATCATGAAGGGTCAGACATGACTGAAAGCTCTTCAAAGACTGAGACTATCTTTCTTCTTTTTCCCCCTTTGGTCTTTCTATACCCCTATGTGTAGCATAGTGCCTCACACGTATATACACATATACACACATACCTGATAAATGTTGGATTGAGTCAAATTGCTTCACCATTTAATAACAAACATTATACCAATATTCTCTTTCGGGTTGTAAATCATAGAACACCTGATCTTAAAAGAATCCAAATTGCAAATCACCCAAAGGGCAATGAGTAGACACATGGGAGGTGTAAGTAGGCAGACTGCAGGAACTTGAACTCAGAAAGGAGCCTAAAAGAAATTATTAAGGGTGTACATGACTCCAGAAAGAGACGGGCCAGTGGCATAGCAAGAAGAGAAGGTAGCTACTGAGTCACTTTTGTACCTTTAAGATATTATTTTTAAAAAATAACAGAGGAGGGGCGGCTAGGTGGCGCAGTAAATAGAGCGCAGGCCCTGGAGTCAGAAGGACCTGAGTTCGGAGCCGGCCTCAGACACTTAATCCACACAAACAAAAACCTAGCCATGTAACCTTGGGCAAGTTACTTAACCCCAATTGCCCTAAAGGGGCGGCTAGGTGGTGCAGTGAGTAAGAGCGCCGGCCTCGGAGTTGGGATGACCCGAGATCAAATCCGGCCTCAGAAAATGAGCACCCACACATAAATAATGACTAGCTGTGTAACCTTGAGCAAGTTACTTAACCCCAATTGCTTTAAAAATAAATAAATAAATAAAAATAACAGAGGAAGACTTTGGGCATTTTGAGTAGATCCTCTTCAGAAGGTTTATAAAAAATGTGATCAGGAATCCTATGGGATGGGGAAAGTGTTATGTGTACCAGTGTAGGTAGCCCCAATCAGGAGGGCAGAGGCAGTAGCCAATTGTTCCTCCAATACCTTGTGCACCACAGAGGAGGTACCCACACCAAGGAGGACACAGATCTCAGTGAGTGATCAAATAGCATTTGTTCCTATATATTTAGTTCTTCTTCTGGTACTTTCGTTCTATTGCTCCCTTTTATACTTGTTTTTTGTTCCATGTCAGGTTGTTGCGATGGTAATAGCTTTGTAATGATTTAAAGTCTAGAAGGACAAGTACATCTTCACCCACTTTTTTTTTTCAAAATGCCCCCTGCCCATTTCTTTTTTCATATAAATCTTGTTATAGCTTTATCTAGTTCTATTTTTAAATGGTATTTTGATTGGTATGCCATTAAATCTGTAAATTAATTTGGGGAAGTATTGCCATTTTTATGATGTTAAGCCAATTCTTGTGTAATGAAATGGATTGTCTTTTTGACTGATGGCCTCGTTTTCCCTTGGAAATTAATATCTTTGCTCAAAACCAAGATGTCTCGGATATAGTAAAGGAAATAAAGAATGAGTGTTAGAGTAACAGACTCCTTTGGAGAGGCAAGAGAAGACTTAAGAAAAGGAAACTTAGAAATAAAGTATGGTGGATAGCTCAGAAGGAACCCAAGGGGGCTCAGAAACCAAGCCAAGTCAGGGTCCTCAATGTCGAAGACCTGGAAAATTTATAAGTTAATGAAAAGAGTAAACCATGAGACCAAAGGCAAGAAGCATGGGAAATCTTTCTGGGAAGGAGTTGATTCCATGATGATCTTCAGTGGTCAGCAAGGCCCAGGGCAGAATATTTCACAGCACCCATGAACATAGATGTCTTTCCAATTACTTAGACCTCCTTTATTTCTGTCAAAACAGCTCTGTGGTCATCGGCATAAAGGGCATGTGTGTCTAAATACATTAATTTCTAAATAATTATTTTCATAGTTGTAAATGGAGTTTCACCCTTTTAAAACACTTTTGTGGTCTCCATTGGAAGCATATGGAAACGAGAGTGTTTTGTGTAATCTTGAATCCTGCTGCCTTGCTGAACTCATTTATTTTGTCAATAAATTTTTGCTGAGGATGATGGATTTTCTGGGTAAATAATCATGTCATCTATGAAGAGGGATGTTTTGACCTCTGATTCTAATGTTGATCTCTTTAATTTCTTTTTCCTGTCTTATTTTGATGGCTGATTTCTGATCTCAGTGACCAAGACACATTATAGTTGCCCCCATCTTCTTTCTTCCCCTCCTCCCTAGCAAAGTGATTTCTCTGTGAGACTGGAGACTATCACACCACTAGCCCACAATTCCCTCTACTGTCATTGTCTTTTCTGTTACCTGATAATCTCCAACCGCTCCTAAGGTTGGACATCATCATGCCCCAGGGCAAAGTAGTGTCAAGATGTCAAGCCACTAGGTGGAGCTCCAAGGCAAACTTGGGGCCCAAGGCACCTTTGGAAATGGGGCTCCCAGGGTCTGAAACTAACTGTGGAGTATCCTTTGATCTGGAGGCTCTTGCTATTATCCCACCCCGACCTCGAAAAGATGCATTGTCATCCCATCCCCACCCTTACAAGTTGACCACCAAACAAATGCAGAATTACTGAATATGGCCATTCTCCCTTTGGTTCCAGGTATATAAACTGAGAGTTCTGTGTACTCCCTTGCTACTCTATACTATGTTTCTGTCTGCAAACAGCAGCTGGCAGTGGCAAGGAAAGCAAAGTGGGCAATAATCCAGAACACTTCTGAGCCCATGTAAAGATGCTGGAAAACCGGCCCCTTCACAGGCTGAATCAAGGGACGATTGTGACTCCTTCTCCTTTGGGTTCTACCTTCCCAACATGGGAATCAAGGAGAAGGAAGGAAGGAAGGAAGGAAGGAAGGAAGGAAGGAAGGAAGGAAGGAAGGGCCAGTAGAAACATGCCAGGTATGAATGGAGACAATACTGGAATAGCACCCCAGGCTGCCTTCCCACCTACCTTCTCTAATGACAAAATAATCATCTGAAAATTGAGCTTGTGGATATATAGTGCTTCGAATTTTAGAGTCAGAAATGGCAAAATGATATCCAAAATGCCCATTCCTTCCTTTTACTGTTCCATGTCCTAATCTACTTTATAGAGGAAACCAATTCTTCCTAATCTCCTGACCTTTATCCATTCCTGCCCTCCAGCTCTGTAACCCCTGCACCTTTGTTCACACTGTCTCCTATGCCTACAAAACTGTCCTTCCTACTACCCCCAGCCCAATGAATTCCTATCCATCCTTTAAAGTAAAATTGAAACATCACCCCCTTGCTCTTTGGTAAGTACCTTTCCTCTCTGGATCTCAGGTATTACTCTCTCTGCATTGCCCACCATATCTAACCAGTCCCAGTCATGCTTCATTTAACAACCTGTGATCTTCTTGCCTGTGACACACAGACATACACACACCCTTAGCGATTTCCCATTCTACTTCCAATTCTGAAGTCATAATCAAATCAGTTACCATTGCTACTGGGAAGAGAAAGAATATGTCCACCTACTCATCTCTGGCTCCACTCAACCATCCTTGTGACTTTCCAAAACGCCCTTCCTTAGCCACTACTTTGTTACATGTGTTGTTTCCTTCCCCTATCGGAATATGAGTTCCTTGAGGACAGGGTTACCTCTCTTGTGTACTTCTATCCCCAGCACTTGGCAAGATGCTTGACAGATAGCAAGCCTTTGATACTTTTTTATTAATTCCTTTACTCATTCATTTATCATGAATTCTTTTGGATTACATTCATTTGGGAATGTATCTCATTCTTCAGAATAAACTTGGTGATGGACTATAAATGTCTGTTGTCTGAGAACCAACCAACCCAAATTCAAAGAGATTCATCATCTGATTAATACCAGGTTCCTTGGATTTTCCTGCCCTAGTACCTGTCCAAAGCCACCTTTAATTCATAAAATGGGTTATAATCTGTGTCTTGAAGCTGGTATCTACAGTAGTAGAATCAAAGGTCCTTGAAGATTTGACAAAGTAACATTCTCCTGCAAGATTGTAAGGGCAGGGACTTTGTCACAGCAAGGCTTCATGAGCTCCCCCAGCACCATCCAAAAAGCTCTGAATCCACTAGGTACTAAATAAATGCTTATTTGAAATGAATGAAATTGGGGAAATAAAACAAATCCAAAGCCAATGAACTTATAGAAATTCATCTTAAGACTGATCTAACCTCTGACAGTCAGCTGTTCCTGTCTTCATCTGGTCCCAGTCTCAATTATTTCTCTGTCAGCATCATTATTTTGTCTGTTGTTCCCCTTCTTTGAGCCACAGTCCCATGATCTCTCCTCTGAAGTATACAGAGCTGAGTGTGCCTAGGCATGTGTGATGCTGTTCCTTTCTCTAATCAACTCCTCACCTTCCCTGGAGACCTCTCACCTGGCTCTTACTTTGAGATACTTCAGCTGAGGACATTAGTTCTCACATTCATTTGCAGAGTTAGGAAAACCAACATCCCCTGGAAATAATTAACATGTCACACGATTCCCTCCCTGTTGCCAGATCCGCCTACTTCCTAGTTATCCAAGTGATTCAGAAGCTGGCTTTCACCTTTCAGGGAAATGCTAATCCAAAGCCTACCTTACAGTTCTAACAATCTCCCTCTTTCTAAATTCTGGGAAGCAGGGTAGTGAAGCTATCACCAACAACCCTAAGAAGGGCTCCGGCTTTTCTACCACTCCAAGACTGCCTAGAGGCAACACGATAAGAAAGTAGGGAGACTAGAAAAATACACAGAAGAAAAGAGTTCCTTGTGGGACATGGAAACAAACAAGATTATTTCTTGTTATTATGTTTTTAAGGTTAGTCAGTGGAAAGTGTGTTTTATTAATTCTGTTTGTATAAAGCATTTAGAAGTCCCTGACCTCTGACAAAAACACATTCACTAAAATAGGGAAAGGTTCTGAAGCTGATGTCAAGGAAGCAGTCATTTGCTTACCTTGTGACATGGAATCATCACCCAGCCCTTCAGTGTTTTCTGTGCCCAAGACCTAACAAACTGTAAGCAAGAGTTCGATATTTCGTCTGTCATTATGTTTTAATCTTGTTTGTGTATTGGGATTGTTTGTTTTTGCTGGTGGTTATTAGGATTACAAAAATTTTTTAAAACATAACAATAGAGGTTGAGAGAGCTTGAACCTCCAGGTTGGTGTTTAAGGCTCGAGTGTTAGCCCAGCGGCAAACCTGGGTGTGTGAAGGGGAGAAAGCCAAGGACCCAGATGAATTTCCTCATAGGAGAAAAATGCAGCTCAGCCAGTCTGATGTTCCTGCGTGATACTTACCCTTCTATTCTATGTGTGTCCCTGATAGTGCTGAATGTTGCCTGAGGTCTTGGGCACAGAAAACACTGAAGGGCTGGGTGATGATTCCATGTCACAAGGTAAGCAAATGACTGCTTCCTTGACATCAGCTTCAGAACCTTTCCCTATTTTAGTGAATGTGTTTTTGTCAGAGGTCAGGGACTTCTAAATGCTTTATACAAACAGAATTAATAAAATACACTTTCCACTGACAATAAGGAGAGGGTCATTTCATCACAAAGAATTTCTCTAAATGTAGATCAAGATCCATTTAGGTTGGTCCACCATTTTCCCGTATGCAGATAAATGTCCTTCCAAATAGCACACAAGGGCAGAGAAACTCAGAACGTCTGATAGGGAGAGCAGCTGAGTTGTTTCTAAACAGGATTGCGGTTTCAAAGTCTGAGGCATTAGCAGAGAAATGCAAGAAAGGAGGGGGAGACACGAAACTGAGATGCTTCTAAGACTCTATTACCAGCCGGAGAAATTTATTTTTATTTATTTATTTTCAAATTGGGCAACTCTAAATCGTCCTTGCCAGAATCAGTTGGCTGCCTAGAATTGTTCCTGACACTCCCCTAGTTCTAATTAAACACTTCCCCTGGCCCTTTTTTCCTGTTTGGGGAGAGTGTGTGAAGCCTCAAGTTTGGAATCATCCCCACTGCTTTAATTATGAAAGAGACATCATTTAAGGAATGTCAGCAAGGCTGGTAATTAGGTAGCAAAATGAGTGTCTGGTAATGAAACACCAATTCCCAGGCACTTGGGATGATCTGGCTGCCTTCTTTACTGCCCACGTGGGCTTGGCCTCCCCTGCCTGTCTTCGCACAGAGAACAGCCATCCTGGGATCTATTGCCCACCCAGTGCTAACACCTTTAGGTAGGTTGGTAGAGAAAACTCTTAACTGGATGTCAAGAAACTTGAATTTCAGTCTTAGATTTTTATTTCACTTGCAACATGACTTTGCATATGTCATTTGGCTTTTCTGTACCTCAGTTTGCCCATCTGTAAAAGGAAGGAGTTGAAATAGATTGTTCTAATATCTATTACAGCCTTTGTGCCTATTTCCATTGCAAGGTCATTCATTTTGGAAAAGCAAAAATCTCCACTTATATATTAAAAATAAGAGCTAGCATTTGTCTGGTTGGACATGAGGTTTGCAAAGTGCTTTAAATATATTATTTCCTTTGTCCCTTACAACAACCCTGGGAAATTATTAGCCCCATTTTACAGTTGAGGAAACTAAGGCAGGCAGAGTTGAAATGATATGCCTAGGGATACACAACCAATAAGTATCTGAAGCATAATTTGAACTCAGAACTTCCTGACTCTAAGACCAACACTATTCATTGCACTACCCACTTTACCTAAGTTCAGAAGGATGGAAAAAGACTTTATTTGTAAAGAAGTAATAGAAAGAGGAAATGACTTTGGAAAATGCTATGTATGTGTGTCCATGTGTATTTAATTATTTCAACCAGCAACAAGTATTTGCTAGCACCTATTTGCTAGATATTGTAGTAGGTGTCAGAGATGCAAAGGAAATACAGAAACAGCCCCTACCTCGCAGACATATTTATATACAAGATATTCTTAAAAATCTTTATGCAATTTTGAGCTATTAAAGCTTAAAACTGAACTAAGATTTGGAGGATGCCATGTAATAATATATTTGAGGAATATTTAATGCAGAATCCAAGTAGAAGAAATATGATGAGATCCTCCAGGTGCTCTAGCTTGCAAATGGCCAATACTGGGCTGATTGCTTCAAGGCCCAGAATGCTACAGAGCCTCCTAAATGAAATTCATCATCACTCAGAAGAGTTCCACCCAACTATCTACATGGGATAAACCAAGTGCATGAAAAATTCCTGTTGCCCAGACTCAGCAGCCAAGGCCACTTCCAAGCATTGTGAGCTAGTCTCACAGCCTTGGGAACGTGATGGGAATGAGAACAGCATTCAGTAGACAAGATTAATGATTGTACTGGGCTGTCAGAGTTGAAATTTTAAATATGTATGTGTGTTGAGGGAGTGGAATTAGATAAAGGTCAAGTCTGCAAGCATTTATTGAGCACTTAATATGTGCCAGGAAATATGTTGAATGATAATGTGACAATATAAATATGGTGAAAGAAAAAAGAAAGACATCTCCTGCCCTCGGGGAGCTTACATCTTCATGGGGGAAGACAACACAGAAAAGTGAAATTGTGATGGGGTAATATGGGAGGTGGGGTGGAGAAGAGATGAAGATGTCTGATAGGAACAAAGACAGACCTCCTCCTTTAAATGGAAGTTCCAAGAGGACCCAGGTCAGAGACTATTTCCAATAAGTCCAAAGGTGGGGTGAGTTTCTAGGATGAAGAGGTTTCTGGAGCACTGCAGAGAAAGTCTGGGAGAGTCAGGAGTGATAGCATGCAGTGAAATGGACAGGCAATAGAGGTGGTCTGTCATGGGCATGCACTGTCTGTGCAATGACAAGTGGGCCCAGAATATAATTTATGCTGTATGTTCAATGCTTCAGTTGTCTATAATTTTATTTTCTGTGTGGGCCCTCCCTCCATCAATGATTTAGAGGCATTTTTATAGTGCTTTAAAATCAGCCCATCTTATTGGAACCTCACAAAAATCCCCCTGAGGTCAGTGCTTACCCTGCCTTCCCATTTTATAGATGAGGAAACTGAGGCTCAGTCACTTGCCCTTGGTCATGCAATTAATAAGTATTCCTGGGGAGGCTAGGTGATGCAGTGAGTAGAGTACCAGCCCTGGAGTCAAGAGGACCTGAGTTCAAATCTGGCCTCAGACACTTAACACTTACTAGCTGTGTGACCTTGGGCAAGTCACTTAAGCCCAACTGCCCTGCCTCCCCCTCTCCAAGCAGAAAACAAAAGTATTCCCAGGATTCTGAGCCTAGCATTTTGGGGTCCCACATCCAGCACTTCCTATAATGCCTCACTGTCACCCTGACAGACCATGTCATAGATTCGTTTGGTTTATGAATGGCTGCAGCCAAAGAAATGCATCACTTTGGTGTTCAGTCTTCCAGTGATGGGTCTCTCCAAACATGGTCAGGCTAATCCTCAGACAACAGACATGCCTGCCACCTGTCCCCTGGCCAACATGGAAGCCATTCCAACTTGGAAGGACCTGCCAACATTCATACATTCTTCTTGGCATCAATTTCCAAAGCTCAGGGTCACTCCCTTCGTGCCATCACACACACACACACACACACACACACACACACACACACACACACACACACGCACACACCTTGAAGTAGAATTGAAATATAACTCCTCCATAAAAGTACTATTCCAAAATGTGTGTCTGTGCGTGCACATAAAGCAATAAGTCCTGTTTCTGACTAAGCTTTAATCTCCCACAGCAGTATTCAGACCCCTCTTTAAATAAGCCCAATAAGATGAAAAATCCAAGCTTATACAACTAAAGAATTAAAATATGATCATTTGTTTCACAAAATCTTTTTTCACTGCAGGTTCCTTTAAACAATCATTTCCCTCGGTGCACTTAAAATGCCTTTTACCCAATTTTGATTAACATTCACTTTTTCAGGAGACAACAATCCACCTGCTCTAAAAGTCCAAACCCAGGTTTTGAATGCTGCAAGGGGAGGTCCCCAAGCTTTTAAAATGGAGCACACACTTCTCCCCTAGTCAGTTTCAAAGAACTGCCCAGAGGGAAGACTCACCCCATCTCACTCCATTCCTGCCGTGTTCCTTGCCATCACCAGGTCAGGCTCCAATGATCCCCCTAGTCTTCTATATTTGGAGTCAGACACTCCCCTCCCAAACATCAGGGTTATACAAACACCATCCTTTTGCTCATCTGTTCTCTCTTCCATCCTTCATTGTTCTTCTCTCTCCTCCATCATCTTCCTTAATCCTCTAGTCCATAGCCATCCTTTTCCTCCTCCATCTTTATCCGTACTCTTCCTTCCTCCATATTTCATCTTCTTCCTCCAGTCTGAAATATATTGCTACTCCCTCTCCTATCTTTCATCCATCTGTATCCTCCCTTTGTCCTTTTCTATCATTCTTCTTCCTTCCTCCTCCATCCTCTTCCATTCCTTCATTCTCATCCCAGAAGGACATTTCTGGCCAATAGGGCATAAGATGGCATTTGCCATGCGTGACTAACCATGATATCTCTCCAAGTCTTAGATTGTTTATTTATATAATGGTGCTGAAAATCGACTTCCCCAGATATGGTTTGAGTTAGTATTAGAAAAACTTTCAAAGGGGCGGCTAGGTGGCGCAGTGAGTAGAGCGCCGGCCCTGGAGTCAGAAGGACCTGAGTTTGGATCTGGCCTCAGACACTTAACCCACACAAAAACCTAGCCGTGTAACCTTGGGCAAGTTACTTAACCCCAATTGCCCTAAAAGGGGCGGCTAGGTGGCGCAGTGAGTAACAGCGCCGGTCTCCGAGTTGGGATGACCCGAGATAGAATCCGGCCTCAGAAAATGAGCACCCACACACAAATAATGACTAGCCGTGTAACCTTGAGCAAGTTACTTAACCCCAATTGCTTAAAAAAAAAAAAGAAAGAAAAACTTTCAGGGTAGAGATATGCTAATGGACAGTCAAACTCTCAGGAAATGATTTGTGGGCAATGTGGTGCAATGGGAAGACATGTGAACTTGAAGGTGTTAAGACCAAGGTTTGAATACCAGCTACAAAGTCACCCAGAAGAACTTTGGGTAACACTTCTCTGTACCTTCCTTCTTCATTCACAAAATAAAGGTGTTGGACAAAATGACTTCTAAGGTTCTTTCCAACTCTAAATCTGTGATCTTATGAATACTTCTTGTGAGTCTGGCAGGGGTCTATGCTAGACCCTTGAAGGACAATATAGAAGATGCTCTGCCATCAGGCAGCTTACAGTCAGTGAGATAAGCCTAGCTCACAGGAAACAAGAAGAAAAGAACAGCTATATGCTGGATCATGTGGAAGAGAAGCAATAGGTACTATAGAAATCCAGATTGGGGTAGATTAATGAGAAATAGGGCAATAAAGGAAATCTTCCTGGAGGTACACTAAAAAAATATATTTTTTGAAAGCACTGACTCTGGGGCCAAAAGTCTTGGGTCCAAATCCCTCCTTTGAAGTTTACTATCTGACCTTGGGAAAATCCCTTAGTATGTCTGAGTCTCACTTTCCTCATCTGCAAAATGAGAAAGTTGGACCAGACAGTTTCTGGGGTCCCTTCTTGCTCTGGTTCTATGATGTCATGATTTCAGCTAGACCTTGAGAGAGAGAGGTGGTGAAGAGAAGTGGGTTTGGCATTATCAGAAGAAAAATAACATAAGCAAAGGCACCTAGGTGGGACTGAGACTGGCAATAGGCTGGAGGCAGGACTGGTGAAGCTCTTCCCAATATGGCAGCCCCCTCTGTCCTAGGGACATGTCACATCAAATTTCCTCCTCTGCTCGTTTTCTATTTGTGGCACAGTGATCGTCTCTGCTTGTTAGACAGGGCCACTGTTCCTAATGGATTACTGTGAATGATTTAATCATACATGTTAGCACACACCATCCTTTCCCACTCTGCTCCTTTTTCTATGCGGAGAACCTTTGCTCAGTCCTAGCAAAGACATTCCTGACAATAGAGAGCCATGCAATGTCACAGGTAGCACTGTGGTCCCAAAGCCCAAGATGGTCAGTTGAATTGGGGCTAAGCCTTTTTATACCAATATAAATTTAGCATTTTGACCCTTTGGAAATAAATGAATAAGTATTTAGCTCAAACTATGTATCAAGCACTGAGCTAAGCATTAGGGTGGCAAATACAAAAGTGAAGACAGTCCCTGCCCTCAAAGAAGGCATTATAATAGAGAAAAACAATACCTAATGGGAAATGGTGATCAGAGATTAGTATTTTTGTTTAAAAATTTATAGGGATGGGTAATTGAAACTATATAGGAATAAAATAGTATACCCTTTCCAGTAGTCATGACATTACTGATTTGATCATGGCTCTAGAACTAGAAGGAAGCCAAGGAATGAAGGGTTAGGGTTAGGATTAAGGTGGCTAGTAAAGGAATGATGAAGAAGTAAAATGGAACACAGCTGGTCCTGTTCTGACCTGATATAGTGGAGCATAGAGGGTGGTCATGAATCAGGGCAGCAGGGCCTAGGGTGGGAATTCCAGAGCTGAAAGGGTGAAGCCCAATGGGGCCTGGTCTCTGGTCCTGGCATCAAGGAAGCTGGTGAAATGGCTGGGGGAGTACAATGAAGCTTAGCACATTCATCCCTCTGCTTCCGGGAAGGACTCTCCTGCCCCACTCAGGACAGATAACAGGATCTTATTCATAGGCTTTTAGTGTAATGGATAGAGAGGTATCCTTGAAGCCAGGAAGATCTAAGTTCAAATTCCACCTCCTGACACTTATGGGAGAGATGATGATAGGTAAGTCCCTGAATCTCTCAGGGTTCTAGGCATCAGTTCTCTATCAACTCCAGAGAAAGTGCCAATCTGTGCTGAGAAAGGGGGCTTTCTCACACAGGGGTTCCTTCTGTAAATGAACTCGTGGGTCTAGTCTCTTCTCCTATTATTAAGACCTTAGATCAAGAGCAGGAAGGAATCTCAAAGGCTGTCTAGTTTAATACCTCCCTCTCACAAAAAACAGGAAACTGAGGCTTATAGAGTTCAAGTGACTTGCCCAAGGTCACATAGATATTAAGCATCAAGAGAGTTTTAAACCTAGACTGTTTTCCCTCAGGTTGCTGGATGAAAAAATGTATCATAACCTTCAAGGCCAATACCAAAAGCTCCCCACAATGCCCTTCCTGCTCAAAATGTAGTCCCCAGGGGGCGGCTAGGTGGCACAGTGAGTAGAGTGTTGGCCCTGGAGTCAGAAAGACCTGAGTTCAGTTCCGGCCTCAGACACTTAACACACACAAACAAAAACCTAGCCGTGTGACCTTGGGCAAGTTACTTAACCCCAATTTGCCCTCCAAAAGGCAAAAAAAAATGTAGTCCCCAGCACCCCTCTTTCCCTTCCCCCATTTGCTTTTGTTCATCTTTTGTAAAGATCAAAGAGGTCTCATCATATTTAAAGACAGCTAGGGGACACAATGGACAGAGTGCAAGTCTTGGTTGGCATCAGGAAAATCTGAGTTAAAATCCTGCCTCAATTACTAACTGTGTGCCCCTGAGTAAGTCACTTAACCTCATCTAGTTTCAGTTTCCAAATCTATAAAATAAAGGTCAGAGGAGATGGATTTAATGGCCTCTAAAGATTCCTTCAAGTTTAAAATCTACAATCCTGCAGACAGGCCCAGATCATGAAGCATTGAAGGGCAAACTAAGGCAACTATATTGGCCACATAACAACAGGGAGACATTACATATCTTGAACAGTGGAACCAAGGTGCTGAAATCTGTGTTGTATGAAGAGGAATGTGTCAGCAGTGTAAAGAAACAGAGGAAGAAGGCAAAGGGACAGAAGAGGGATGGCTTCTGTGTTTCAGATGCCTCCTCCCTGCCCTGCCCAGTGTCACAATGCAGCCTTGGCATCAGGCCCTGAGAAGTAAGCAGCATTACCAGCAGTCGTGGGTGACCTCACCCCAGGGCAGGGGAGGATTGCTGTGATCAGAGCTCTGAGGGGCCAATGGGCAATGTTGGGGATTTATTACCTTCCAGGGAAATGTAGGCCAAGGTACAGCCTGCTTCCTGCCCAGGCTGAACTATCTGGCAACTCCAGTGATGAGCTTTTTTAACTGAAATGATAATTTATAGCCCTCTAAAGTAATGTCTCCTGCCATCCAAGGTGATTAAACTGTCCACATTCAGCCCATTTTCATCTCCATCTGAATATTTTAAGATGATGTCTCCAGCCTCCAGAAGGCCCCTATGGTGCAGGGTGTGTGGAGGCGGCAGATCTTGGACACTGCTCTGAAACAGTGTCAAGATGGTATCAGGATTTAATTTTATGTTAGCTCCAAAATCAAGGTTAGAGGTAAAGAATAACAGGTCACAGGCTCTGTCCCTACATGGCTCACTTAGCTTTGCCCCTTGCAAAATAGCTATTCCCTACACACAGGCCATTTCCCTAACATTGGCCATGAGCTAATCCCTCACCTGGCCACTGATTGATGCCTATTCCTAGATGTAGGCTGATGCCTAAAGCCAACCAGGTACTAACACCCTAATCTCAGACACAGCCTGATTACTTAATCCTAGACCCAGACTGACCCCTAATTTTGGATATACACAGGCTGCACTCTGATCCCTGATCTAGGTCTACACTGGAGTCTTGATGGAAGAATCAGAAGCTCCACCTTCAGACATGAAGGATAATGTGGTTATTGGGTAGCCGGGCCTATTGCACATGGTACTATGCCCAGGATGCAAATGAAGACAAGATAAAGATGAAGGGTGGGACTTGTGAATCTGACTGCATCATCAGTGGGAAATTAGGGAGATGATAAGATGTGAAACGTTCTCTAGGCTGAAGCCTGAAGCCCATGCGTGACCTTGAATGAAATAGGAAATCAAGCAGGCTTAGTCAGAGGCTCTAAGAAAAGTCCCTGGAGTATCAGCTTAGAAGGATGGTGTCTAAAGTAGTCTTTTCAGCTCGGCAAACTAGGAATGGAGGGAGCAGCTCATAAATGGTGTCCATTCCTCTCTATGAGTCAGGTAAGAATTCTGAGTAATAATTCTGTGTAAGCCTAGGGAGTTTTCTCTTCCTGAAACACTTTTAACATCTCATTGGATTCTCCAAATGGCTTAGAGAATTGAATGGTGCAAATATTATTAGCCCAATTTGACAGAGAAGGAAACTGAGGCCAGAGGGGATTTAAGCGACAGGTCAGCTAAGAGGAAAATATTTGGAGACACAAAGGAATATCCTGGTGATTCTCAAATCACATTGCATAAATGACTATTTACTCTAAGTAAGGCTGCCCTACTCAGACCTCTAGGACAAAGTGTTTCCCAAGATGCAGAATTAAATTCTTTGGTTGGATATGCAAAGTCAGGAAGTGACTTTCTTTTCACTAATCACAAGAACTAGAATTTATCTAACATTTTAAGGCTGCAAAGCATCGTGACATATTTCCTCATTTAATCTTCACAACAACCCTGAAAGGCAGATGCTGTTATTATCCCCATTTTACAAGCGAAGAAACTGAGATAAAACCAGGGTCACACAGCTATTAAGTGTCTGAGGCTGGATTTGAACTCATCTCATGACTCCAAGACAAGCACTCTACCCACTGCACCACCTAACTACCTATACTGACAAGAGATAACCTAGCTGAAGCTTCTGAGTTACCATCAACTGTTTAGTACACACATATACAGGACTCTTTCAGCCAAAATCAGGAATTTTGCAGGCAGTAGAGGTCTTGATGAAGTGCTCTCTCTCTCTCTCTCTCTCTCTCTCTCTCTCTCTCTCTCTCTCTCTCTCTCTCTCTTTCTTTCTGTCTCTGTCTCTTACTACCCTCCTCACCTTCTCATCCTCAGAGCTTACTCACCAGGATCCTCTCTCAATTCTACTTCTCTTCCCATCATCCCCTGTCCCCTTAGGGGAAGGCTGTCTCTGCCTTCCAAGGTGAAAATTAATTAATCTGGTAAACTCATTGAACAAATGTGCCAATGGGAGAAGGCCATAGGGGCTTCCCAGAGCCATACTCAGAACCTTCTAACAAGGGCTTTCTGGAGACAACACGTAATTAGTATTTAGTCTCTCTATTATAATGCATTACTTCATATAAATTACATTTAAATATTAACATAGGACAACCATGGATAGTTCAGTGGAAAGAACATTGAATTCGAAATCAGAAGACCTCAGTTCAAATGCCAGTTTCATCACCAAATCACTTAAGGGCTCTGGATCTCAATTTCCTTCTCTGTAAAATGATGGTGATTGGGACTAGGTCATTTCTAAGGCCCCTTTTATGTTTAAATCTATAATACGATCCTATGATACCTCTGTGATACCCTTTGAGCTCTAAATCTGTGGTTTCATGGCCTCAAAGAAAGACCAGTGGAGATCTGCAGTAGAATCCTGTCTCCAGCCCTTTTTTGTAGCATGACCTCAGGCTAGTTATCACTTCTGAGAGCCTCACCCGTTAACTCTATATATTGGGCATAGTAACATCTGCTCTACCCATCACCTGGCAAGGTTATTTTGTGGAAAATGCTTCGTAAACTATATATCATTATAGAAATTTGAGTTATTATTATCTTAAAATGATAAAGCAGGAGAGAAGAATTTGCTATTAAAAACTCTCTAGCATCAATTGAAAAAGATTTACTTGGTTTTTTATTATTATGCATCATAATAAATCTGCATTATTCTAGATGTGTTCTATATTAATATAAAGCTGGTCTTCTAAAAAAATATATGGCCAAAAGTAACTCTTCTGCCTGAACAGGCTGCCAAGTCTAAGGACAGACAAAAGGGAGAAGAAATGACAAGTGTTCTTCCAGCTCCTCCATGGGTCTGCCTGACATGTTGAAAATTACGAAGGCCAAGTTTATCATAAAAAGACATTGCTTCACAATGCACTTTATGGTGACCATTCATCCTAGTTAATTATGTCATTGTGAGAAAGAGGGGAGAATGTACTAGTGCTGTTTATTAAGCAGCCTCGACACACTGATGGGTGGATTCCAAAGGTCATTCCATAGATAAACTGAGAAAACTCAAGCTCCCGTTCCAGAATCCCTCCTATATGTTCAAAAATGGGGAAAACCAAACTTCAAAGGGGAGGAAGGATGTTAAGAAGAGTAACAGGGGCAACAAGAAATGATTTTAGTGGACACTGATATACATAACCCATTGAGTGGGCATGGATGTCCTTGGACAGTGTAGATATAAAAACAATAGAGTTTAGCCCCCAGATGGCAAGAATAATTAGTGAAAACAAGGTCGCAGGTTGAGGCAAATTCCTCCTATACTCTACCTAGCCCTTCATTCTGTGACATCCTCAGTAATACCATCCCACTAGTTTCCCAGGGTCTCCGTCTTTCCCCAAAAAGGTGGTTCCTTCTCCATGTGAGAGCATGCTATTGTTCATTCCAGAAAGAAAAGATGGGATTGAGGCAGCTAGGTGGTACAGTGAATAGAACACCAACCCTGGAGTCAGGAGGACCTGAGTTCAAATCCAGCCTCAGAAAATTAACACTTACTAGCTGTGTGACCTTGGGCAAGTCACTTAAGCCCAATTGCTTTGCCTTCCAAAAAAAAATGGGATTGTACAGTAGAAAGGGATTGAATTTGGAGAGCTGATCTTGGAATCCCCAGACCTTAATTTGATCCTCAAATCTTCCACTTACTACTAGCAACCTTGGACTTTATTTCTCTGGGCCTCAGTTTCCTCTTTTGTAAAAGGAGTTGGACTAGATGACATATAAGGTCCCATCCAACTTTAGAGTGTGACCATAGAAACTATGACTTGATATACTGTACTGCAACAAATTTCAGACACTGTAGGAAAATTAATTATTTCTATGGGAATTAGTCACTTAAGTTTCCAGAGACCTACATACATACTTTATTTGGTTTGTGAAATAATTTACCCTGTCCCCATCTCCCTCATATGGATTAGGGAAAGGGGCAGCTCATAAGAGTCAAGGCTGCTTCTCAGTGTTAAGGCACTAAGTGCTGATCAGAGAATGAAGGACAGGTTTAAAAACCAAAACACAATGCCTTGGGCATCCTTCAGAGAGGCTCTTATGTAATGCTGCTCACAGAATTGACTCTTCTTGTGTCAACCTGGATTATATAGCATTCATTAGGTGCCAGCTCTGTGTGAGGAATTGTGCTAAGTATAGGGCTGAAAAGGCAAAATGGAAAACAGTCCTGCCTTCAGGAAGCTTGCATTCTGGGGCAATTAGATGGTGGATGGAGCACTGAGCACTGGCCCTGGAATCAAGAGGACCTGAGTTCACATCTGGACTCAGATACTTGCTAGCTGTATGAACCTGGGCAAACCATTTTAAAAGAAGAAGAAGAAGAAGAAGAAGAAGAAGAAGAAGAAGAAGAAGAAGAAGAAGAAGAAGAAGAAGAAGAAGAAGAAGAAGAAGAAGAAGAAGAAGAAGAAGAAGGAGGAGGAGGAGGAGGAGGAGGAGGAGGAGGAGGAGGAGGAGGAAGAGGAGGGGAAGCTTACATTCCATGAATCTAGTCCCAGTTCTGCCAGTCTCATTTTGTGACCTTGATTAGGTCACTTAACTTTTCTGACACTCCATTTCCTATCCTTAGGACAAAGATAATACCCACCTTGCTTTAACCACAGGATGTAGCAATATAATATGTTACAAAACCAAATGTAAGAAACCGAAATGATATGAGATAATGAAGGTTATTGGCAATTAATTCGCCAAGGTGTCTTATTTAAGGGGAAAAAATGGTCAGGCTGGAGGAGATGATCTGGAAGGAGGAACCAGATGTCAGAGAAACACAAATAGACACCTAAAAGAGATGATTAATGACCTCTACAAATATAGAGGATTATTATTATTAGCATAAGAATATAGATTTAGGACGGGAAAGAACATTGAAAAGTCATCTGGTCCAAAATGAGTAAACTGAGGCCAAGAGAGGTTTGTGACTTGCCTGAGGTTATGCAGGTGGCAAATAGACAAGCCAATATTTGGACCCAGTTCCTTGGTCTCCAAAGTCAAGGCTCTTTCCACAGCACCAACCTGGCTATCTTAATTTTAGGCACTCAGAAAGCTATTCCTCCATTTATCCTTGGGGATCCCTTACTATCTCCATTCATTGAATACAGTACATTCATGTATATCATGAAAGACGTATATCCACACTGCTAGTGCATTCCCCTCTCAAACCTCCTTTCACACACACACACACACACACACACACACACACACACACACACACACTGAGCATACTATTTACATGTTGTCTCCCCCATTAGAATGCAAACCCCTTGAAGACAGGTATTATTTTTGCCTTTCTTCGTATCCCATTGCTTAGTAGGATCTGACAAGAATCACTTAATATATGTTTGTTGACTGACTATAAGAATAGCTCTCATTTTTCTAGCACCTTCATGCTTGCAAAGCATTTTACAGACATTCTCTTTTTTTGAGCCTTTCAACAACCCTGGGAAGTAAGCGCTATTACCCCCATTTTACAGATGAGGATACTGAGGCGGTCTGTGGGTAAATGACATGAACTCTGGTGTTCCTGATTCCAGGTGCCTTGTTCTACCCACTGAGCCACCTAGATTCTTCATGACTATGGATATATTTCAACTTTAAATTATTTAGTCATGCAAAGACATATCCATCCTATTGGCTATAGCACATCCCTGGGAAATCTCTAGTTGCTATGCATATCATAACCTTTCTCTTAGTTACCATTTTTCAAGAAACCAATAACCTTCTCAAGTAAGACACATTTTGTTTGTAGCCTATTGATTGAGGCAAGAGTTGGGGATAGACATGGTGTCCATCTGTGTTTTCCTGACATCTGGTTCCTCCTTCCAGATCATCTCCCCCACCTTGGCCATTCTTTCCCCTTAAATAAGACACCTTGATGAATTAATTGCCAATAAGCATCACGATCCCACATCACTGTGGCTTCTTACATTTGGTCATGCTGTTTTGTTTTTTTTTTTTTTAATGCAAACACTCATCAGCAGGCCCGAAGACGATCGATATGATTGCTGTTGAACTTGGGATGAACTGCAAACCTTGCTTGTGAGCCATTAAGAATAAGGACATTCAGAGTAAGGTAACACTTGGGGTTGTAGCTGCAGTCCCCGATCTGCTACTTTGTGACCAGAAGCTGGTGGGCCAAGCCACCTCTCTGAGCCTCAGTTTTCTCATCTGTCAAGTAGGGATTATGATACCTGCTTTACCTACTCACAGGAAGTGAAAATGCCTTGGAAAAATGCAGGGATAGACAGATTATGAACACAGAACATGAAGGACTTCCACCTCTCAGAAGTATAACTTTAATCAATTAATAAGCATTTATATATGCTTTCTATGCGCTAGGCACTACACTTAGCAATGGGAACACACAGAAAGGCAGAAATATGTCCCTGCCTTCAAGGAGCTCTCAGTCTAAAGGGGGACACAATAAGCTGATTACTACATATAAACAAGAGATACACAGAAGAGATGGAAAGTAAGATTAAAGGGGATAACACTAGCAGCCAAATGATACCATGGATAGATGCTGGTCCTGGAATCAGGAAGCCCTGAGTTCAGATGTTACCTCTGACACTTCCCAGTGACCTTGAGCAAGTCACTTAACTGTTATTTGCTTCAGTTTCCTCATTTGTTAAATGGGGATAATTATAGCACCTATGGGAAAGGTTGCTGTGAGGATAAAATAAGAAATACTATGAAGTGCTTTGCAAATTTTAAAGCTGTATATCAATGCTAGATATTAATATTACGGTTACAGAGTTCATTTGAGTGAATTAGGCCCTATGGAAATTTTCATGTCATCTGCAAATTTGCTAAATATAACAAGTGTACCTCTATGTGTGTCAATGATAGCACTCTGCTAGGGACCTCCTCTCACATTTCCATAGGACTGGTATATCATAGACCTAGAGTTATATGTGCCTCTGACTCTAATCCTAAATGCCTCTCACTTGTCCAAGGTCATATAGGTTATTAAGTGTGGGGGGGATTTTAATCCAGACCCTCTGACTTCAGAGTCATGACTCTTTCCTTGGTCCATTAATAGCTACTTTTAGAGTCTCATCCTTCCCCCAGTTCTAGAATCATCTAAAATGTTCAATTACCTGGCCTCTATCTCTCTGTCCTGTCCACAAGAATAGTGTGTGAGTGCTTTCAAATGCTTTGCTAAAATCTAAGCCAACTAAGTCCTCAGCTTTCCCCCCATCTACCAGTCTAGCAACCCTGGAGAAAAGGAAGAGGTTATTATGGCATGATCTTTTCTTGGTGAAGCTGTGGTGGCCCACTGTAGTCATTACATCTCTTCCTAAATGATCCCTTCATCCTAATCAATCAGTCACAGATTCAACATTACCCCGTCTACCCTCCCTTACATTTTAAGTCATGAAGCAGTCTGCTGCCTGATGGAAAGTCAGCAGAATTTTGAGAAAGAAACTGTGCATTCAGATACAGGCTCAGATACTTAGTACCTGAGACCTTGGCTGAGTCCCTTGACCACCCTGATACTCAGTTTGCTCATCTGGAAAATGCAGGGCATTGGGCTAGATGACTTTTAAAATCTCCTCAAGTTCTAAGTCCATATATGACAATTTTATGAGACTTTCAGTACATGAAGATGTTGCAGCCACAGGAGAGTCTGAATGCCCAAGGATTCCTCCCTCTCCCATACCTGTCATCTAGTGTGCCTGGGTTCTCAAGAAGAAAAGGGAAGCAGAGACCTGAGGGCTTCTCCTGGCTCTAGACCAGGTAGACCATCAAATCTTTAGAAAGTGCCCTGATATAGAGATAGCCCTCCTCGAACCTTGCCTCATTAGTTGTAAAGAACACTGGCTCTGAATCATGTTACTTCAGGAAAGTTATTTAAACTCACTAGGCTCCAGTTTCCTCATCTCCAAAATGGGAATAGTAACATCAGAATGAACAATCTTTCAGGGCAAGCTGCAAGTGTAATAGACTGACCATCGATGAAGTGGGCTCTAATTTGCCTTTAGAGATGGGTTACACAGAATATGTGCAAAATATATCCCCTGCCTGGTTCCAATCTAACATGTAGAAAGTGACGTCTGTTTCTAGCCATGCATGACTTAAGAGCTGGGAAGAATTGATTACTCAGGAAGAGCTGAGGCAGAACTGAGTTCACATACAAAAAGGACAATACCCTGCCAATCTCTTAGTCTCTGGTTTTTTTTCTTACTGTCTGTAAGCAAGGCAAGAATTGCCATAAACTGCTGGCTGGGGTAAGAATGGTTGTCAATATGTGTCTAGGAACACAGCTCTATTTTTCTGGTCTTTATTTTTCCCAATTTCAAGTGAATGAGTATTCTAAGAAGGTAACGTAAAGATGACCATGGGAGGTGGGGGGAGTCAGAGGTCCCATCAATCACTCAATATTTATTAATATCTACAATGTGCCAGGCACCATGCTAAGTGATAAAGCTACAGAAAGAGGCAAAAGACAGTTTTTGTCCTGAAGGAACTGATGATGAAAAGTTCTATTGATGAATGGAGACAGCAGTGGTAGACCCTGGAGCAGTATTGATTTTCAACAAAGGGTACACCTTTTTTATGGAAAGATGTGGAAAGACACTCACCCAAGGACACTAGTGGCTGTAAGGATGATGACCTCTTATGACAGAGAGACCTGCTGACTGCAGACTTGAGAAATGCACTGATCCTTAGAGCTAAGTCCAATTTCCTAAGGATTCCAGAAAGAGGGAAGAAGACTTTTAGGGACGGGAGTTGGCAGGAAGTATTGCTACACATTCTCTACTCACATGTTTTGCAACAATAATACTTTACTTTTGAGTTCACTTTCCTTAGAGAACTTGTTTGTCCAAGGACACAGCGTACTCCAATAATGGAGAGGGGATTGTTTTTATGGTAACTGTTATTGCTAACACTTTTTTGTAATATTTTTTCTAAAACTTACTGGAATTCAAATGACTGAGTGACACATTGGTGGGGGCTCAGAGACTACAGCACTAGCTACTCCAGACACTGAGAGTTATCCCTAGAACACTGAGGGGGATCAGTCATCACTGCCCTCTGGGAATCTAATCTGCTAGGAATCTGTTCAGGGAGTGGGCACACATAAAATGCTAGATAAATGGGACTTCTCATTTATTTTTCAGGCTTTGTTAGCCTGAGAGGCAGTGGCCTTTTCAGTGGAGCATCTCGGCAGGCAGTCAGATGGATTTTCAGAGCAGGTGCCGCACCAATGGATGAAATTTCACCTCAGAATAGACCGGGACTTGCTGTGGGAGTTGCAAAGTCAAGAAAGGATATCTCTGAATGCTTGATGCGCTTCTCCCACCTACAGCCTTCAGTGCTGCCCAGCAGCCGGAACATCACCTGATCCTGGTCTTGACAATAATCATGATAAAGCAGAGGCAGCATGCCCTAGTGAATAGAAAGCCTCTGAGTCCGGAAAACCTGAGTTCAAGTCTTGTCTCCACCTACCTGTGTGACTTTAGACAAGTCACCGAACCGCTCAAAGCCCCAGAAAACTCTCTAAAAAGGGAAGATGCAGATCAGTTCTTAATCTTCATTAATAGTAGAAATTCCTCACCAGGAGCTCCCTACCCCAGTGAAATCATAAGTCTCATAAAAAATATTTTTAAAAATCATATAATAGTTCACATTCACGTAGCATTTTAGTCTCAAAAAGCCCTTCAGATAAAATGACTCATTTGAGTTTCATAACATCCCTATGGAAGAAGGTAATGCAATTATTATTTTCCATTTTACAAATGAGGAAACTAAGTCACAGAGAGAGGTACTGGCTTGTCCAGGGTTACCCAGTTAGGAAGAGGCAGAAGTGGGCTGGAGCATAGATCTCCTGATGCTTCTTCTTCCATGACACATAGCCTAGAGGAAAGGAAAACAAATAAACAAGTTAAAAGCCCCAGATTCTGTTCCAAAGGCTGGATTTACTTCCTTCTCCCTGGGATGGAAGATTTCAATCAGAACAGCATGGGGAAGAGGAGAGCTAGGGGATGCCAAGCAGAGGACAAAATTGGGGCGCCATAGTCCAGGCTGGCAGAAAAGCCGGCATCCATTCCTTTGCGGAGAGGAGAATCACTCTGGATCATAAGGAGCTTCCCAAGGGGACTGAGGAAGTGAGGAGTTAAAGGGTGGAGAGGGAAGAAAGAGAAGATTCAGCAAAAATCTAAGCCCTCTCAGACCCTGTTTTCCTACCTATTATTTCATTTTGCCTTCACAGCAACTCCGTGAGGTAGACAGAACAGGACTTCCTAGCCTTATTTTACAGATCCACAAGAACACTCAGCCAATCACTCAACCAATCACAACAATGCAGGGAGGTGGGTGATATTATAATCTCCATCTTACAGTTGAGGAAATTGAGATAGACAGAGGTTAAATGACTTGCCCAGGGTCAAACACCCAGTCAATGAGTGTCTGATGTCAAATTTGAACCGCGGTCTTGGTGACTCCAGGTTCAGTGGTCTAACCACTGCACTGCCTAGGTGATTGGATTGGATTGGAAAAGGTTGGCCTAGAACATAGGACCATAGATCTGGAGCTGAAATGGAACCCAGAGGCCACAGAGGAGGAGCCTGAAACCCAGGGATGTTGTCTCTAACATTCCTCTTAGCATCAAATAATGGGGTTTTGTGATTGTCTTCTCTCCCTTGAGGGGTAGAGGACAGCTCTGGACACACAGGGGAGCCAGGGAAGCCTAGCTGATGAATTGATAGATCTTGGCTGATAATGACCCCCTGCTCCCTCCATCCATCAAATAGCAGGGACCTGAACTTGGTTTTCCAGATAATGGTTTCAATTCTCTGCTTCCCACTGGCTGTGTGGACAGAAGAGCTAACCCTGCCATAACCCAGTCTGAACACTCCGCCAGTCTCTAATGAACGTCCTGATGCCAGAGGGGAGGGGGAGGGGGAGTACCTTAATTGAGGGGGGCCTCCTGTGGTGCTCATCATGACACCAGCATGAATCTCCATAAGGAAAGGTTCTGAATCCTCCTATTGGCCCATTTATTAATATTAGCTCTTCTTCAGTGAATCTAACACCTCCTTCTTGCCACCATTTGTTCTAGTAGTTGTTTGTTTAATGTGTGCAATTCAATTAAGACAGAGATGACTTTCCAATAAAAATCCCCAATAAGCCCTCCCCCCACACATACACCAGCCCCCACCACTGCACACCACCAGCTCTGGGAATAATCAGGTTTAATGGCAGAAACCAGCTCTACCAACCAATTTATCTGTCAAAGGATGCCTCCCCCACACCCAGGCAGGATGCTCAGAGGCCAAGCAGGGGATCTTGCTGTCAGGGGAACAAAGGGGTCACCCAAAGCAAAAGTTCTATCTTTCAACTGATCACCCTCTCTTCTACCAAAGTCAGTCACTCTCTTTGGAGCCTCTAGAGGGACTGAGAACAACCTGTCACCACCCTCCTCCCTACCCTCAGCATTTTTACCCTCCTTCCCTTGAATAAAATATTCCTTCCATTCATTTGCCCATTCTCTTCCCTGATCCTGGAATATTTGCTTTCCTTTTCTCCATCTGTCTAAATCTTATCTATTCTTGAACTAGAGGCACAAGCAGCAATGAAATGGGGAGGGATACAGAAAGAAAATGATGAAAACATGAGCACTGGGTTAAGCTAGGTGGTACTAGTGCTGGGTCTGGAGTCATGAATTCTGTTCTGAGTTCAAATCTGACCTCAGTTATATTACTAATTCTAGTAATATAACCTCTGCCTCAGTTTCCTCAACTACAAAATGGGGATAATAATGACAAATGCCTCTCAGAGTTGTGAAGATCAAATGATATGATATCTATAAAGCTCTGTCAACCTTAAAGTACAATAATAAATGCTAGCTATTATTATTATTAAGCTGAACCAAGTAGGAATTGATAACTAAGCTGTATATCCATAAGCCACCTGCATGTATAACTAGGTCCCCTGAGGTCTCTATCATTATATTAAAGTAGCATTGCAATTTAATGAGCCAATAGTGTGTGGGCTATGAACAAACCACTCCAGGGTAGGGTACTAGAGGAAAGTAAACAGAAAAATCCAAGGTCTCAAATGAATAATTTTTGGAGAGGAAATCCCTAAGCCATTGGGAGAAGCGTGGGAGGTGGGAATGGGTGACTATCAATGAGCTCCAGGGAGCTTTCTATGGAGGGGCAAATCTGGCCCAAGGGATCCATGTTCCTCAGACAAGTTTTGAGAGTGGGTTACTGTCCCCTGGAGGCTTTGAACCTTTGACATAACACATGCAACTTAATTTATTACAAAGTAAATACCTATGGGATATGATGTGTTTTTCAGATCTGAGATCTCAAGGAACAGATATAAAGCTTCAAATTCATTTAATCTAATTCAGGGGTTCCTAACCTAGTTCGTGGACCCTTAAGTCCAGTGGAAAGTTTTCAAGGATTCAGTAAATTTGGATGGGAAAGAATTACACTTTATTTTCACCAACCTCTACCTGAAATTTGGCATTTCTTCCAATTATTTAAAAACATTTTTCTGAGGAGTCTACAGGTTTCATGAATTGCCAAGGAGAGAGAGAGAGAGAGAGAGAGAGAGAGAGAGAGAGAGAGAGAGAGAGAGAGAGGGAGGGAGGGAGAGAGAGAGAGAGAGAGATTAAGAAACAGTGATTAAACTACAGCACTTACTGATTTAAAAAACACTCACTAATTCAATATGAGTACAATGGGACATTGGCATTTCATCTCCTATGCACTGGCCATCCAAGTCTGGGTCTAACTCTGTGTAAAGAAGTCATACATATAACTATCCCTAGGAAGTCAACTTTATCCAAAAAGTAGTAGACCAAGTTGCCTACAATTGTTAGGTGCTAGGCTACACTGGAGGTAGACAAAGGGAAATGAAACCTTCTGCACTTATAGACCACAATTGCCTTTGAAAATACCAATCATACATAGGTCAATTAAGGCTAAAAACAGGGTTCGGTAGAATGTGTTTGAGTCAGAAGCTGCACTCATAGACATCTGTTAGTCATTCCAGCTGTCTCTATCTACATGTCTTCCCATCTTCTTCTGGAGAAAGAGGTGCAATTTAGGCAACCGATGGTTTTATGGTCAGATTAAAAAGGGAAGTTCCTACTCTATGTGTAAGACCCTAAGCAAGCAATCAGATAATAAACATTTATTAAGTGCCTACTGTGTGCCAAGCATTATGAATACAATGAGAAACCTGAAACATCCCCATCCTTTGAAAAGCTTAAATTCTCTCTGGGGAAACAGCATGTATACACTAAAGCAGATAAAAGGTAACTTTGGGGGCCTAGGAGACAGTACACAGGTGTTCATTTTACCTTCTCTTTGCTATGGATCTGCCAGGAGGTGTCCTGAGCCTCTTCATTATGTTTTCATGGAGAAGGTGAATTCTAGGTACAATTTTGAAATCAATGTCAAAGAAAAAAAAGATGGATATGGAATGGGATTGCTAGGTGGCACAGTGGATAGAGTGCCATGCATGGAGTCAGGAAAATCTGAGTTCAAATCAAGCCTCAGACACTTACTAGCTGTGTGACCCTGGACAAGTCACCTAACCTCTATTTGCTTCAGTTTCCTCATTTACAAAATGAGTATAATAATAGCACCCATCCCCCAGGGTTGTTATGAGTCTCAAATGAGATAATAACTGTAAAATACTTAGTTGGCCCATACTAGGCACTATATAAATATTGTTATTCTCTATTATCATTATGTATCTGGGGCTGGATTTGAACTCATGGTTACCTGCCTACAAGCCCAGTGCTCTGTTCACTATAGCATGGAAAAAATACTAAGCTTGGAAGCAGACTATTTTCTTTTTTTGTTTTGTTTTGCTTTTTTCTTTCTCATGGTTCCTCCCATTCATTCTAATTCTTCTATATAACATGGCTAATGTGAAAATATGTTTAATAAGGATGTATATGTAGAGCCTATATCAGATTGTATGCCATCTTAGGGAGCAGGGAGGGGAGAGGGGGAGAAAATTTAAAACTTGTGGAAGTGAATGTTGAAAACTAAAATTAAATAAATTAACTTTTAAAAAAGAATATTAAGCTTAGAATCTAGAGAACTGGGCTCAATCTATCTACCACTTACTAGCTGTGTAACCACGAGCAAGTCAGTTAACCTCTGAAGGGCCTCAGTTTCCTCATTTGCAAAATGAAGGGATTAAGCCCCTTCTGACTCTAAAGGATACATCCCATGAGATGATCCAAACCTGGAATGGGCCACCTCTGCTGTTGGCCTTCCCCTTTGCCTAAACAAGGGCTAGATGGCCACTTGACATGTTTGTTGTAGACAGGATAGTTGTACCTAGGACTAAAGAGTCTTGGAGATCCTTTCCAACCCTGAGATTCTTTGATATGACTCAGGCGCCATAGGCAACAATGGCTTTGGGATGAGCCAAGAGTCCAGTCACCAGAACTAGGAACAAGATGTCTGGATGAGTCCTTGTTTGTGCTCTTGGCTGTTCAGCTCACAGCTCTGGGTATTAAAAAAAACAGAACTCTCCCATACCCACAGAGCTGAACTCTTCTCTATGTAATCATACCTAATGGCTTTCAGTGATTTGTAAGAAAGCAGATTTAGAATCCAAGGGCACAAGTACTACTAACTCATTTTGGGTCAGTTTTCCACAGAGAGAAATTCTATTACTTGATCCCAGATTGAGCCCAATACTAGGATCCAAGATTTAGAACTGGAAACTCCACTGGAGCTTAGTGGTCAAGTATTGCTATGGTCCTAGTTAAGTGACTTGTTGGAAGTTACCCAGGTGTTCAGTGACAGAGTTAGCATCTGAATGCAGGTCCCCAGACTCCAAGTCCAGATTCTACTAAACCACACTAACTCCTTCAGACTAACACCTTAATGCCAATCTCAGACCAACCAAAGCCATGGACTGAATTCAAATCTTGGACACAGATTGACCCCAAAGCTGACCTCAATTACTCATATCTCTGGTCACAGAATAGTCATTAACCCTGAATATATACTGATCCCTTAGCCCTATCAAATATCTCATAGGATCATGAATTTCAAGCTAAGAGAACATAGAGTAGATGGTAGCATTATTTGTGTGGTTATTAAATATGTGTATACACTCACACACACACACAGACAAATATTTGTTTTATTGGAGGAAAGTCTTTAAGGTGATGTTTTTCTCTACCAAATGAAATGCTTTTTTTATGCAGTCAACAAGCAATATGTTCAATTTGATCTCATATTCTCTATAATATCTCATAGTCTCCATATCTTTAATCTAATGTGTAAAGAAAAATGTGGTGTACTGGGAAAATATCTATTTCTTCTTAATACTCTCATCAAGGATGCCATTAATGCACAGATTTTTCTCATAAGCATTTTATATAAATGGGAAAGTAGGCATACAGTTCAGTAGTTACTCATTTTCTATTGATCACACACACACACACACACACACACACACACATACACACACACACATGTGCCTATGAATGTGCACCTTTTTTTGGTAATAGTAAAATTGAATCAAGCTGTTTTGTCTCATCTACATTTTTTCAGTGTCATCTCTACATTTTCTATAAGTACGTCTGGTCCTGGGATGTTAAAGCCCATACACAGTGGTTCCACTTCTCTTAATAGTAAAGAATTTATCATACAGATCTTTTCCATCTTTTGTGTGTTTCTTGTCTTCCCTCCATTTTCATCCTTAATACACTCTGGATGAACTCTACTTACCTTAGTTTCTCACCAAGATTTCTTCAAACTTTTTTCTCTCCACTATTTTTCACCATTTTATGAGATGATGTCTCTCATGATATTCACTCATCCTGCTCTGTAAGATTTTCCAAATAAGTTTATATTCTAAACCACTGTTTAAGTCTGCTATATCTTGCTGGTTGGCAACTAAGTCAAGTGTTTGCTGACTAAGGTGTTTTCAGGTTCCTTTGGTCTCTTCATTATGGAACTGATTTACATCAGTTAAATTACTATATGAAATTACTGTAATCAGTGTGTGTGTCAGGATTTTGTAAGAGTCTCTGAAATGGGATTTATTATTATTATTGTTATTCTTTCTGGGCCCACATGGATCATGCTGACATTTCTCTCCTGCCTCTTAATTGTTACAACACAAAATCACAAAATGTTTCATATGCTATTAGATGTGGTCTATGTAGTGGTTGTTTTTGCTTAAACTATTTTTTTCTTCTTTGTTCAAGGGAAGGGTAGGGAAGTCAAGGTAGATTATTCAGACATGAGCACCATGTAAAAACAAAAGGTATCAACAGAACTTTTGAAAATATATTGTAATGCTATCATAATAACAGCATATGTCCATACTGTGCCCTAGAATGAGTGCTAGACCCAGAGTCAGATGAAACCTGGGCTGGAATCCTTCTTCCAGTACTTCCTAGTTATAGGACCAAGGACATGTTATTTAACTTTTTTTAAGGCTTCATCTCTTTATCTATAAAAATGTGCACAATAACAATAATACCTATAACTTTATTACTTTATTAGACCTTTTGTGTTCCAATCAACTGTTAGTGCTTTGTCCCCCTCTGAAATTACCTGACATTTACTTTGTATATATCTTGTATTTAGTTACATGTGAACATGTTGCTTTCCCTCATGGAATGCAAGCTCCTTGAGGGTAGGAACCATTTTTTGTCTTTGCCACCCCAGTTATTAGAACAATGTTGATTGATTGTTGTGAGGAAAAAAATGAAATAATAAATGCAAAGTGTCTAAAGTCAGTTATTTTCATCATTACAGTGTCAGAAGCAAGATTCAAACACCAGTCTCATTCATCTAGATAAAGAATTTATTCCATACCAACTAACATCAGAGCCCAACCCATTTCAGGGAGTACTGAGGTCCCCAGAAGTAACAACAATGGCATCCAAGAGGCAGCATCAGAAGGCTAAACATATCCGAGAGCCAATCAGCAGACATCTTCTCCCCAAATCTCTCACAACCAGGCAGCTGGCTCAGCATGCCGGGCAAATTCCAAAAAATCTCCCAGCTCAGAAAAACATTCTTGAGTAAGCAAAATCCATAGGGTTCCTTTCTGCCTGCCTAGAGAAAACACCTGCAGCTTTGGGCTACATGCCATGCCTCCTAACCTGAGGTGGTATTCCAATTGGGGAATGGCTAGGTCTGGAACTGGAGAGGTGGGTAGGCTAGGTCAGAAGGGGATGGGTGAGGAAGGGGAAAAAAGAGAGAGGTCAACATGGGTAAAGAGCGTAGTATTGTGAATCAGAGCACCTGAGCTCAAATTCTAGTGCTGTGTGATCTTTGGAAATTAGCTTTGCCCCTCTGAGCCTCAGTTTCCTTATTGGTAAAATGAGAGAATTGAGCTATATCTAGAAGAGTTGGTAATTCAGGTCTTTTAACCCCAAAGTCATTGTTCCCTCCACTGCCTGTTTAGGGCTGCCCTCCGTTCCCCAAAAGAGCCTCTAGGATAAAATTCCCTTTTAGGCCAGGGCTCTTGGCTCTCCCCTACCTTGAGGTAGTCAGACCCAGACAGTGTCTTTCCCAGTAAGCAGGCCCCAGGTGCTAGAGACTTCAGAAGTCACATCTCATAAACCCAGTGTGGCAGAGCACATGTAGATTAGTGCCTGGGCTCGGACAAGGGCAAGGCAATGGTTCATCCTAGGCAAGGTTTCATAGTTGTGTTCTTCCCTTATCCAACCCTCCTGCCAAGGAAAGACAAAGAGAATTCTGGAAAAAGCCTGTTTTTCTTCATTGTCATGTGCCCATAAGCATTATAATGTCCACCATTCACCCTAGGCTTGGATACTTCACTGAAACACTTGACTTAGCACAAAATAAATGCCTACAGGCTGTGGAGAGCAACATTTCCAAGCATGAAAAATATGTACATTTATAAAAAGTCCTGTGAAAATTATCCCACATTGAATGTTCCTGCACTTATGTCCTAAGCAGAAGCCTACCTTCAGAGACATAGAACAGGAAAGGCCCTTGGAGGTCATCCAGCCCAATCCCCTCATTGTATAAGTGGGGAAACTGAGGCCTAAGAAAGGAGAGTGACTTACCCAGGGTCACATGGTTAGCAAGGAGTAGAACCTGCTCCTAATCTGTCCTGCACTATCCAGATAGAGATCAAATAATACATCTATGCCGACCAACCTGTGTGTGCCCAGTCCTGTGCCAGGAGATAGGGAGGAGGAAACATGGCTCCTACCCTAGGAGAGCTCATTGTATGAACCCTTCCAGACAAACAGGTCTCTTTACCACCCCCCCAAACATGCCTCATCTTTATGTCCTCTGTCCCTCTATCTACTTCCAGCTGTTTAATGAATCTTATTAATCCTTCAAAGCTCCCTTGAGCCTGTTTCTTCCAGAAAGCCTTGCCTGACCACCCCCAGCTAGGACAGTCCTTTTCCTCTTTGGAGTTCCCACAGTATTCCGAAAGCACTAGTCACTCGGCATTTACACTTCATATGGTATTATTGAGTGCATCCCACTTGTACTAGTAGCTTGGCTATTTTTGTTCATACCAAATTTTACTACACTTTAAGCTGCTAGCAAGGTAGGGTCCATATGTTTGAATCCCTCCCAATGCCCAGCACAGGCCTGGAACGTGGTAAGCACTCAGTAAATGTGATGGATGAACAAATGACAGCCTAGGGTGAGGAAAAGAAAAAGAATATAAGAAAGTGTAAGTTACAGATGAATCCTAATAGTATTAAGGGCTGAGAGTTTAGAGAAGGGCTAGATCATAGAAGACTAGAATATTCAGGAAAGGCTTCCAGAAAGAGGTAGGACTCAAGGTTGGACCTGAGGACAATTCAATTCAGTAAGAGTTTCTTAATCACCTACTCCTTAAGAGTCAGGAGGATCTGGGTTCATATCCCACTTCAAATATAGATTGGCTATGTGCCCATGGGAAAGTCACTTAACATTTAGATGCTTTAGGAAGTTCTCTAGGACTATAAGTGGCAAAGAAGGTGTCCACCAGGACTGGTGAAGAGAGTTTCTCATATAGGAGTTCATGATATCAACAAAATCACAGGTCCAGTATCTATTTCTAGCCCTAGCCCTAACTCTATCCATATTCCTATGTATAAGGTATTATTGCTACAAGGATGAATAAGGCAGGCAGTCTCCAACCACAAGAAATCATGGAATCATAGGATTTAGAGCTAGAATCCCCAACCAAATGTCTACTCCAACCCCTTCTTTTCACAGATCAGATTAAATTATTTGCTCAGGGACACACAGTTCACCATTTTGTAGGGGAAGTAATGCAGGAAGACAAATAATTGTAATACATATTGGAATGTTTAAGCTTATGGAAGTACAAGGTATTGTGAGACATCCATCATGGAGAGATTACTTCTAACCGGGGGAATCAAGGAAGATTTTACGTAACAGTTGGCATTTGAGCTGAGTTTTCAATCAGCCCAGTCGCTCAATAAGCATTTACTAAATGTCATGTACTACCATGTATCAGTCACTGTGCTAAGTGCTGGGGATACAAAGAAAGACAAAAGAAGGTCCCTGCTCCCAAAAAGCTCACAGTCTAATGGAGGAGACAAAATACAACTATGCACAGAGAAAACGAGTTGTAGATGGCATAAACTGCAAAAAATCAACAGAGGGAAGGTACTAGAATTATTGTAGAAAGGGGAAAACTTCCTATAGAAAATAGGATTTTAGCTGGAATTTGAAGGAAGCCAGAGAAACCAAGAGGCAGGGATGGGGAGAGATAGTACTCTGGCCATAGCAAATGGCCAGTGGAAACACCTGGAGTCTTGTAGAAGGATTAGCAAAGCCAGAGTCACTGGATCACAGAGTACATGGTAATGGTGAGGAGGACAAGAAGACTAGAAAGGAATGATGGGAAGGATTTCTCCAGGTAAAAATGGGAAGCATTGGGGTGGTTAGGTGGTGCAGTGAATAGAGCACAGGCCCTGAAGTCAGGAGTACCTGAGTTCAAATCCAGCCTTAGACACTTAACATAAAAACTAGCCATGTGACCTTGGGCAAGTCACTAACCCTCCAAAAGGCAAAAACAAAACAAAACAAAAATGGGAAGCACATGAGCAAATGCACAGAAGTGAGAGAGGATGTGATTGATTTGTTCTTTAATTCAACAATTACTTTTAAGGTTACTTGTGGCAAGCACTGGGAATTCTTTTTTGTTTTGAAAGCACCTGTGGTTTCATGTGAATAGGGAGTTCCCAGTAAGAAAACTGTCTCTACCAATACAGGTCAACTTGTGTTCTGAAATGGAGCCTTAGAGAGTCACTTCAGGCAATGAGATTTTAAGTGACTTGCCCATGGTCACACAGGATCACAGACTTAGAGCTGAAAGAGACTTCACAGGTCACCTAAGTGTAATGGAAATGCAAATTTAAAGATCTTCCCTGCCTCTAAGCCCTTTGATAGGCTTAAGAGACTCAGAGAACCTTTCTTGATTTGAAAATATACTCTGCCCCCTAATAGGCTAAATGTGGTCACATGGAGCCTATGGCAGGAGGCTTGGTTTTCAGGAATGCCCACATCTTGGTGCTTTGTGATTGGGCAGTGGGTCAAGAGGGCTGTGAAATTCTCTGAGCCAGGAGAAGGCTTTATAATCCCTGATGTGAGGCTTTGCTTTGGGGCTCACTTTGAGAAGTGTTGTGTGATTTGACCAGATGAGACTCTGGGCAGCCATTGAGAGCCCCCCAGCTTTGAAAACCCAGATGTTGATGCTTCCTTCTCTGGTAACTGTGATTTGGTATTGATGTAATGGTTGGGAAGTTTGGAAGCCTGTCTGCTTGATCTGTTTGTTTCTCTGTCTTGTAAGTTCTGTCTATATACTTTGAAGTTCGGGGTGCTGACTTTTTCCCCGAACTAGGTAAACGATATATGTTTGATTGATTAAAGTAACTGATTTTTGAGTTGCTTTCCTTTAGAAAAGCAGATCTAAGAACCTGTGTTGGCAGTCACCCTGGGGATGCTGGGGTGCTTGCTGCTACACTAAGTCAAGTGCCTCAGGTTCTGGATGAGCAAATTCAGGGCCAGGAAAGCTAAGGGCCTTCCCCAAAGTCACAAGTAGCAGAGCCAGGATTTATACCCAGATTTTGTGACTCCTCATTCACCCCTGCCCCTGCTGTACCAAATGACCATTATGATGGGTCTTCCCTCTGTCCACTCTGCCACACTCTTATCTCTCCCATAGTAGGCAGCTGGTAATATCACTTGATTTGATTTCATTTAGTTTGAATTGAAGTTAATGAAGTTGACAAAAATCACACCTTCTACAACTTAGGAGATGTTTCATTCATTTCTATGACCCACCAAAATTCATCACTTCTCAGCCAGCCTTCTAGTGAGAAGTCTTTATTTAGCTAAGCTGGCCCTTGGATGACCTGGACAAAATTCCAAGTCTTTCCAGCTTGGTAGGACCTGACAGAGTCTGCACTACATTGGCATAGCCTTCGAGAACCCTGGCTCACTTCCAGGACATGATGAGGTATGGAAGGAGAGCTTTGGAGTTGAGAAAAATTACCCAAAGATTTATATAGCGATGAACTGGTGAATGCAGAGGGGTATATGTATATGGAAGACTGTGCATCATGTGGGGAGGGTGGACAAAAGATTGTGGATTTTCTTCTCTCTCCTATCCACTTTGGATCGGCTCATCATTCTCTCTGCCCTTCTCTGAACTTCCTACTTCTCAGTGACCCAATTCAAATGCATATTAGCATTTTCAATATGAGCATGTAATGTTCCTACTTGCCCCCCTTCCTACCTTAGTAGATAAATCTATGTGATTACACCCTTCAGAAAAGTCCCTGCCCTGCTCCTCTGGGACCAATCCTAAGAAGGAAGAGTAGAAGTTTGTTATTATTAATAATAATCATCATGATTATAACTAACATTTATATGATATTTTAAGGTTTGCAAAGCTCTTTATAAACATCTCATTTTGCCATAGTTTAATATCATACCTTAATATATCATACTTTAATATATGTTATCTTATATTACATATAATTATTCATAAATATATATTGTATTTTAATAATGATTTTTTCAGGAATTCATAGAATCACTGGATTCAGAGTTAGCAAGTGCCTACTGTGTGCCAGGTACTATATCTTAGCACAAAGAAGGGCAGAACCAGTTGCTGCCCCATCCCAGCCATCCACACTACCATGTCTCCATAGATAGAGCCTTAGGGGCATAGAGAAATGCAGTGACTTGCCCAGGGCATAGAGATAGTATGGGTTGTAGACAAGGGTTGACCTGAGGTCTTCTAGGGTCTGAGGTCACCTGTGTATTCATTATGCTACTTGCCCCATTTGAAAACCTTGCCTAGAAGGTTGACTCACTCTCTCCTCCAGTCATAGGAAGTAACACCCAACTTTTTACCAAACTCTTTCAGACTCCAAAGGGATTGATAATGTGTGAACAGGTAAAGAGGCAAGGGACATGTCATCACCTTGTGACGTCATATGGAAACCCCTGTAAATGAATGGGGGCACAGGTGACAAAAATGGTTGTGACCCCCCAAGTCTTGATCTGCCCCCTCCCCTATGATTCCAGAGACTAATGATAATAATAATACATCACTAAATGCTTATCAATTAACAGACTGAGTAAAATATAGCAAACATCTCATTGGATCCTGCCAACAACTCTGAGAGGTAAGTGCTGTCATTATCCATATTTTACAAATAAGGAAACTGAGGCAGACATAACTGATTTGCCCAAGGTCACACAGCTGGTAAGTATCTGAGGCTAGATCTGAACCCAGATCTTCCTGACTCCAGGTCCAGTGCCCTTTCAAGATACCAAATCCAAGGGAGTTGTCACATATAGCTTAAGTGATTTACTCAGTGTCAAAGACCAAATGTTCGCCCAAGGCTTTCTGACTCCCAGCCTACACTCTATCACCTTCTAATTCAGCTTGCTGAGGTAGAAAGTGTAAATGCACTTTCTTGGCATGTTTCCAGGCATGCCAATGTGCCCACAGTCAAAACCAGAGTCTTCAGCTCATAAAGAACAAATCTTTCAAAACAAATCCTTCTTCACAGTCCCAATCTTTCAGAAAAGGTCAGACCTGTGTCACCGTGCCCCATATTCCCAGCAACTAGCTCCCTGCCCTTGTGTCTCAGGCTATGCATGCCTAGTAAGACTCCAGGTATCTCATTTCTCCATAATGGGGTCCAAAGATCCAGGTCCCTGATTCCTGATGCCATAGCTCCATGAAAAAGCCATAGCTCACACTTCCCACTTAACAGAGACCTTCTCTGCCACGTTCCTGTGAGTTGGGTAGGATAAATATTATTATCCTTGTTTTTCCTATAAGAATCCTAAGGATCACAGAGGTTGTGACTGACCCTCAATCATCTAGCTAAGGCGTGTGTCAGTCCAGATTCAGACCCTGAGCTTCTGACCCCTAAATTCCATGTTCTTGTCATTATGTCCCATGACCTCTCAGCCTCCAAGATGCTGACTGCTGGCCATTTCCCCTTCTGCTTATCACCTAGCATTGCCCAATTTATATCGATACCTCAAATCTGGCCCTATATTCCATTCTGTTCACAGCATTTAATCTCAGCCATCCTTTCATTTAATGATCTTCTGGTCTGGGTTTTATTTACCAGATTCATATTCCTACATGTCTATCCTAGCTTAATAGCCCCTACTGCTATGTAACTACAATATATTAAGTCTCCCAGCTTTTACCAATGCCCCACGACACTTCCTGGATGGCTAGTCCTGGCCTCTTGACACCTGTCCTAATTAGGCCACCTGCCACCTTTTCCTGACAAGTCCTTCATGAAAACAATTTAAATCTTTAAGACTCCACATTTATATTTTACAATATCCAGCTCTATCCCCATCTGTCAATATATTTCAGTCTACAATTGCTTTTATTGGAAAAAGTATTGGCCACAAACACAGATATTCCCATGAATTCTCTTATGGGAGCTGGTATTCCCTACATTGGTATAGAATGTAATATATCCATATTCTCTTATTCTGGTCCCCATCCATATAGAGGAAAGGCATGGTCTCCTTGGTAAATGTATCAGGGAGTAAAGTAGGTGATGATACTATCAGCAACATTTTTAGCACATCTGGTGGGAGGCTGGACATGTGCCTTCAGAAGAGGTGGGATGTGGGAAGGTTTGAGTACGGTGCCAGAGGAGGGAAAAGAATATGGATGGACTATCAAGGAGCTGTCCCATAAATGCATCTAATTCCTGCCAAGTACTAGTAGAGTTATTACTGATAGGCTTTCCCTCTTCTGTGTGAGGAAACTACAGCCACAGTTATCCTTTCAACTATGGTTCCCAAGTAGAGAATCCTTCATTGCAAGATTTCAGCACTTCACAGATTCTGTGCTGCAATGGAATGACTTTCAGAGGCTGAATCTCTTGGGTTCGAGTGCTAAGCAAGTTGCTAACACTCCTTTAACCACCTCTGGGTTGCTGAATTACAAATCTGGTTTTCCTATTCTGACTGACAAGCCAATACAGGAAGTGGAATCAAGAGGACTCACAACCTGTATTCCTTAGAAATTAGGGGAAGTTGTAGTTTGGGAAATAGGTAATGAGAGTATACACTGCATGTCCTATCTTGTGTTATTAAAAAATGTCTTGCATTCTCTTTAAAGTAAATTTCCCTTTTTGTTCTGTGATGTCATGTGATCAATTCTGGGTAGAGAGGGATATTTAAAGAAGAAAATAAGGGGCCATAAGCAGTATTTGAATAGAGGGAGTTCCTAGATAGGTTCTAGATACTTGCATGTGGGGATGTGGAATAACATTTATATTTCTAGAAATTCCCCATAAATGACCTATGCATGAGTAGGAGGCTTTGCTTCCAATCTTTTTCATATCTTGGGGGCACCAGTACAGCATCGAGGTTGCCCATCTGTTGTCACTCATCCTCCTTTTCTGCCCATCAGTGTCTTGGATAATGCCTTTGATGCCATTTCTTGAGTACAAATCATCTTTGGCAGTATTCTGCAGCCTGTGTACACCCACCATACAGTTTTCCATTGCCCTTTGAGTCACTTGCAATTTTGATATGTACAAGATCATTGTGTTCCACGCTTGCCACAGAATATCAGAAAAATAATGGGAAATCTGAGCCATCGCAAGAAATTCTTCTCACCTTTATTCATTCGACAAGTCTTCACTTAGCACCTACTATGTATTCAGCAGTGTGTCATGTACAATATAAGGTAAAGTAGGACAGGATTAAGCTGGAGCATCCAGTAAACATTAGCAAGCTGAAAAGGGGCAATGAGGATCGTGAAGGAACGGGAGGTGGGGGAGAGAAAAAGAAGAAGAGGAAGAAGAAGGAGAAGAAGAAGAAGGAGGAGGAGGAGGAGGAGGAGGAGGAGGAAGAGGATGGGGAGGGGGGAGAACAACGACGATGAGGAGCATTCATATAGTACTTTACTTGCAAAACATATGCTATCTCATTTGATCCTCATAACAACCATGGGAAGTAGGTGCTATTATACCTATTTTACAGCTGAGTAAATTGAATCAGAGGCTAAATGACTTGCCCAGGGTCACATAGCCATACTAAATGGTTGAGTTTGAACTCAGGTCTTCATGACTCCAGAGCTCTAATAGAGTAGGACCAAGTTACAAAAAACCTCGAATGGCAGACTGAGGCCCTGAAGGCAATAGAGAGCTGCTAAAAGCATTTTGAACAGAGGATTGATAGCAATGGTTTAGGAAGATTTCTCTGGCAGCTGATGCAAGATGGATGAGAGGAGTAATTAAATACTGGAGGTAGAAGCCCCATTAGGAAGCTACCATAATAAGCCAGGTGAGAAGTAAAAAAGACCAGGATGGAGGCAGTGGGAGAGGTGATGGATTTGAGGGAAGTCTCCCAGGAGTAACCCACATGAGTTGGTGACTAATTGGAGAGGGAGGAATCCAAGAGGTTTCAAACCAGAAAGACTTGGAGAATCATGGTGCCATCAACAAGATACAGGGAAATCAGCAGGAGTTGGCTGAGGGTGGGGAGGGGGGATGATGAGTTCATTTTTAGATATGTTCTGCCAAGAAACGCAGGGAAAGTCTTGAGGGGAAGGATGACAACAGCTGACATTTACATGAGGCTTTGCATGCATGATGTCATTCATGCTCCATGAAAGAGGCACTAACAGTATCCCCATTTTATAGATGAGGACAACAATGCTGAAAGGAGTGAAAGGATTTGCCCAGGCCCACTAACTAGTTAGTATCTGAGATAGGATTCATGAATCTAGAACAGCGATCACTAGGCTACACTGCCCCCAACTACAACTGAGACTTAGGAGTCATCTGAAGGTGGAATTTAAAGCTGTGGGATGGGATGTTCACTAAGGTAAAAAGTGGAAGTGTGAGATGCTAGTCTCCCCAGTAATAATGAGGGTGAGGATAGCTGTATTTGTCAGGTGGCCCTGCACCCCTCTGGGCAATCTGGTTCTATCAGAGAAACCCAGAGCAGCTTGGATGCTCGTGATTCAGATATGAAATACAAGCAGATTCGCATCGTCCTGTGTTTCCTTCATCACTGGCTTTGTATTGGTACATATTGAACTGCAGCAAGGTTACAGCCCCTACCACAGTCTCTCTCTTCTCTCTCTCTCTCTCTCTCTCTCTCTCTCTCTCTCTCTCTCTCTCTCTCTCCTTCTAATATTCCCTCACTACAGCCACACTCATTCTAAATACTTCTCCTACTCAATCCTTAATCTTACACATGTGTAATTGGGATCTGGTCTATATTATTCTCCATGCAGAGAAGCTGAAAACAAGCTTTCAGGACAGTCAGGATAAAGTATCTTGGGAAGATTGTGTAGCATGTGTAGCCATTCTGTGACTGGTTCTGCTTAGCTAACCATGGGGTAAATGAGAGGCTCTTGGATTGGCTACAGAAGCATTCCAAGGCTTTAGCCAGTCTCTCTTGCCTCAGTTTTTAGCCATTCTGTTTGTGGTTGCATGGGATCCAGTGGGAAATTGGGTTGTAAAGTGAGACAGTGATGGCTTCTACTCTCTGATGCTACATGGTCCCAAGAAATAGGACTTGATCCTTGGACACTGCATTTGGTGTTTATGAGGAGAAGGGAGTGGAGTCTCCAAACTTGGGAGTTTTGAAAGGTCAGGAGAACAAATATCTGAGTAGCCTAGGTCACATTTGGCAGCCAGTCCAGCAACTATGCCCTGAGGAGCAAGAAGCAGCCCTTGGTAGTGACCTTCTGGACCTAGGTCAAATAGAATTTGAGAGAAGGATTCATTCAGCAGTTATGCCACATCCAAAAATGAGCTTGGTGGAACCAATGATATGTGTGAGACAACTCAGACAACTGAACTAAGTTGAACCTACTCACTCCCCTCCCAAAGAAGGTACTATAGTGAAGTGTAGGTCTTTAAGGTACGGGGGAAAATGTTGGTACTTGGTGCTATTTCTTTGAAGTGGACATCCTTTTGTAAAAGCTAATTCATGTCAAGCAGTTCAATAGAAATTGGGTGCTAGTCATTGTGGGCAAACACAGCACATAGGGACCACATGCTGATGGCAATAGAGAAGACTCATCTCCATCCTTCAGAATACTCCAGACCTGTGAGGGGCAGATGTCACTGCCTGGTTCTGGGACAATATGCCATAAAACCTATACTAGGCCAAACACATACTCGTGGCCATTACTGTCCCTCCTTGTTAGCTGCTTGTTACTGGGACCTAGTTAGCCTCTAAACTACTAAGGACACGGACCACAAAACTACTCCTAATATTCTCTCCAGAAGTATCTTCCCTTTACACCTACCCCCATGATGGAGGAAGGCTTGCCACCTGGATCTCTTTTCTCCTTTCAATCTTGCAGGGTCCCAAGATCCCGAAAATATAAATTTGTGCTGAACGGGTCGGCCCATTTGCTCTTACAGATAGCCAGCATTTATATATCTCTGAAAGGTTTTCAAAGCAAGTCACAAACATTATTTTGGTTGATCCCCATGAGGAGCCTGTGAAGTAGATACTATTATTTTACAGTTTAGGAAACTGAGATAGAAAGAAGTTCAGTGCCTAGCTCTGGATAACAAAGCTAACGAGTAACTGAGAAAAAATTTGAGCCCCAAGTCTAGCACTCTAGTCTCTGTGCCACCTCAGTGTCAAGACCTTTATTGACACAGGAGAAGGGTCTCCTGAGTCACAGCCAGACAATCATCTTAGAGCTAGTACCAGGCATTGAAATCCAATCAAGAGTTCTGTATGTTCTGAACTGATGCAAAATGAAGTGAACAGAACCAGGAGAACATTGTATACAGTAATAGCAATATTGTAAGGATGATCAGCTATGAAAGACTTAGCTATTCTCAACAATGCAATGATCCAAGATAATCCCAAAGAACTAATGATGAAGCATACTATACTCCTCCAGAGAAAGAACTGATAGTTTCTAAATATAGACTGAAACACGTTATTTTTATCTTTTTTTTATCTTTTCCTTTCTTTCTCCCTATCTTTCTTTCTAAGTCTTCTTGTACAAAATGAATAACATGAATACACATGTATAAATTAGATCAGATTGTTTACCATCTCAGTGAGAGAGGAAAGGAGGGAGGGATAGAATTTGGAACTCAAAACTTTTTTTAAAAAATGTTTTAAAATTGTTTTAACATGTAATTGGGGAAAAATAAAATATTACATATATAAATTTTTTAAAAGAATTCTGTATGTCCTCACATTGGTACCAGTGGGCAGTTCCCATCCACCTACCCATAACTCTTCAGAAAACTCCAAATGCTTGTGTCTTATAATCTCATAATATTGATGGGGAAAACTTATAAAAATGACTAGATTAACCCCCCATAGGCACCGCCCTACACTGACAAAGTACTTCACATACATTTAATCCCTTCTTGACTCTCTACCCTGACAGAAGCATCTGGAAGATACCATCCCTGCCTCCTACTTGGACCTTTCTACTGATATCTTCCATGACAGAGGCAAATGCCTTTGGTGAGCATATGTCTCTCCATTGTATTCCTGTCTTGGTATTCACAATATGAGGCAATCACATAAGGTCAGATGGGCTGCTGCTTCTGAATTGTAGCCTTATTACCAACAATTAATTACCCACAAAAAGCAGCATAAGAGACGTTATCAAAGCAAAACAGGAAATTCACAAACCAGGACTGGGGCGAGCAACATGAGGAGCACCCTCAAATCAGCTTTGAAATTGATTCAGTTGATAAGGAAGGAAGATAGAGACCCCAGGACATCTCATAAGCAGAGAGCCCAGGACTCAGCAAGCCTACAGTACCACAGGAGGCAGGGGAGGAGCTCCCCTGGAGTCTGGCATCTACGGAAGAAAGCCCCTATCTGGCAGCATACAATCTTCACTAATTATTCTTGCTAATTGGGTCCTAAGTCCAATTTTTTTCTACCTGCAGAATGAGCTACAGAACTGTCAGCACCCTCTAAATTAAGTCACCTTAGGGCACTTCATTCAATCAATCAAATAATGAGAATTTTTTAAGCATCTGCTCCTGGGCTAGGCACTGTTGTAAATGCTAGGAATACAATCTTTTTTTTTAATGAAAATTCCTACTCTCATGGAGCTTTCATTCTAATAGGGGACAAGCAACACATGGAATATATGCACACACATAAACATATATACACACATATACATACATATATGGCTAGATATATACACATAAATACACATGTATATACACATACACATATACATATATGTGTATAAATGCATATTATATAAATACAAATAAATGCAAAGTAGTTAAATGCAAGTTAGTTTTAGAGGAAAGGCACTAGCAATTGGGGGGAGTCAGAGGTTTCATGCATTTTAAAGGATGCAGACATGTGGTACAGTGTATATCTGGAATTAGGAAGACCTGAGTTCAACTCCAGATTTAGACATTTACTAGCTGTTACATCTTAACTAAGCAGTTAAGCTACTTAACTGCTGCCTGCCTCAGTTTCCACAGATGTAAAATGGGGATCATAGTACCTACTTCCCAGAGTCGTTTTGAGGATCACATGAGATATCTGTATAGTGCTTAATTAAGCAAAGGGTCTGGCACATAGTAGGTGCTGTATAAATGCTTTTTTTTTTCTTCTTTACTTCCTTAAGGGAAGAAAAGGATGCTATGAGATAAGCCAAATTTGGCTGGATTGCCAGGTGCAGTGTGTGGGGTTGGATGGGGGTGGGAAGTAAATTCCTTACTTTTGTAGCTGTGTCTCGGATGGACTGATGGGGTTGCTGAGAGTATGTAGAAGGGTGAGTCCTCAGCATTTTTTGTCATGAACCCCTCTGGAAGTTTGGTGAAGTCCATGAACCCCATCAGAATAATGTTTTTAAATGCCTAATATAAAACACTTCTATTACAAAGGAAACTCATTATACTAAAATATAATTATCAAAATATTTCTCTTAGGGGTGGCTAGGTGGTGCAGTGAGTAGAGCGTCGGCCCTGGAGTCAAAAGGACCTGAGTTCGGATCCGACCTCAGACACTTAATGTACACACAAACAAAAACCTAGCTGTGTGACCTTGGGCAAGTTACTTAACCCCAATTGCCCTCCAAAAAGCAAAATAATAATAATAATATTTCTCTTAAAAAGTTCATGGCCCCCAGGTTAAAAACCATTGGAGGGAGCAAAAAATAAAGAAGGTCTAGAATGGAACCTTAGGGAATATGAATAGTTGCAGAGTATGATATGGATGATGAGTGGGCAAAGAAGGCTGAGAAAGAGCAGTCCAAAAGGTGGGTAGACAATCATGAGAAAGTGATGTAAAAAACTAGAGAGGAAAGAGAATACAGGAAGATTCTCTCTAGTGGTGGCTCTGCATCAGAGTTGTGTCCATAGGAAAGGGTGGGAGTCAGCCACATGTCAATGGCTAATCAATGTACAAATCCCATGTTGCATTGGTACTCCACAATTAATCAAGAAGATACCCTTTCCCCTTTACATTGGTTGGATCCTCAGAAGGATTTACTAAGGACACCATCAAGAATGTGAAGAATGAGAGACATGGAAAGGTTTGGAAATAGTACCCACACTGATGAATCCATGGAGCCAATAAAATGTTGAAGCCCTCTATTATCATAATCTCCATTTTGTTCAAGGATCCATGCATCTCTTCTCTAAAACATAGCACTGGATCTGGAGTCAGGAAAGATCTGAGTTCAAATCTGGCCTTAGACACTAACTAGCTGTATAACCCTGTCTTAATCTCTGCCTGCTTTAGTTTGCTCATCTATGAAATGGTGGCAGTGGATAGAGTGGCACCATTCTACACCCTTCTACACATTCTTCACCCTTCTACATACTCTCAGTAATGGCGGCAGGCTCAGTGTCAGGAAGACTCCTCTTCCTGAGTTCAAATCTGGCCTTGGATACTTATGACCTGCCAGACCCTAGGCAAATCATTTAATCTCATTTGCCACAGTTCCCTCATCTGTAAAATGAGCTAGAAAAGGAAATGGCAAACCACTCCAATATCATTGCCAAGAAAATCCTAAGTGGGATCCTAAGGAATCAGACAGGACTGAACAACATAATAGCACTTAATTCCCAGAGTTGTTATGGGGATCATATTAGACAATATTTGTAAAGTGCTTTGCAAACCTTAAAGTGCTATATGAATGGTGTTAATATAGTTATATTATGCTGTATCCAGGCCTTAGTACATAGTATTGTGGGTTGTTGCAGCTGGCAAAATAAAGCAGAGGATGGCCAGCCTGCTGGTAACAAGCATCACTGAGGCTGCCCCTGGGACAACAGATGCCAATCATCATCAGGCAGAACTCCAAGCCTTCCTACCTTGGTAAGACCTGCCTGAGGTGTGAATAATCAGGGAGAACCACATCATAATGGAATAGAATAGGAAAACTTCAGAGGATAAAGCAGGAAATGGGTGGCTACAGGAACTAACACCAAATGCAATGCTCTTTCTAGGACCAGCCTGATAGCTGCATCCCTAAAGACAAGAAGAGCTTTGCTACCTGATATCTCCCCCTCACCTAGGTTGGGCACTCCCTCCAGAAAGCGGAAGCCTCAGAAGGCATTCCCTTATAGCAAACCTGGGGTCAGCCAGGATCCAACAGCCCTCCCACTGACTCCTAAACCCTCTCCTCCCCACCACCAGCTAGGATAAGCTCCTCCAGCGGGAATTTCAAAGTTCTAGATTTCACCTTTAATGTATTTCCTCAGCCAGATTCAAAGACTGTTATCTGCATGAAATGCTGCATTAGCATCAAAATGAGGGGAGCTCCCTCAATATTTAAAAGTGGCTCTGATGGGTTTGAAGGTAGCTGAAAGCTGAGAGAGGCATTAAGGAAATAAATGCGGCATTTGTATTCAAAAGAGCTTTCTTTTTTCATTTAAAGTCATTGATGTAAGAAGTGGTGCTTAAAGCCCTGCTTATAAAAGCAAGGGTACATCTGGGAGGCAGGATGGGGCTGTTTACTGGGGCTCAGAGAAAGGCAAACTCTACTTGGTAGATGGATCTTTGCAATGAGGTAGGGTGGGGGATTGGGAATAGAGAGAGAATGTCCCCCGGATTCAAGAAGGAAAGAAGGGCTTTGATCTGGAAGCTAACATAGGGATCCTTTAATTAGCCAGCCACCTTCACTTTGCAGAGGAATGAACAGTGACTAGCCCAAAGTCACACAGGTAGTGAGGATCAAAGTCAGGATTCAAACCTAGGTCTTCTAATTTCAAATCCAGGGCTTTCTCTCCACTGTATCACACTGCTAAACCTTCCCTCTCTACAAGCTCCCACCACCCATCTTGTGACTGTGGTGGGGAGTATGGGGAAGTCCTCCCCTTCAACTCCACCTCAGATCATTGATTTGGTTTGTAGTTGCTGGGACCCCCAAAATGTCAGGGTACAGGGAGGGTCCACCTGGAAAGAATTCAAGCACTCAAACCATCTTCCAGTCAAAGTGTCAAGGATGTAATGCCATAGTGCAGGCTAGATTCCTAGTGAATCTGATTGCTGGGAGTAAGATTGATACTTATATGCAAAAAAAAATTAAAAAGGAACAGTGAAAAGATCTGGATAGGATTAAGGAGTGGTAAATAGCCTGGAGTGGGTCATGGGAAATAGTGAAAGGATTTAAGTGGTCTCAGGTGGGTCAAGAGTCACGTTGAAATGCCTGTCAAGTATCTAGGTGGACTGGATTGGGCCAGATGCCTTGGGTGAGAGGTCAGTGATCTGGGCTGCTGAAGTGTGTGGGAAGATTTGGGGATTGGGTTACTTTGAAAGACATGGTCTTTTCCTTTTAAGGGTCCAGGTCTCATAACCCTATCACCATCCCATCCTAAAATATCTTCTCAACCTATCACAGTGTCTGAAAATAACTCATTCCAAGTTTCAGTTCTTTGACTTACTGAGAACATCATTACATGAGGCCATCCCTGATGGCCTCCTTCAACTTCTCTCCAAGCTTCTTGACATTATCACACATTCCTCCCCTCCTGCTTTCCTTTTTCAAAGGAATAATTATCCTTACTCCAAGTCTCTATCAGTACAGGGCAGCTACATGGCACAGCAGATAGAACAGTGGACTTGGAATCAGGAAGACTCATCTTCTTGAGTTCAAATATGACGTATTAGCCATGTAACCCTGGTCAAGTCACTTAACCCTGTTTATCTCAGTTTCCTCATCTAAAAAACTGATGAAATTAACTGAAACCACAAACCAGCTTCCATCTTCCCAAACACACACTTAAAAACTCTTTCCTTGAACCATCTTAGCATCTAAAAGCCAGCATATGCTACAAAGAAAAGGGCCCTGAGCGTTATGAGGTCTGGGTTCAAGTCTCAAGTCTGATCTTTCCCTTTTCTAAGCCTCAGTTCCTTCACAGGTTTGGACTAGATGATCTCAGATTTCTTCTGGTTCTAAGTCCATGTTACTAAATTATGCCTGCTATGCCATCTTTTTCTTCCCCTTCAATCCAAACTTGTTTCAAAAAATTGTTTTCCCCTCCCCCGACTCCTCTACAAAGGTGAGGGTCTATAGGTGTAAAATAGTGCAAATTATGTCTAATTTTTCAATGTATTGAATTGTTTTGCTAATTTTTCTTTCAAAAAGAAAAACAAAAATACATAAGGGATAGGGGAAGAGAGAGGGATACAGGAGTAAATCTAAGAAATGTAAAACAAAAAACATCAAAGTCTTTTTTTTTTAAGAAAAAGCTGTCTGCATCCAATGCCTCCACTTCCTCATGATTCTCTTCTCAGCTCCTTGAGACCAGGTTTCCTTTATTGATATTTGACCGAAACTATCCTCTCACAAGTCACCAGTGGCCTCCCATACCCAAAAACAGCAGCTCTTTTTTTTTTTGTTACAGTTATCCTCCTTGACTTCCAAAGCACTGATACTGTTGACCACACCCTTCCCTTAGATATTCATGCCCACTTCACCATCACAGTCTTCACAACACTGCTGGTTCTCTTACCTCTCCAACTGTTCCATCTCTGACACCTTACTCCTTTCTACAATCCCTAAAATAGATACTTCCTCAGCTTCTCTTTTCCCTATTCTCTCTATCTTCTCTGTCTTGGCAATCTCACTCTCTTCCATGGCATGCTTCTCTCTTCAACATCTTCTTACCAGCCCCCAACCCTCATTACCACCTATCTGATTTTTGTAGGAGCACATTAGCCCATTAGTCATCCCAACTCCATTCTCTGTTTCTCTTCAATTCATCTTTGATTCCCTTGCCAAAATGATCTGGTCAACTTAACCCTATGATCAAAACCCTCCAGAGGTGTCCTATTGCCCATGGAGTAAACTTCAAACCTCCATTGCCTAGCATTCAATTTGGTGCCACCTAAAGGCAGAAAGCAGAAAATGAAGAGTCTGAAGATCTTATCTGGAAGTCACCTCCCCCACTTTAGTACCTTCCAGCTCTCAGTTTCTGATCTTATGCCCCACATTTACTCCCTTCACCAGACTCTGTAATTCAGCCATATAGGCTACTTACTGGCTTATTGAAGAGTATAAGAATATAGATACCTCTGGGATGGGATTCATATTTTAATCTAATGAAGCAGATCATAGGAACATAGACTCAAAGCTGGAAGGGAATTTAAAGACCACCAAGCCCAACTCCCTCCCCCCCATTTTATAGATGAAATGACTTGCCCATAGTCACATGATATCAGCTATGGCCTTTTGAAAGGGGCCCTGGGGAACACCACCCAGAATAGGTCTTTGAGGGGTGGAGACCAGTAAAGGGGAAGATGTAGAAAGGAAAAAGTCACCAAAACAAACTTCCCTTCCTAGGCATCCTACAAGTGGTCATACAATCACTCTGCCTGAAGACCTCCAGAGACCAAAAACTCGTTTACCTACATCCCATTGTTCTACCTCACTAATTGTTAAAAAGCTAAACTCTGCTTCTTCATAATAATATCCACTTTGTGAGTCTCACTCTGCCTTCTGCCCTCCTAGCATTATAAATCCTGCCCAGGACTCCTCCTCCCTGACCTCTTCTAATCATTTGACTCTGGAGCTAAATAACATCTGGATCCCAGACCCCAGAGTCCAGAAAATAAAGACTGACTGGTGTGCTATTTGCATAGCACTTTCTTCTCCCTTAGACACACACACACACACACACACACACACACACACACACACACACACACACCTGAGGTTCCTGAGGCACAGTTGGGAAGTCAGAAAAGTCTAGCTCCTTTGTCATCCACCAATATCTTCCTCTGCATTTGCTCTGGAATTCACTGCCTATCCCCACCAAGTCTTTCTTCCAATTTCCATCACCACCACCACCACCACCACCACCATCATCATCATCATCATCATCATTATCATCACTAGCATTTTATAGCACTTTAAGGCTTGCAAAATACTTTACATATAGTAATTTATTTAATCTTCATAACAACTCTTGAAGGAGGTGCTATAATTATGCTGTGGCTGGAGAGGAAACCCCAAAACCAAAAAGGGTTTGAGAAAGAACTTTGTTAAGTTGATTTGGCAAAGGAGAGGGCTAAGAGAAGGAATGTCTCCCTCCTGAGTTTCTGCTTCACAATGCATTGTATTCAAGCAAGAACAATTTATTTGAGATCTACATCAGCAGTAAGTATAAACATTCAATAAAATTAGGGCAAAGCCAAGACACAAGCTATTGGGGAACCAAAATACAGACTTTGGATAGACCCAATCATTCCTCACAGTGGCCTCCATGGGGCATCTCTGAAGTAAATGTGACCTCTATGGTAAGCCTTGGGGTAGATACATAAAGTTAGGTTCAAACAATATTAGTAAATAATAAAGTATTTTAACCACAATCCCTATTTCAAAGATAAATGACTTGCCTAGGGTCACACAGCTTGTGAGTTTCTAAGGCTGGATTAGAACTCATGTCTTCCTTGCTCAATCTACCCATTGATGAACCAGATTTCCTGTGAGAACTCATGTGTGTTTAGTGCTGTGCTAGATGCTATAGGCAACAAAAAAAGGTGATGGTGGTGTTCCCCATTTGCTACCTGCCTGTAGGGCATATTTCAAGTCTTGCTAGGTATTCATGGTGTTCTGGGACCTTGTATGAGGTGTAGGTAGAGAAAAAAAAACCAAGAGTTGAATCCATAGTTCACAGGAGATGGAATATTTGGGGTGGATGAATGCAGTTATTCTAACTGAATTCTACACTGGATGGGAGTCAGTATAAGTCAGATAGTTTAATGGAGTCTCAGGTATTCCTTCTGAAATCAGGTCATGTGTTCTGTCTGAATTTATAGTGACCATAAGATCATGGATACTATGATCCTAGAGAGGACCTTAGGTTATTGAGTTCAATCTTCTCAATACACAGATAAGGAAACTAAAGCACAGAGAAGTAAAGTCACTTACCCAGGGTCACAGAGCTAATAAATATCTGAGATGGAATTTGAACCCAGGATTTCCTGGCTACATGTAGAAAAATGAATTTTAATCTGTCCCTAGAAGACATGGTAATAACTGGAAGCATAAAACAGAATATAAGGCATTAAACCTGGAAGTGTCCTTAGAATGAGAACAGTTATAATCCATGACCCAGCACCCCTAGTCTGGATTTATAGAAAATGGGTCCAATGTAGGAGACAGGATATAGGGGGAAGGATTTAAGAAATCACTAACTCTTTGGTTTATTATGCCCCCACCCTGAATTTACTCTTAGAAAAATCTCAGTATAATTCATATATGGGATTACACAGATATGGATAGGTAAAAGCTATCTGCCGTCCACCCCTGAACCCTGACCCTATGCATGCTTTCAAGCTACTAATAATATCAGGCAAATGGCAGCCTTTATTTCACCCAACAGAGCATTCAGAAAATGCATCAAGGACTCACAAAAAACAGTGTGATTCATTTACCTCTATGGTGATCCTTACTTTCCAACAGGGTTCTAAAGTCTTCTATTCTCAGTGCTGCTTCATCTGCTCACTGCAGGAATTTTTGCTGACTGTATACCCAGGAACTTAGTTGGCTCAATAGATAGAGTGTTAGACCTAGAATCAGGAAGATCTGAGTTCAAATCCAGCCTCAGACACTTACCAGGTATGTGACTCTAGGTAAGTCATTTTAACCTCTGTCTACTTCAATGTCTCCATCTGTGAAATGGTGTAATGTTAATGAGATTTAAGATCTTCCCAGACCATTAACAGGCCTCATATGGAGTCCATTAAGGGAGGCTTGCTTGCAGGAAGATTTTCACACCTTTTACTCATTTCTAATTAGGCACTGAGTCAAAAGAAGTGTGATGCCTTCTAGCACTGAGAGGTGTATATATACTCTGAGTTGGTATTTTGCTTTGAGGGCTCAATTTTGAGAAGGATCTTGTAATTCCTTGTTTGAGATTCAGAGTAGCCATATGTTCAGAGCTCCCTGCCTGCTCAGATGTAAAGGCTCTCTTGATCCAGGGATGTATGTAGAGTGTATAGTCAATTCAGGCAGTCAGAGTCCTGTCTATTGGTCTTTATTTCTCTGCTTGTATTTTCTCTTTGTATTTTCTCTGAAGTTTAGGGTGATAACTTTTCTCTGAACTAGTGGATGTAATTAAAAAAAATATTGTTGACCCCTTAAACAGCTATCTTTCCAAGTAAAGCAGTTCTAAGAACTTGTGCTAGCAGCCATCCTGGGTATGCCAGTGTGGTTGCTGCTACAATTGGGGATAATAATAGCACTTACACAAGGATCAAATGGGATAATATTTGTAAAGTGCTTAATACAATGCCTGGCATGCAGTAAGCACTAAATAAATGTTTACTTATTTCCCATGCCTGAAACTAATTAACTTTCTCTTTCTCTTTCTCTCTCTCTCTCCTCTCTCTCTCTCTCTCTCTCTCTGTCTCTCTCTCTCTCTCTCTTTCTCTTTCTCCACTTTCTGACTTCCCTGGCTTCCTTCAAGTTTTAGCTAAAAAGCTTACCTTCTACAGGAAGTATTTCCCAATCCTCTTTGTTGATACTTTCTAATTTATCATATAGATATATATGGTTATAGATATGGATATATATCTTAGCCATATGTTATCACTGGCATGTTGCTCCCCCATTAACTGTGATCTCCTTGAGAGCAGGGAATATCTTTGGCCTTTCTTTATTCCCTCAGTAGGGCAGCTAGATGGTAGAGTAGATGGAGCACAAGGCTGAGAATCAGGAGGACTCACCTTCAGAAGTTCAAATCCAGCCTTAGACACTTACTGGCTGTGTGACCCTGGGCAAGTCACTTAACCCTGTCTGCCTCAGTTCCTCATCTATAAAATGACCTTGAGGAGGAAATAGCAAACCACTCCAGTATCTTTGCCAAGAAAACACCAAATCAGGTCATGGAGAGTCAGACAAAACTGAAACAACTCAACAACAATATCATCAGTGCTTGGCACAATGTCTGGCCCAAAGTAGGTGATTAATGTTTACTAACTGACTAAATGGAGCTATGAAAGGAACTGAACCTAACTTGCCACCAGGGCCACCCCCCCCCCTCCCCCGCAATGTAGACCTCCCAAGAATCAAAATGCCTCACTGGGATTTGAACTCCCTTTGGAAGGTAAATGGATTTGATGCTATTAGACAAGCAACACCCTGACATTTTGATGAGTTCCTTTTTCACCCTACAGGGACCCATACACTCAAGTGTATGGCACTACTTGGAGCTTAAAATATCACAGAAATGAAATGGCTTTGGGGCTACCAGACAGGCAACACACCTTCTCATCAGACATAGCTAGGACAGGAGTATACAAAGCTGACTGTGTGTCCCTCCTCCCTTACTCAAGGTTACTGGTGAAATCCCAGACTCTCCAGCCCTCCCTGTACACATACACTTGTCCTCTCTCTCTCCCTTCCTCTGTCTGTTTCTTTGTCTGTTTTATTCTAAGACTCTCTGCTTGATTCTGTTTGTCTCTGTTTCTTTGTCTTTCTGATTTCTCAGTCTGTCTCTCCATCTGATTCTGTTTGTCTCTTTGTATATCAGATAGATTCTCAGCCTGTCTCTCTATCTTTGTGTGTCTCTGTCTCTGTGTCTATCTGTCTCTCCCTCCCTTTCTCTCTCTCTTTCTCTCTGTGTCTCTCTGTCTCCCCTTATCTCTCTAAGGATTATTGGTATGAGTTTCCCAACACTAACCTGTGTTTCTCTTTGTTTCTGACTGTTGACAGGGGCCGTGTCCCTGACCCAGATACCTACCCTCTCACCACTGCCTTTGGCCCTTTCCCCTTGCAGACTCAAGTCATGTGATGAGTCAGTCCTCCCCAAGCCAAGTCCCTGACCTTCTGCCAGTACAGATTTAGAGGGTTTAACCACTTCTTTGTTCAGTGGGAAAGTGATGGATTTGAGAAAGCTTAAGTGGGGCACATAGAACTCTTGGAAGAGTAGTGGAACCTGGGAGTAGGCAGAATTGTTTTACTGTAGTGTCAATACTGAGAATTCTAGGTGAGGCCTTGCGGGGGCCGCGGCGGGGGGTGGGGGGGAGGGTTGATCCTTCGACCTCTACACCCTTTATTCCTTCTGGGGAAGCTAGTTGGTAATCATATCATATGGGTGCTTCCAGCTCCTCTCTCCTCCTGTCAATCAATGCAATGCCTTCCCTCCTCCTGGAAGTCTTCCAATATTGATTGTATTAGTGCTCCAGTTTTTGTACCCTCTGAACCCCAGTTTCCTCCTTTGTCAAAAGAGGGTGTTGGACCCAAGGTCTCTTTCAGCCCTAAATCCTATGAAAAGTTCTCCAACACGGGCATGTGCACACCTCACCAGAATTATGCACAGCTCCCCCCAGCCTCCTTTTCTCCACCTCCCCCCCCCCCACAGTGTCCCTCCTCTTCTTTGCCAGGGATTGGCTGATTGTTGGCTCTGACAGCCTCCAGCTCTTTGGGAAGCACAGCAGAGAAAGGTTGGCAGGAGCAGCCAGGATGTTTTGCTTTCTCTAGAACTGGTGTGAAATGTTAAGTAACCCGTGGGCAGCCCCAGGAGGGGTGGAAAGTGGGGCTAGAAATTGGAGGCTGCCTGGGAAAGAAAAGGGGAATTTAGCCCAGTTTCAAGGGCAGCAGATCAGTCCCCTGCAGAGCCCTGAACCTGACTCGTGCCCACCCGGTAGCCTTGGAGGTCCCAGCAAGGGCAGGAGTGGGGGGAAGGGAAGGCTGCTGTCCTGTCCTTTCCTTACCTTTCTCTGAGTCTTAAGCAACCTCAGCCTATACTGATAAGACAAGGGCTGTGAGATCCTACACAGAATGCTCTCTCCCTGCTGAACTCTGCCATCTAGCCAAACTGACCCTCTTTTTATTCCTCACACTTGATACTCCATTTCCCATCTCCCTGCTTTTGATCTCTCAGTAGTAGATGCCAGGAGTGCATTTTTTCCTTACTTCTACCCCATAGAGATCCCTTCTTCCTTTACATGCCAACTACCTCAAGAACTAGGAGCTAGGAGGACAATTAATACGATAGCATGATTCTAAAGATTAAACAACTTTTAATGACTTAGGAACTCTGATCCAGTGCAATGACCAACCGGGATTCCAGAGAACTCGTGATGAAACATGTTACCAGCCTCCTGGTATGTATGTATGCATGTATGCATATACGTACCTATGTACATGTATATGTGCATGTATGGTTATGCATAAGTATATATACATGTATCATATGCATATATTATACACCTGTAGTATATGTATGGATATATGCATATATACGTATATGTGTGTGTGCGCACTCTCTTGTGGAGTGTGTATTGCCAAGGTGAGAATTAGTTTTGCTTGACTATGTATGTTTATAATAGGATTTTGTTTTTCCTTCTTTCTCATTTGGGGAGGTGAATTTTTGTTCATTGAAAATACTCATAATAATAACAATAATAATAGTTAACATTTATATGGTGCCTACTATGTGCCAGGAACTTTCCAAAGCATTTTACAATTATTATGATCTCATTTGATCCTCACAGGAATCCTGGGAGATAGGTGCAGTTTATGATCCCCATTTTACAGATTAAGAAACTGAGGTAGGAATTAAATGACTTACCCAGAGTCACATGGCTAGTAAGAGAAAATTGAATTTTTTAAAAAGATGCAAACACAATTCCTGAGAGCTGCTTCCCTACCATGAGTATCCTCCCCCTCAAATTATCTTTTATTTAACTGCTTGGTATTTATTAACTTTATGTGTATGTGCTTTTTTTCTCCCCATTAGAAAAGAAGCAGAGATTTTTTATCTTTCTTTGTACTAACTTTGTACTAACACTGTGCTAGGCACATGAGAAGCACTTAATGAATACTCATTGATTAAATTGCAGCAGAAATTAAACTGACCAGTTAGGCGGTACAATGGTCTCCACTGTCTACATCTCTCTTTGCCCTCCCCCCTACAGCCACTTTACCCTAGACTAAGGAACTTGAGGGCCTTTCTGCTCCCTATAAACTCATTCCCCTGAGGGATGAAGGACTGGTTAAGCTGACCTCTCAGCAAAGATTACTGCATAAAAGAACCTTGGAGAGGACATTGCTGAACCTAAAGGAAGAAGCATTAATGGGAGAATTTCAGGCACCATGACAAGCTGATGCAGAGGATTAGACAGGGGAAACAGAGACACTTCCTTGCAATTTGACTGTGGCCACTGATGAATTCTTCCACCTCTTTGCCCCATGTATATTCCCTTAATGCTGCCTGGTACCACTTAGCTTTAATCAAACAGTTTCCATTAGAATCAATAACCTCAATTGCTTACAAAGCCTGGAAGAGTACCCTTATAAAAAAACTATCTCATCTCACTCCTTCAGCTGAGAGAAGACACAGATCATTCCATTTCCCTTTTCATCTCTCTTCAAATCTAGGTCATGGAATTCTGGAACCTTTGAGTTGGAAAGGACCTTAGAGACCAGCTGATCCAACCTCCCCTCCCCCAAATCACCCAGTAAACCTTCCTACAGTATCCAACAGATTGGGTCATCCAGTCGCTGTTAAAATGTCCCTGATGAGACAGCGTAGAACACTGAAAAGCACCCACACTCCAAAATCGGAGGACCTGCCTTCATATCCCACACCTGATACCCACTACTTAGGTGACGTTAGACAAGTCACTTACCCTTTCTAGGTCTCAATTTCTTATAAGGAAATAAGGAAAGTTATCATATATGACCTTTGAAATTCCCTCCCAGTTCTGCTTTCATGAATCTGGTGACAGCGAATTCATCATCTCAGGAGACTGCTCATTCTACTTTGGGACAGCTCTAATTGTTAGAACAGTTTTCCTCAAATCGAGCTGAAGCTAGCCTTCCTATATCTTTGATCTCTTGTTCTGTTACTAAACTGTGGCTACCAGAACTTTGTCCAGGGTGCCACCAGATGGGGAGCTAGGGTCAACTCTTTTCATCCCTTACTTTGCTCCTTTCTATATCCCAACTTTCCAGGCTAGTGAATCAGGTATTCTATCTCCCATTTATAGGCTAATGTCCCCAGCTCTTCTCCCTCTCCCTCTCCCTCTCTCTCCTTCTCCCTCCCTCCTTCCCCTCCCCCCCCACTCTTTCTCTCTCTCTCTGTCTTTCCCTCCCCAAAATGGAGGGTGTATTTCTTACCACATATCCCAGATGTGGTTATGGCACTTTGCTTCTCAATGCAAAAATTCTGTATTATAGCTCTATATGATGTTGCTGCTAGGCCTTGAGGCAAAGAAGGGTTTTATAATTCCCCCATATGGTTAAAAGGATAGACATAGAGATATCCCTACTTACATCCATGGTTCTCAACTTAGGCAGACCTGTCTTATAAGTGCAAGGTAATAGTTGTAAAGGGAACAGCCCCACTATGTAGAGATTTGGGCCTTAAATACGTTATATCTCTCGAGCAGCAGTTATTTGTTTTACCAATAAACAAGGTCCCTTCTCTTCCTCAGTCCCTGCCCTCTAGTTTAGAGGAAAAGATGATTTCAGTTCTTTCCACCAAAACCCTCCCTTTCTTGAAATATCCCTATTATTATCAATGGTAGCGCCATCCTCCTATCCTAGTCCCCCAGACTTCAAACCTAGGAGTCACCCAATCAGTTTTCCTAAAGAGCTCATCTGATCATATCACCCCACTCCCACTCAAGAAATTTCAATGGCTCCCTACAACCTCCAAGATAAAATACAAAGTCCTTGTAGCCTAACCCTTCCTTCCCATCTCTCAAACTCTTCTTCCACTGCACATCCCTCCCTCACAACATTATTCTATTCAGTTCCACTGGCATCCTTGCTATTTCACCAACAAAACTCTCCATCTCAACTCTGGGTATTTCCACTGGCTTTCCCTCCGTGCTTGGAATGCTCCCTCCTCATTTCTACCTCCTTCATCCCTGGGGCTTCCTTCAAGTCCCATCTAAAATCTCCCCTTTTAAAGTAAGCTTTTCCCAAGCCCTCTTAATTCTAGATCCTACCCTCTTCGGACTATTTCCTATTTATTCTATGTATAGTCCGTCCTTATTTGTTTGTATGTTTTCCACTCCATTGAATTATCATCTCCTTGTGGACAGGGACTATTTTTTGCCTTTCTTGGTATCCCCAGTGCTTAGCAGAGTGGCCAGCATTTAGAGGGGACTTAATGAATGCTTGTTGACTATTGAGAGCTCCAGATCTGGAGAAATGCAAATCTGAGTTCAAATCCAGCTTCATACACTTAATAGTTGTCCAAAACTGGGTAATCATGAACCTTTCAGCCTCAGTCTCTTCATCTGTAAAGTGGGGGACATAATAGAACCTACTTCCCAGGGTCATTGTGAGAATAAAATGAGATAAAATTCATAAAACACTTTGTAAATCTTAAAGGGCTTAAATGCACCCTCCATCATCACCATCGTCACCCAAGTGAATATCGGATAGAAATCAGAGAAGTTATACAGATTAGAATATGCTAGAAAATATACAAATGTGAGTGAGCTCTTTAGATGAGATAAAATGGAGATTTCCACTGAGGAGAATTCTCCAAATTCCCAAAACACTCTCTAGGACACAACATGGAAATCAGAGGCATGTTGAGGTACCAACTTCCACTATGTACCTCCAAGAAAGCCTTTCTCTTTTTCCTCCATGGTGTAGATCCTGAAGAGAACCTGAAACTATGAGTGCCTCTCTCAAAGAAGGATGAAAAAGGTTTCTCCTCTCCCAACAGTCTCATGCCAACTCTGCCTGTTAAGAGTCCACAGCATGGCACCAGAATTCTCTTCAGCAAATAGCTGAGGTTCATGCAAAAACATTTTTTGAGCCAACACAAAATACTGTTGACTCATACTGAGCTTGTGGCCCTCCCAGAACACCCAGTCTTTTTCTCTGGTCCTATTGCTAAGCCAGGTCTCCCCCTGTGCTTATATAATTGACTTTTTAAACCTAGACTCCAGATGCTACACTTATCACTGTCAAATTACCTCTTCATTTGTGTCCATTGTCCTAGCCTGTTGAAGTCTTCTTGGGGTCCCATTCTGTCACCCAGTGACTTCTGGTTCCCCTAGTCCCTGTCTGACTAAGGCAGTGCTGAGCAACACAAAAATCTCTTCTAGGGAGAGAGGGTCTCCCAAATTTGTCTTTATTTTTCAACTCTGGTATCTTCTGAATAATCAGCCTGCTGAAGAATCACCTTGTGTAATGACATCAGCATGAGACTTAGGGGAAGGGGGGAGAAACAGGCATGGAGATAATTTGATCCAGGAAGGAGTCAAGCTCAAATCACTGGAATTATTGGAGAAACCTGAAAGAAAGGAGAGAGGGTTAATCTCCCCTGAGTAGCATGAATCACTGCAGTCTCCAAGTCCAAGGCTCTTGCTCCCTTCCCCAGTGTCTGATCCTGCTCGACCAAGATAAGAACCCTACAAAAACCCCGGACTTTATTGGTGGCAGTGTCTTATTATCTCTGGGGCCCCATCAAGGTGTGCCCAATTCCCCCGGGCTTCAGGAGACACAAGGGACACATTTTCTACCACTCTCCCTGACTGCCCTTCATATGTTAAGTACACCCTCTCCATAAAGCTGGCTTGTTTTATTTCATGTTTCTTTGTACTAGAAACCCATGCCCCAAACTTTCCTGGGTCTGTATGAAGACATGGGTTTTAAGGAAAAGAATTAGAACAACAGCTGACAATTAATATGAGGTTTTAAATTTTACAAACTATTTTCCTTGCATTATCCCCAATTTATATTTGAGGAAACTGCGGTGCAGGGTGCTAAAGTGTCTGACCTTAATTAAATCATCTCTCTCAAACTTTCTGGATTTATCCTTCCCTGTTCCTATTATTAAACCACTTCGGTCATAGATCTTGAGTTGAAAGAGACCTCGAGTGTAGACCAATCCTCCTCATTTTACAAATGAGGAAACTGAGGCCCACAGAGAGTTCAGTGGCTTGCCCAAGATGACACAAGTAGTAATAGTACTTGGGAGAAATGAGTCCAGAGCCTTATCATTCCAAATCCAAACACTTTCCACTGCACTATGTGGATATCCAAGGCTCAGGAAGCATTAAAAATAACCAACAATAATAACTAGCATTTATGTAGTACTTTGTGATTTGCATAGTGTTTTGCATATATTACTTCATTTTATCCTCACAATAACCTTGCAAGGCAGTAGCTATTGTCATTCCCATTTCACAGAGGAGAAAGATGAGGCCCATAGAGATTAATTGCCTTGCCAAAAGTCACACAATTAGTGAATCTCTGAGGCAGGATTATAACCAGGTTCTTCCTGGCTCCAAATTTAGCGCTCTGTCCTCTACCATAACTAGCTGTCTATAGAAGGACCAGGAGAGGCAGGTAGTACAATGAGGAAATTGGTGCCCCTTCCCCCACACACACTGGGGAGAAAGGCCAGGGTTTTGTGACCAAGGTCAGGACCTCAGACAGCTCAGCTCAGTCCAGGCAGGAGGCAACCACTGAGGGGGAGCTTCCAGGTGGGACTCTCTGGACCAGAGAATGGGAGTGGTGGTGAAGGGAGAATGTTTATAAAGAAATTATTTAAGGTTCAGTAACCCATGTCAGCAGAGAGATAGCTTAGCCACAAGCTGTTGTTTTCTGTGGAGCTACTATGAAGGCATAAATCTTGCTAATAAACGCTAAGGAAACAGTTTGATTTACATATCTGGAATGTGGCACTTGGGAAGGATAAACTGTATTCCATATAAATGGCTGACATAAATGAGAACTCAGGATGGAGATGAGGTTTCCTGAGCTTCATAATTCTGTGGCCACAGCAGGCTGGAGGCCGGGGGAGACCAATAGGAAGACCCTGGGAGCTAGCCTTTCCAAAGGCACTGGGCCAACCCTTAACCAACCAATCAACAAGCACCTTTTGCCACCTTCTGGGAATCCAGATCTCTGCTTGGCTACAAAACAAAACAGAGTTCCCAGACTGGCTGAAGAAGTAGGTTTCACACAGGTCATTTATGGTACCAATATAAGACCTTAGCTTGACTAGGTCTTAAGTGTCTGAGAAAGGAGAGATTCCAGACTGCTAAGCAGTCCAGGAGGTTCCTTATAGGAAGAAGTCCTTTCCCAGACCTCTGAAGCATCTTACCTTTCTTCATTTCCCCTGATGCTGGGTATCATCTTGTTTCTCATAGGGAAATCTGAGGCAATGAGAATGGATCATCATCACTCCAGCTGAAGCCTTCATTACCATTTGCCCTGATGGCTACTATCACCTCTTGATTATTCTCTCTCCCTCAGATCTTTTCCCTCTCGAATCTCTCAACCACACAGGTACCTAGGTGATTTTCTTAAAATACAGGTTACCCCTCTGATATACAAACTCCTATTGTTCCTTATGACCTCCAGGATCAAACACAATCTCCTCTTGGTGGCATTTAAAGTCTTTCCCCACCCACTTTTCCAGTCCTATTATAAGTGACTTGCCTTCACACAATCTATATTTCAGTCAAATTGGCCTAATTTCTGTTCCTCATGTACAACACAACATCTTCCACCTCAGGGAATTTGCACAGGCTGTCCCCGTGCCTAGAATGCCCCCCTTCCCAGCCTCCACCTCTTAACTTCCTTCAAAGCTCAGCTCCAGGGATACCTTCTACATGAAACCTTTCTTGATTCCTATAATAATCCTTTTGTCTCCCACCCACCTCACTCCCAAAATAGTTTCTATTTATTTTCTATATATTGTGTTCATTCTTATACATGTGTTTTGTCTTTCCTGAGAAAATGTAAGTTACTTGAGGAAAGAGACAATTTTTGCTCTGTCTTTGTGCCCATAGAACCTAGCTCAGCACCTGGAACATAGTGGCACTTTACAAATGCTTATTGATTGATTCACTAACATAAAAAAGCAAGGGTTAGTTAGGGCAGCTAGGTGATGCAGAGGATAGAGCACTAAGCCTGGAGTTAGGATGACTCATCTTCCTGAGTTCAAATTTGACCTCAGACACTTAATAACTTCATGACCCGGGGCAAGTCACTTAACCCTGTTTGCCTCAGTTTTCTCATCTATAAAATAAGCTGGAGAAGGAAATGGCAAATCATTCCGGTATCTTTTGCCAAGAAGACCCAAATGGGGTCACAGAGAATTGGACATGGCTGAAACAATTAAGAAAGTCATTTACCTCTGTCTGCCTCAGTTTCCTCAACTGTAAAATGGGGATCATAATAGCACCTACCTCCTAGGGTTGTTGTGAAGATCAAATGAAATAATATTTCAAAGCCCTTAATATAGTACCAGGCACATAGTAGGCATTATATAAATATTTATTATTATAGCAAATGAAAATATAATTATGTTCTAATAAAATTATAACCAATTACAGTAACTATTATAGTATAATAAACACAACTAATTATAATAATTATTCTATTCTAATACAATTGTAACAATTATGTTCTAATACAATTATAATAATTATATCATAATAAACATAACTAATTATAATAAAATTATTCTATTCTGATGAAATTATAATTATTAAGTAATAATAAATTATAAAAATTATTATATCCTAATAAAATTATAATAATTATTCTATCAATCTCTAACTTGTAGCATTTGCTGATTTCCAAGGTATAAATGCTCATACTGGAAATTCAGTAAGTTGACTCCAGTATACCCCCTGATATTGGTAAAAGCACTAGATTTGGAATGAAAGGCTCTGAGTTCAAATCTCTTCTCTGCTCCTTACTAGCTATGTGACCCTGAGCAGGTCCTTTCCCCTCTTTGAGACTCTGTTTCCTCATCTGTATAAATTCAGTAGCAGCAATAGACATTCTCTAAGTGTCTGGATTCCTCTGTCTCTACTGTTCTTGTACTGCCTCTTCTTAAAGACTTGCTATCCTCTTCAGCTCCTTCCTAGCTCTGCCCATCCCTCTGGCCTGACAAGAGCCCCTCAGTCCCACCCCTGCTTTGATTGGTGGAAAACAGAAATTTCCCCTTGTAGCTCTCCCCAGCCTTCCTGTGCCCAAATATCTCTGTTGCTCTGATTTTCTTAAAAGCTCAAATTGTTAGGGATGCATGCTGTTCAGCAAACAGTATTTCAGGGCAAGCTAAATGAATGACCCTCAGGCAGCCAGGAAGGAGCCTGGTCCCAGTTTCACGTGCCAAGTACCCTCCAAATCACTGTGTTTGCAAGAACAAAAACAGAAAAGTGTTTCTAAAAATCTGGTGATTCATGGCTGGTCTCTGATAAAGCAGACCATCTGGGATAATGGGATTTGGTCTTTGACCTGTGCCCAAGAATAGAAGCTACCTTCTCCCTGGACAGAAGCCAGATTTGGGAGTTGCTGCCAAAGCTGATTCTAACCAAAGAGAAGGGCCTATGGGTCATCTCACTCCTCACCAGAGGGAGAGGGAACAGGGACTTTGGAGGTCTTCTAGCCCAACCCCTTCATTTTTCAGATGAGGAAACTGAGGTAAAGGAAAAAATGATTTGCCCAAGGTCACACTCTCAGTAAGTGGCAGAGGAGGGTTTTGAACTCACTTCCTGAGACGAAGACCTACCTCTGGCATGTCCTAGTTGTATAATCCTTGGCAAGTTCACCCAAACTCTAAGTGCTCTTTCTAGGCAACTCTCTAAACTCATAAGGTGTAAACAATGTGTCAATCCCTAGTAGTGTGAGGCCTTCCCTTTGCAGAGAGTCCCCTTTGCCAGTGAAATCGCATACACTATTCCCACTGTGTGTCAGGTACTGTGCTAAACCCCAGAGTTCCATAAATTAAACCATTAGGGCATCTAGAGTCAGAGTCCTGGTTTTAGTTGTGACTTCCTTCTTGGTTTCTGGATTCCTTGGTTCTTATTCCTGCTCTCTGGATCTCCCTTTTCAGCCCCATTCTTCTGAATACCACACAGTCTGACTTTTGACCTCATCCTTTGCCCAAAACTGCTCTTCCTAAAGTTGCTAATGATCTCTTAATTGCCAAATCTAATGGCCTTTTCTCAATCCTATCTTTCTTGACCTCTCTAAAGCCTTTGACACTGTTGATCACCCTCTTCTCTGGAGCACTCTCCTATCCAGGTTTTCATGATGTTGTTCTCTCCTATTTCTCCTCCCACCTGCCTGACCCGTTCCCTCTCTGTCCCCGTTGCTGGATTTTTCATCCACTTATACCTGCTAACTATGGCCATCCCCAACCCTCTTCTCTTCTCTCTCTATATGATCTCATTTGGTCATTTCATCAGTTCACATGGATTCAATTATCATCTTTATGGAAATGATTCTCAGATCTATTTATTCAACCCTAACCTCTTCCTGACCTCCAGTCTCACATTCCCGGTTGCCTATTGGACACCTCAAATTGGACATCCCTTAGGCATTTCAAATTCAAGATGTCCAAAACAGAACTCATTATCTTTCTCCTCAAACCTGCCCCTCTTCTGACCTTTCCTATTACCATCTAGGACACCATCACCTTCCCAGTCACTCAGTCTCATAATTTTAATGTCCCCCCTACTTCTCATTTCTCTTCACTCCCCCATGTCCAATCTGCTGCCAAAACTTGTCATTTCTACTTTCCCAGCGTCTCTCATATGCATTCCCTTTTCTCTAGTCATGCAAGTACCACACTAGCACAGGCTCCCATCACCTTCCACCTGGACTGCTGAAATAGCCTGTTTGTTAGTGTCCCTGACTCAAGCTTCTCTCCATTCTAGTCCAGTGTTGTTATTCAGACATTTTTAGCTGTATTTGGCTCTTTGTGACCCCATTGGGGGTTTTCTTGGCAAGGATACTGGAGTAGTTTGCCATTTCCTTCTCCAGATCACTTTCCAAATGAGGAAACTGAGGCAAACAGGGTTAAGTGATTTGCCCAGGGTCACACAGCTAGTAAGTGTCTGAGGCTGGATTTGAACTCAGGTCATCCTGACTTCAGGTCTAATACTCAATCTACTGGGCTACCTTGAGAACCTTGATGGGGTGCCTCCACCTCAAATTAGCACCTTCATTGAGTCTTAGGGATTAGAGCCCCTCTTGTTCTTTCCCTCTCTCCATCTTCTTTTTTTTCCTCTGGAACACTGAGCTGGGTTATACAAATTACCCCAGGACTTCTTGAAAGATGCCCAAAAAGGAGAGAAAGAGGCAGAACCAGATCCTCTTGGCTCTGATGACTGCTGAGGGAGAGGAAGTTTTTAGTAGTCCCCACATTATCATAATGTACTTAGCACATAGTGGGCACTTAATAAATATTTATTGGTTGGCTATAATGATATAGGAATATCATAAAAGTATAGCCTTTCCTCACTAAAGCTCTATTATTACCTAGGAGGAAGCCTGGTAGGGAAAGAGGACTGGATCTAGAGGAAGAAGATCTTGGTTTGAGTCTCTGCTACTTACTCTCTGCATAATCTTGGGTAGATCAACCCCCCTGTTATCTATAAACTAGAACTGACGGTATCAGAAGTATCCAGCTGCCCACCCTTGGGCAAGCAGCAACACAGTTCCTGAACGCAGGCAGGAGCAGATTCAAATGTAATTGGGAGATGTGTACCAAAATATATAAAAACACAATGTAACATAGATAATGTCACTTGGTGTTTTTCTAAGTCAATAGGTGGCTGCAGGGATCTCTTTCTATTTGGGTTAGATCTTTGAATCACAGATCATGTACTGAGAGTAGCCCATCTTGTTATTCTTTTCCCCTGGAAAGAATTTTGAATGATTCTGTTTTAAGCAGTACAACAGAGACATCAGGAGTCAACTAATCCAACCCTTTCTTTTGGCAAATGAGAAGTGAAAGATTTGCCAAAGAACAATAAATGGCACGACCAGGAACTATGATTTTCTGCTCCTAGAAACTTACCTTCTTGTACTTGGGAAACAAGCCGTGATGAAGCGAAATGATTAATGAATCTGAAGTCAGGAGACCTGGCCTTGAACCTTAATACATTAGAGAGAAAGGTGGGCTCCTGATTTCATTTCCATAAACCTCAATTGCCTCAACTGAGTAATGAGGAAAAGAGGAAATAGGTCCTCCCCCTCACAGGATTGTGGTCAGGAAGGCCAGGGCCTCTTGATAGGTCTCAAAATAGCCTCTTCTTTGGTCTTCCTGCCTCCAAATCATCCTCTTTGCAGCTTCCAAAGTGACATCCTAAAGCCCAGATCTGACCATATTCCCTTCCTGATCTAGAAGCTTCCATGGCTCCCCCCTGTCTCTAGGATAAAGTGCTACTCCTCTATTTGGTATTTAAAACCCTTCACAATCCAGCTCAGGCCTCTCTTTCCAGGCTGATTAAACATGAGTGTCCCTCACCCATTTCTCAGTGCCAACCCCAGCACTTGCTGGGCCCCCTACACCACAATCTACCTTGGGTCTGTGTGCACAGGCTTTCCCCATTCCTAGAATATGCTCCCCCTCTTTGGGCAGTATCAAGGCTTGACTCCTACAGGAAACTCATTCTCATCCTTCTCTCATTCAGCTTTATATTTGTTTCCCACCGGTTTGTCATTTCCTTCTCCAGCTCATTTGACAGATGAGGAAACAGAGGCAAACAGAGTTAAGTGACTTGCCTAGGATCACACAGCAAGTAAGCATCTGAGGCAGGATTTGAACTGCAAAGATCAATTTTCCTGATTCCAGGCCCGGCCCTCTGTGCACTATGGCGCCACCTGGTGGCATGATCAAAAAGTGAGCTATTTTCCTTTTTCTCTACCCTGGTTACTAGTGAAAATTTCTACACTTAACTGGTCACCAGTGATTGGATCTGGGGTAAGAAAAAGGCCATACCCAAAATCCCCAGAAGATTGTTTTTAGTTGACCACTGAATTATGGCAAATACCTGATTCTACTCAATCTGAGGGCTGTTGGGTTCTGGATTTTCAGAATTATAGACTCCAAAGTTGGAAGGAACTTTAGAAATCATCCTGTCTAACCCTCCCATTTCACAGATGTGGAAACAGAGGGAATAATTTCTCCAAGGTCATACAGATAGAAAAGAGCTGAACTGGCCCTGCAAACTTCTATAAAGTTCCAGAGCTCTCTCCACCACTCCAGCCTCCATTGGATTCAAATTAAACAGTAGAAAACAAATCTGAAAAATCAAGGCTCCATGTTGTTTGGCTACTAAATAGGGGATACATTCCTTATAGCTGAATCATTTACTGAGCTGTCCAAGGGGAAAGAAATCAGAGTTTTGATAGATTTCATGAAAGGGCATCCATTCAAGTGACAATATTTGTAAAGTCCTGGGGTGCTTAATAAATGGTTGTTCCTTCCCTCTACCCTCCCATCCAGAATCACTGAGTCAATGAAGAGAGACCCATGGAATGCTCTTTTAAAGAAACAGTCTCAGGGTATTTCAAGAATGGTGAATCCAACCACTCTAGGTCTTAACAGCTTTCCCAAGCAGAGGTCCTACATAAGCCTTTTTTAATGATAAGAAAGACTCCTTTGTAATTAGCTGCTCCATTGGCACAAAGACATGAATGCTGTCAAGTGCTTTCACACAGCTTGTTCACTCGGGAAGGTTAAGCATCCAATCCCCACCCCCATTTGGTTACAGACAATGGATTCCTGAAAATCCATGTCCAGACCCAGTGCTTTCACAGGTAGTACTGGGCTTGAAAAGACTGGTTTGATCAGTGTAAAAGCTGAATAGAAATAAAATTGTTCTCAATTGAATTTTATTTTAATGTACTGGGTAACTGGGTATTGTCAAAGTGCTCTGCAATTAGTCTGAACTGTGAATAGCCCTGGGTTGAAGGGGATTATGCCCCAGGTCTGTAACATGGAGGTTGGGTAAGGATTGCTTCTCTTGGCAACCACTGTTTCCACACCTTGCTTTGTGATCATTTATTAACCACTAGCACACTCACCCTGGAGCTGCCACCCCAGATTGGTACACTCACGCTTGGGCTGCCACCCCAAGTTGGCACACTCACCCTGGGGCTGCCACCCCAGGTTGGCACACACCCTGGGGCTGCCACCACTACAGTCCTCTCTTCAACTCCCTCAAAGGAAAGGCCAGACACTCAGGAGCCAGGCTGATGCCTCTTCCCGCACTTCTGAACTCTATTCCCACACCACTCTCTCCACCAAAGCCAACAGTGCACCCACCACCCCGACAAGGAATTTCTACTCCAAAGGATTGTAGCTCTCAAACTAGAAACGACTTCATTGGCATGGAATCCAACCTCCTCATTTTACAGATGAGGAAAACTGAGGTCTAGCAACGTTGCATGATTTGTTCCAGATCACACAGGTCATGAACAGTAGAGGCAGAATTGGAACTCAAGTCTTCTGCCTCCAGAGCATCCAGAGCTTTTTTCCACAGTGCAGTACTGCCTCCCCATTCAATGCTATGTCTGCAGTGCATCTTTTGGTAAGGAATCCTTCTGCCAAGTGAACCCTTTCATTTCTCTCCTGTGTGTAGCAAGTGGCTAATTAGCAGCCTGTTCCACATCTCTGTCGAAAACAAAGTATGTCCACCAAGGACATATACATGGTGATGAGAGAGAGAAAGAGAGAGAGACAGACAGACAGACAGAGACAGAGAGACAGAGAGACAGAGAGACAGAGAGACAGAGAGAGACAGAGAGAGAGAGAGAGACAGAGAGACAGAGAGACAGAGAGGGAGGGAGGGAGGGAGAAGGGGGGAAAGAGAGAGAGGAGAGAGAGAGAGAGAGAGAGAGAGAGAGAGAGAGAGAGAGAGAGAGAAGGGGGGACAGAGAAGAGAGAGAAAGAGAAGCAAATAGACAGTTAGATGATAGACTAGTAGATAGATACAGACAGACAAATAGACAGACAGGCAAGTAGATAGATAGATAGATAGATAGATAGATAGATAGATAGATGAATAGTTAGATAGGCAGATACAGAGACAGGCAAACAGTCAGACAGACAGAAATATATAGGTAGATAAGCAGAAAGATACATAAATGATAGGTAGGTAAATAGAGCAGTAATTAAATACTTTGTGTCCATCAATGTGCTAAGTGCTAAGGATATAAATAAAGGTTTGTCCCTGCCTTCAAGGAGGTTACATTCTAATGGACAAAGAAAACACCCAAAGGGAAACTGAAAAGATAGAACCCACCCAGTAGCAAGATGCTGATGTCAAGGGAAAGGAGTCTAGAGAATGCTTGGAACATGGAGTAAAGTAGGCATGGCAAGGGGCCCCAGCAAGAGGCTCCCCAGTCAGGAAACCAGGGCCTCAGGATAGGGGCATCGTTGGGGGGGAGGCTGCTGGTACAAGTCTATGTGTGTACCAACACTGTCATTTAGCTCTTTATTTAGCTCCAGTAAAATTTGGGGGAAAGATATTCAGTGTGACTCAGCAGAACAGATAAGCAAAACACACCTTCTGGAGACTCAATAAATGTGTCTCACACATCTACATCACTGTTTTTCAAGTCTATGGTGCTGCTGTTGTGATTAATAAAATAAAAATTCATTTAAAAATATTACTGTATTCCTAATGGGTTTTTTTTTTGTCATGCAGTGGTTTCTTAATCAATGGATATAATAGTAGTACAGTTATTTTTGTGTGGTTGGGGAGATGTCAGAGAAAATTATTTAACAAAAGGGGGGTTCTTCATGCTTGAAAAAGAGGAGATCTGCTCATCTAATCCCAGGATCCTAGATTTAGGACTGGAAACGTCTCTGGAGAGCATCTCTCCTAATTTTACAGGAAGGTTACATGGTATTGTGGGTAATGTTGGACTTGGGGTGAGGAAGACCTGGATTCTGACCTTTCCTTGAATACCTACTAGCTGTGTGACCTTGGGTACCCCTTGGACAAGGAACTTAAATTTGGGGGGCCTCAGTTTCCTCAACTATAAAACCTCCAGATCCATGATCGTAGGAAGGAGCCTATGATTGTATAAACTGAGACCTATACAGGTTAGATGACTCTCTGAGGTCATATACACAGCAAGCAAATGGCAGAGCAGACGCTAGAACCTGAGACAGTTCTATTTCCACATACAACTGTAATCTGAAATTTATGTAGAGAAATAAAACATTCCCTTGTGATATAGTCTATGTATTCTTAAGTGTGATTCAATAGATCAATGAATTCCATTCATCTCTGTTTTCCTGAGTTTTTATGGACAAAAGAAATCTGCCATCTAGGGCTCAGCCTTCTGGTGATGTGTCTCTCCCAAAGCAGCTCTGCTGGTCATTGGACAATAGAACCCCTGAACAATCCCCAGACCCTCCTGGAAAACTTTCCTACATGGTAGGACCTGACAGACCTTGTACTCTGCTTCCATAACCTCAGAGGATCCCAGAGTGTCCTCCTCTACAATGAGGCATAAAAGGAGGAATGATACAAATGTCAACTGGCCTGCCAGAAGTCCTGTGTTAGGTATAGTGAGGGAGAACAGGAAATAGTCCCTGCCCTCAGGAGGCTCACAGATTTTCTGCAGTATAAATACTATTGTGCTGATTTTACAAATTAGGAGAGTGAGGCATAAGTTGGTTAAGTGGCTTGCCCAGGACGACATAGCTCATAAGAATCAGAGATAGGACTTGAACTCAGGTCTTCTGTGGCCAAGACCACAACTCTAGCTGCTACATAAGCCTTCTTCTGTAAAGGGACTTGAGAATAAGACAGGAAAGTATGTGTTGGCAGGCTAGCTTAGTGGTTTGGGCTCCTGCTTCAGGACATCAGGGAAGGGGGAAATTGATATGACCTGGAGTATTCAAGAAAGACTTAATAGAGGTGGTAGAATTAGAATTGAGATTATATTCCAGAGGGCAAAAGAGCTGGGATTGAAGCCAAGCGTCACCTACCCAGCAAAACTGAGTATCTTGTTTCAGGGGAAAATATGGTCATTCAGTGCAATAGAGGACTTTCAAGCATTCTTGAGGAAAAAACCAGAGTTGAATAGAAAATTTGACATTCAGACGCAAGAAGCAAGAGATGCCTGAGAAGGTAATCAAGGAAAAGAAATAAAAAGGAACTTATCAAAGTTGGACTATTTACATTCCTACATGGAAAAACAATAACTGTATTTGATGAAACCTTTCTCATTATGAAAACAATTGAAGAAGGGTGCATGGCATATGATCACAGGTATACATGGATAGAGGGCACAGGTTGAATTTGATGGGAAGGGATGATTCTTTTTTTTTTTTGGAGGGCAGTTGGGGTTGGGTGACTTGCCCGGGGTCTCAAGGCTGGGTTTTTGTTTGTGTGTTGGGTGTCTGGGGCGGGATCCGAGCTCGGGTCCTTCTGGCTCCAGGGCCAGTGCTCTGCTCTCTTCACCACCTAGCCACACCAAGAAAGGGATGATTCTTAAGGGGTGAAGTCAAGAGGTGAGAGAGGAAAGTGGCAAGAGGAGATGGAGAGAGACAGGGTAGGGTAAACTATCTCATGTAGAAGAGGCAAGGGGAAGTAGTTGCAGGGGAGTGGAAGAACAGGAAGGCAAAAAGACAAAAGCATATTCTCATTGAAGTTGGCTCAAGGAGAGAATCACATACATACTAAATGGAATATCTTACCCTCACTCACTCTCCTGAGTAGGGGAAAGGGGGATGAGAGGAGGGATGATGGAGGGGAGGGGAGGTTGGAAGTACCCACTATCAAAATAGGGAATGGACCAAGTGGGAGGTGAGACGGGTGGGAGGGAAATATAAGCAGTCTTTTACAATATATCTACTATGGTGGTGTTTTGCATAGCTATACATGTACAACACATACTGAATTGCTTATCTTCTCAGAGGGAGTGGGTGACAAGGGAGGAAGGGAATGGATCTGAAAACCGAAGTTTTAAAATTAAATGTTTCATAAGATGTCCAGGCACTGGGGCTCAGAGATTCACCTTGCCCTAATGGCAAAGTCGAAGGGGGTATGGGAGAAGATATGGGAGAGAGCAGATTGGATGAGGGGATATCTAGTGGGACTGCTATTCTGGGGTGGTGGGTAGGGAAAAATGGGGGAAAGATGTAACTCATAATCTGGTGGAGGTGAATGATGCAAACCAGAAGTTAATAAAGCATTTGTTTAAAAAAAATAATTAGAATTGAGTCTTAAAGGATAGGTTGGGTTTTTATGGACAGAAGGAACAGGGAAGGGCTTGTCTCAGTTTTCTCATCTATAAAACAAGCAAGTTGTACCAGATGACCTCTAAGATTCCCTTCCAGCCAAAAATCTTGAAACTTCCGTGAGCTGTGTTCAGCTCACTCTCCAGACATCTCCACATGGTTAGCCACAGCCTTGTCCCTTGGTGGGCACACTCTCCTTCACGTTCCTTTTCAGCATTCCTTTATATGTTGTCTTCCCCCATTAGTATGGAAGTCTCTTGAGAGTGGAGACTGTCTGCTTTGCTTGTATTTGGATTCCCAGGGTTTAGCACAGTGCCTAGCATATAGAAAGTGCTTAATAAATGCTCTGTCTGTCATACATCTGCCATTCATCCCCAGAGAGGGTAGTCATGATTCTCTTAGGGGCAAGCTGGGGGCCATAAATAAGAAGCTGCTTGCCCCAACCAACTTCTCCCTTTCATATGCTCTTCATTAGCTGCTCTCCCATTCCCTGAGATCATAATTAATCCCTCCCCATCAAAAGACTATCCCTGGTTACGTTAGCAAGGTTGAATATTTCCATTATGTATGCCTTTTTGTATTAGAGGTGATGGGAAACATAATGAGACCCACTCATGGGGACAGTCAGAAAAGGTCCCTCTCTTCACTGTCTTCCCACACCTGCCAGGGCTCTGTGAAAAGTCTTCAGACAGGAAGGCTATCCATCCCTCTAAGGTTTAATATTCAGGACTTGGTTCAAAAGTTCTTCCCACACCATCATGTGTCCTCTAAGCAGGCTTAAGAGAAGCCTTAGCCTCATACTATTAGAGACAAAGTTCAGTTTTGTGTCTATAGCACTTTTGTGACTTGCTGACCTAAGGCTACTTCCATGGAGCTGAATGTGAGCTCTGACTCTTTGCTAAAAGATACACACTTTTCAGGAAGGACACAGGAACTCCTGATTGGTTCCCTGAGACTAGGGCTACTGCATCTGATTGGTAATTAAGCAGTGGGAGCTGCCTCTTGGTGGTGGGAACCTTCCCCCCATGCCTGCCCCGGCTCTGTACTCTATCAGGGTTATGAAAATAACTACCTTCTTTTGGACCCTTTTCCTTTTGTAGAGGGCTTTCTCTTCCTAAACTTGAGAGGAGTGGAAAAGGAGAGGGATCATTCTCATTCTTCTGTTCCTCAGCAACAGTGGCAACTTAAGAGTACGATCACCTGGCCATAAATGCACAGAGCACGTGTCTAGCTCCATGAGGTGCTCAAGTCCAGTAATTGAAATATTCCCCAAATCATCCCCCACTCTATGTGACTCAAGAAACACTGGGCCATACTGAGGCTATAAAGAAGGAGAGGAGGAGGTCTGTCATCAACTTTGGGGTGAAGCTGTATGTCAAGTCTAGTTACTGTGATTTTTTTAGTAACAAAAGTCAACCAGGTGGTGTGGAAGGTGGTAGTGGTCAAGATTCAGGAGATCACACTTTGCACAATCAAACTCCCTTCCATTTGTTGTCAGCTTTGGGGAAGAACTATGTGTCCTATGGTTTTATTCTGACGTGAGATAATTTAGAATATTGCCCTATTTAAGAGTTTGTATTTCCTTCTTGGCTACTTGCTGGAGAGAAGATTAGGAAGCTAAGTAAACTTGAGTTAATATGTGGAGAGTAACAAAAAACAAACAAAATTCAATTGGGCTGATTTTTGATTGGTAGGGAGCCATGATAAAGAAGAAAGAAGCAACGAGTTCCAGCCAGAGAGTGAAGCCTCCCAAATAGACAAATAGATATAAGTGGATACTATAGATAAGGATATGAACAACTAGTTCTCCAAAGAAGAAATGGAAACTACCACATGAAACAATCACATGAAAGAATGCTCCAAATCACTAATAGTAAGAGAAATGCAAATCAAAACAACCCTGAGGTTTTACTCACACCGTGCTAATTGACAAAGATGATAAAAGATGACAACAATGAACCTTGGAGGGTTTGTGGGAAGATGGGACATACTAGTTCATTACTGATTGAACTGTTTTTTGAAAAGCAATTACAAATTATGCAGACTAAGTGACTAAAATATCCAGATACTTTGATCCAAATTCCAATAGTAAGAAACCAAGAAAGCCATTGGTAAGAAGATAAAAACTTCATATACACCAAAATACTTATGCCAACATTTTTGGTGACATCAGAGTATTGGAAATAAAGTAGATGTCCATCAATTGGGGAGTAAACATGAATGTCATGGAATATTATTGTGCTGTAAGAAATGATGGATATAATGAATAAAGAGAACCATGGAAAGATCACCATGAACTGATGCAGAATGAAGTAAGCAGAGCCAAGAAAACAATATTCATAATGATTACAACAACATAAGAATAAAGAAAAGCCACACACACACACACACACACACACACACACAAACAAATGCAAAGTGAATGCTGCAGAGTTATAAAGAACAAACACGGGGGCGGCTAGGTGGCGCAGTGAATAGAGCGCCGGCCCTGGAATCAGAAGGACCTGAGTTCAGAGCCGGCCTCTGACACTTAATCCATACAAACAAAAACCTAGCCGTGTAACCTTGGGCAAGTTACTTAACCCCAATTGCCCTAAAGGGGCGGCTAGGTGGCGCAGTGAGTAAGAGCATCGGCCTCGGAGTTTGGATGACCTGAGATCAGATCTGGCCTCAGAAAATGAGCACCCACGCATAAATAATGACTAGCCGTGTAACCTTGAGCAAGTTACTTAACCCCAATTGCTTTAAAAAAAATATATATATATATATATATATATATATATATATATATAAAAGAACAAACACGGCTCCAAAGAAGAAATAAGAGAAGACACCCTATCCACCCCTTTGCAGAGATGAGAGGCCACAAATGTTGTATGTTGCACAAATTTTCAGACTTTTTCAGTGTGTTGATCAGTTATGGTGATTATTCCTCTTTTTCTTTTTTTGTCTTAAAAAAAAAACACTACTTATGATATGGAATGGCCAATTAGGAGTAGAGAAGAAGGGATATTGGGGAAAACCACAATAACATAAAATATACATCAATTATAAACTTATTTTTTTAAGTGCTTCAGCCTTATCTCCTATGAAAATTGGATCTCATTGTCATATTGAAAGAGAATGTAAATCTCTTAAAGGACAAGATATAGTTTGGTTTTGTGTTTTTTACACCTAGCACAGGGACTAAGCATGGGATAGGCACTTAATAAATGTTCATTTGATTGCACTGAATTGACTGGGCTGCCCATGTCACAATTGGAGTCATATGCATTTGTCATCTACCTGCTTACCAGTGTGAATAGTTAAATGTATCTCCTTTGCCTTATTGTGGATTTCACTAAGGAGTTCCTATTAAGTTCTAGGGTTCTGTGCAATTAAGATGAATTCATCTGTCAACAAGAGCATTGGGAGAAACCCTCTCCCCATCACTACAGAATCTTGCTTTTAACTCTGGCTTCACAAAGAACATCTTCCATTGCTCTGGATAGATGGCAACCATCTTTCTCCCTGCTTGGTGCCCTGTTTGATGTTCATATTTAGCAGATGGTTGGACAAATTGATCCCTGTAGTCACATCTGTCAAGAGATCTGGGTGTGATTCTGATGTATGGTGTGAGAGATGCCTTGTATGAGAAGAGCCTTCAACACTACACCTGACTCAACCAAGTCAAATGCTTCTTTAAAACCAATAAAGAGTAAATACAGCAGGATCTTATTTTTGCTATCCGCCTCAGTCAGCTTGTGACTGTAAAGATGTGACCTACTGTAGAAAAGCATCCATAAAAGCCTGCCTGTTCCACTCTCAACTTTCCATTGAGGACACCCCATGCATGCATACACCATTCTCATAAAGATTTTTATAGGGATGAAAAAAATAGGAATATGGGACACTAAGCTGTTAATATCTTCAGTTTACATTAACCAAAAAAAGCCCTGACCTTTTCCGTTCTACTGGAATCTCCTCCTCTTCAAGATATCTTCAGAATCAGCCCCTGAGCACCTTTAAAATTTTGTTTTCACCAGTACAGATTTCTTCATATGTTTTGTGTCAGGGCTGGCTATTCTTCCTGTATTTATCTTCGTGTGTCATCATTACTTCTGGGGCTCTCAAAGATGGTGTACCTATTTCAAAAGGAAGAGATAGCAGTCAGAAAGAGAAGGGATCTTGCTTCCAAAAAGTATGGGAACCTCAAGGGGAAGTAACTCAGTACTGCATCTCAGAATTGTCATAGAGATGGAGAGGAAAGGTGTAAAGAGTTTGAACCTGGGTCTTAGCCTTGGGGAGATTATATTTCACAGGACTCAGAGGAAGAATAGGTGTGTATCCATACCTTATACAAAGGTAATCAATCCAATATTTATGGGATGCTCCAAAGAATAAAATTCTGAAGACAGGAAAGAAAGAATGATAACAGATGACAAAGAGAAAGTGAAGACGTTCACAACATTTTGCTTGTTTTCTCTGCCAATTAAAATGGCTTTTAGACTGGAACAAAACAGAACAAAAGTGATTAATAGGGAATTCATCCCCAAGATAAGTAAGGAGACAGTAGGAGAGCCATAACTGTCATGAGTGAGTTCAAATCACTGAACCCAGATGACCAACATCCCAAGGTACTCAAAGAACTGACAAGTGTGATTGCTAAGCTCTGTTAGTGATCTGAAAGTGAACCAAAGTGTCCCAGAACTGAAGAAGAGCCAATGTCCAGATCTCAAACAAAGGGAAGAGATCAAAGTCTACAAACTATAGGCCAGTGAGGTTGACTTTAATTCCTAGCAAAATTAGAGGACATACTTTTTAAAGCATAGTTAGGGAGTATCTGTAAAAATGAGAAGTGATCATGAAAAGATTCAACAAGGCTCTCTCAAGAATGGGTCATGCTAGGACAACCTCATTTCCTTTTTTTTTTTTTGACAAAATGCCATAGAAATGTTTTTATTTTAGTACAGTATTTGACAAAGTCTCCCTTCTTATTCTTGGGGGAATCGTGGAGAGATCTGAGCTAGACAACAGTACAGTTATATCCACTTGGAACTGGTTAACTGGTAAGACAGAAAGAGTAGCCATTGCTTTGGTTTCAGTTTGTGATGAGGTCTCCTGTGGAGCATCCCAGAGATCTTTGGTTAGGTCTCTTCCATTTGCCATTTGTACTAATGATTTGGATAATCAGGAGATAATAGTGCACTTATTAAATGTGCAAATAATCCAAAGTTATCTGGGATAGTTAATGTATTGGATAATAGAGTTAGGATTCAAAAAGATCTTAAAATGTCAGAACTTCTCCTGGAATGCTCTTCTTCCTCATTGTTGCCTTCTAGAATCACTGGATTTCTTCAACACTCTATATACTTATATATGCACGTTTGTCTCCCTCAATAGAATGTAAGCCCTTTAAATCCAGGGACTGTTTTTGTCCTTATTTTTGTATCCCCAGTACTTGACACATAATACGGATCAACCAAGTATTTATTAATGTCAGTCAGTCAAGAATCTTTAATTAAATGGTTACTATGTGCCAGGGACTGTGCTAAGCTCTGTAGATTCAAATACAAGCATAAAGAAAGATAATCCCTACCCTCAAGGAGCTTACATCTTAATGGGGGAAGTATAACTCATAAAGGGGACTCAACAGAAAGGAGGGAAAGGGAAGAAGTACCAGCACAAGGAGTGTGATGTCTGAGCTTGGAAAATGAGGAAATGAGGGATGGCTGGTGTAGGGCCCTTCCTCAAATTCGAGGTTCCAAGAACTCACAAATGGAGAAGGGACCTACAGGAGTGGAATCAGGTGGAAGCAGAGGGATGAAAGGTGTGTAAAGAATGAGGGATGGTTGGTCTGGAGCCCTTCCTTAAAGTGGGGGACCTACATAGAAAGACCTAAGGACTTTCTATGTTTATTATCATCATTTCCTTCTACCCTCTAAAGATGGTTGGCTTCCAAAGTTCAATCCTAAGTTGTCTTTCCTTCTATATATAATCTTTTCTTTAATGATCTCATCAGCTCCCATGTGTTTAATTATCAATTTAATTTTCATCTCTCCTCAGAGGACTCCCACATGGATATATCCAGTCCAAATATTTCCCTTGACCTCAAGTCATACATTTACAACTGCTGACTGGTCATAGGATCCTAGATTTTGAGCTGGATGGGACCTTGGAGACCATCTGGACAAACTCTTCATTTTATAGATAAGGAAATGGAAAATCATGGCGAGTGAAGTGACTTGCCCAAGGCTACAGAAGCAGTAAGAGGCAGGACCGGGATTCAGACCCAGGTTCACTGATTCCAGCTCTTCCTACTGGACCATGCTGATTTCCCAACAGAACCTCCAACTCAGTATACCCCAAACTGAGCCCCACTCTCTTTACACTTGCCCCTTTACCCAGTTCTTCTTTTGCTATTGCTCCTCACCATTTTCTCACACTCCTCTGACTCTTCCCTCTCCTTCACACCCTCCACTCTGGCAGCTGTCATATCATATACCCATAATGCCTCTCACACCTGACCCTTTTTATACACATGCTATTACTCTAGCAGGAGCCCCCATCACCTGTCACCTGAATGAATCATGGTGATTTCCTCTTCACTGGTCTCCCTGTCTCAAGTCTCTCTCTTCTCCTTCATCCTTCTCATTGATGACAAAATAGTCTTGTTCACATATAGGTATGAACACGTCATGGCCCCTGCCTCAATATCTCATATTACTTTGTGTGTACATACAAGTGTGTTATATACATATATGTACATATACATACATCTGTATATTTACTCTATATATGTGTGTATACATATGAATATACAAATATATATAGTATAGTTAACATTTATATAGCACTTACTATATGACAGGCACCCATTAAGTGTTTTATAATTATTATTGCATCTGGTCCTTATAACAATCTTGGAAGGTAGGTGCTATGATTATCCCCATTTTACAGATGAGGAAACTGAAGCAAACAAAGGTTAAATGACTTGGCCAGGGTCCCACAGCTAGCTAAGTTTGTTGTTGTTGTTGTTGTTGTTGTTGTTGTTGTTGTTTGTTTTTCAGAGGGCAGTTGGGGTTAAGTAACTTGCCCAAGGTCACATGGCTAGTTATTTTGTATGTGTGTTTAGTGTCTGAGGCCAGACCTAAATTCAGGTCCTGGCTCCAGGGCCAGGGCTCTACTCACTTCGACACCTAGCTGCCCCTAGCTAAGTTTTTTAAACAGAATTTGAACTCAGAGTTTCATGATTCCAGGTACAGTATCTGTGTGTATATACACATATGTATACATGCACACACATGTGTGAGCATGCACATAAATACATGTGTATATATACATATGTTTATATATACATGTATGTGTGTATACAAATATGGAAATTATGTGTGTTGTCAACTCAGCAACCAATCAATAAGCACATATTAGGTGTTTAATGGGTACTTATCAGTTGGTTGTCAGGTTGGCAATACAAGAATTTTTATATTATTTTTGTTTTGAAATTAACCATTTGTCAACAGAAAGGAAAGGGCAGGTAAGTCCACAATGGATAGAGCTCCAGGCTGGGAGTCATGAAGACATGAGTTCAAATCCAGTCTCAGATACTCATTAGCTATGTGACCCTGGGCAAATCACTTGATCTTTTTTGCCTCAGTTTCCTCATCTATAATATGAGCAGAAGGAAATGGCAACCACTCCAGGATCTTTTCCAAGAATTGAGCCACAGAGAGTTGCACATGAATGAAAAATGACTAAACAACTAAGAGAAAGGAAGGGAATGTGTTTTAACTATGGTAAAGTGGAAGCAGCCCTGGAAATTGTTTTATCAGAGCCTTGCCAATTTAAGTTTTAACTTCCTTCCTGAAATTGTGCTTTAATAGGGATGAAAAAGAGGTAGATGTTCAGTAAGTAGGGAGGGAGGATGGGGAGGAAAAGGAGTAGAGCAAGTTGAAAGAAAAAAGAAGTCTGAGGTTCTGGTAACAGTGGGTTTCCTCATTGGCTGGAGGGCCAAGTCTAGGTCCTGGTTCAGGGAAGGCTCAAAGTCTCCAGCTCTGAGCTCCCAGGTCCTGTGAAGCACAAACAGGCAGATCTTAGAGACCCTCTCATGGGACCATGCAAAGGTGCTGAATCTGAAATCAGAAGAGCCAGGTTTCGATCCCAGCTTGGACAATTACTACCAAGTGATCTAGGGCATAGCATGTTATTTAACCTCAATGGTCCCCATTTCCTTCTTTGGAAATGAAAGTTTGGAACTTCGTGATACATTGGAAAGGGTGTTGGACTTGAAGTCAGAAGATGTGGTTTGGCTTCTTGCTGCCTTCACAATCTCAGGTAAATGGTTTAACCTCTCGACCTCAGTTTCCTGGTCTGTAAAATGAGGGAGTTAGACTAGAAAACCTCTAAGAGTCCTTTTTTCTTGCTCTAACTAGATGATGCTAAGGTTAGACAATGCCTGACATCTCTTCTAATTAAAAATGTATTGCAAAAAGTGGAGGAACTCAAGCCCGGAAAAGGTCATTGATTTGCCCAAAGTCACACAGGTAGTTAGCAGTGGAGACTAGATAGCTCATCAAGGATCTTCCTTTTCCCCAAGACCTCCTCAGTTCAGGGAGGGGTCTAATCCACTGGAGAAGATCCCAGGGCCTTAGAAAATGAGGAGGTTCACACAGACATAAAGATGCCAGTGCCTGAGAATAGGAACAAAACCGTGGAGGGAAATGGGAGCAGAGCTGAACTGAGCTTGCTTATGGCTGCTCTAATTACTGATAATTATAAAAGGCCTGGATGAGTCATGGGTGGGGGAAGGGAGTCATTCTGTCAGAGAAGAGGCTGAGGAGGCTGACTGGAGGCAATGACCATGCCTCACTCGTTGCTAGGCTCACATGCTTCCTGGGGAGCAGAGGAGGGGTAGCAGAGAAGCCCACTGAATAAGTGTGCTCTCTTCCCTGCTCTGTATACTAACATGTCCTCATCTCTACTGCAAGGGAAAAGCCAGGCCCTGGCCTCTAGAGGGCCTAGACAGTCACCTATGGGAGGCAGGTGAGGGAGGGTCCTTTAGGCCACTGGCTTCTCTAGCTCCTGGGACATTGAGCAGACAGTGGGTGCCCAGCTAACATGGTGGGTGAAGGACACAGGAGAGAAGTTCTACTTGGTCACAACAAGTGATAGGAAAACAGTGGGAGTGGCTCCCCTTTTGAAACTCCCAGGCCAGATGGTAGCAATTAGATGTGATCCTCCTGCCCCCTCCTCCCCCTCCCCAACCCAGAGTTGTGGGAGGCAGTAAAGGAGAGAATGGGGGAGGGGAGAGAATAATTATAGGCCCTGCCATATCTGAACTCTAGACTCAATGGAATGGGGGAAGGGAGATCTGGGGACAATAGAGAGAAGGAGGAGCTCAGTCCTCAGGCCCCAGGAAGCTTTTGGCACATCCCTCCAAAGTCTGATGTTCTTGTCTCCTCCTCCCTGGGTCCCCTCCCCCTCAATTCCCATATAACAGTAGTCAAATCTGAAGAATATGAAAAGGAAGAAGGTGGGGAAGTATCCCCAAAAGCTGTGCACCCTGGGGACAAGTGCCAGGCCTGCCCCCTGGATTGGATTCCTTCCTGGGGGCTTGAGCCTCTTTGGATTTGCTGAGAATGAATCCCTCTGTCCATGGTAGCAGCCTTTTCTCTATCCTTCAGTCCCCATAGGCCAATGGTGCCTAAGGCTTCTCTGAAAAGATCCATTTCATTCCGGTCCCTATTTCTAGCATGGAACACTGGAAAGCTGACCTCACTCATATGGCATGGCATGCTCTGAGTTTTCCTCCACTATAGTTAAATATGGCCAAATCCAAGATGGGCAGCATTTTTAAGAGACAAGCTCCAGGACCACACATTGCCAACCTGGGGGTGGTAGGAAGTTGGGCAATTCTTAGATGATTGTTTGCCTCAGGTACCAGTGTGCCCAGCCCCAGATAATCTGAACAAATTCACTATGGTACAGCTAAGAGTTCCTGGGAGGAACAAGTATGGAAGGAAAGCAGGCATTCAGAGAGGGTCATCAGAGCAGCAGAGACAGCAGAGAGTGATTTGAGGCTGGGAGGGGGAACAGGTCTCAATAAGGCAAACTGGAGGATCAGCAAAGAATAGTGTACCCCCCACATTTGCACCTGAGGACAAAGCCCCTGGAGCCCTGCCTTAGTTACTGCTCTGGTTGTTAGGATAGCTCAAAAACACAACCAAGAAATTGAGGAGCAAAAGAAGAAGAAGCAAGAATGAAACCAAGAGGACCAGGGAACCAGGAACAGTTCTGTGAAATGTATCTCTTCAAAGTCAACGCTTTTGACTTGGAAGGAAAGTGACTTTAATGGCATCGGCAGCAAAAACCTCCGAAGAGGGTTTAAAATATTCATTTCCAAGATCATTTATGTAAAATGGCCAGAGTCCCCCGGGAGCAGCCGACAAGTGTGCCCATGGAGGTGATCCATGACGATCATTCCTCCCCCGAACACGTTCACTTCCAATTCAGGTGGAAGAAGAGGAGAAAGCAAGGGGGAGTCATTGATTCCCCCAGGCAGCATCAGCCCTAATGCAGAGAGAATCCCAGACGGAGGGAGAGACAGAGGCAGAGACAAAGATACAATGAGAAATATATAGAGACTTGGAGAGTCCCAGAGAGACATGGATAGAGACCAACTGGGACCAGGAGCCATCATAGAGAGGAAGAGAAAAAGACAGTGAGATGGGGGAGAATGAGAAATAGATACAGACCCAGAAACAAGGATAAAGACCAACTGAGACAAGGAGACTTGATAGAGGCAGACAGACAGACAGAGGAAGAGGTCAAACAGAGATCAGAAAAAGAGAGAGATGGAAAAGGAGAAAGAAAACCATAGGAGGTTTGCCAGAAAAGCAGAAAGGATCCCAATCCCTCGAAAAATTCAGAGCCATGAAGCCCAATCTGAAGCACCTTTCCATGGGACAGTTTTTCCCATGGTAAGGACAACTAAAATCAAACACTATTCTGACAAGTGTCAATTTGCCCCCAGATTGAAACCTCATTGGGCTTAAAGGGACCAGTACGATTGGGGAGGCAGCCAGGTAGTACAGTGGATAGATCAGATGAATGGGAATGAGGAAGACCTGAGTTTGACTCCTGCCTCGGACACTAGCTGTGTGACCCTGTACACTTAACTTCTCTGTTTCCTCTTCTGTAAAATGGGTATAATAACAGCACCTGCCTCACCAGGTTGTTATGAGGGTCAGAAGAATTGACAGCTGGTAAGAGCTTTGTGAACTTTTAAGTTCTGAACTAAGGTTAGCTATGAAAATAGGGCTAATATTAAGGCTAATTACGAAAATTGCTCCAAGAAGATGAGGACTCCTGGATCCGGTGTAAGATGGAGAAAAGAGCACTAGATGTGGAGTGAGAGGACCAGGGTTTGAATTCTGCCCTGCTACTTATTCTCTTTCTGGCATTGGGCGTGTCACCATCTTTCTGGGACTCAGTTTCCCTCATCTATAAAATGAAGGGATCCCTTCCAGTTCTCTATTTAAGATCTGATCAGCTCATACACTACCTTGACCTTGACCAAGACCTGCTTTCCCTTCCCCTTCTACCTTTTGTCATCTCAGTTTCCACAAACTGAAAAAATGGAATGAAGGGAAGAATTGTAAGGATGAGTCATAGGTTCAAGAGCTGAAAGAAACTTTAAAGGTCATCTGGTCTACCCCCTCATTTTATAAAAAGGCAACAATGACTAAGAGAGCTAATGAAGAATAATAATTCATATTTACATAGTGACTTAACATTTCCAAAGGACTTTCCCCACAACAATGCTATGAGTCAAGATAGCACGAAAATTATTATGCCCATTTTACAGAAAAGGCTCTGAGAGTTTAAGTGACTGCCCTAAGGTCACATAAGGTGGCGATGGTAGGAAGTAGGATTCAAATTCACATCTCCCAACTCTGGTCTTTGCTTTGGCCACACTGCCTTTGAGACAATGAGGAAGAGAGAAGGCAAGGGAGCCAACCCCCTTGCTGAGTAGGTGGCTGCTATGGTCATTATCTGTCAATCAAGACAAGGAAAGTTACAGCTCATTAATTCAATTGACAACTGCTCTGGGCCAGGCACTGTGCTGGAAATTCAAGGTAAAAATAAAAAACAGTCTCCATCCTCAAAGAACCTACATTTTGCAAGGCATTTACTTGTCCCAGGTGGGAAGTACAATGTATGAAGTAGCTTTCAGAGGTGGGAATGATTATCCCATGTGTCTGATTTCTTTTTTTTCCCCTGGAATATTGAGTAAAAATATTTTTTTAAAAAGCCCAGCATCCCAAGGAGAGTGAAATTATGAGAATCCCCCCATCCAGGGAAGCAGTTTGGTATACTGGAAAATTCACTGAATTTGAAGTCAAAGGACATTTAGTTTCCATTTACCAAGCTATGTGCTAATCACTTCCTCTCTCTGGGACTCAGTGCCCTCATCTGTAAAATGGGAATACTAATACTGACCCTGCCAAACTCACAGGACTGCTTCAGAGTTCTCTGTAAGGGTTCAAGTGGTAGAACCTTATTTGGCACAGTAGAAAGAGTGACAGGTTTATAGGCGCTGGATCTAGTTTCAAATTCCAACTCTTCCAGTGTGTGACATATGACAAGTCATTTAACCTTTCCAGCCTCGGTTTCCTCATCTGTAAAAATGGTGTAGATTGAGGTAGATGGCCTGTAAGACCCCTTCCCTCTCCGGGTCGATGATCCTGTGATTGATTATCTGTAGGAGGAGCTTATAAAAATCAAGGTGGGTTGGAATGATTTGGGGAAGAGCAGGCAGGTGGTACAGAGGAGAGAGTGCCAAGTCTAGAGTCAGGAAGATTTGAGTTCAAATCTGACCTCAGACACTTACTAACTATATGACCCTGGGCAAGTCACTCTGTTTACTTCAATTTCCCCATCTGTAAAATGAGCTGGAGAAGGAAATGGTGAACCAGTCCAGTATCTTTGTCAGGAAAACCCAAAATGGGGTCATGAGTTGGATATGACTGTAACAACTAAACAAACTTGGGGAAGGTGTAATTTGAGCTTCTTTAATACTTCAAAAAGGCTATGATTTCATTAGTTTGGGTGCCAGTGAACACAGATTACAACCCCCACACCTTTGCCAGATAGTCTGCATGAACTATTATGGCTAACCCAGCTCATCACCCACTAGGGAATCTCTCTACACTCGGCCAGACTGGACTTTGCAGACCAGAATTGCTGAGCTAGACTCACAGAAGCCCAGGGTTGAAAAAGACCCCAGAGAATGGAATGGACTATTGCTGGGATGTATGAAGTGATGACCAGGAAGAATTCAGAGAAAAGCAGAACACTTTATATGAACCAATGCAGAGTGAAGTAAGCAGAACCAGAACACAGGGATGGCAGCAGTGGAAATGAGGGAGAAACAGTGATAATGAAAAAGAAAGCCAATGCTGCATCATAATGAGCAAGCTGGCCTCAGTGGAAGAAATGAGAAAAGGCACCTTTCTTCCTCTTTCTCTGCAGAGGCGGTGGGCTATGGGTGTAGAATGTTGCACATACTGTCAGACTCAGGGGATGAGTTAATTAGTTTTACTTAACTCCTTTTTTTCCTTCTTTCTTCTTCATTCTTTGTTACAAGGGATGGATCACTGGGTAGGAGAAGGGAGAGACATATACTCAGAAATAAAGGTGACATAAAAACAGAAGCTGTAATTAAAAAATCAATTTAAAAAACAAGAAAAGAAACCACCTCACAGAAGTCCCTTAGTTTAATCTTTCCTTGACAAAGAATTCCTTCTACGTCACACCTAATGTGTGGTCTTTCAGCCTGCGCTTTTAAAACCTCAAGGGAGGGGAAAACGACCACCTTCCTAGGCAGCCCATTTCACTCTTGAATAGCTCGGATTATTAAGGAGTTCTTCCTTACATTAAGTTTAAATTTGCCTTTAAATAGCAATTTCCACTCCTTGCTTCTAGTGCTGACCTCTGGGACCAAGCAAAACATGTCTAATCTTTGTTTCATACCATAACTTTTCAGATAATGGAAAGCAATGATTGTCCTTCTACACTTCCACCCTGGCCCCCAGTCTTCTATCTTCATAGAGCATGAATTGAGGTCCTTTACCATTCTGGTTGCCTTCCTCTGAATGTTCTGGTCATAGGTTATCAATGTCCTTCTTAAAATGAGATGTTAATATGTAAAGAGATACAGGAGATGTTAGGATGGTAAAAACAGACAGAGGTAGGCAGGGAGGTGGCACAATGGATGGAGCATCAAGTCTAAAGTCAGGTCTCAGACTAGCTGTGTGACCTTGGGCAAGTCACTTAACTTCTATTTGTCTCAGTTTCCTTAATGACAAAGTGGGGGTAATAGTAGCACTTAGCTCAAAATGTAAGGATCAAATGAGAGAATATTTATAAAGTGCTTGGCACATAGTAGGTGCTTATTAAATTCTTTGGCAACATATTGGATTTGGGGGAATGAGAAAGTGTGAGAAATCAAGCATGACACCTTAATTATAAGCCTGGAGGACCGAAAGAATGGTGATATCCTCAATAGTAACATGGAAGTTTAGAAGGAAGGTAAGTTGGAGAGGAAATGAGTTTAGTTTTGGACATGTTGAGTTTAAGATGTCTACTGGATACCCATTTTGAGGTGTTTGAATAGCAGTTGGAGATATGAGCCTGGAGGTCAGCAAAGGCGTTAAGGGCAACACAGTCATTAGCATAGGGGTGATCGTTGAATCTAGGGGAGCCAATGAGATCACCAAGAAGAAGAAAAAAGGGCCCAAAAACATAGCCTTTAGTATACCCAAGGTTAGGGGTTGACTATTCCGTGATCACACAGCTAGGAAATAACTAAGACCAAATTTGAACTCACATCTTCCTGCCTCCAAGTTCAGCTCTCTATCCACTTAGCCACCTAGCTGCCTCTGAAAGAGGCATGGACTTTTGGACATGGCAAATTGGGAGGTTTTTCTTGCTTGACTATGTGTATTTGTTATAAAGGTCTTGTTTTTCTTTTTTTTTTCTCTAGTGCATGGGAAGGTGAGGTGAGAGGGAGAAAGCTGTGCTTGATAATTGAAAAAATAAATTTGAATTACAAACACAATAATATCTAAACAAGATGAAATGCAGCCCAAGATCATATTAACTTTCTTGGTTGCCATATTATATGGTTGACTGACATCAAGTTAACACATATCTTTTTCAGATGAGTTACTGTCTAGTTGTACCTTCCCTATCTTGTATTTTTTATCTAGATTAATCTTTAATTCAAGTGTAAGACTTTATACTTAACCCTAATGAATTTCATCTTAATGTTAAGATATTTTTGGCTCCTGGATCTGTCACCAAGTGAGTTAGCTCAAACTTCTAGCTTTCTGCCATCTATGTTTTCTCCAAGTCTTTAATGAAGATATTAAATAGCCCAAAGCAAAGCACAGCTTCCTGGGTCATTCCACTGGAGACCTCCTCCTGTGTTGATCTCAAATCATTAATGACTACTATTTAGGTCAACTAGCTACAAATCTAACTATGCTAACATTTCATCCTCATATTTCCATCTTGTCCTCAAGAATAGCAGGAAATATTTTATCAAAACCTTCATTGAAATCTAGGTAAATTCTAGAGGAGTCTCCTGATTTATAATCCAGTAATCCTAAAGGAAAAAAAATGAGATTGTCTAGTTCAGTATAACCCACTTTAACATATACTTGGACATCCTAGTATCCAAGAACCCAAGATTACCTTTCCACCTCAGAGAGGCATCAGACTTAAGCAGGGGGGAGTTTTCTCCAAGGTCTTAAAAAATTAGAAGGTCAGAAGATCATATAAAGCTTGAAGGGACCTTCAAGATCACCTAGTCTAAACCTTCATTGTTTTTCTTTTTTTTCTTTTTAAAACAGGTTCTCCCCATCTTGTCCAGAATGGAAGTACAAAGATTACTCCTAGTACTGACCAATCTTTCACCTGCTCCATCTCCAGTCTGGGCTGGTTTGTCCCTCCTTGGACATCTTAGTTGCCTCCCATTCCAAAGGTCTCACCATATTGATGTCAAATATATTAAGGACACCAAATGGCATAGTCTATTGCAATTTGGAATTCTCAAGCTCAGGGCATTGATATGCCTCAGCAGGAATGACAGGAATTAACCACCATACTCAACCTGACATACCCATTGTACAGATGAGAAAAATGAGGTTGAGAAAGCTGAAATCACTTAACCGTGATCACCCAGGTACTAAATGATAGAGTCAAGATCTTGTCCTTTAAGGTCAAATCCAACAGTCTTTCCACCGTACCATGTACTCAAATGGCCTAATTCTATCTCCACCATTTATAGTCTTGGGCCCCAGTATTCCCCATCTGCAAAATGGGAGAAATGATTCTAACTATATATGAGGGATTAATTCTAGTACTTAACACAGTGCCCTACCCATAGTAGGTACATAATACATGTTTATTGAATTGGATATTAGGGAAGATGAAGGAACTGTCATGTGAAGTACTTACTGTTAGAATCTTGACAGATATTTTGTTGTGTGCTTCCCATATAGTTTAGGCTGGCATAAAAAAACAAACCCAGATGGTAACCCCACTCAGTCACTGCCCAAAGCAATATTACAGTTTCATCTCTTCAGAACCAATATGATATGCACAGATTTTCTTTGTTTCTTGAGATCTACTTCACACACACACACACAGACACACACACACACACACATCATTGTTCTTTGCCACCACTTTTTCAATTGTGTTCTTTTCCACAAACTAGACTGACTTGGACTTGGTAAAAACTTTTAGTGTCCCCTTCTTCCTGGCATCTTGGCACTAGCCAAAGAGTCAAGAGACCTGAGTTCAAGTTCTAGCTCTTCCACTGACCAATTAAGCAATGGCTTGGGCAAACCCTTCCTGACTACAGCCTTCAGGGTTCCCTATTTATAAAACAAGGGAGTTAGACTGAGCAATCTCTACAATTGCTGTTATGACTTTTTTCTAAACCTCATCACTCAGGTTCATTCTCAGGATTGCTACCAACATATCCCCTGCTGTCAGCCACTTGTTAGGCTTCAGTGGATGCTTCTAGAATATCCTTCCTTCATTCCTCTGGCCCTGGAATCCTCTCCCTATCTTCACAGACTGATTGCAAGCAGTGATACTTGTAGCTGCCAAACAGCAAGATGCTGTATCAATAGCATGGTCCCATTAAGAAGTCTAAATTGTTTTTGTACAGCACTACCCTTCCCATTGCTATAGGTTTATTTTTGTAATAACACTTTACAATAATTGCTCAGGGGATGGGAGGAGGCTGTTACTCATGAGGGTAGGGACAAGCAGGGAGAGTTCTACCTCTTTAGGAATAAGGTAGACTAAGGATCATCTGGGAATGCTCACCTACAGTTCTACTTGGAAGCAAGTGGATGGGCTAAGGTGGCTAGCGGTGTGTTGAGAAAAAAAGCATATTGGACAGAACCAAAAAGGGGCTAGACAAGGGGTGATTTAGCTTTGGTGTTGGGCGGGACCTTTGGGGCCATCTTGTCCAACCTCCTCCTTGAACAGATTAGCAAACTGAGACCCAGAGGAGGCAAATAACATTCCAGAGGTCCTTCAGTGGTGGAATCAGGATTTGAACCTGAGTGCTATGACTCCCATGTATCCCCTGGACTTAAAACCATGAAACTGGGGTTTAAATACCCATTAGGCCTTAAAACCCAGGGATGCTTTCTCAGGTCTTTTAAATGTTCTAGGCCACCATTTGCTCATCTGTAAAATGAGAGGTTAGACTAAATTCAGTTGGGTAACAGTGGAGACTATTGGACTTGGAGTCAGGAGAACCTGAGATCAAATCCTGACAGAATACTTACTTGATGTATGACCCTACAAAAAGCCTTCAACCTCTATAGAGAGGAGATGATAATAACACCCACCTTACATGTTGTTGTAAGTATCAGGTGAGGTAACATGTAAATTATTTTGCAAACCATATATAAGTGATAAAAATCAATTGAGCAAAACTGCATTAGGTTGCAAGATCCTTGAGGGCAGGGACTGTCTTTCTTTGTCTTTGTCTCACTTAGCATAGTGCCTGACACATATATTTTATTTTAAATTTAAACTTATTATACATTTTAAATTTATCAAGTTTTATTGGATTAAATAAAAGCAGCTGGGAATGTGTAAGTTGGAGAAAGGAAGACTTGGGGAGAACATTACAGCTTGGGGAAAGATTAGATTTATTCTGTCTGAGCAATGGGTAGAAATTCAAAGGGGGCATATTTTAGCTTGATATAAGGGAAAACCTCCTCACTATCAGAGTTGTCCAAAAGTGAATTGGACTGCCTTACCTCTGAGTCTCTAGAGGTCTTTTAACATAAGCTGGCTGACATTTGTTGGGAATGTTTGTTTATTGTTGGAAATGCAGAGGTTATCCATGTTTCAGGTGGGGATCAATCAACCTACATTGATTGATCCCCAACTCTGAGGTACTTTCAGCTTCTATGAATCTCTGATTGTAGACCCATACGTTGAGTTGACCTTGCTTCTTTGTATTCCTGGACCCGAGACTAAGACCAAAAACACTATACAATTTCACATTAAGAATCAATAATATAGTGGAGGGGTTTGGACTAGATTAATTTATGTTCCCTTCTAGTGCTAACATTCTATGAATCCATGAAATCCAATTAAATTCATATCATAGAAGTTGGGGCAGGGAGAGAAGAGAGGCCCTAAAAGACAGAACTAAGAGCAATGGCTGGTTGTTTATAGATTTTGGTTCAAGGACCAAAGATTAGAGCTATCCAAAGTTGAATGTGCTGCCTTGGAAGTGAGTGAATTCACTATCAGTGCAAACATGCAAACAGAGTCTCGATATATGTGTTGGGGTGGAGCAGGGGGGTGGCAACAGCAGCCCCAAGAGCTGCCATTTAAAGTTTGCAAAGCATTTTACAAATAGCACATTTTTCCTTACAACAACTCTGGGAGGTAGATGCCATTAATATCTCCATTTTCCAGATGTGAAACCTGAGGCAGGAAGAGGTTAGGTGTCTTACCAGACATTCAGAACTCGTGAATTGTCTAAGGCTGAGTTTAAATAACCCCAACTCTAGCACTCTCTCCATGTGCCACCCAGCTGCCTTGTGGTTCAAGCAGGAGTTGGAATGAAATGACCTCCAAGGTCCCCCTTCCAGTGCTCTTTCTCTTAGCAGAATAGGTGGGGGCAGGAGGAGAAAGGGGGTGGGGGGGCTGGGTTTTTGTTAGCTATAGTAGTACAGTTTGGGGAGGACTGTGTTTCCATGGAGACAGCCTCTGGGGAAGCTGGAAGATTGGGCCATCTTGTACACAGACAGATATGTATGGACTTGAGAGAAAAATAGCAACAGATTTGCTGAATCATCGGCCTCTTGTATTTATAGGCCCTGGCAAAGACAGACCTGCTTGTTGGAAGCTAATAATAATATATTGTGTTAATTGAAAAAAAAAAAAAAACAGGCTGAGAGCATCCATTCAAATTCCTCTTGGAATAAATAGTAGCGCCAGAGCCCACCAAGGAGGACTAAGTGTGAAGGAACGGGTGTAAGTGTGTGTGTGTAAATGTACGTTGGCTCAAGGCACAATGAGGAGAGCCTGGGAGCATATGAAGCTAAGCAGGATTTCTGGCCCTTTGAGGATTACAAGGCAGCCTACAGATCTCCGGAGCTGACTCCTGTTCAGCCCATTTTTCAGATGGACAGACTAACCTAAAGCCAGGGGAATCAAAGTCACGGGATTTCGAAATGGAAGAGACTGTTTCAATCACTCGGCTTCCTCATTTTACGAATGAAGAAATGGAAGCTTAGATACATGCCGCGGCTTACCCAAGGCCACATGGGAAATATGGAACAGAGCCCAGAATTTGGACCCCGCTTCTCTGGTGTGCTTTCTACTACACACTCCTGACATGGATGGGCAGCCCTTCTCGGTAAGTTTATGATAGTCTGCACTTCCATGCTTCTTTCATCCTTGGGCTTCATTCCTTCGGGGAGGAGGTATCCATTGTTCATCCCCCTCCACCAGGAGCCCTATACTGTTTAGTTCCTTCTGTGTGCCCAGGCTTGTGTTCTATACTGTTATAGATGAGAAAAGAAAGGAGGTGCTACCCTAAGAGAAACAAGCTGGTTGCCAGGAAAAGACAAGATTCATGTATAGAACAATAAGAGAACACTACAAGGACCCTTGAAACAAGCATCAGATGGTTGACTCTAGGCCTAGTTAGGCATAGATTAAGGACAAGGGCCCAGGAGACCTAGAAGATGGAGCTGAGGGGGCCTTCAAGATCCAGCCCTATCCTGCCTTGGATGGATGGGGATTCAGAAATCCAAGTGACCTTCTCTCCACCACACCCTAGGACAACCAGAAACCAGAACTAGAACAGGGGTCTTAACTTTTTCTGGGCCATGACCCCCTTTGGCAGTCAGTCTGGTGAAGCCCAGGGGCCCTTTCTCAGAATGAGGCTTTTAAATGTAAAAAAATAAATAAATAAATGCATAGGGACTGTGACAGGTTAGTAAAAATATATGCTCTCACCATCCATCCAAACTTCATAGACCCTTGAGATCTGTCCATGGTCCTGTGGAACAAAGGTTAAAACCTTTAAGCAAGAAGATTGAAGAGAGGGGCATTAGGAAGCCTGAATTCAAGTACCAGTCCATTGACTTGCTATATCACAGGACCCATTACAGAGCTGCAAAGGACCTCAAAAGCCATCTAGCCCAATCTTCTCATGTTACAGCTGAGGAAAGTGAGGCCTGGGGAAGGCATGTAACTTGTTCAAAGTCATAAAGGTAGTATTAGAGACGGAATTTTGTATTTGGTCCTTTCACCTCCAGGATAGATACAAAATCCTCTGGTTGGCCTTCAAAGTCCTTCATAACCCAGACCCCTCCTACCTTTCAAGGCTTCTTACTCCTTATTCCCCAGTATGTTCTCTTTAATTCAATGATGCCAGCTTCCTTGTTATTCCATGCTTAATACATTCCATCTCAGCTCCAGGAATATTCTCTGACTGTCCACCATACCTGGCACACTCTTCCTTTTCCTCTCTAGCTCCCAATTTCCCCTGCTTCCTTCAAATCCCAACTAAAATCTCACCATCTACAGGAAGCCTTTTCCAACTCTTCTTAATTCCAGTGCCTTCTGTCTTTTAATTTTTTCCTATGTATCCTATAGAAAGTTTGCACATATTTGCGTATGGTCTCCCTCTTTAGATTGTAAGCTCCTTGAGAGCAGGAATTGTCTTTTGCCTCTTTTTGTATTCCCAGCACTTAGCACAGTGCTTGGTACACAGTAGTTACTTTAAAAATGTTCATTGACTGACTGATTGAGATGAAATTTGAACTCAGGTTCTCCACCTCTATAGCCAATTCTCTTTCTACAACACAGCCTGTTTCTGCAGATCTCCTGATTCCAGTCCATGCTCTTTGCAGTTATCAGATTAAGCTCATATCAGTGAGGCACAATCTTTATTGAAAACCTGAGAGTAGGTCCAAGAAGTATTAAGGATCTTCTCTCAGGTCAAAGCCAGACAGCTCTGAGAGTGTTTAAATGCCCCCTACAAGTATAATTGTCCCCTTTCCCACCCCAAAAAAGGTAATAATTTTTTTAAAGAATCCTCCCCCTGCTGATGTGATTAGGCAAGCAGCAGGGAGACCAGGAGAGAAAATTAATTAGGCAATTGGGGTTCAGGTAAGAGGGAGCAGGGTGTAAATGAGAAAATGCTCCTTAAGAGAGGAAATCATAGAACCCATCAGCCCTGCAAAAGATCATTCAAGTCATCTTGTTGAACCCCTGATTTTGCAGGTAAGGAAAATGATTCCTAGAGAGAAGTGATTTGTCCAAGGCCACACAGCAAGTTAGTGGCAGAGCTGGGAGTGAAATTGGGTCACCTCCCCCTCAATCCAGGGCTCTCTCTGTGATATTACTTCCCAGTGAGAGTTCCTCAGTCCCTCCCTAGTATCAGGAGTGGCTGCCTGAAATGAAGAGACCCCTAAAAATAACAAACAATGAAAACTTGAAAAGGAGGGAGGGCAGAGGAAGAATAAAAAAGAGCAAGATAGGAGGAGAAAAATGGGGCTAGGATGAATAGGAGGAAGAAGAGAGGGAGAGAAATGTGAAGGATGGAAAGGAAAAGGGGGAGGAAGAAAAGAGGGAGGGAGAAGGGGAGAAAAGAAGCAAAAAGAAGAAAAGAAAGCAAGAAGGAGATGTAGAGTGAATGAGAGGAGGAAAGGGAGGGAGAGGAGAAAGGAGGAAGATCATAGATGCATGGTCAGTCTCCCCCCTTGGACTGTAGACTCTCTGAGGGCAGGGACCCTCTCCTATTTTTTAATTTCATTGCCCAGTGCTGTACTGTGCACACAACCCTATAGAAACATTTAACACTCACTTTCAGGAAAAACTCAGAACCAAATTCTATTAGAACAGTTATGAAAACCCCCATAGGATTTCTTTAAACACGGATCAAATTTAATTGTAGGAAACACACCACAAGCCCTGTCCTAATTGGATCCCCAGTGAAGGGAAGGCAAAATCAGGCAGGCCCCATTATCTATGATACCCTAATGAAGATAATAATTCCAAACAACATATAATCCAAAAGTCACTGATATTTAGCTCTGAGATACATTAAGACTCTTTAGCAGTAGATTTACCCTTCAGGTCAGGTCTTGTTGAGGTGAAGATGTGAGCTTCTAAGTAAGCAGACATAGTGAATGGGTGGGAGAGGATGGGCCCAACAGAGAAGACAGCCAGAGCCTGACCTGAATGACAAACACATTGTTTTAGTCAATAATTCCAGTACAATTATCCTTTCCCCATCATGGGGGATAGGGACACAGTGTCCCCATGATCTGGAAAATCTGCATGAAATTTTTCACCCTTCGGGGGCAGCTAGGAATAGCAGTGAATAGAGCACTGGCCCTGGAGTCAGGAGGACTGAGTTCAAATCCAGCCTCAGACACTTAACACACTAGCAACGTGACTTTGGGCAAGTCACTTAACCCCAATTGCCCTCCAAAAAAAAGCAAAGAAAAAATTTTTTTCACCCTTCCTCCTTATCAGAGAAAAATTTTGAATTTTTTTCTTTTTCTTTTATGGGATATTTACAGTATTAAAAGATAAAAGATGTTGATATTACACAATACTCTCTATGTATGTGTGTACATATATTGCACTTCTGAGTTTCTAATTTTTTTCTGTGCATCTGCTGGCCTTTGCATGTCATCTCCTGTTTCCATAAAACTCTCCCAAACTTAAAAATTCCCATTTCATTTCTTATGCAGACCCAGGATATATTGAGACTGAATTGGGGAAAATCCCAAAGTGAAAGGGATAACTATATTTTGAAAGCTGCCCTTGACCCAGAGGTCTGCCTATTCTCCTCACTGGGGGAAAGAGAGTCCCAGGGTCATAGACTTAGAGCTTAAAGACCTCAAGGATCATCTAGTTCAACCCCCCTCATTTTATACCTGAGGAAACTGAAGCCAAGGCACTTAGTGACTTGCCTAAGGACACCCAGGTATTAAACCTCAGATGGAAGATTTGAACCCATGTCCTCTGACTGCAGAATCAGGGTTGTTCATACTTAACACAATGCCACCCAAGAGGCTAAGCAAGCCCCTAGAAATTCAGTTAAGAGACAAAGAGCCCTAGACAGGGTCATGGTAGAGACAGTGTATCAACCTGGGGATGCAGCATGGAATGAAGTCACTGGGCATTCAGTACAGGGAAGGTGAGAAAATGGAATCATATACCATTTTGCAAACTTAGAATTTCACTTTGATAGCCTTATTCCCTTGCCTTTCTCTTCCACCTTCTCCAATTCTCCCTCCTTATAGGCCCCCCCTTATAAGAGGATCCCACCTATGTCGAGACAGTATAACTAAGAAGCTAAGAGGCCTAGAGAGCTATTGATTAGTACTTCTAAGATCTGTATATGCTCTCCTCCTTTCACCCCACCTCCACCAGTTAATATTGTCAGAATTAAGTTCCCAGGAAAGAAGGGAAAGCAGATGAATGGGAAAGGAAGCAAGAAGGAGGTGACAGAGAGGACCAAACATACCTCAAGAAAATCACCCAGACAACAGGTATTAATCAGAAGTAGCCAACTCCTAGGACTGATTCTCCAGATTATTAAGGGACCCCTTCTACTCAAAAACAGACTTATCCATCAGAGGCAGGACACTGACCTCCAAAGCCAACAAAGACCTAATAATGTCTCCATTCTCCCATCAGGAAAGTGAAACTCAGGATTGTTCAAGATAAAGGAAATGAGAGCAGGTGGGGAAATATTTTTTATCCAACATTGTGATACCAAATATGAGGGACCACCCTTCTTCCTGAAACATATGGAAGTCAAACTATAGTCTGGATCACTGCCAGGTTAACCTAAGTGCATATAACTATGAAAAAACTATTTTACAACCAAAAGGGGGGAATTGTGCTCCAGAGGAAGACACTGTTTTGTAGGGCTGATCCTCTAACCTGGAGAATGACCCTTGATTGAAGAGGGAGATCTGGGCACAGAGAATCCAATTACATGTTTAATGGAATGGTTTAGCTTCTGAAAACCTAGGGATTTTGATGGAATGTTGTACCTTTTTGATACATTACAAAAACCTTAAATCTCAGAGTTGGATTTTGGTAATCATCTAATCCAGCATCCCACTCAGTGGTAGGAATCTCTTCTATGATATCACTGATATGTGGCTGTCCAGCCTCTGCCCAAACCCTTCCAAAGAAGGAAGGAGAAAAGGGAAGCTCTCTAGGTTGCAAAGTAGATAGCTCTCCTGTCGGGCAGCTCTAATTGTTAAAATAATAATAACAAGAATGAAAACTGACATTTGTATAGCACTTTAGAGCTAACAAAGCATTTTACACACATTATCTCATTTGATGCTCATAGCAGCCTGTAGTAATCTCTTCAGAGACAATAGTGGAATTATCCCCATTTGGATTCTACCATCTTAGAACCCAATGTACTATGTAAGACAGTGATAATGGCACTTAAGAAGATGAAGTTGGGAGATGCAGCTGGACTTTACCAAACACACAGAGAAGGAATCTTTGCTGAAGTCAACACATTTTTAAAGCCCCTCAGGTATTAATTTTCAAGACATCTCAAAAAGGAAACAATTTCAAAAGAATGGAAAAGAACACAGACAATATATTTCTGCAACAGGGAAGCCAATAAGATGTAAAAAAAAAAACCCATTAAGTCATAGTTCATAGCTATTTCTTCTTCTCTCTGTGCACATTTTGAGGGAATCCTTGATGAAAATGTGAAAAGGGAAGAGGCTAGCCTCTATAGGGGCTGTTGTACATCAGGATATACCTTTGCAATCATACAAACAACCAAAAAGTAGAGAGAATTTTTTTCTTTTTGATCCCACTTTGTCTATTATTCAAAATTGCAACTAGAATGATCTTTCCCCAAGTAACTGACATCCAAGGGGTCATATTTTCTTTCCTTTCATTGTTCTCAAGATCAGCATACCTATTCTTTTTGGCATTTTCCATTGCCCAACACCAGGAAGCTTTCTCTAGGTCTCATCACTATGATGTCACTCTCCCAGAGCCTGTCTCCCCCATTCAAACATCCTTTCTTCTTTTTCTCCTTGTAGATGTGAGTGTTGGAAATCATTGGTTCTGCCATAGGAATGTGGACCAACTTTCTAGGGCATAGCTCATTCTCTCTTTCAGTACAACTCTATCCAGGGTGGGTTATCCTCTGTGCCACTTCCCCAACAACTATGTTTGCTTCAAATATAAGAATTCCTAATTGTCAAAAAAAATTAACCTGGGTGGCTAGGTGGTGCAGTGAATAGAGCACTGGCCCTGGAGTCAGGAGGACCTGAGTTCAAATCCAGCCTCAGACACCAAAAAAATCTAGCTTTGTGACCTTGAACAAGTCACTTAACCCCAATTGCCCTACCTTCTCCCCCTCCAAAAAAAGCAAAAAAAAAAAAAATGAACCACATAAAAATGCAATGGCACCACTTTGTAAATTGGACAAATCAAGTGGGGAAACCGTTTAGACTTCCTTTATTCATAAAGTGAGGCACCTGCTCTTCTCCAAAACTATTGATGACCAAACTCCTTTGAAAAATAGATAGCCGGGGTGGCTAGGTGGCGCAGTGAGTAGAGCGTCGGCCCTGGAGTCAGAAGGACCTGAGTTCGGATCCGGCCTCAGACACTTAATGCACACACAAACAAAAACCTAGCCGTGTGACCTTGGGCAAGTTACTTAACCCCAATTGCCCTCCAAAAAAGCTAAAATAAATAAATAAATAAATAAATAAAGAAAAGTAGATAGGCAGGTAGACAGGAAATGGAGAGGAAAAAAGGGAAGAAGCAACAAAGGAAGTAATGAAGGGGTTTGTTTTGGAGGAGGAAGTAATAAAGGAATGAAGGAAGGAAGGAAGGAAGGAAGGAAGGAAGAAAGAAAGAAAGAAAGAAAGAAAGAAAGAAAGAAAGAAAGAAAGAAAGAGAGAGAGAGAGAAAGAGAAAGGAAAGAAGGAAGAGAGAGAGAGGAAGAGAGAAAGAAGGAAGGGAGGGAGAAAGAAAGGAAGGAAGGAAGAGAAAAAGGAAGGAAGGAAGAAAGGAAGAAAGAAAGAAAGAGGAAGGAAGGAAGGAAAGAAGGAGAGAGGGAAGAATGGAGGGAAAGGGGGGGGAAGCAAGAAAGGGGTAAAAGGGAGAAGTGAAAAGGTGAGAGGAGGGAAGAGGGAGAGGGAAATGGGGAGAAGAAGGAAGGGAAAGAAGAGAGCAAGGAAGGAGAGAAGAGAGGGAGATGGGAAGAAGATAAAGGAAGGGAGGAAGAGAATGAAAAGAAGGAAGGAAGGAAGGAGAGCAAATAAAATGAGGGAGAATGAGTACTGTAAAAATACCAAAGAGGTCATTTGAATTCACATTAACATTCAAGAGAAGATCTTTTGAAGAGCTATTATTAATAGTAAATTAAATAGTAGAGCTGGTCTTAAAAGCAAAGAGTTATTCTGGTCCAATTTTCCACTCTTCTGGTTCTCAGGGAAATAACCCCTGTTTCCAGGGAAATAAGCCAACCCCTGCCATGCTGGCCACCATTCATTGATTTGAGTTTGGATGAAGAATTCTCTGCATTTTCTAATCCCCAGGTCCTCTATTTACTTATGAAATCCCACCAAATAATTGTCCATTTGCATCTTTTTGCATAGGGGGAGTCCTATAGTACTGTTCGGTCTGTAGTGAAAGAAGAGGAAGAAGATAACTATAACAACATAAACTCCATGACACTGAATCTTAGGTTTTCACATTTCGTGTCTAAAAGCAAGCCGCTTTTTGCTGGGAGAAGAGGAGGGAGGAAGGAAGAGAAAGAGGAAGGGTAGGTGGAAAATGACCTTTTGACACTGTTGTTATAAACTACAAAGAATAGAGAACAGTGATCACCCATGAAATTCATGGTGGCAGATCTCAAGAGTTTCTCTCCTCTGCTCTATTCATAGAAAAAGAGAAGTCTCAAAATAGTTTGATATGCACTCAAAATTTGGGGGAATGTGAATTTTTTTAAGAGTTCAGAGAAAGGATAAGGAGGATAATTCCACAGATGAAGTCAAACTTAAGGCTTTTAAGAATGAAACCTAGGAGTGGCTAGGTGGTGCAGTGAATAGAGCACCAGCCTGGAGTCAGGAGGACCTGAGTTCAAAGCCAGTCTAAGACACTTAACACTAGCTGTGTGACCTTGGGCAAGTCACTTAACCCCAATTGCCCTGCCTTCCCCACTCCAAAAAAAAAAAAAAAAGGATGAAACCTAAAAACACAAACATAAGTGATTTCCATGAGAAAATAAAGGAGGAATTATCTAAAAATGGTTGATGGATTGATGTGCCTACACAAAGAACTCATTGACTAACTTGGTTTTTTTAATGTATATACAGAAGATGGAATCAGGGGAAATAATAGAAGGTAAATGCAAAAGAGTGGCATAGTCACATAATTATATGAGGATTACCAAAATTCAGAATAAACAACAGAAAAGACTTGTCAGCTATGTTTGGGAAAAGATTTCTTAAAAGATAGGACAGTTTTGTTGGGATCAAGTGATGATAACAGATGACAGGGGGCAGTCAATGAATCCAAAGCAATCTATCGAGTGCTTATTATGTGTCAGACACTGAAAGATACTAGGAATAAAAGGAATAAAAAGACAAAAACTAAATTGCCCCTGCCTCAAGAAGTTTATATCCTATTGGGGTAAACAATTTGTACTTCTGTGTTGACATAATATATAACCATATGTAATGTTGAGGTGATTGAATAAATCAATCAAATCATTCTGACCTACTTAAAGTGAGTGATGAGATACTCAATCAATCAATCTCAATCATCAGGCCTTTGACTAAGTGTGAAAAGTCTTTGAAACTGATATGATGTTGCCCAAGATCTGGAGAGACTGAGAAAACTTGGTCACATTCCAAGAATCATCTATAAATTATCAAGCTACTTTCGAATTGGACTCATTCCAGAAATTGGAGCACATATGGTGTTCCAGATAAACCCTATGAGAGAAAAAAATGGCTTCTTGGGGAATTAGAGCCCTTGACCTAGGTCTCCTTTTTCTATGTCAGTATCTCCTGTAAGAGGAGTTTTAAAGGGTCCAGAAGATGATTTTCACATCTTCTCAAGGATATCTTAGCTGAATCCCTAACTCAGCTGATTGAAGAAGTGTCTGCATCAGAAGCTGTGGACAGATTGGTCAAGGATGTCAAACAAGAGAATTACTTTCAAGAAGGAAGCAATGAGTTAACCTTTGGCCATATGTACTCTCTAAGCTTGAGCCCACTTTCTCCTCTGGATTCTCTATGTACTTGTAGAAGAATGGGTCACGGACTTTTTTTGGGGGGGGGGGTACTTTGTACCAATTATTTGTACTATATTACCTTAATAAGTGTCCCTCTTTAGCTAACTAAAATGATTCTCAACTAATCATCAATGGGGGCTTGAGACAATGGCAATTTAAAAAAAATCAACCCTAAGAGAAAATCTAGCCTTGCTTTGGGACCTGAGATAGTTGAGATTGACAGTTGGGATAAGGATCCTCAAACCTTAAATGGTCTAGCAACAAATAAAAATAATTTTGGAATAAATAAAGCTTTATGCCAAAGATGGTACTTGAGTTAAGTTTTGAAGGAAAGAAGGTATTCTAAAAGATAGAAATGAGGAAAGTATATATTCCATTCATGAGGGAGAGTCAGTAAAAAGGCAAAGTGATGAAAAATGGGGTGTCTTACAAGGAACAGCAAGGAGGCCATTTTGTCTGGATTATAGAGTGTGGGAAAGTATATTCATAATAATACTGAAAAGATAGGTTAAGATCAAGTTGTGAAGAGTTTTAAATGACAAACAGGAGTTTGTAATTTGTCCTAAAAGATAGTAGGGAACCATTGGAGTTCACTGAGTAAGCCAGTTCTCTACTTTAGAAAGACCATTTTGGCAGCTGTGTGGAGAATGGCTTAGAGAGGAAAGGAACTTGAGTAAGGGAGAGAAACTAGAACACTATTGAAATAGTCCAGGAGAGAGTTGGAAAGGACCCACACTGGCCCGGTGGTATACATGTAAGTAGAAAGAAGATAATAGATTGGGATATATTGTGGCGGTGTTGCAGAAAGAAACAAGATTTGACATCTATGAAATGTGATGGAAAACGAAGAGTCAAGGAGAATGTTAAGGTTGGAATCTATGTGACTTAGAGGATGGTGGTGCCCTAGACACCGACAGAGAACTTCAGAAAAGAAGGGAGTTGTAATGAGGAAATGTGTTTTGTTTTGTTTTGGGCATGTTGTTTTAGATGCCTAAAGGATGTCCAATGTGACATGTCCAATAAGCAGTTGGTCACATAGGAGTAGAGTTCATATCAGAGACTAAGGCTGAATAAAAAAGCCTGGGAAGCATCTGAATAGATCTGATAAATGAACCCATGGGAGCATGGGAATCACCAAGTGAGAGTCTACAGAGAGAAGAGGGCCTATGACAGAGCTTTGGTGGACATCTGTGGTTAGCGGGTATAGCAAGAACGAAGATCCAACAAAAGAAACTGAAGGAGTAATCAGAAGGCAGCAGGAAAATGGAGAGAGTTTACTCAAGAGAAGAAAACATCCAGAAGGAAAAGGTAGTAAAAAGCCTCAGATGCTGCAGAGAGGTCAAGAAGGATGTGGCTTGAGAAAATACCGTTGGATTGAGCAATTAAGAGATCATTGGTGAGTTTGGAGAGAACCGTCTCAGTTGAGAAATGAGGTCAGAAGCCAGGTTGGAGAGGGTTTAGAAGTGAGTAAAAAGTGAAGAAGTGAATACACAAAGTACAGATGCATTTTCAAGGAGTTTACCTGAAAGGGGGAGGAGAAAGAGCAATAGCTATTGTCATGGCAGCTACATGATGTCTGGAGTCAGGAAGACTCATCTTCCTGAGTTCAAATTTGGCCTCAGATATTTACTAGCTGTGTGACCCTGGGCAAGTTACTTAACCTTGTTTGCCTCTGTTCATCTTGTGTAAAATGAGCTCGAGAAGGAAATGGAAAATCATTTAATCTGTCTCAGCCTCAGTTTCCTCATCTATAAAATGCAGATAATAATAGCACCTACCTCATAAGGTTGTTCTGAGAATTAAATGAGATAATATATGGAAGTTCTTTGCAAATTGTAAAGTGTTACATAAATGATAACTGCTATAATGATGATGATGATGATGATGATGATGATGATGATGATGATGATGATGATGATGATGACCTGAGGAGGAGGAAGAGTGAGTGACTTCAATTTTATATTTTTGGTTCAGTATTACCAAGGATCTTCTTCATACTAGAATACAATATTGTCCACTTCATCTGATACAATGTATCAGATATTTTTGTTTGTTTTTGTTGTCAAAGGAAGAATCCAAATCTGGCAATGGAGACATTGAAATGACTGCAGTATAAACACAAGAGGCATCTATAAAATACATTTTAAAAGAAAAAATAACAGTTACCACAGAAATAGATATGGGAGAAATTGGCCTAATTGTTTTTTTCTTGCTTTTTTTTAATGGAAGAAAGTGAAATCTTTAGATTATGGGTCTATTAGCTTAACTATGATTTCTGGCAATATTCTCAAACATATTAGTAAAGGGATGGTTACTGATTATCAGCAATCACAGCCAGCATGGCTTCATCAGAAAATGGTCATGCCATACTAAACTCATTTGAGGCAGATTGGTGGCATAGTGGATAAAGAACTGAGCCTAGAATCAAGAAGACCTGAATTTAAATCAATCCTGAGGCACTTCTTAGATTTGTGACCCTGGACAAATCACTTGACTTTGTTTGCCTCAGTTTCCTCAACTGTAAAATGGGGATAATAATAATACCTAGTGGGTGGCTAGATGACACCGTGAATAGAGCACTGGCCCTGGAGTCAGGAGGACCTGAGCTCAAATCCGGCCTCAGACACAACACAAAACTAGCTATGTGACCTTGGGCAAGTCACATAACACCAACTGCCCTACCTTCCCCCTTCCAAAAAGCAAATAAATAAATAAATAACAACTACCCACCAGGGTTGTTGTAAGGATCAAATAAGATAATACTTCCAATGTAATACTTGTTTCCTTCATTTTTTCGTCAGGGGTATTAGGCCTATGAATAAATAAGCATTTCTTGAATACTTATTATGTGCCAGGTGCTTTGCTAAGTGCTGAAGATACAAAGAAAAAGCAAAAATAGTCCCTGTCCTCAAGCAACTTACCTTCTAATAAATGGAAAGGAATTGCTGTGGATATTCACTTATGCTATTCTTTTGGAAAGGATGGAGGGATGTGAGCTAGATAATGATAAAATTAGGTGAATGCAGAGCTGGTTAATATTAGCTATCATTTACATAGTGCTTCTAGGTTTATATAGCACTTTACATATATTAATCCATTGGGTCCTCAACAGTCTTTTATTAGCCCCATTTTGTAGATAAGGAACCTGAGACACAGAAAAGGGAACAAGCACTTATTGGTGCCTACTATTTGCTAAGTGATAATGTTATAGTTGAAGTTAAATGACCTGCTTAGGATCACACAGCTAGTAAGTGTAAGTACTAGTAAACAGGATTCTTACTTGAGTCTTCCTGATTCCAAGTCCCCAACTCTATCTAGCCCATCATTAATAGCACAAAGTGAAATTAGACCTCCAATGGAATTCCCCAGGGATCTGTGCTTGTTCCTATGGTATATTGATTAAATAAGATACTATCTCTAAAGTCCTTAAACAGTGCCTGGCACATAGTAGGCACTTAATAAATGTTTGTTCCTTCCCACTCATGTGACATTTTTTAAATGACTTGAATAAAGATGATATTCCTTGCAAATTTGCAAATGACCCAAATCTGGGAGTGATAGCTAACTATTTGAATGACAGTCAGGATTCAAAAATATCTTGTCTGACTATAACATTGGACTAAATCTAGTAAGATAGCATTTAATAAGGATAAATGTAAAATCTTAAATGAGTTTTAAAAATCAACTTCCTAAATGCAAGGCAAAGGAGGCATGACTAAATAATAATTCGTTTGAAAAAGATCTGGGGATTTTAGTGGATAGCAAGCTTAATATGAGTCAACAATGTCAACATAATATGAGTCAACAACATAATAAAAGAGTAATTGGGCCCTGAACTAGGGAGTTCATTCTTCCACTATACTCTGGCTAGTCAGACCGCAGATGGAGCAGATCTAGGCAGCATATTTTAGGAAGGACAAGAATAAGCTGGAGAGCAACCATGAAATCTATAGACTATAGGCCTGTGAAGATGGCAACCAGAAAACTGAAGGGCCTCCTAGAGATGGACTGAAAGCACTGGAGATGTGTAGCCTAGAGAAAAAAGGACTTAACAGGGGTACATGATAGCTCTTTAAAGTATTTGTTGGAAAGGATGTGGGAAAATGGGGACACTGATTCATTGCTGGTGGAATTGTACAATTATACAATCATTTTGGAGAGTGATACAGAATTATGTTCAAAGAGTTATTAAACTACCTATACCCTGTGACCCAGCAATACCACTACTTGGTCTATTTCCAAAGATGTTTAGGGAAAGAGGAAAAGAAATTATTTGCTCTAAAATATTTATAGCAGCTCTCTTTTGGTGCAAAGAACTGGACATTGCAGAATGCCCCTCAATTGGAAAATCTCTGAATAAGATTGTGATGGGATACTATTGTGTTATAAGAAATGATGAACTCAGTACTTTAGAAAAACATACAAAGACTTGCATGAAATAATGAAGAGTGAAATTAGCAGAACCAAGAGAACGTTGTATATAGTAATAGCAGTATTGTTTGAAGAATGACTTTGAGCAAATAGGCAATTTTATCTATTATAAATACCCAAGTTAACTATAAAGAACATATGAAGAAAGGCACGATCTGCATCTGGAGAAAGAACTGAAAAATAGAAGTACGTATAGAATAATTTTACATAAATATACCTATTTGTTTCTAATGGTAGCCAACTCTAGGGCAGCAGGGGAGGAAAGAAAAAAAGGAAATTTACATGATAATTTTGTTGTATTTTTGAAAGGAATAGCAAGTTCTGCATAATAGAATTGCAGTTGCATGTACAATCATCTTTTTATTGTACTATGTTATGGAAATACTGTTTTATTACATAAATTAAGATAATTTTTTGAAAAAATAAGGTATTTGAAGGGCTGTTATATGGAAGAGGGATTGGATGTGTTCAGCTGGGCTCCAGAAGGCAGAACTAGGAGGAATGGGCATAGTCACAAAAGGGGTCATTTAAGTTTGATGTTTGGGAAAACATCCTGGAAAATTAGTCCCCCTCCCCAGCATGGAATGTACTATCTAAGGAGGTATTAGTTTACTCCTCACTGAAGGTCTTCAAAAGCTGGGTGACCACATATTAAATATGATGGGAAGCAGATTCTTGATCCACTATGTGTTAAACTAGATGGTTGCTGAGGTTCTGGAGTCAGGAAGATGAGTCCAAATCCAACTTCAAACACTTACTAGTTGTGTGACCCTAGGCAAGTCATTTAGCCTCAACAGTCAAATTATCACTTAGCACATAGTAGGCACTCAGTAAGTGCTTGTTTCCTTCTCCCGTCCTAACTCTGAGACCCCATGAAGGATCATTATTAGAATAAAACCTTATGGATTTAACCTTTTAAAATAATAGCTAGCACTTATCTGATACTTTGCAACATGCTTTACATGTTATTTTATCCTTACAATAACCCTGTAATATAAGTGCTGTGATTATTCTCTTTTTACAGATGAGGAAACTGAGGCTGAGACATGCAAGGGTCACACATCTAGGAAGTATCTCAGACAGGATTGTAGTTGGTTGCCAGGTACTGTGGCTTCCCTCTCCAGTATCCATAAAATTACAATAGAAGAACCTTGTCTGAGCTGTTTTACACTTTTCACACTCTATATGTTTGTTTCACCTCCTCTCTGTGTGTGTGCATTATTCAAGTTCGCTAGGGAGAGAGGATAGAAATTTCAGATAATTTGGTAGCTACAGATATTTTTAACTCACAAATATCTTTATTCTCTTGGAGAATGTGTTTCCTGTTTTGACTTGTACTCTAAACCTATATGATTTTTAAATTATGGATTTATATCAGGAGAACAATTTAGTCATGTATTACTTTCTCTACAGAATATATATTGGAACAGTCAGAGAGGTAGGAGGAAGATCAGAGGAGAGCAAAGTAATTGCTATTAAAAGAGGAGAGAACTGGTTTTGGCACTAGCTTTGAGCTCTCAGAATCACAAAATCTCAGGGCTGGAATAGACCCCAAAGACCATCTACTCCATTCCGAACCTGAAAAAACTGTTTCTATTTTGACACCCCACCTATGCTGCTTATACCCTTAGTCCAGCCATTTAACTTTTGTGACTCAGTTTTATTATTTGTAAAGTAGGATTGACACTTAATTGGGGTGAGTGGATGGGCTAAGAACCCTTCCGGCTTTAATTAGCTATGGTCTTCCATCAAACGTTTTCCTGAAAATCTCCAGTGAGGAAGAAACCACTACCACTTAAGGCAGAACACATTTGAAACAAATTTTCTCTTAAGAACTGTTTTGGCTGCATCCTACAAATTTTGGCATGTTGGCTCATCATTGTCATTATCTTTAATGAAATGATTGATTGTTTCTATAATTCGTTCTTTGACCCACTCATTCTTTAGGATTAGATTATTTAGTATCCAATTAATTTTTAATCTATGCTTGAGAGGTCCTTTATTGATTTTTTTACAGTACAAAATTACCCAAAATGTAATTTTATTGCATTATGGTTTGAAAAGGATACATTTTATATTTCTGCATTTGTTTGTGAGGTTTTTATGGTCTGATACATGGCCAGTTTTTGTGACAGTACTATGAACAGGTGAGAAATAGGCATAATTCTTTCTATTCTAATTCAATATTTTCCAGAGGTCTATCATATCTAACCTTTCTAAAATTCTATTTATCTCCTTAACTTCTTTCTTATTTATTTTATATTTAGATTTATCTAGGTCTGAGAGAGGATAAATTGAGGTCCCCTACTGGCATAGTTTTACTCTCTGTTTCCTCCTTAACTCATTTATCTTTTCCTTCAGAATTTAAATTCTATACCATTTGGTTAATATGTTTAGTATTTGTATTAATTCATTATCTATGGTACCTTTTAGCAAAATATCGTCCCCTCAATCATCTTTTTTAATTTTCATGAATATTGCTTTTGTTTTGTCACAGTTGCTACCCCTGTTTTTTTTTCACTTGAGATGAAGCATAATAACTTCTATTCCAACCCTTTATTTTAACTCTATGTGTGTGTGTCTCTCTTTCAAGCATGTCTATTTAAAACAACATATTGTTGAATTCTGGTTTCTAACCCATTCTGCTATCTTCTATTTGAGGATGTGTTTGTCCCATTCAAATTCACAGTTATGATTGCTAACTCCATATTTCCTTCCATCCTTTTCTCTTCTATTTATTCATCTCTTTGTTACCCTCCCCCTGATAGAAATATGTTTTGTTTCTGACCACTTCTTCACTTAATCTATCCTCCTTCTTATCACTCCCTAACCCTGTCTCATAGCCCCTTCTCCTCCTACTTCTCTGTTGAGTAAGATAAATTTCTATAGCTAACAGCATCTGTGTGTATGTATATATATATATATATATATATATATATATATATATATATATATATATATATTTCAGTTCAGATGACAGCAAGATTCAAGTATTGCCTGTCTCTTCATTTTCCCCTCCATTATAATACTTTTCCTTCACTGTTTTATGTGAGATAATTTTCACCTTTCTTCCTCTTCCTTCACACTTCTCCTAATACATCCTTCATTTTTACCCTTCCACTCTTCTTTTGAGATCATCCCAATATGGTAGGTACACTTATACTCTCAGTCTAAGTAGACTCCTTCTAATTGCCCTAATGATGATAAAGTTCTTAAATATTACATGTATCATCCTCCCATATAGGAATACAAACAATTTAATCTTGTTTAGCCCCTTATAATTTCTCATTCATATTTACCTTTTTATGCTTTTCTTGAGTCTTGTATTTGAATGTCAATTTTTCCATTCAGCTCTAGTCTTTCCTTAAGAAATGCTTGGAATTCTCCTATTTCATCTAATGTTCATTACCATCACCACCCCAATATAGGATTATACTCAGTTTTGCTGGACAGGTTATTCTTGGTCGTGATCCTAGCTCCTTTGTTTTCCAGAATATCATATTCCAAGTTTTGCTTCTTTATGGTAATAGCTGCTAAATCTCATATGATCCTGAATGTGGTTTCATGATATTTAATTGGCTGTTTGCAATATTTTCTCCTTGAAATGAGAGCTCTGGATTTTGGCTGTAATATTTTTGAGAGTTTTCATTTGGGGATTTCTTTAAGGAGATGACCAGGATATTCTTTCAAGTTTTACTCTCCATTCTGATTCTAAGATATCTATTCAATTGTCCTTTATGATTTCTTAAAATATGATGACTAGGCTCTTTTTAAATCATCTTTCAGATGGCCCAATAATTCTTAAATTATTTCTCTTGGATATATTTTCCACATCAGTTGTTTTTTCTTAAGGAATAAATCACATTTTCTTTTATTTTTCCAGTATTTTTACTTTATTTTTTTCTTGATTATCTCATGAAGTTATTAGCTTCCATTTAAAAATTCTAACTTTTAAAGAGTGATTTTCTTACTCGTTACGTGAGATTTTGTACTTCTTTTACCTTTTGGCCAATTCTGATTTTAAGGTATTAATTCCTTTAGTATTTTTCATGTCTCTTTTAGCAAGCTGTTAATTCTCTTTTCACAATTTTCTTGCATAGCTTTCATTTCTTTTCACCATTTTCCTCTATTGATTTTATTTTATTTTAATTGTTTTTACTCTTTTTATGCCATTCTTTAACTCTTCTAAATATTCTTGTTGGGCTCACATTTGAGGCTTTGCTTGTAGATGTTTTCAAGTCATTGTCTTCTAAGTTTGTCTTAAGCTTCCTATCACCATAGTAGCTTTTTTATGACCAAATTCTTTTTTGTTTGTTTGCTTGTTTTGCCCATTTTTCTAGCCTACTTCTTGATTTTGTGCTTTATGTTGGGCTTTGCTCACCTCTGGGGGAAAGATGTCTGTCCAGAGTTTCTGTTTTGTTGTTGTTGTTGTTGCATTGTTTTGTTTGTTTGTTTGCTTCTTTTAAATAATGTCCTTCTGCTGCTTTGTCAGCTTAGTGAGGCCCTGGAACCTTTAGATGCTTTCAAAATGGTCTGATCATTGCCATACTAGTATATGCTCTGGAACTTACCCAAACCTTACCTCTGGTCCTTACCTAGGACCCCTGCTCTTTTATGATCCTGAATGTTCCTCTCCACCCTGGAAATGTGACTTAGGACTTGGTAATGGGTGTCAGATTTGCCAATCCTGCTTCCAGTGCTAATATAGGTATCACCTGGAATATCTTTCTGATGAGACATTCAGTCCCCTTACACTCCCTGGGTATTGTGATGCTCCCCTCCACTGCTGCTACCCAACCCACAGTCAATGACACATTCACTGCTCCATGCTCCCAGTCAGCCCCACCCCAATATTCATAGACTTATCTTTCTTTTTTCCTATGCTGCCTAGGGCCTGAAAATAAAATGGCTCAGTGTGACTTTTCCTTTCAGAATTTATTGTGGGACATTTAAAATTTTTTTTGTAGAGGGGTTGTGTGGGGATAGGTTGGCAAAAATGTCAGCTTCATTCTGCCATCTTGGTTTCATCCTAAGAAGAGCACTTTTGAATAACTCTAATATACAGAAAGTTTTTCCTTACACTTGAATTGAAATTTTCCTCTATTACTCTTAGTTCTGACCTCTGGGGCTAAGCAGAATAAGTTTAATCCCTCTTCCATATGACAGACCTCTAGATAATTGAAGACAGTCATCACATACCAATTAAATCTTGTTCTCTACAGGCTAAACATCCCAATATCATTCCAGTGATTCTTAAATGATATAGTTATCCATTCTCTCACCATACTGGTCACCATCACCTGGATTTGTCAAAATCCTCCCTAGAATATGGTGTCATGTGGTTGTTTGTCAGTCATATCTTCCTCTTTGTTACCCCATTTGGGTTGGGTTGGGTTTTTTTGGAAAGATATTGGAGTGGTCTGTCATTTCTTTCTCCAACTCATTTTACAGATGAGGAAACTAAGGCAAACAGAGTTAAGTAACTTGGCCAGGGTCACAAACCTACTAAATGCCTGAGGACAGATTTGAACTCAGGAAGATGAGTCTTCTTGACTCTGGGCCTAATATTTTATCCACTGTGCCACCTAGCTGCACAGGTAATATGCTACCCAGAACTGAACATGATACTTGAGTTGTGGCAAGGTGCAGAAGAACCAAGGATTTCCTTGTTCTGGTCAAAATATCTCAATGCTGCCTACTTTGGATTAGCTCTTTTGGCTGCTATCACATTGTCAATTCATATTGAGTTAAAGCCCCCAGGTATTTGTTGCACAAACTGCTGTTTGATTCCAGTGACCTAGAGTCAATCAAGCAACAGACATCTATTAAAATCAACTATGTGACACATACTAAGTTAAGCATTGAAGGAGAGAAAAGTAGAACAGTCCCTGCCCTCTAGGAGCTTCCAATCTAGCCAGCAGTGACAACGTGTGTGTCTGTGTATGTGGGTGGGAGAGACAGAGACAGAAAGAAAGACAGAGAAATAGACATAGATACAAGAGACAAAGAGAAAATAAGAGGGAGGTGGAGAGAGAAGGGCAGAGATAGAGACAAAGAGAGAGGTCTATACAAAATAATTTATGGGAGGAGGCATCAGCAGTTGAGAGTATCAAGAAAGTTTTTTCCTGAAAGGGGACATTTACACTAATTGTTGAAGACTACTAGCGATTCCAAGGGACAAAGATGAGAAAAGAGTGAATGGCAGGCATGACTGATAACTTATAAAGTCATGAAGATGGGACATTGAGTGCTATGAGGAACAATAACAAGACCAATTCAGTGAGATGTAGTTTACATAAAGGGGAATGATATGTGTTAAGTTTGAAAAGGTAAATTAGGAACAGACTGTAAAAGGCTTTAAATACTAAATAGAGACACAAATTTCAAACAATGTGAAAGGGAGCTCCGAACAACTTCTGGAGCCACAGCACCCACAGAACGGCACAGAGAAGCTAACCTCCTGCTGAGGACAGCCCAGCAGCCCTGCAGGGAGCGGCCAGCACAGCGCTCTGAGAGCAGGCAGCACAGCACGCTGGGAATCGACAGCACAGCCCGCAGAGCCGAGCCCAGGTCCGCAGTTTTAGCCCCAGGGCGGCCAGACCTTCAGCCAGCTGGAGGGATGCCAGAACACCAGCAATTGTGGCGATTCCAGAATTATCAGCACAGATATGCCTAGGACAAAGTGAGAGGTTAGTGCCCTATGGACTTTGGGACCAGTATTTGGGGAACACATGGCTTCCTCCCCTGGGGGCAAAAAGCTGCTGAAGAAAGAGCTGCACAGAAGCCATTTTGCAGCGTCAGTAGTGGCTCTAGCTCCTGGTCTGCGAACTGTAGGAAGATCCAGCAATCAGTCTGGGGTTAATCGCTTTTGCTTTAAACTGCCTGGATCTGGATTGTGGTCTGGGGGGAAGTTTGGGGTGGGTATCCAATTTGCCAGAGTGGGTGGAGGCTTTACAGAGGCCACCCAACTGGCAGAAGTTGTGAAGACCCCACATTTGGGCGGAAGCTCCCCTGTCTGGTGGCAGAGTCCTACTGTGGCAACAAGCCCAAAAATCAAGTAATTAAGGGGTAATATGCCTAGGCAAACGAAACAAAATAAACAGAAAAGTTCAACATTGGACTCCTATTTTAGGGGCAAAGAGGCTCAAAGCATGGAGAAGGACTGTGAGGTCAGAACTCCTGCACCAAAAGCCCCAAATGAAAATACAAGCTGGCTACAGGCCATAGAGGACCTTAAGAAGCAGATAAGAGAAGTGGGGAAAATTTGGGAAGAGAAATGAAAAAGATGCAAGAAAAGTATGAAATGACAGTCAACAGCCTGACTGAGGAAAATAACACCTTAAAAAATAGACTAACTCAAATGGCAAAAGAGGCTCAGAAAGGCAATGAGGAGAAGAATGCCTTAAAAAGTCGAATTTGCCAGATGGAAAAAGAATCTCAAAAGCTCACTGAGGAGATTCATTCCTTCAGAGTTAGACTGGAGCAAATGGAAGCTAGTGACTTTATGAGAAATCAAGATGCTGTTAAACAGATCCAAACAAATGAAAGAATAGAAGGCAATGTGAAATATCTCATGGGAAAAACCACTGACCTGGAAAATAGATCCAGGAGAGATAATTTAAAAATTATTGGACTACCTGAAAGCCATGATCAAAGAAAGAACCTAGAAATCACCCTTCAAGAAATTCTCAAGGAAAATTGGCCTGATGTTTTAGATCCAGAGGGCAAAATAGAGGTTGAAAGAATCCACAGATCACCTCCTGAAAAAGATCCCAAAAAGAAAACTCCCAGGAATATTATAGCCAGGTTCCAAAATCCCCAGATCAAGGAGAAAATACTACAAGCAGCCAGGAAGAAACAATTTCAATATTGTGGAAACACAATCAGAATAGCCCAGGACCTGGCAGCTTCTACACTGAGGGATCGAAGGGCATGGAATATGATATTCCAGAGGGCAAAAGAGCTGGGAATGAACCCAAGGGTCACCTACCCAGCAAAACTGGGTATCTTGTTTCAGGGGAAAATATGGTCATTCAGTGGAATAGAGGACTTTCAAGCATTCTTGAGGAAAAAACCAGAGTTGAATAGAAAATTTGACATTCAGACACAAGAAGCAAGAGATGCTTGAGAAGGTAATCAAGGAAAAGAAATCAAAAGGAACTTATCAAAGTTGGACTATTTACATTCCTACATGGAAAAACAATAACTGTGTTTGATGAAACCTTTCTCATTATGAAAATAATTGAAGAAGGGTCCATGGCATATGTTCACAGGTATACATGGATAGAGGGCACAGGTTGAATTTGATGGGAAGGGATGATTATTTTTTGGAAGGCAATTGGGTTGGGTGTCTTGCCCAGGTTCATGTGGCTGGGTTTTTGTTTGTGTGTTGGGTGTCTGGGGCGGGATCCGAGCTCGGGTCCTTCTGGCTCCAGGGCTGGCTCTCTGCTCACTGCGCCATCTAGCCGCCCCAAGGAAGGGATGATTCTTAAGGGGTGAAGTCAAGAGGTGAGAGAGGAAAGTGGCAAGAGGAGATGGAGAGAGACAGGGTAGGGCAAATTATCTCATGTAGAAGAGGCAAGGGGAAGTAGTTGCAGGGGAGGGGAAGAACAGGAAGGCAAAAAGGCAAAAGCATATTCTCATTGAAGTTGGCTCAAGGAGAGAATCACATACATACTAAATGGAATATCTTACCCTCACTCACTCTCCTGAGTAGGGGAAAGGGGGATGAGAGGGGGGATGATGGAGGGGAGGGCATTCTGGGGAGAGGGGAAGTTAGAAGTACCCACTATCAAAGAGGGACAGGATCAAAGTAGGGAATGGACCAGGTGGGAGGTGAGACAGGTGGGAGGGAAATATAAGCAGTCTTTTACAATATATCTACTATGGTAATGTTTTGCATAGATATACATGTACAACACATACTGAATTGCTTATCTTCTCAGAGGGAGTGGGTGACAAGGGAGAAAGGGAATGGATCTGAAAATCGAAGTTTTAAAATTAAATGTTTCATAAGATGTCCAGGCAGTGGGGCTCAGAGATTCACCTTGCCCTAATGGCAAAGTCGAAGGGGGTAGGGGAGAAGATATGGGAGAGAGCAGATTGGATGAGGGGATATCTAGTGGGACTGCTATTTTGGGGTGGTGGGTAGGGGAAAAATGTAACTCATAATCTGGTGGAAATGAATGATGTAAACCAGAAGTTAATAAAGCCTTTAGTTAATTAATTAAAGAAAAAAAATAAAATAAAAATAAATACTAAATAGAGGCATTTATGTTTGACCCTTGTGGTTGCAATGAACCATTGGAGTTTATTAATAGGGACTGACATGGTCAAACCCATGTTTTTGGACTATTGCATTGACAACTATGTAAAAGATTTGGAGGGGGAGGTAGAGAGACCAACTGGGAGGTTATTATAATATTCTAGGTGAAAAGTGATGTGGGCCCAAGTTAGGATCTTTGTCTTTTGAATGGAGAGATGCAGATAGATGTGAAAGATAATGTGGATAAGTACTTTATCCTTGGACTACCAATGATAATATTTGGCAATTGACTAGACATTGAGGATTAGTAAAAGTGAGAATTCATTGATAATACTGAGAATATGAACTTGGTTGCTAAAAGGATGCTGGTGCCCTCAAGAAAAAGGAGAAATCAGGGCTTAGGGAATGAAAGATAGTGAACTTTGTTTTGGAAGTGTTGAATTTCAGGTGCCTATCAGATGTCCAGTTGGAAAGATCTAATGAGTAGTTGCTGATATAAAATTGGAGCTCAGAAAAAGAGTCTAGCACAGACAATATAAATATGGGAGTCATCAGAATAGAGATGATAATTAAATCCAAGGGAGCTGTAAAAATCATCAGAGAGTGTGTAGAAAGAAAAGAGTCCAAGACAAAGCCTTGGAGTACAACCACAATCAGCAAGCATAATATGGATGATGAACCAGCAAAGGAGATGGAGAAAAAATGGTCAAATGGAGCTTGGGAGCACAATTAACAGAATAGTGACACAAAAACCAGAGAAGTGAGATTATTTAGGAGGAGAGGGAAGTGAAGAGTGTCAAATGTCGAAGAGAAGTCATGAAGAATGATAATTATCATTATTACCAGTAACAATAATAATTAAAATAAAAACTAGCACTTCTGTAAAGCTTTAAGATTTGCAAAACACTCAACATATATTATGTCATTTGATCGAGAAAAGGTTCTCAGATTGTAATTAAGAGATCATTGGTGGAGAGAAAATTAGAGAGAATAGTTTCAGGTGAGTGATGAAGTCAGATGGAAAAGGATTAAGGAAAGATTATAGAGGAAGAAATGAGTACAGACAGTTTTTGCCAAGAGTTTGGCTGAGAAAGGGAGCAGTAATATAGGATAATCATTTTGTGGGACTACAGGGTCTAGTAATAATTATTTTAAGGGATGAGTGAAAATTGGGAATGTTTGTAGGCAGCAGGGAAGGAACCAGTAGATAAATAGGGAGAGGTTGAAGATGGGAGAGATGGAGTGTAGAAATCATTGAAAGGCTGAACTGCTCAAGGAAATGAGAAGAGAGGAAATCAAAGGTATGTCTAGAGGGGTTGGCCTTGATGAAGAAAAGGGTCAGCTCATCGTCAGAGTAAAAGGAGAAAATATTGGGAGATAATGTCAAAGGGTTTAATATAGTAGAAAGAATACTGGCTTTGGAGTCTGTCAGCCTGGGTTTGAATCCCAACTCTGCTACTTAATATCTGTGACCCTGGACTCATTTTCTTGTAATAGGTCTTTTAATATCTAGGTCATATATCCATTTTGGCATTAACTTAGTAAGTGGTGTAAGATGTTCTATACCATACTGCTTTCCTGTTTTCCCAACAATTTTCACCAAACAATGAATTCTTATCCCAAAATCTTAAATCTTTATACTTGTCAAATACAGTGTTATTATATTTATTTGCTGCTGTAAATTGTATGTTGACTCTATTCTGTTGATCTACCTTTCTATTTCTTAGCCAGTAGTAGATGGTTTTGATAATTGCTGCCTTATAATATAGTTTAAGATCTGGTACTGCTAAACATCCTTCCTTTAAATTTTTTATTATTTCCTTTGATATTCTTGAATTTTTGTCCATGAATTTCTCATTGCCTCAGTTTCCTAAACTGTAAAAGGAAGAGATTGGACTAGATGACTTCAAACACCATATTTTTCAACTCCATATTTATTGCCCTTTGGGTTGCCAGATCCAAGGGGAAAGAACAAAGAGAATTCATAGTTAATGGTTTCTGTTTTCTCAGTAAAGTATAAACTGAGGTCCTAAGCTGTGAATGTTTGGGGAAGAAGGTAATATAGAAAGCTTAAGGAGAAAAGAGAAGCTTTGGAACATCCACTGTTCAGAAAGGAATAGAGAATTAATTAGGGACAGGTTAAGGGATTGCCTTACCGTAGTGAGGGCCCAGAAGTTATATAACAGAAATTATTAGTGGGCCCAGTTAGGTTGGATGGCTTTCCCTGCTCTATGCAGTAACTTGTGAATAGTAGCAATTGAAGTGAATCATGATAGTGATTCAGGGTTTGATTGAGCATGAGTAGTGATGGAATAAGGAATCATGGGATTTCAGAGTGGAAGACAATAGAGAGCTCAACCGGTTAACTAAAGGGACAAGACTAGAAAGGGAGGAAAATGATGCAAGAACACTGGCTATGTCAAGTCTTTCCTGACTCCTAATCCCGTACTTTTTCCATTACAACACAGAAGGGTTTCCTGAAGAAATACAGCTGAAGACACTTAAGAACTTAAGAGAAAGGAGGAAGAGAGGGACAGAGACAAACAGACAGAAACAGAGATAGACAGATGGACAGAGACAAAGTCAGAGAGTGAAAGGGGAGAAATAGGGAGAAGAAAACAGAGACAGACAGGGAGAGACAGAGAGAAAGAGAGGAAAGAGACAGAGAGAACTCAGGAGAGGTGAGGGATCTGGTGGCAAAACCTCAAAAAAGGGAGGTATGGAAGATGTCATTAAAGCACTCTCTATAGTAAAACAAACACTGAGCCTGGAGTTACAAAGACCCTGGTCTCCAAACCACTTAACCTCTTACAGCCTCTGTTTCCTCATCTGTAAAATGGGGCTAAGATCATTTGCACTACCTTCCTCGAAGAGCAGTTGTGATGTTCTAATGGGGTAATATGGCATCACCCCTATAAAGCATTATATAAATGCAAGCCATTGCTATGATCCTGAGCTATCAATTCCAGCAGCATCTTTCCCCAGCACATCGACCCCTCCTGCATGTCTCATTTTTATTACAACAGTTTGTGGCTAGGAGGCATTTGCCATTTAACTATTCAATCAAGCACCAAATAGCTGCAACTAATGTTTATCAAATACTCCCCCAAAGGGAACCTCCAGATAATACATTGATAAGGAGTTTAGGGGGAGAGGTGGAGAGGGGTTTATAGATTGCTTTTTTTAAAGATCAGTAAAGAGAACATTGGTCTCCCTTTGATATATGTACATCTCACCCAGGGCAACTGCATGAACTCCAACAAAATTTGCCTTTTGATCATTAAAAAATCACCACCCCCAGCAAACAAAATTGAATAATCTGTAATCTATTCTGAAGGAAGGAGTAGAAAGCAGTGTTGAGTGCTCTATTACTGACAGACTGGAGAAATGGCACTGGGTTTGGAGCTTAGAGACTCAGGCTTGAATCTTAGCTTTACCCACTGATAGCTATGAGACCTTGCACACATCACTTTATGACTTCAGGATTCAGTTTCTTCATCCAGAAAACAGGGATCAATCAATAAAAAAGCATTTATCAGACACCTACTATGTGCTGGACACTGATCTAAGTATGAGAGCAGAAATATAACAGTTCCTACCCTCAAGGATTTTACATTCTACAATCAGTTAAGAGGCATTATTAAGTACTTCCTGTATACCTGAGACAACACATACATATCTAAATATATGCAAAACACTTACAAGATAAGTACCGGATAGATTGCTTGTTATTGTTGAGTTGTTTTCAGTCATGTCTGACTCTTGTGATCCATTTGGGGTTTCCTTGGCAAAGATAATGGAGTGGTTTACCATTTCCTTCTCCGGCTCATTTTACAGATGAGGAAACTGAGGCAAACAGGGTTAAGTGACTTGCCCAGGGTCACAGAGCTAGTAAGTGTTTTGAACTCAGATCTTCCTGACTCCAAACCCAGCACTGCACCACCTAGCTGCCCAGCAGACTTTTGTCTTAGAGAAGAGGAAGGAATTAGCAGCTGGGGAGGAGGGGAATCATATACGAGACAGAGAGTGAGCTGATCTAAGGCTTTCAGAAAGGTGGGAGTGAGGAAGAAATCAATGCAGACACAAGGCTGAAAAGACACAGGGGAGGAAGAAGGAAAGAAGGTGATGAGCATTTATTAAATGCCTGCTATGTGCCAGCTACTGTGTTAAACACTTTTATAAATATTATTTCATTTGAACCTATTTGATCTCATCACCCAGAGGGTTGTTACATATTATATAAGCAAAAATGCCAGTTTGACTGGTATATGGAGTATATGATAGAGAATAATGTGTAATAAGCCTGGAAAGGCAGGGTAGAGCCAGGTTGGAAAGGATTTGCATGACTTCCTTAACAGGATTATTATATGAAAGCATTATGGAAAGTATAAATAATGGTTGCCATTCATTCATATGAATTGCTGGACTAAAACCATAAGGATTGTCCACATTCAGAGGCAAATGTTAACTGTTTGCCTTGGCGTCAGGAAGAATTGAGTTCTAATTTGGCCTCAGATATTTCCTGTGGGAATATGGACTAGTCATTTCGTGTTTCTGAGACTCAAGAAACTTTGTAGGATTTATCTCTTAAGTTAAAGACTTCAGTGTTAGTGATAGGTATCTCCACCCAGGAAATCACAGATTGCTGAAGATCCTTAATGAAGAATTCACATTCACAGTGCAATTCCACTTCAACCCAAGCCTGGGGCAGTTTTCTTCAATGGCAGATCATGGTAACAACATGTCTCCTGGTAGCTGAGAAAATGCTAAGCCACAAGGTTGCATGAATGAACTTACATGAATGGAGAAAGAATTTCTTCAAGAACTTTGGAGGATTTTAAGACAGCTTATGAAGGGCAAACTCAAACTTTTGGATGACTATTGGGAGCCCAGACATGTGGGGAGCTGGAACCCAACATGTCCTTCAACCCTGTACTTGCAACCCTAAGGTAGTAAAGATTCTTAGCTCCTATTCTCAGCCATCTGCATATAAAAGAGGTTGTATCAATTTTTCATTCTCTCCTTTGGTTAATTCCACAGAACAAAGTATATAGCTTCCTGAGAGATATAATACCAAGGAAATTTGGACTCTGATGACATCTATGCCCCCTACACATTTGTTTATTAGCAGTATAGAGTTGTGTAAATGTTGCACAATCGTGGAGATCATTCTCACTCTGTGATGGGATCTTATCGCACTTTCAGCCAAAGAGTTCTTTAATTCATATGTATTCTTCAGTCTATTCTAATCTGTATAATGGAAAAGGCAAATTAGCATCTAGGTGGTGCAGGGTATAGACCATTGATCCTGGAATAAGGAAGATTCTTCTTCCTAAATTCAAATCCATCCTCAGACACTTAGTGACCATGTGATCCTAGGAAAGTCATTTTCCCCTGTTTGCCTCAGTTTCCTCATCTGTAAAATGAACTAGAGAAGGAAGTGGCAAACTACTCCAGTATCTTTGCCAAGGAAACCTCAAATGGGGTCATGAAGAGTTGGACACAACTGAAATGACTGAACAATAACAACAATAAATCGGTATAATGTCCCCAGTATCTGCTTACTGCTTACTCTGATGAAGAGATGTATTACTTATTCATGATTGCCTTTCCTGCAACCAGTATTTGGTAGGAAGAAACTAAACTAGCAATAGTAAGCTAGGTATGATCTTCCCCTAGAGAAAGATCAGGAAAAGGGGCACTGATCTTAATTTTCCCAAAGTATTTTATCCTTGAACTACCAACATTTGATATGTGGTGGATTAGCCCAGGAGTTATTAACCTGAGGTCTATGGACCTTCAAAGAATTTGTTGATAGATTTCAAGGGGTCCATGAACTTACATGGGGAAAAAATTACATCTTTATTTTCACTAAACTCTAACTGAAATTTAACATTTCCTTCAAGTATTTAAAAACATTATTCTAAGAAGGTAATCACAGACTTCACCAGACTACAAAAGGGATTCATGACACACAAAAAGGTCTGTTTTAGCCTAATACCCCTCCTGAGAGATAGGTAAGAGAAGGAACAAGTGTCCAGTCATTGCCTTCCTCTTGTCCCCACAAAGGTAGAAATCAGTCACTCTTGTGGAGTGATAGATTAGATCCCAGATGATATATCTATGCATTCTACAGATATTGTAATATTGCATGACCCAAACAAATTCTCCAAATATCTTGAAAACAGTAGGAAATATTAGAATCATAGTATCCTAGAAACTTAAAGGGTCCTCAGAAGTCAGAGTCCAACACCCTCATTTTACAGACAAGGAAACTGAAGCTAAGTGTTTGGAACACTCACTGGGTGGGATTATTTTTCTAGCCATAGAATGTAACTCTCTAAAGCCACTGCTATGAGGGTGGCTTTCTCCTACCCCCAACCACACTGCTTCTTCAAGATTAGTAGGACCTTAACATGAAAAATTTTCACAGAGGGTCAGTGTTAGGATGATAAGAAACGTGAGAGACCATCTAGTGTAATTTCATACAATTTGTGGAAAAAGGAAAGAACATCCAAATCCACATAGGCAATGAATGTGTAGGTGTTTCTTCCATCAGAACTGAAATCACGGGGTGGCTAGGTGGCACAGTGAATAGAGCACTGGCCCTATAGTCAGGAGAACCTGAGTTCAAATCCAGCCTCAGACACTTAACACAAAAAAACTAGCCGTGTGACCTTGGGCAAGTTGCTTAACGCCAATTGCCCTCCAAAAAAAAAAAAGAGAGCAAAAAAAATTAAGTGAAATCCCCTTTGTATTGTATGGGGTGGCATCATCCAGCATATACTCTAGCCAATTTGGTGTACTTTCAGTATATAGAGGAGACAGACATATAGTACTGACTCAAACAAGGCATATACAAGAAGATAGCCAGTGCCTAGAATCTGGGTAATGCAGCAGATCTGGACACAGTCTGCAAGACCTACGTGGGCACAAAGCAGGCACAGATATGGCAGAAACACAGGATGGGACCTATAAGTTGACATTCTGAATCTTTGATTACTCAAAGAAAACATTCAATACCTTGGCCCCAAGATAGAAAGGGAAGTATCCCAGATGAGCCAGGGGAGTGAAAAGGGGGAGGGAACAGGAAAAGTGCCTATTATATGCCAGTTTTACTAATATTATCTCCTTTGATCCTCATAACAACTCTGGGAGGTAGGTGCTTTTATTATCCTCATTTTATAGTTAAGGTAACTGAGGCAAACAAAGTTTAAGTGACTTGTCCAAGGCTACACAGTCAGTAAATATCTGAGGTGGCATTTGAACTCAGGTCTTCCTGGATCTAGGTCTAATCCATTGTGACATCTTGCTGCCAATTTACTCAAAACTCTTCATCCAAATATAGGTGCTGGGAACTCTTCCAATCGAATTCAATTCCTTGAGACTGTGATTTAATTAAATTTATTTTGCTTTGAATTCATGTCTTCTAGCTTGGTGAGCTTCATTGAAAATGGGGATTCAGAATCATAAATGAAAAGATAGGCCCTAGCACAGTTGTAGGTCTGGATGTAGTTTTAGTGGAGAGAATATTGAGGAGAATCTTGACTGTAAATGGGCAGAGCTAGACTCGAACCCAATCTTCTTAATCCAAGAGCAATGCTCTTTTCAACACACCACAGTGTTTCTTTTCCTCAAAGCAGTAGTTCTCAAAGTTTGGGTTTTAGGACGTCTTTATATTCTTAAAAAATCATTGAGGATCCCCCCAACCAAGAGCTTTGACTTATGTGGGTTATATCTATTGATGTTTACCATATTAATATTGTTATGCAAATGGTTTTACCCTGTGGACCCACTGAAGTGGCCTTGGGGACCTCCAATGGTTGGTACACCATCCTCTGAGAGCTGCCGCTTCAAGAAGTTATAGAAGGGACATTAGCAACTGCCCTGTCCCATTTGGCCCAGATTCATCTAGAGGCCTGAGGCTGAACTCTTGAGGAGAGGAAATTTGGCATCTTCCAGGGCTATAGTGAGCCTCAGTACTTGTAATCAGGGATGCAAAACAGTGCTTTATTAAATCAGGTAAATGAACCATGTCCAAGGGGCTGAAATGGGGTCTGGGTTGACAGCAAAGGAAAGAAACAGATACAAAACCAAAGCAGGAACCTTGAACACATACTGCCATTGAGCGATTTATTTTCTTTAGCCATCAGACCACATGAAGGCCTCTTCAGCAAGGGATGGAGGGGCTGGCCATGGCCCTCTATTCTTCATAATATCAGGCAGCTGTGTTGTTAGACACATCGACATAAACACCAAACCTGGATCTCCAGCCAAGAATTGGGAGAGCACAGTGATCTCACAGGATGCTTGCTGTCCAGACCACAAAGGAAGAGTTTCTTGGAATCTCCACCAATGTACCCCCTCCTGTCACCCTAAGGCCACTTGGAACTGGGAGGGATGCCAAGGGGCTAGGAGAATAGTAAAGGGACAGAGGCTGGCTGGACCTCAGCTGGCAATAGCTGCCTTTTTCCCTTCCTCCAGATCTTGCTAAAGCATACAAAAGCCTTTTGGCCCTGGACGCTTGCAGAGGTGCAGATGAAGGGCACATGACTGACATTCAGCACTCATAATGGAATAAAACCTCATCCTGGGGGTAGCCTTGGTGCCAGAGGCTTAGTCTCAAGGAAGGCACTCACAGAGAGCTGAAAAGGGGATATGGGGAGCCTGCTGATGCCATGAAAGAACAATCTCTTGGCCAGGTAATTCCCATGGGGAAAGCTGTCTGTTTGCTGACCCCTATTATTCCATCTTTATAATGGGTTTGCAATGCCCAAATCCCTGCTGACTTCCTGGCTTTCTGACCTTTGCTGCCAACTCCCTTCCCTCATCCTAGTTTGTACTTTAGATCCAGCAATCAGATCAATTCTGAGACTCAGAGCTGAATGGGGCCTTAGATGACAATTAGGACAATGCCCTCATTTTGAAAGTTTAGGAAGTGGAGGCCAAAAGGTAAAGGGATTTGCTTAAGATTATATGAATGGTAAGTGATGAAATAAGGATTCAAACCCAGGTTCTCAGACTCCACATCTTACACCCCTTCTTCCCTATCACAGCCTCTGGAGGTGCCCCGAATCATGACCCCATCAATGTCCTCTCTTCTTAGGAGAATTGACATTGAGAGCCCCATCTCCCTAAGGGCCCAGCATTCCTACCTTTGGGGGAACTTGTTTCCATTGGTTCAGATCCCACTTCCACCCCAAAAGAGACCTTTGAAAGGTCTCCATGGTCCCCTCCCAAGAACATCCAGTACCTAAGTCCTTAGGCAGAAGCCCATTGTCCACTGTTCACAATATTAGAGGATGCTTCATTGAGAGAATGAGGGAAATAATCTCTACTGAGAGCAAACTTTTAAGGGGGGAAATAAACATTTACATGGTATCTACTATATGCCAAGCACTGTGCTAAGGGTTTTACAAATATTAATTCATTTGCTCCTCACCACAACCCTGTGAGGTAGGTGCTATCATCACAGACATTTTACATTTGAGGAAACTGAGGCAAATAGAGATTATAGCATGATTTACCTGGGGTCACCCAGCTAGAAAATGGCTGAGACTGGTTTTGAACTCAAGCCTAGTGCTCTATTCACTTTACCCTGATGCTATCTCTAGCAGCTAACTGTGAGCTGGTGCTACACAATATACTAAGGGTGGAAACATAGCCATGACATAAGCCCTACCCTCAAGGAACTTGCTATTTATTAGTCTTATAAGGAACATGTGCCAGGCACTAGCTACAAAGACAAATTCATAAGAGACCTTGCCCTCTTGTAGGTTACATTCTAGTAGGAGAAAACATTCACACAAATCAGTGAATAAAAAAATAATGGTGGAGGGGCGGCTAGGTGGCGCAGTGAGTAAGAGCGCTTGCCCCAGAGTAGGGATGACCCGGGATCGGCCCGGGCCTCAGAAAATGAGCACCCACATATAAATAATGACTGGCCGTATAACCTTGAGCAAGTTACTTAACCCCAATTGCTTTAAAAAACAAATAATGGTGGGGGTGCAGGTCACAAATAATAGGTTAGAACTCCTGTCCTAAGTGGTGGTCCTTGAATCCAACCTGGAATGGAGCTAGGGATTCCAAGAGGTAAAGTGAGAAGGGAGAGCAGTGGCCTTCAAACTTTGGGAATTATAAGGATGTACCTTTTTATTTCTTTTTAAAAATCACATAGCTGGGGCGGCTAGGTGGCATAGTGAATAGAGCACTGGCCCTGGAGTCAGGAAGACCTGAGTTCAAATCCAGCCTCAGACACTTACACACACACACACACACACACACACACACACACACACACACACACAAAAAAAAAAAAACCCTAGCCGTGTGACCATGGGCAAGTTACTTAACCCCAACTGCCCTACCCTCCCTCCTTCAAAAAAAAAAAATCACATAGCTATCTTTTGTTTATATGTCAGCTTCATTTCTAACTCTATCCCTCCAGGGAACTATCTTTCATAACATAGAATAATAAAAAGGGGGAAAGGCAGTTCTATACCAACTAACTAATCAAATATGAAAGAAGGTACAGTGTCAACCATCCATGGTCCTCTACTTCTGCAAAGAAAGTACATTTTTTTCATCTCCTCTCCAAGACCCAAACTGGCTATTATAATTACACAAAATTTGGTTGGGTTCTTGTTGTTCCTTTCATTCTCATTATTGTAACCATTGGACATGTTGCTTTCCTTGTTCTCCTTCAGGCTGCATCAATTCTTATAAGTCTTTCTATGAGGATTCTTATTTAACATCAAAATATTTTGCAAATCCCTCTATTATCCCTCCTCTCCTTGATAACGGCTCTATTGCATTTTATGCTACAAAGTAGAATGTGCTAAGGTCAAAGGGAAGGTCTAGACAACTAATTCCCTACCTATAGGATACAGACTCCTACGAGATGTCTGTAAGTCACAGACTTCCTCAATAAGTGAATACTAATATAGATCAGTCTTGATTAGTACAAATAATTAATCCTGTGAAGTGCTTACATTATTTGAATTCGCACTGCTGATTTCCACTGGGCTGGGATAATTTATTATTTTTAGATAATCATAACTTTGAATAGTGTGAATTCAAATACATGAGACTATTTCATAGTTTTCATTCACACTGATTGGGACCTAGCTATAATACAGATGCTCTCATATGGAGAATCTGCCCATTTCCTTGAAGTTAAAAATAGATCCTTAGACTTGAAAATGTTGAAAACCATTGGACCAGATAACGTGTTTAAGAAATTTGAAAAAGCAAAGATCCTTTTCAGCTAGAGGAATCAGAAATGGCTTCTGGGGAAATGTGGCACCTGAGGTAAGCCTGGAAGGAAGAAAAGAGTTTCACCAAGCAAGGATTAGAACAGGATGTAGTCCAAGTATTAGGAGACAGCAGCCTTCTCAAATATGTGTAAGTGAGACAGGGCCAGAGGAGATCAAGGAATAGCTGGAATATGGAGTGTGTGAAAGAAATAATAATAATACTAAACCAACTGGAAGAGTAGATTTAAATTGACAGCAGGTATACACTGGAACATGTTCCAAGAAGGTGGATAGAGATGGTAAAGAAACTTGAAACCATGATTACCAAGGGACAGTTGGGAGAACCAAAGATATGTTGTTTGTCCTTCATTTTCAAAGAGGACCAATGACATTCCCAGGGTGATGCCTTGATTTGTGTGTGAATTGGATGTAAGTGAGACAGAGTTATTAGCCTCACTCTCTCTTTTGGAGTCATGGAAGTCCAGTGGCAAGACAGAAGTCAGGACAATTGGTAATTTCCTAGGACGTAGTGGATGACCTTGGCATCTTCTATGTCTAACTAAGCTCTAAACACACCACAGCACCTGCTTCAGCTACCTTCATGGCCACTGAAACAAGTTGTTCTAGTCTGCCCACTCTACCAGGGGAAGTCTTCACATGCTGAGGGTAGACATCCCTCTAATTCATTGATAGGTCTGAGTCCTTTTTGGTTGCCCTCAACCTGGTTTAACCCATCTGCCAAGACTGTTTACCAAAGTGTGGCTGTTATGCATGCTTTTTGGAGTCACAAGTAAGAGCTGGGTGACAGGTGGAAATGAAAGGTGGATGAGCAGACCCAAAAAGAGTTTGGCAAGCCATCACGCCACAGGTGCTAGTCCTTCCAGACAACAGATAAACTCCACTAGGTGTATATAGTCTGGAAAGAAAGAAGACTTCCTGGGGTGGGACATGATCACTGTTTTCAAGTATTTGGAGAATTGTTATGAAGACTTATTCCATAAGGCTACAGAAAGCATAATTAAAACCAATCCAGGGAAAGCTGAGGCAAATTTCAGTTGGTTAGAAAGAACTCTCTGAGAATCTAAGTTGTCCTACTGTGAAATTCCTTAGTGTCTAGTACATAATAGGCAAATGTTTATTGATTGATTGATTGACTGACTAACTGAAATGTAGTGAGTTCCCCATTATGTGAAGCATTCAAGTAGATTTTGATTGACTTGCTGTCAAGTACACTAAAGAAAAGATTTCTATACTGAATGAGAGATCAGATTACATGACTAGTGTGCTATGGTGAAAAAATTCACTGGATTTGGACTACTAGAATAGAACTTGAGTTGAAATGTTGATCCTGTTACTGATTCTGACCTTGGTTCCATCTCTGTTCCTCAGTTTCCTTATCTATAGAATGAAAGGGTGAAATAGATGACCTCTAAGCTCCCTTTTGGTTTTATATCTCCAACGTTTGTGAGCTCCTAGAGTCTCCTGATTCTATAATTCTTGTTTACGACCTGTAGACTCCAAATGGATCTATCATCTTACTCACATGAGTATTTCCTCCAGTCATGTAAATTGTACCTGGACATAACTTCTTACCTTGTTTGAATTTCATACATGTCTCCCTATAAATGTCCTAAAGTGGTTCTACTGAGACTTTCCTCTGCGTCTTTTAACATTTAAGCTTGCATTTAAGGAGAATTCAGCCATGTTATGGAGACAAGTATTTGAGAGAACAGATCATAGAATCACAGGATTCACAGATTTACACCTGAGGTCATATAGTCCAACCTGTTCATCTTACAAATGAGGAAACAAGGCTTATAGAGGTTAAGTGATTTACTCAAGGGCTTAGTGGTAGTAATAGACAGACCTGGAATTCAATCACAGGTGCCTAGAGTAAACCCAGGATTCTTTCCACTGTAGAAACTGGAGGAAGTGGTAGATAGAGTATAGGACTTGGAATCACGAAGATATGAGTTCAAATCTAGACATTGCTGACCCTGGTCAACTTCTACCTCAGTATCTTCATCTGTAAAATGAGGATGAAAATGGCACCTAGATCCTAGGGTTGCTGTGTAGATCAAAGGATAAAATCTGTAAAGTAATTTCCAACCCTTAGAGTGCTATATAAATGTTAGCTGTTATGATGAACAAAGCATCTCTGGATTTGTCAGGGATCTGCTGTGGATTGTGTGATGGAAGAGGTGGAGACAATCCTAAAAGGAATCAGTGTGTTCTTGTTGAAGAGCTATCTTGTGGGACAGCTTTGAAACTAATGCGTTCAATTTAGTCCATTATATTTTAAAGGCAATCTGTACATAATATTCATATACAGCTTAAAACTGCACTAAGACTTTGTGACACTGCATAATCCTCTTTTTCTCTTCCTCTTTGAAGATGGTAATGCCTTTGCTTATTGGTGTTTGTCAAGTTTAGAATTTTAAAAAATTTAATTGTAGAATTTCCCTGTTCTTAGAGCAAGTTAGTTATTTTCTGGCTCCATGGAGTTTTCAGGCTAATTTGCTTTTTAATCATGTTTTCCTTTGGAGAGAGAGGAAGTATCTTACCTATTTCATGAAACAAATTGGAAAATCTCTCTTAGTTGAGCCTCATAGTCTCCTAGCCACAAATTCTGGTTTTTAGAGACATTTTTTAGGATATTCCAAGGATCAAATATTGGGGATAATAATTAATAACAATAATAATGACAGCTAACATATAATACTTTAAGGTTTGTAAAATACTATGAATATGCATATATAGTCTGATTTGATTCTCATAATAACCCTATAAAGTTGGTAATATTATGGTCCCCTATTTTATAGATGAAGAAAGTAAGGCTCAAGGAGGGTAAGTGATTTGCCAGGGGGTAACATAGTTAGTAGGTAGTAGGCAGGATTTGAACACAGGTCCTCTTGACTTCAAGTCCAATATCCTTTCCCTTCTGGCTTCTATAAGATCCTTAAATGGCTTCCAAGCATCCCTAAATCCCTGAATGATCTGATATAGGTCTTTCATTCCTATTTGAAAGTTCAGGTTAGAAAAAGTGTAATAGGGAAATTTTAATAGCTGGGGAAGAGGGAAAAAAATCTAGGACCCTCACCTATGTATTCGAAAACTAGGTCTAGGGAGCTTTGAAGAGGTACAGCAGAAAAAAGCTGGGTGCTTGGGGGTTAGACAAAAGGGAAGAAGTGTAAGAAGTATGATAATCAACCAGAGACAATAAACTGTTTTCAAGTACCTTTGTGTATGTAAATTATACTTCTAAACACTTGATGTTCAATTTCAAATCACTTTTATCTATTCATTAAAGCTGGTCCCTATTGAACTTGTCAATTACACACACAGCACCTACTTCACAATTCTCTCCAAAATGATGCTAATTCATGAAGCATTTTTAAGTACCTGCTATATACCAGTCACTGTACTAGAGGTACAAAAATAAAATAAGACACTATCACTGCCCTCAAGGTGTTTATAATCTAGGTGGGGATTACACAAGCAGTTTTTGGTGCACAGAATCTCGGCTGTAGGAGGGATTTCAGAGGCCATATGGTGCCACTGCCCCTTGAGTAAGACTTTCTTCTACCACAGAGGTTGTTAATGGTGTGGCGACGGGGGAGAAGGTTAATCTGTGGATAGATTTCATGGAGTGGTCCATTAACTGGAATGAGGAAAAATGGATCATTATTTTCTTTTTTTTTTACTTTTATGTTTATTTTTAGTTTACAACATTCATTTCCACAATATTTTGAGTTACAAATTTTCTTCCCATCTGTTCCCTACCCACCACCCCAAAATAGTGATCCCACTGTATACCGCCTCCCCCAATTTGCTCTCTCCTATATCCTCCCCCATACCCTTTCTGACTTTCTAGTAGGGCAAGATGTATCTCCGTACCCCAGTGCCTGTATATCTTATTTCCCACTTGCATGTAAAATAAGAATAAGAATTTTTAAACATTTGATTTTAAAACTTTGAATTCCAGATTCTTTCCCTTCTTCCCTCATCACCCACCCTAACTGGGAAGATAAGCAATTCAATATAGGTTGTACATGTGTAGTTATGCAAACATTTCCATAGTGGATATATTGTGAAAGACTGACCACATTTCCCTCCATCTTATCCCACCCCTACCCATTCTATTCTCTCCTTAGTCCCTATCCCCTTTCAAAAGTGTGTGCCTCTAACTACCCTCCCCCCCAATCTGCCCTCCCTTCTATCATCCCCCCTCTTATCCCCTTCCCCCCTACTTTCCTATAGGGTAAGATTCCCAATTGAGTGTGCATGTTATTCCCTCCTTAAGCTGAATTCAATGAGAGTAGGGTTGACTCACTCCTATATAGACATGTATATGTATGTATATATATATATATATATATGATAATTGTAACTTACAAATATATATATATATATATGTGTATATATATATATATATATATATATACATTTGTAAGTTACAATTATCATTTTTCCATGTAGGAATGTAAATATTCAACTTTGATAAGTTCCTTATGATTTCTTTTCCCTGTTTACCTTCTCATGCTTCTATTGCTTCTTGTATTTGAATGTCAAATTTTCTATTGAACTCTAGTTTTTTCATCAAGAATGCTTGAAAGTCCTCTATTTCATTGAATGACCATATTTTCCCCCAAAACATGATACTCAGTTTTGCTGGGTAGGTGATTCTTGGTTTTAATCCTAGCTCCTTTGACCTCTAGAATATAATATTCCAAGTCCTTCAATCCCTTAATGTAGAAACTGCTAGATCTTGTGTTATCCTGATTGTGTTTCCACAATATTCAAATTATTTCTTCTTGGCTGCTTGTAATATTTTTCCTTGATCTGGGAACTCCGGAACCTACCTATAATAATCCTAAGAGTTTTCTTTTGGGGATCTTTTCAAGAGGTTATTGATGAATTCTTTCAATTTTTATTTTGCCCTCTGGTTCTAAAATATCAAAGAAATTTTCCTTGAGAATTTCTTGAAGGATGATTTCTAGGTTCTTTTTTGATCGTGGCTTTCAGGTAATCCAATAATTTTTCAGTGATCTCTCCTGTATCTATTTTCCACGTCAGTGGTTTTTCCAATGAAATATTTCACATTGCCTTCTATTTTTTCATTTGTTTAGATCTGTTTAATAATATCTTGATTTCTCATAAAGTCATTAGCTTCCATTTGCTCCAATCTAATTCTGAAGGAATTATTCTCTTCAGTGGGCTTTTGAAATTCTTTTTCCATCTGGCAAATTCAGCTTTTTAAGGCATTCTTCTCCTCATTGGCTTTTTGCTTCTCTTTTGCCATTTGAGTTAGTCTATTTTTAAGGTGTTATTTTCTTCAGTCGGGCTATTGACACTCTTTTCATGATTTTCTTGCATTATTCTCATTTCTCTTCCCAATTTTTCCTCCACTTCTCTTACTTGATTTTCAAAATCCTTCTTGAGCTCCTCCATGGCCTGTAACCAATTCATATTTTTCTTGGAAGCTTTTGGTGCAGGAGTTCTGACTTTATTGTCTTCCTCCTGTTTCATGCTTTGATCCTTTTTTGTCCCCAAAAAAGGAATCTAAGGTTTGATTGCTGTGCTTGCTTTGCTTCCTTTGCTTGCTCATGTTGCCACTCAATTACTTGGCTTTTGAGCTCTTTGCCATGCTAGAACTCTGCTTCCAGAGAGAAGAGCTTTGTCCCAAATCACTGGGGTTTTCACAGCTACTGGAGCTATTAGTTGGGTGCCCTCTCTGCAGCCCCCACTAGCTCTGGCTCACAGGTCACATACCCTAGGAACTCCACCCAAGACAACGATCCAGATCCAAGCAGGTTAAAGCAAGAGCAATTACCCTCTGAATGGTCACTTGGTCCCCCTATGATCTACAGGCCAGGCCCTCTGAAGCAGCCATGCAGCAGCCGCAGCGCCTCCACAATTTTTTGCCCCTGCAGGTCTGTCCCCTCCAGTCCCAACATAGTTCCACACTGACCTCTCATTTTGTCTTTGGTATTTGTGGGTTGATAATTCTGGAAAGCACCATAGCTGCTGGTGATCCACTCTCCCAAAGTCTGCTCTAGCCACTGCTGGTCGGGGCCACCCTAGGTCTAAAACTTCGGGCTGACAGTGGGGCTGGGCTTGGCTCCCAGAGTGCTGCAATGGACCCTTTCCGTAGGCCTGCTGAGCTGCCTTCAGAGGGAGATTTGTTTCTCTCTGTCACTTTGTGGATTCTGTAGCCCTAAAATCTGTTTAGAGTCATATTTTATAGGTATTTGAGGTGGTTATAGGGAGAACCAAGAGTTTTCCTGCTCCTACTCCACCATCTTGGCCCCACCCCCCATTATTTTCACAAACTTTTAGTTTCCTTTACAATCCTATGAATTTTATTTTATGTACTTAAAACCTTCACAATTCTTTGTAAAATACTCCTAAGTCATCAAACATTTGTAAGTATTTTTTATATAAAAGTCAGTATGTTATATGCTAGAAATAACAAACAAAAAAAGTGAAATAAGACATAATCCCTGCCCTTAAGGGGTTTATACTCTAGTAAGCAGATTGTATACTAGCAATTGCAGTTCACTTGAATGGGGAAAAAAATAGATTGTTATTTTCACTTATCTACTGTATCCTTTGAAATGTAATGTATCTTATTTTATGCATTTAAAAACATGATTCCTTCCTATAGGCTTCACTAGATACTGCCAAAGAGGTTTAGGACACCATTTAAGGACCCCTGCTCTACAACATCTTCAACTGCCACTGCAAAGGTTTGGAGTCAGGAGATAGAGTGTTGTTATTTGTCCTTTGTTCCTTGAAAAAGATCAGGGACTCTGCAAGGAATGGCAGGATAGACCAGAATCACTGAATGGCAGAGTGCATATAGGAGGGGAAAGAATAAGATAACTGCAAAGGTAGGAAGGGGCAGCTTGTGGCAACCTTCAATGCTGAACAAAGAAGATCACATTTGATCTTGGTGGTAAGAGGGAGCCACTGAAGAATATGTTTGAAAAGAGCTACATGGTCAGACCTTTGATAGTTCTGTAGAACCTCTTTCCATTATACTCTTAGCTGAGGAAAGGTTATTGGTCCAGGTGAGAAGCGATAAGCCCCTAAATAATCATAGTCAGTCAATAAACATTTATGAAGTACCTACTACATGCCAGGCATTATGCAAAATGCTGAGAACACAAAAAGGGGCATCAGATAGTCCTTGCCCTTAAGGACTAGGGACTTAAAGGTTGAAAGGCACTTTGCATAGAATATCTCATTTCCTTCTCACAATCAACCTATAAAGAAGGTTCTCCATTTTCCAGATAAAGGAATAGACTCACAAAAGTTCTTCATTTCCCATGTGGGAATGGAAGTTCTCAAAGGTTAAGTGACTTGCCCATGGTCACCTAGTTAGTATCTCAAGAAGTTTTAGAACCCAAGTTTTACTGGCTCCAATTACAGCACCCCATCCTCCACACCATGTTGAAATCAAAGGGTATCTGCATGAATGAATGGACAGAGATAGATGGTAGAAATAGGATAGAACTGACAGGATTTCACAATTTAATGTATGTGGAGTACAACAAAAAGGGACTAGTAGAAGATGATTCCCAAGATTTCTATTCTGGGTGATGAAGAGAGTGTCCATGTTATCAACAGCAACTGGACAAAACTCAGAAAGAAGCAGATTACTGGATGATGACGTGTTTAGCTTGGAACATAGAAATATTAGTATATCTCTGAGGCAGCCAGGTGGCAAAGGCCACTTAAATTATTTAACCTCTACAAGTCTTCATTTGCCCATCTGTAAAATGAAGAGATTGGATTTGGTGGCCCCTGTCATCCCTTTCAGCTATGGTTTTATGATCTTGAAGTGGCGAGAAGCCAACTCAGAGTAGAATTGAGGAATGAGTGGCTGGTGACAAGTAGAGGCAGGAAGTCTAGATCACTCTGTTCAGAAGTTTCAGGTTGAAGAAAATGAGAAAAACAGGACAAGTTGTGGAAGTAGCAGGGTCAAGAAAAGACATTTGGGAGGATTGTTGTAGGCATTAGAAAGGAGCAGGAAACTGGATGGGGAGAACTAAGCATGTTTTCTAGGAATAAAAAAGGATCCAGTGAAGAGGAAAAGACTAGGGATAGAAGAGATTGAGACTGATCAAGGTCCCAGAAGAAGTAGAAGAGGGTCAGATCAATGTCACCTGTGAAAGGGTTAGCTTTCTCAGAGGGAAGCAAAGACCAGGGATAAAATGGATGAAGACACAGGATTTAAGAAGTGGAGGAGAGAAGGTTAAAGAACATGAGAGGGAAATGATATTGGATGCCCTCCATCTTCTCAGGAAAAGAGTAGGTGCTGAGCTTATCTGCTAAGAGAATATGAATGATAAAGGAGGAATAGAGATAAGGACTTGAGAGAGAGAGAGAGAGAGAGAGAGAGAGAAGGGACAGTGGCCCCTGCTCCCTGCCCTCCCCCCAGCTCCCTTGTCATTGGAGATTCCCCATACTGAAGACATTAACCAGGGCTGAGACTTAAGTTTTTGTGAGCTCAGTGATGGACACAGCATTCAGACAGTATTCGGGGGTTTATGATGACCCTTCATAAATGTGGAATAATCGTGTTAGTTTCCACCTTGGATTCATGCACAGGTGGGGCATCTGACAATCCACAGTAATGAATTAGATGAACAAAAAAACAGTTAGGCTTGATGGCAGGAACAACTTAACTCCCCTGAAGTGGAGTGGGATGCGTTGGGAGGGAGAAGGTTCCCTCATCCCTGGAGGTCCTTCTTTAAACTAGATCACCGTTTTCTCAGATGTATCATGGAGGGAATATTCTTAGACAAGTAGGGTTTGGACTAGAATAGACTTTGAGGTCCATTCCATCTCTGAGATTTTGTGACTCTGTGAGCCTGAAAATATGCCCAGTCCTACACCAACAGGCAGAAATAACAAGAAGTCACTCAAATTGTTGTCATTATTATTAATAATAGTTAACATGTACATCACACTCAAAGATTTACAAATGGCTTGCAAATAGCACCTCATCTTCTCACAAAAACCCAGGAGAGTGGGGTAGGTGCTACTATTATCCCCTTTTTACAGATGAGGAAATGAAGGCAGATAGAAGTTAAGTGACTTGCCCAGGATCACACAGCTAGTAAGTATTTGAAGCAGGATTTGAATTCAGGTCTTCTGGATTCCAACTCCAGTGTTTAGAGATAGATTTGTCTCTATTCATTTAGCTGACATTATCAGAAGGCGGAATCACGGGATGAAAGATTGAGAGCTAGAGGTAATCTGAGTAAAAACAGAGTTCAACCTCTTTCCTTTTACACATGAGGGAACTGAGGCCCAGCAAGGTCATTGATGATGGGTACTTAGATCATAAATCTAGATGGAAGATGCCTTAAAAACCTTCTAGTCCAATACCCTTATTTGACAGGTATGGAAACTGAAGCCAAAAGAGGTTGTAAATCATAAGTATTTGGTGCATAGATTTCTGTCTGGAAGAGATCCAAAAAATCATTGAATCCAACCCCTTCATTTTACATACAAGGAAACAGGTCCATGTAGGTTAAGTGACTTACCCAAAGTCACACAGGTAATGAATAACAGGGCTGGGATTCAAATTCAGATCATTTGACTCCAAGTTCAGAGCTCTTTCTATTACTCCATATGCTTCTCTGGGTTTGTTCAGCCAACAAGTCTTTCCTGGGAACATCCCATGTACTCAATTCAGTGCTTGGTGAGGGAAAGAGTTAGAAGAAACAGTCCATGTCCCTAAGGAGCTTCCCAACTGATTGGAGAGAAACATTGGAAACAGAGAGAATAAGCTCACAAGGCAAGAAAGAAGGGATAGAGACAATAAGACCTCCAAGATGGAGGTCAGAAGAAGGGAGAATCATAGTGAACAGGAGTGGTCAGGAAAAGCTTCTTGAAGGATGAGCTGGAAAGGAGAGGAAGGATTTGGATGGTCAGAGAGGATTGAGGAGGATTATTTCAGGAGAAATAAGGAATGAGTAGGATGCAGGAGTGGCCATTGGTGTTTTATGGGACAGTGGGAATCCTTCCTGGCTGGAGTGAAGACTGTGCACTGAAGAGGCATGGGAATGAGTCTGGAGATCTGGGGTGGCAGAGGGCTTTGAGCATCAGGTTAAGAATTAGCTATTTCTGGCTCAGATTTACCTGCTATGCTGGTTCAAGACAAACTGAACTGGATAGTGGAGGCATGTCCCAATTAACTGGAGCACAGTAATACCCCATGGAATCACCTAGAACTTCAAATCCATCTTTAGCTGTATACTATGCACCTAGCTAGAAACAGTGGTAAATTATCCTGTTGCAATTAGGATTCACTTAGGTGACAACTTTGCCAATTCACATGTTATCACAAAAATACTAATAACTTATATTTATATACTGTCTTAAGGGTTTGCAAACTGCTTTCCTCACACCAGTCTGATGAGATAAATAGTGCAAATGTCATTATCCCCATTTTACAGCTTAGGAAACTAAGGGTCTTGGTAGTTGTTATTTGTCTCACAATTAATATCCAAGGCAGAATGGACTCACAGCTACTATCTGAGGGAGAATTTGAATCCAGGTTTTCTGACTCCCTATCCATTAAAGACTTGGGGTCAGGAAAGGCAGATTCAATTTCCTACTGTGCCATTTTCTCACTGTGTGACACTGGACAAGTTGCTTATCCCCTCTGAGATGTTATTCTCTGTTCTGATGGCAGCAATGATCATTTCCAGTAAGAAGTCTTCCAAATCTATGTACCCATCTTTAGACTTTCTCCTGAGCTACAGGACTGGATTACCAATTGCCTATTGGATATTCCATAGGCATCTCAAACTCAATTTCCCCATATTTGCTACTCTATCTTTCTAGCCACCTCAGCAGCATCCTCAGCTCTACACTCCCTTCATCATTCATAGCCAATCAGTTAATGCTCGAACAACTAGAATTATTGATTCTACCAGCACAATAATTATCATGCCTTCTTCCTTCTCTCCACTCCTATGGCCATGCCCTGGGCTCCTGAAACAGCTTCCTAATTGGCCCCATAGTCTCAAGTCTTTTCCCCTCTTCAATCTACGCAGATGCCAAATTGACATTACTAAATAATGGGTCTGAGCATGTCTCTCCCCTACTCAAAAAGTTCCTGTGGCTCCCTATTACCTCTGGGATAAAATTCAGATTCTCCTGTTTAGTGTTTAAAGCCCTTTACAATCTCTCTCCACACTATCTTTCCAGACTTATTGTACATTGTCCCACATTACACCTTTCCCTCACTCTATTTTGCAGCTAAATTTTCTTGCTGTCTTTGTACACAATATTCTATACCTTTGCGTAAGGTGGTCCCCATGCCTAAAATGTTCTACCTTTATTATTGTTCAGTCATTTCAATTGTGTCCAACTCTTTGTGACCCCATTAGGGGTTTTCTTGGCAACAATACTGCAGCAGTTTGCCATTTCTTCCTCCAGTTCATTTTACAGTAAGGAAACAAACAAGGTTAAATGATTTTGCCCAGAGTCACACAGCTAGTAAGTGGTGGAGGTCAAATTTGAACTCAGGTCTTCCTGATTCCAATAGCTGCATTCTATCCACTGCTGCCACCTAGCTGTCCATCCCCTTGAATAGGAGAAAGCTAAATACTAGTGCCTGAGAATCTGTAATTGGTAAGTGTTGCCTCAGGTCCCAGCCATGGCCAGCCAACCATTAGACTGCTGAGAGGCTGTATGCTGGGATGCCGATGAGGCATCAAGCTTCTGACCAACCCAGAGCATGGCTAGCACTTAGCCCAGAGTTCTGTTGCTGAAAGAAAAACCAGATTTTAATATAAAAACAGATTTTAAAATCCTTTCTATTTTCACTGTGACTATAGTGGCATGGAAGTAAGGTTATTAGGCATAGTGTCATACATTATTAACATGACATCAAGGTATTGGGTTTCATTGGTGTATGAATCCTGTAACCACCCTATAACTTGGCAAATAAGTCTTGAAGAGTTACCTAGGAGGTCAAGGTCACATAGCTAAGATCCTGTCAGAGGCATTCACTCTACAGTGGGAAAGAATCATTGATTTGGAGTCAGAGGACCTGAGTTCAAACCTCAACTCTGATACTTAGTCCAGGACTTGTATGACCTTGGACAAGTCTGATTCCCCATCTGCAAAACGAGCAGGTTGGACCACTGGATGACCTCTAATTATCAAATATAATCCACAGCATGGCTTTGTCTGGAAAAACTCTTCCTTCCCAGTAAGCAATAGTGGGATGTGAGGAGCACCAGGAGAACCTATTTGCCCAGAAATATCTCCCCTAATTTGCTGCCTGAAATTCCCCCATTAAAACTATCCTCTTTGGTTTCAGCATTGCCCTCTCCACACAACAAGCCTTCCTTCCTCAGGAGCAGACTCTACGTCTTCCCCACCTGCATGACCTTAGATATCCCCTAGCCTACTTGCTCCTTTGAAAAATGGGGAAACTGAGGCCCAGAGATCTAAAGGGACTTCCGGGGGTCACATAGCTGCCTAAGTACTTAAACCAGGACTTGGGTTGAGGTCCCCTGGCTCTTAATCTAGTGCTTTCTCCACCATGCCATACTACTTCCCCAGTTTTTCAAACAAAAGAGAGTAGTAACAAGGGCAGGAAATAGGGGAAAGGATTACCCCCTTCCCATTCCCCAAACAAAATTTTCCTCTTTCCCAAATGTCTCACCCATAGCCCATTCTCCTGGACTTGGGCTTTATAGCTCCAAGGAGGGTCCAACCTGGGGAGGGTCTCTGGCATGCCTGGCCTAATTTACTGATCTCCTTATTGGTCTCCTAATCATATCACCATGGAAACCTAGGTGAGGTCATAGGCATAATAGGAGGCATTAAAGGAACATTCCCTCTTGGCTCCAGTGGATACCCAAAACCCAAAACAAATCCCCTAGGAAGCCTTGAACAGAGGGGAAAGAAGAAATAGATTGATTGCCTTGCCCTTTGGGAGCCCCTGGTCTGAGGTGGGTGAGAAGTTATGGCCATCTCTCTTAGGCAGCCTCTGCTCTGGTGGGGAAGTCAGGGAACCCTTGGTCTCCAAGGCAGACATGTTCCCTGCAGGATTGAGTTACCCCTAAGGTCCTGAATTAAAGTCCAAGGCTCCTGGGCCCTTCTCTCTTTGCCAGGGTAGGAATCTCGTGATGACTCAGCTAGTTCAAAATTCCAATCTGAACTCATCCTCTCCCAAACCCTCCTCCCTAGTCAGGGCTCACAGAATCCCCAGAGACATCCCAGCTTCTCTGGCGGCTCCCAGACACATGCACTGCTGCATGGCTTTTGTTTCATAGTGTTTAGGAATTCAGAATGGAGTTAAAAATATCCTGGCCTCTTTCCCTAGGAGGGGAGGGAGAGGTCAACAGGAATTTAGAATCACTTCAGCTGCTCTGAGACCCTTTCCCTTTCAGCCTGGATAGGCCATGGGGGAAAGAGGAGGGCAGTTAGGAAAGGGCACCAGTGAATCAAGACCCGAGTTTGGTATCTTTAAGATTGCTTAGGTGTGGAAGACTCCACATCTGCCTCTTCCCAGAGGCACTTGTGCTATGATGAGATGGTCTATGTCACTCAGTTTCCCCACTGAAAAAAGGTGGGGGCTGGACTGCATGATTTCAGAGATACCTTCCAGCTCCAATATTCTACCATAATAAGAACCAAAGCTAGAGGAAACTCCTGTGTGCAGAAACTAGAAGGAACATTGGAGATCATGTGTTCCAACCCCCACCCCATTTTATGACAGTCGAAGCTGGAGATCCCAAAAATAAATTAACTCACCAAAAATCAAATAGTGTGAGTTGACTCCCAGTTTCTTTGCACTGCTCTATGCTGCATCTTCAAAGTTATGAGAAGTCTGGAAGGCAGGAGATATTTCATCACATAGCCTCATGATGAGAGCAGTTCAGAAAGGAAAGATCATGGGCCTGGTACAGTCTTAGGCAGTCTATCAACCAGGAAGCAATGTATTAAGGATTCATGATGTGCCAGGCATGGTGGGAGGCTCTGGGGATGCCAAGACCAAAACAGAAGAGCCCCTGCTCTCAAGGAGCTTGCTTTTTATACTAGTCACTCCAATTCTCTACACCTTATTTCCTTCCTCTGTAAAATAAGGAGGTTGGGTTGGTTGAGCTCTTCCAGCTCTACTTTTTATGACTCTGTAAGAGTCAAATATTAGGGCTTGGGCATCCCAGATTTCTGATCAGTCCTTGACTAAAGAAATCAAGGTCTTGGGTGAACAAAAGTCAACGAATTCATAAATCACTGGGTACAAATATGAATGCTCTGATACTAACAAAGTTCCCTGAGCCCAGCCCTGACCCCCGATCATCTTCTTGCACTAGCCCTCATAGGGAATAGTTACCATCCTACCCCATTGGGAAAAATAACCATTGGCTTCTCCAGGACACCCCACTCTCTCATCCATTCTTTCCTCATCTCTAAAATGAGAAGAATAATAGCACCCACCTCCCCCAGGCTTGTTGTGAGAATAAAATGAGAAAATATCTGTAGAGTGCTTTGGAAACTTGAAAGTGATATTTAAATACCAGCTCCTGTTAACTGCTACTTTAAACTTTCAAGATCCCTGAGAGGTAGAGAGCACAGAGATGATCAAACCCATTGCACAGAGACAGGGAAGTTGAGGTCTGAAGAGGTTTGCACCAGCCTACTTTCTTTTCCTCCAAAAACGGGTCCCAAGGAGAACTAAGGAGAGACAAAGAATTGCTGTTCATTTTCTAATCATGTCTGACTCTTTTGAATCCTGTCTGAGGTTTTCTAGGCAGAGATATTGGAGTGGTTTGCTGTTTCCTTCTTCAGTTCATTTTATAGGTGAAGAAACTGAGGCAAACAGGATTAAGTGACTTGCCCTGGGTCACACAGTTAGTATCTGGGGCTGGATTTGAACTCATGTTCTCCATCTCCACTCTATCTACTGCATAGCATAGCTGCCCAAGAAAAAGAATAGACAATGTTATTTTCACCCACAGATCAATTTATTTTAAGATCCCTGGGATGCTCGCCTCCATGGCTGAATTTGTTGGTCAAGGAGTAGATGGAGGATTCTGCCACAAAACAGATTAACTCCTTAGAGCCCAGGAGGATATCAGTTGCATAGACATGCATTTCATCACCCTGATATCCTTGCTTAATAAAAAGAGAAATCTATGCATCATTACGGAAAGCTCCAATCAGATGTGAAAAGAAGCTGGGAAATTCCAATCCCAAGAAATTAGTATTTAATAAGAAAACATGAATGTCAGTGACTCAGAGAGAGACATGAGGGGGAGGGGATGACATGTGGAGAATGGTAGATGAATGATAAATTAAAGAGGTGAGGAACAGTACAGGCTGGTAAGACAGCAGGTGCAGGATTATACCGGGGTACCCTGAGCCATCCAGGGCTTTCATTTACTGAATGAAATGTCTCCTCTGCCTACCTACCTCCATGACCCTGACAGGCAAATAGCCTGTCCAGAAGTTTCAAATCAACATGAGCACTGCAGCTCCTCCATTTAGACCTGGAGGGAACCTTAAGAGAGCACCTCATTCAAGTTCCTCATTTTTTACAAACAGGGAAACTAAGGCTCAGTGAGTTTAAGTGACTTGCTCCAAAGTAACACAGGTAAAGACAGTCAGAATTTGAACCTCGCTCTTCTGATTCTAAATCCAACACTCTTTCTACTGAACTATAATGACTCCCAATATTCTCCAAAGTTGAGCTTTACACCTGGAATCCGTAAACTTCACAATACCCATGTCTGAGATGCCATATGATTATAGTATTTAGAGCTAAAAAAAGACCTTCAGGATGCTTTAGTCTAGTGGTTCTCAAACTTGAGTCTCAAGACCCCTTTGCACTCTTAAAAACTGAGGATCCCCCAGTGAAAGCTTCTATTTATGTGGGTTATCTCTAATGGCATTTACCATTTTAAAAACAATGTCTTATTATGATAATGAAAATAGTTTTGGTGTTATAAACCCCCTGAAAGAATCTCAGAGACCCTGAGGGTCCCTAGACCACCTTGTGAGAATATGTTCTAGTCTAAATGCCTTATTTTGCATTTGAAGAAGAAGAAGAAGAAGAAGAAGGTAAAATTATATAGGTAAGTAATGGAGTCAGATATCACAGGATCATAGATTTATCTTGGAAGGAGCCACCTTAATAACCTTCTTTTTAAAAATGAAGGAATTGAGGAACAGAGAAGTCTGGTTATTTTCCCAAGATCACACAGGGAGTAAGTAACCTAGAACTGAACCCAGGCCCTCTGATTCCAACATGATGGGGGTAATTGTGATGGCCATGATGATATTCGGAGCCAAAGCAGTTCTGGCATCTTTCAATCTTCTCCCACATTCCAAAATCCCACCTTCTCCAAGAAGGCTTCTGAACTAAAGTCTGCTATGGATTGGACTCCAGAATCTCTGCTTCTCCACAACCTACCTTTATCTTCTACATCCTAGAAATATTTAAACCTATCTCTCTACATTCCCGGGACTCCCTAGCCAGTCTTCCTGGGTCTGGTTTCTTCCATCTCCAATCCATTCTGCCAGCCTGGCCAAATTAAGCTTCTGAAGACATAACACTATTCATTTCATTTCTCTACTCAAAGTCCTTCAGCAGCTCCCAATTATCATGGTTTTCAAGGCTTTCTGTAATCTGCTACACACACACACACACACACACACAGCTCCTGCTCTGTCAGCCCAGTCTCCTCCCTGCCCCCTACACATACGAGGATGCTCTCCATCACCAAACTTTTGCTCACACTGTCCCCACACGTTGGAATTCCCCACCTGCTCTCCCCTGCCTATCCAGGTCGTCTAATACTTTTCTCGTCACTATTCTCATCACCATAACATTAGCATCATCATCATAATAAGCACATGCAATAGCATCGAGTGCTCTGGCTCCCGACATCTCGTGGTCATCAGCATTACCCCCATCACTTTCCACACCATAAGTGTCCATGTGTCAAAGTCAGCATCATCACCAGCAACATTACCAGTATCACGATCATCACCAGCATAAACATTCTCACCTTCGCCATCAGCCTCATCTTGATCATCATCGACTTCACCACCACCTCCATCCGGTCAATGCCATCACCAACAGAACCCGAATCTTTGCCATCATAGAATCTCAGAGTTGGCTGAGGTCTCATAAGCTTCCTAGTCTAACATGCACCTGAATAAGAATCCCCTGCAAATTGTTAACCATTTAGTGTTTGCTTGAAGACTTCTAGCAAAGACAAAGGAGAACCTCCATGCTGAGGTAATCCACTCTGATTTTCCATAGTTACACTTGACAGGAAGCTGTTGCTGTTGGGGTTTTTCCCCTAAATTAAGCCTAAGTCTGCCTTTCTATGCTTCCTACCCATTGTTCTGAGTTCTACCCTATAATTCAAGCAGAATAAGCCTAGCCACTTGCACATAAGATTGTTTCCTTGGGCAGCCACCACATATCCATTATTTTCTGTTCTCCTAGTTAAACATATTTAATTTCTTCAATTGGTGCTCATGGTGCCTACAGTTGAATCCCTCAAGTTCCCCTTCACCATTGTAATCACCCTCTTCAGCTTATCAATGTCCTTCCTAAAATGTGGTGCTGAGGACTGAACACAATAATCCAGATGTGATCTGACCAAGGCAGAGTGAATAGAGACAAGCACAATGGCTCTTTTAATGCTGCATTAGCTTTTTAGACTGCCATATTATACCACTGACCCACATTGAACTTGAAGACCCCTAAACTACACAGATGTAAGCTCTTTGATATAAGCTTCTCTCTAGTCTTGCCTTCCCTTGTTGTACTTATGAAACTGATTTTTTAGACTCAAGTATAGAACTAGACCATTTATTTCTATAAAAGTTCATCTCACATTGGGTTCAATTTTCCAGATTACTGAGACGTCTGTGAATCCTTAGCTCCCTCCCAACTTTGCATAATATAAAAACGTGTTAAGTATGCCGCTTTCGCAAATTGTGGATAAAAATGTTAAGTGATCCAGGGTCAAATACCCCTGGAATACTCCCCTACGAGACTCCTTTCAAGCTGACACAGAGTTCTTAATGACTACTACAAGGTCTAGCCATTCTACCATTTCCAAATCTCATTTAGCTATATTATCATCTAGCCCATGTATCCTTATTTTTCCATAACAGCAAGAGAGACTTTGTTAAATATTCTACTTAAAATAATTGTCAACATTGCTACCATCGGCATGAGATCCTCCACCATTGCTACCATATTAAAAATGGAAACAGACTACATTCATTCTGTGAGTAGCACGAATCCATCACAGTTGAAGGCAAGAAAATACCTCTGCACTTCAAAATACAGATACCCAAACAATCCACCTATTTAGCAAAAAGCCATGCCTACCATGCAATCACACATTGCAGATCTGGAGCACCATGGATGTTGAGAGAGAGAGAGAGAGAGAGAGAGAGAGAGAGAGAGAGAGAGAGAGAGAGAGGGTACATTCACACCATAGAGGAAAAGCCAAAAAAACACCTGGCACAGCTGGAGCTGCAATCATCATTTACTGTCTGTGTTGTAAACAGTCTGGACTGAATTTGCCCAAGGAGTCCTCTGATGCTGGTGATCTGATCAGCTACCTTTCTCAGCATTCCACTACAGAATAGAAAACTGCATTTCAAATCCACAACATTTAGGCAGGTAGGCAGTGGTCTGGGAAATTTTCTCTCTGTCAAATCTAGGATCCCTCCCTTGCCTGGTCTGTTTCATGCCTCCCTCCATGTGTGTTTCTTCCCATTCAAGACTGCAACAAAATAGATGTGCCCTGTCTTTGTGTTCCCTTAGAAAGAAGTGCTAAACTATGTCTTTCACTAAGGTGGGAAAAGGAAGGAGAGAAGTGGCCCAAACTTGCCAGATTACTAAGAGTAACAGCAACAAATGAAAACTGGCCTCAGATGAGAGTGAATTTACAACTGATCAAAAAAAAAATTAGTTGACTACAAACTAACCCTCCTTCTCATATATAAGGGTGATTCTGAGGGTCCCCATCTCTACTGCTAAGAAATGCCACTTGGGAAGGATGTCAGTGCCCTCTCACCAGCTCTATGGCCTTGGGTAAGTTATTTTTTCTGCTTTGAGTCTCAGTTTCCTCACCTGTAAAAAGGAACTGCTAATCCCTGCCCAAAATAGGTCAGAGTAATATGGAAATGCATTGAAAGCTATGAACCACTATGCAAATATAAGGGCTTAATATTAATATCAATATTATCATCGTCACCACAGGAGATGATTGCCAGTTTACAAAATCCCTTACTTACATTATCCCACCTGATCTTCACAGCAACCCAGAGATGTGGTTAAAATATGCATCGTTATCTCAAGTTTTCCAGATGATGAAACGAGTGTCCGAGAGGTGAAATACCTCACCGAAGGTCACATGGCCAATACGTGTAGTAGGCCAGGCTAAGTGGTCCTGATGTATGCTTTGGGGTCAGGCAGGAAGTCACCCCAGTGGGACAGCAGAGAGGAGGAATGAGGAGCAAGGGGAGGCTTTCTCTTCTTCTCTCACACATCCCAAATCCTCTCTTTACCATGTTCATCTCCTTCAGTCAGTATTCAGTGGAATAATGCTGGTGGTAATGAATTCATTTTGCATTCAGTAGGATAACACTCTTGGTTATGAATTTATAATTTGCAAAGGGATAATACAGGGATACTTTTTTTCCTTCAAGCCATCAGAGAGGCTGTTGCTTACAAACTTGTAATTCTCTGTTTCAAATCTCTCTGTAAATGACACTATTCCAAGCTGAATAATTCCCCTGGGCAAGGCACACTGTCTTAGAATTAGACATTGAATGTGGCATGAGCCACAATGTACAGCCCCCAGTCCTCACCCCCCACATAATAATAATTGTTCACATTTATATAGCATTTTACGATTGAAAAGGGGATTCTCCCACAATTTCCAAAAGCCAGCCCTCTGTTCTCTTTTCCATTCTGCCTGGCCACCAGTTCCCATTCTCTTCCCTTCCAATTCAGTCTATCTCCCAGCCCTCATTTCCCATCCCCAATTCTGTCTAATCTCTAGCCTTGCCCCCACCTTTTCCCCATTCTATTTCTCCTCAAGTCCTGGCCAAGTATGCCCCATGTCTTTCAAACGTGTCTGTCCATCCCATCACCACCTTCTTCTCCTGATGTTCTCTTCTGCTCTGGTATTCATCTTCTGTCCCCCTCTCTACCCCAGGGAAAGTGGAGAGTCACCAAAGTAGGGGCAAGACTTTTCAATTCAAAACCAGGGCATGGGGAAGAATATTTATAGGCTCAGGCCCATCAAAGTATTTTCCAAAAATTTTCCCTTCTCTCAAAGGACTTCAAGGCCAGAATCAACCACGTGAACACAGACAAATTATAAGAAGTATGAATGACATAAAAGCAGTGAACAGTGACAGATTACTCAACAAAGCTTTGCTGGGTGCTCTTGGATAAGCAGCCCCATAATAGGGGCTATGGGAGAGACAAGAGAAGACCAGGTCCCTGCCCTCAAGGAGTTTATAATCTCAATGGGAATATAAAGCAGATTATGGAAAGGATTAAGACAAAGAGCAGTGGCCTCCACTGAAATCCTCTGGTGTTTCCTGAGAATGTGGAGGTAACACAAAGTTCTCAAAAGGTTTGTAAGTCAGATCTGGACAGAGACTATGTGTCTGCCATTGAGGACCTGCTCAACAGAGTTCAGAGAAGCTTATCATCCTAAAATAGCAAATGGTTCCAGCCACAGAAACTCATGAAAATGACATTACTTCCTATGTGATCACGAATAATTCACTTAATCTCTATAGGTTTCCATTGCTTCATCTATGAAGTGAATGAGTTGGAAAGGACCTCTAGGGTCCCTTCCAAGTCTATGAAATGACAAAGAACCTACCTTCAAGAAGCATAATTGGGGGTATGGGGTGGGAGATGGAGAGATGGTTCTACATATGTACCGCATAAAAGGACACCAAAGCCCTTGTATATGTTAGGACTAAAGTAGAACTACAGGAAGAAAACCTGCTAGGAGAGTTGTGGAATTTGTAGAATGAGAGAGAATATGCTATAGCCTGCTGGATTCCAAGTCAAAGGACCTGGGTTTGAATCCCTATCCTGCTATTTACTGCCTTTATCAAGTCATTTGACTTTCCTGAGACTCAATTTCCTCTTCTGTAAAATGAGAGATTGCACTAGCTGACCCTGAAGGTCCCTTCCAACTCCAAATCTAACCCTAAGATCTCTTTATATCTAACCAGCCCCAAACCATCTTTCATCCCACCCACCAAGACACCAAGACCTAGCAAACATGGGAAGTTTGTTATGTATAGATATGCCCCTGTACCCATACTTTCCACCTCTTCCTCAGGGAACTATAATTGAATCAATAGATGCTGTTGCTATTACAAAAGATATTCCAATCTATTACTTGACTCTTTGTTCCTTTGACTGCCTAGGACAAAGGTTCTTATCCTGAGCCTATTTACAATGTAAACTTTTCCTTAATATATTTTACTAACTGTATTTTAGTATAATTCATTTCCTTTGGAATCCTATGTATTTTATTTAATATGTTAAAAAATATTCTAGAGGCGGCTAAGTGGCGCAGTGAGTAGAGCGCCGGCCCTGGAGTCAGAAGGACCCGAGTTCAGATCCGACCTCAGACACTTAACACACATGCAAAAAAAAAAAACCTAGCCATGTGACCTTGGGCAAGTTACTTAACCCCAATTGCCCTCCAAAAAGCAAAATATATATATTCTCTTGAGAAAGAATCCATACAAAAAAGGTTAAGAATCCTTGGCCCAGACCAAAGCTCTGATATGTGTTGTCTCCAACTCCTTGAAGGTAGGGCTTATATTACTTTTCCAGTTCTGTTCCTAGCACTTAACACAATGCTTTATATATATAGTAAGAGTTTAATAAATGCTTCAACCATACATCTCCCATAGGAAATTTCTGAAGGTCAAGAACTATCTTCTTTTATATCAGTATCTCTAGCACTCAGAATAGTACCTACATATAACAGGCACTTAATAAATGTGTGTTGAGTAATTGACTGACCAAGGGCTAGATCCTTCGAGTGCTATAGGAGGTCAGAACAGTCTTTAGGCTTCATGGAGAAGGTGGGATTAGAGGAAGATATGAAGATGGATTTGGTCAGTTCTCCTGCCACCTTCATGCAGTCTCTGACCCCTCAGCTCCTTCCTAGGCATTCCCCAACTTCATCTTTGTTCCCTCCTACTTTATGCCCCACCCACCCTCTCTCTCTCTCTCTCTCTCTCTCTCTCTCTCTCTCTCTCTCTCTCACACACACACACACACACACACACACACAGATATACACCAAGTTCTCTGAATTTTAACTATTTTCCTTCAAATCAAGGTTGACATATCTCTTGCTGTGCAAAGTTTCTCTCCATCCCATTTCTCATTCAAATTACTTTATATTTGCTTGTGTTGTACATGCATCCTTCCAGTAGAATGTAAGTGCCTTGAAGGCAGGCACTATTTCATTTTTGTCTTTGTATGCCCCGCACCTAGTATAGTGTGGGTTTAATTTAATTGAATCCAATGGAATGATATCTCTGCTCTCTGGGACCATAGCCTAATGGCACAGTGACCTCGCTCCATCCTCCTCCAGGAACACAAGCTAAGAACAAGTGTGCTCCCCTAGTCCTTCTCCCCTTGAGTCCTCTCCAATATATTTTATCCCCTTTGTTTCCTCTGCCATTATAACTCCCCCATCTTTCTGCATCCCTCTCTAGCCTGTTCCGCTTAGACACAACAATTAACTCATTCATTCTCTCATTCTCTGGTCTAACAATGGGAGAACAAGCTCTGAGTAAAAAAGGAACAAGGGCAGGATTATAAAGACCTTAAGTGGTGTCCCTCAGTGTGGAGGAAAAGCAGGGGAGAAGACTGGGGGGTGGAGGATGGAGAGGAGCCATCCCTACTGTCAAAGTCAACTACAAGGGAAGTGCCTGGCTTATCCACGTGCTTGGGAGCAGGCTTAATTGGTCAGGGCCTTTGGGCCTTAAAAAAAAGCACCCAATCTCAGCTCCAACAATGGTGAAAAGCAGAGCCCCAAGCATCCCAGCTGGAGGCAGAAGACAGTCAGAGAGCAGAATGCGCACATCTCCCAGAGGGTGTTGCCTTTGTGCTCTGCTGTGCTGGCAGTCAGGGCAATGTGGCCAAGGGAGTCACTCAGCCCGGGGCATGGGATGGGGAGATGGGGACATGAGATGAAGAGGAGGCCCAGAGAAAGCTCAGCACTGGTGGAGTGATGGGAAAAGGAGTGTTGACTAGGCCAGAAGCCATGGTTTTCAAGGAAGAGATTCCAGGAAAGGATATGGGTTGGGAAGGGACTGGACCTAAGGAACTTCAAAGGAAGATGTATCCCCTAAGGTGGCCTAGGAGTCTCCATGGGTCCCTATATAGATTGTGGCCTAAGTGCTCACATTCTCGCCTCTCTGTCTCTGTCTCTGTCTTTCTGTCTGTCTGTCTGTCTCTCTCTCTCTCTCTCTCTCTCTCTCTCTCTTTCCCCTCTCTCCCCCTCTCTCCGTCTCCTCTTCCCTCCCCTTCCCTCCTCTCCTTCCTCTCCTTTCTCTGTCTCTCTCTCCCTCCCCTCCCCTCTCTGTCTCTTTTTCTCTCTCACACACACACTCTCTGGGTGGGTGTGTCTCTGTGTTTCTCTCTCTGTCTGTCTTTCTCTCTGGGTATGTGTGTCTCTGTCTCTGTCTCTCTCTGTGTATGTTTGTGTGTGTGTGTGTCTCTGTGTCTCTCTGTGTCTCTGTCTCTGTCTCTCTGACTCTGACTCTGTCTCTCTGTTTGTCTCTCTCTGTCTCTGTCTCTCTTTCTCTCTCTCTGTCCCTCTATCTCTTTCTCTTTTTCTGTGTGTCTCTCTGTATCTCTCTGTCTCTATCTTTTTCTGTCTCTGTCTTTCTGTCACTGTCTCTCTGTTTCTCTGTCACTCTCTGTGTGTCTGTCTGTCTGTCTCTGTCATTCTTTCTCTGTCTCTCTGTTTCTCTCTCTGTGTGTCCCTCTGTCTCTTTCTTGTTCTGTCTATCTCTGTCACTCTCTATCTCTCTCTGTCTGTCTGTCTTTCTCTTTTTCTCATTCTCTCTCTCTCTTTTTCTGGAAAAACAAATGAATTTCTGCCCTTTCAAAATATCATGAGGCTCATGAAACTGCAAATCTATTAGCCTGAGAGGATGTTGTTGTCAATATCTCCCTCCAAGAAAAGTGATGGAAAAGGATACCAGGAAGAGCCCCCAGACACTTAGGGCATATTAGGGAAGTCCAGGAGCCCACATGCCATTGATAACGGAATTATGGCAGACTTCTGGAAGATGAGTTTCTAAATTAGTGACAGAGATGTGCCTCGTTCCCTAGGTCCAGTAAGACCTAGAGGATGGGGAGAGGTGAGAATTGGCTATTTAGTGTTCTCTCCCTGTGCCAGTTTTCTCGTACTTCTTTACCTGCATCCATGTTTTACCTATCAGTAGAATGTTAGCTCTTTGAGGTCAGAGACTTAGCTTCCCTGTTATTATAGTCACCAGCATGTGCTGCCAGCCTATGTGTAGCAGGGCTCATTTGCCAATGGGGGTAACCCAACTCTCCCAGCTTCCCCCTGTTTATCTGTCCTGTATTTCCAGGATCCACATGGTTTAATAGAGAAGCAGGAAGTCTGTGAGCCTGAATTCCAGACTAATTAGTCTTTACATACCTCAGTTTTGCCCCCGTCACATAGTAAGACAAAGGATCTTCCCCACAAAGATGGAGAAGTTCGTTGAATCATAGGCAATCATAGGGAATAGTTTAGAGATTAAGAGCTAAAGGGGATACCTGAACTTGTCTGGTATGAGGGTTCCATAGGTTTCAGGGGGCCCATGAACTTGGATTGGGAAAAACTACATCTTCATGTTCACTAACTATTGACTGTCTATTAAAATGTAGGCAGCAAACAGAATTTGGAGAAGGGGTCCAAGGCTCCAGATTGCCAAAGAGATTCATGATACAACAAAACATGGGAGCCCCTGATTCTAGCCCAAACCCTTGATTTTAAAGATGATGAAACTGTCACCCAGAGAGATTGAATGATGCCTAAAGATTGAGTTCAGAGTCTGGATTCACACTTGGGTCTTCTAGTTCCAAATGGAGCATTCTCTTAACTATGTGTGCTATCTCTCTGTCACTAAGTAGAGCTACAAAACTTTGAAGCCAGTAGGGGTCTAGAGAAGGAAGGAGTTTGAGGGAGAAATAGAAACATCAACAAAAATTAAATATATGCAATACTTAAATTTTTAGTGCATTTTGCAGGCCCCTGTTGGTCTAAACCATAAAATACATTATGTGCTGGATAGTCTCCTCATAAAATGATCATATTTGGTTTAGGAAGAGAAATATGAAGGACTGGGCTTGGCATCAGGGAGGAAGGGTTGGGGGTTGGTTGGGTGGGGGGTCCCTTTTTTGTCAGGAAAACTTTTTTCCTGAATTTTAAAATTATCCTTAGTCCCTTCCCCTACTTCATGCCTCACCTGGGATCTTTATATTTTTGTCCCATGTCTCTACAGGAGAATCAGTTTCCCCTCTGAATAATATTCACCCCTGAAGGACAGTGAGTTTCCTTAAAAGGGGGGAATCTAATTCAACAAACACTTATTAAGCTCTTCTTATTACTATACAACCATCCATCAGATCAGAGTACCAGATCCTTGTCAGGATGGCTATCTTACCCTCTTCCCTGCTGCTGTGTGCCTTACCCCACCTGGAATATCCACACTCTGGAAAGAGAGTTAAACACTCTCCCCTTATCACCCCCACATACTGTGGAGAATTAAGTCATTTGGTCTTCAGATTCCTTAGAGCAGAGCAGCCCAGACTGAGGAGGAAGTCAGTCCTCCACTCAACTGGCCCTAGCCTGAGGCCCCAAAGCCTGCTTCCTGGCCTTCCATCCTATCTGGCCACCCACACTAGTGCCCAGCCAGCCAGTGCCAGTGCGAGAACCTTGCCATCTGTCCTCCCTTACATGCTTATTCTCCCTCTATCCCTCACTTCTGTGCCATCTGAATCTTTTGACAGTCCAAGACCTTTAACCCCAAAGCCTTCAGAATAGCCCTACTGCCAGCCCAGTGTCTACAGCCATCATCCTGAGAAGCAATCCCCCTGGAGAGGCAGCCTGGCCACTGTTCCTGCAGGTGCCACAGCCTCATCTACTAAAAGCCCAGAACAGGAAGTTCTTGCCACAATGTCCTTAGCTTTGTCAAATGATTCAACCTCAGAAACGGATGTGATTTTATCAGTGAAAATGACATCAAAGAAGAGGTGTTATCACTTGCTTTGCTGCTGCACCCGAAGGACCATAGGATTCTTCCATGTGACTTGTAGCTGAAATCTTCTGGATGCATTATGTCCCCCATTAGAATATGAGCTCCTTGAGAGCAGTGGCCATCTTACTATTCTCTCCATATCCCCAGCACTTAGCACAGTGCTTTGCACACAGTAAGCCCTTAATGAATGATTTATTCATTCATTCTTGCTCCAGGAACAATAATAAAATCCGTTTTACTACTTCTCCTGACAAGGGCATAACAATCCATTACCCTGAGGCTCCACTTATGATTCCTGTAACTGCCTAGACCTAAGCTCCCAGCCCCAGCCACCTTCCAAATAGAATGGAAACTCCTTGAGAGCAGAGACTTTTCTATTTGTACCCCCAAGTGCTCGGCATGTTTCCTTGCACGTAGTAGGCACTGAATAAATGCTTCTTAAATGATTGGCTGATATCTGGAGGGAATGCATTCAACTCTGGGGATAAAAAGAAGTTTACATTCTTCTGGGAGATACAATATTTACACAGATAAGTAAATACAAGATGATTTGAGGCAAGAAAAAGCACTAACAACTAGGGGAGATCAGGAAGGCTTAGCCAAAGAAAGTGCCCTGGAAAGCATCTCTCCTCTCTAGCTCTTAGAATCCACAAGTTCTGAAACATCACCTACGTGAAATATCTCCTGATTCCCCCAATTGTTGGTGCCTTCTTTTCTATCCCACCCCCACTAGAAAAATTACTTTCATTTGTTTCATTTTATTTATTTACTTATGTTTATTTTGTATATTCTCATATATGTCCATGTTATTCAAATCTAGTCTCAGACACTAGTTGTATGATCCTGGGCAAGTCACTTAACAGCTTCCATCCTCAGTTTCCCTCATCTGTAAGATGAGGATAATAGTAACGCCCACCTCCCAGGGTTGTTGTTATTGTGGTGGTTGTGGTGATGATGATGATGTTATTGCCATCTCCCCTAAAGAAATGTAATCTCTTTAATGATAGGGAATGTTTTTTTTTTGTATCCCTGGCATTTGTCATAGTGCCTAGCACATAGTATCACTTTGTGAATACTGATTGATTGATTAATTGATGACCAAAAAGAATCTGAGAGGCAGAGGTGAGGAGAAGATACATCTCAGGCATGGAGACAGTCTGTGTACAAAAGCACAGAGGTTAGATATGGAATAATGATTTCAGAGAACAGCGAATGAACTAGTGTGACTGGAACCCCAGGTTCTGAAAAACAAGTGTACACCCTGATCAAGGTATACAAAGGGCCTCCAAATCCCAGGAGGAGGCAGGAATAAAACAAGAGAATTGTTGCTCCTACTGTGAGGGACATTCCATTGTATTCAGAGATATTCATTCAACAAGCAATTAGAGACAATGTGGTCTAGAATCAGAAAAAGTGTAAGATTTGGACACAGGACCCCTGAGTTGGGTCTCAGTTTTACCACTTGCCAGACTGTGACTTTAGGTCCCTCTGGACCTCAGTTTCCCCATCTATAAAATATATCTGCTCCTTACTTTGCAGCATCTCTATGAAGATCAAATGAAATAACATTTATTTGTAAATTTCTCCATGAGAAAGCTCATCTACCTAGGGACATCAATGCCTACAACCTGGGTATTGAGAAGTGACTCACCCAAAGTCACTTGGCTAGTATATATCAAAGACAGAACTTGAACCCAGCTCTTCCTGGCCCCCAGACTGGCTTGTTATCCATTATTGCCCTTCTGCCCTTCATACCTGCTGTTTTTGTCCTACAGTCATGTCCTAATAAATGCAACCATCTATCTTTACCTTAGGTAGACCCTTCCCTTGGAACAAATAAAAATTAAAGCAAAAGTAGCCAGTCCATAGAACATATGTAAAATTGTCTAGACCGATGGTCACCTCTCATGTGAGAGGAGAGAGGTATAGCTCATCACCTTTTTCCCAGAACTAGGATTCTCTTCTTCCCACTAATTTCATATTCTCTTGTATCATAGTTATTTTGGTCCTGCAGTTCATAGGTTCATATGGATTGAGAGTCAAAAGAAAGCCCAGAGGTCAACTAGACCAACCACTTTCCAGATAAGGAAACTGAGACCTAGAAAGAGGAAATACCTCACCCAAGGTCATCCAGGAAACAGCTGGAATTTAGTTTTTTTATTCCAAAGCCAGGGATCTTTCCATCATGCCACTACTATTCATCTTTTCATCCATTCCTTCATCATATTGCCTTGAGAGCAGGTCCTGTATCTCTAGCATCTAGCACAGCACCTTGTATATAGTTTTAAATGTTTCTTAAATTGAATTAAATCTGTTAAATTTGTCACCCATGTAAGGGACTCTGCCAGAAAAGCAGGGCCAGGGCTTTGAATTCACATGTGCCAGGTTCAATCCTAGGGAAGTCTGACCACAGAAAGAGGGGAGTTCTTTGAACTTTCATTGCCCTTATTCCAGAGTTCTAGGGGAATTCTCTTAAAGTATAGTTATGGCTCTGTGATTATTTGGATTTATGGATCTATGATTAGCTCCCTCAAAATGGTTAACTATGTCCTTCCTAGAAAAAGGTCGTTGGTGCACAAAGTAATAGAAATCAGGAATGGGACAGCTATTTATTTCCTCCAAGACAACAACAAATGCTTAAAGTGTAAAAGACTTAGAAACATGCACTAATAAATATTTTAAGGAAATAAATATTTCTCTACTCCTTCAGCATGTTACTTTCACCATTGACCTACACTGTCTGTACAACTAACAGGTCTAGATCACCTGGCAAGCCAGGGAATGGCTTAGACTTTCTTAGTCATTTCAGTTGCAGTATCCTCTCAGAAGTTTCTCCTAGCAGTGGTGTGTCTTCTATGTATTTGCAAGAAGTACACACTGCTGAGGAACCAGAACTGACTCAAGACCCCCTGACTTCCCAAACTCATAAGGTAACCTCCATTCCTAAGAAGGGAATGTCCATTTCTCAGGATTACTGTATGTTCACCTATGCTCAGGAGAAAAAAAAAACACAAAACAGAAGAGACAGACAAAAGATAGGAAGTCCCATCTCGGGCTCTCTTAAGTATTGTTCTCACTTCCATGTACTCATTGCTAATATAGATTCTGGGAGAAGTGGAGTAAGGGAGTAGAGGGACCACTCCCCACCAACCAGAAACCTAAGGAAGAGCTGGTATTGGCTGTCCACTGAAAGGAAGCCATCTTGAAAGCGATCAGAAGCCCACAGTGAAGATTCCTCTTCCTGGATCAATCATCACTTCTCTAATATGGGTCTAATTATGGATGGCTTTGTCATGTCAAAATATAATCCAGTGCCCCTCTACAAGGAGCCAAAATTCATGCCCAACTTTATCATCCCTGCTACACACTACATCAATATAAAGTAATTATTATAAGAAGAGTTAAGACACTGTAGGGGATAGAAGGAATATTAAGAAGCACTCTCTGCCTTCGTGCAGTTTACAATTGGAGAGAGAAGAACATATGTGATTTTTCTCCGGCCAGATGCCCTCCTGCATCAAAACCAATCACAAAGAAATCGTTGAATTATTGATCACTGACTGATGGGCTTCTCTGAACTTTGTTCACCTCCTTCAGTGCCAAGCTAAGGCTCAAAGTATTTTAAGTTTCTGCAAATTGAAAGTACTTGTACTCCCCTGGACTAGCCTTAGAGAATCCAGAAGCATCTTTCTGCCACAACAAGGCAGCAGAGGGGGATTTGAGTGGGAGAAGACAAGCATAGAAAGAGAAAAAATGTCACAATACTCCATAAACACGGACTACTATAGAAATACAAAGGAAGCGACAACTCATTGTAGCTAGCAGGATCTGGGAAAATTTCATGGTGGAGACAAGGCTTCCACAAGGCATTAAAGGACAGGTAGGATCTCAGCTGACAGAGAGGGGAAGGGAGGGGGGAGGGCATGTAAGGTCAAGGTAGAAAAGCATAAACTGAGGAAATGAATAAATGAGAAAGCATTTATTAGGCTCTTACTATTTGCCAAGAAAGCACCTGAAGTCCTATGGTCCTACGTGTTTAGGGGCAAGTTAGTTTAGTTGGAGAGTATAATGCAGCAAGGTATAAGTGAGAGTTGAAAAGATACTAGAATTAGATTATAGAATGCCAGGCTAAGGAGTTTGAACTTTATTTTAAATATAATGGAGAACAACCTGTACTTCATTCTTGGGTGTATTTTTTTGTGCTTTATAGATGACAAACTGATATTCCTAAAGTACAGATTTTACACTATCACTCTCTACTCAAGAGGTGTCAATGGCTCCCTATTGCCTCAAGGAAAAAATGAAATCTTCTATATTTGACTTTTTCTTTAAGTTAAATTGATGTCTTTTTCCCCTTTTTATATGAAAATCATTTCTGCATCTCTTCCCTCCCACTTCTCCCTTACCTCTATTTTAAACATTCCCTTGAATTTGTTTGGTGTTCAAAGCCCTATACTATCTGGGGTCAACTTCCCATTGTTAGAATCAATAGCTTCTTTCTTTTTAAAAAAATTTATATTTTGGGGGGCGGCTAGGTGGCGCAGTGAGTAGAGTGCTGGCCCTGAAGTCAGAAGGACCTGAGTTCGGATCCAGCCTCAGACACTTAACGCACACACAAAAACCTAGCCGTGTGACTTTGGGCAAGTTACTTAACCCCAACTGCCCTCCAAAAAGCAAAACAAAAACAAAAACAAAAATTTATATTTTGTTTTTGATTACATGTAAAAACAATTATTTCCCAGTTTAGGGGATAAGAGCTCACTATTTGACAAAAACTGTTGGGAAAACTGGAATATGGTATGGCAGAACCTGGGCATAGACCATTATCTAACACCATATACCGAAATCAAGTCTAAATGGGTGCATGATCTAGGTATAAAGGATGATACTGTAAGCAATCTGGGAAAGCAAGGAATAGTTTACCTGTCAGATTTGTGGAGAGGGAAAGACTTTATGACCAAGCAAGAATTAGAGAGCATTATAAAATGCAAAATGGATAATTTTGATTACATTAAATTGAAAAGCTTCTGTACAAACAAAGCCAATGAAACCAAGATTAAGAGGGAAGTGGGAAATTGGGAAAGAACTTTTACAACCTATGTCTCTGATAAAGGACTCATTTCTAAAATAAACAGAGAATTGAGTCAAATCTATAAGAATACAAGTCATTTTCCAATTGATAAATGGTCAAAGGATATGAACAGGCAGTTTTCAGAGGAAGAAATTAAAGATATCTATAAGCATATGAAAAAATGCTCTAAATCACTATTGATTAGAGAAATCCAAATCAAAACAACTCTGAGGTACCACATCTCACCAGTCAGATTGGCTAAGATGACAAAACAGGAAAATGACAAATGCTGGAGAGGATGTGGACAAATTGGAACATTAATGCATTGTTGGTGGAGTTGTGAACTGATTCAACCATTCTGATGAGCAAGCTGGAGCTATGCCCAAAGGGCTATAAGTAATTTCATACCCTTTGACCCAGTAATACCACTTATAGGGCTGTATCCCAAAGAGATCATAGAAATGGGAGGAAGACCCATATGTACAAAAATATTTATAGCAGCAATTTTTGTGGTGGCAAAGAATTGGAAATTATGGGGATGCCCATCAATTGGGGAATGGCTGAACAAGTTGTGGTATATGAATGTAATGGAATACTATTGTGCTATAAGAAATGAGGAGCAGATAGACTTCATATTTACCTGAAGAGGCTTATACGAACTGATGCTGAGTGAGAAGAGCAGAATCAGGAGAAATTTGTACACAATTACAGACACAACGTATGTTTGACGACCAACTTGGATAGACTGGACTCTTCTCAGCAATGCAGAGTCAATCCCAAAAGACTCATGATAGAGAGAGATGTCTACATCCAGGGAAAAAAAACAGAAAGAACTGAGTTTGAATCCAGATTGAAGCAAACTACCTGATCTTTTCTTTTTCTTGTTTGGTTTTGTTTCCTCTTTCCCATTGTTCATTCCATCTGATACATTCCTTCTTTATAACCTGCCTAATGTCTAAAGTGAAAGTGTTTGCAGATCCTATACTTGATTTTATGCCATCATTCGGGGTGGAGGGGGGGGAGGAAGAGAATATTTGAAACCCAAGGAATTATGGGACTGAATCTTGTAAACAAAAAGTAAACAAACAAATTAATAAAGACGAAAAATTTTAAAAAACAATTATTAACTTTCACTTTTTAAAGTTTTGAGTTCCAAATTTTCTCCTTCTCTCTGTCCTCCCTCCTTGAGAAGGCAAGCAATTTGATATAGATGATAAATGTAAGTCATACAAAACATATTTCTATATTAGCAGTTTTGCAAAAGAAAACACAGGCCAAAAACAATAAGAAAAAGAAAGTTTTAAAAATTATGCTTCAATCTGCATTCAGCCTCCATCAGTTCATTCTCTATAAGTGGATAGCATTTTCATTATAAGTCCTTCAGAATTGTGTTGGATCACTGTATTGCTGAGAATAGCTAAGTCATTCACAGCCAATCATTACAATATTGCTACTCCCATATACAATGTTCTCCTGGTTCTGTTCACTTCAATTTGCATTAGTTCACATAGGCCTTTCTAGGTTTTTCTGAAACCATCCTGCTCATCATTTCTTTTAGCCCAACAGTATTCCATCACAATCATATACCACAACTATTCAGCCATTTCCCAATTAATGGGCATCCCCTCAATTTCAAATCCTTTACCACCACAAAAAGAATTGCTATAAATATATTTGTACAAGTAGGTCCTTTTTCCCTGTTCTTTGATATCTTTGGGAAACAGACATTACAGTGATATTGCTATATCAAAGGGTATACCCTATTTTATAGCCCTTTCAGAATAGTTCCAAATTGCTGTCAAGAATGGTTGGATCAGTTCACAACTCCACCAACAGTGCATTAGTGTCCTGATTTTCCCATATCCCCTCCAACCATTCCCACCCCATTCCCCAAATTACTTTTAATTTACTGAATAAACATTTTGTGTTTACTAGGTTCACTAGTTTCTTCCCAGTAAAATGTAAGCCCCCTGAAGGCAGGACTCGAAGCTCTGATTGATGGGTAAGATTTCTCCTTACTTGGCCCATAATTTATTTAAGTCACTTAACCTCTGTCTGCCTTAGTTTCCTCAATGATAAAATGAAGATAATAACACATAACAACATTTGGGGTTGTTTCGATGATCAAAAGAGACAATATTTGTAAAGCACAGTGTCTGACATATAGTAGGCGCTTAATATATACTTGTTCCCTGCCTCCCGTTACTTTCCAATGCTTATCCCACTGTCTGGCACAGAAAAAGCTATCAAATTTCTTTTTCTTTTTTCCTCCCTTTTTTTTCTTTTACCACTGCCTAACATAGTGCCCAGAGCATAGTAAGTCTTTTTTTTTTTTTTTGCTTTTTGGAGAGCAATTGGGATTAAGTGACTTGCCCAAGGTCACACAGCTAGTTTTTGTGTTAAGTGTCTGAGGCCAGATTTGAACTCAGGTCCTCCTGACTCCAGGGCCAGTGCTCTATTCTAGCTACCCCATAGTAGGTCTTAATAAATGTTTGTCAAATTAAATTGAGTTCTAATATTCAGTTCAACAAATATTCACTGGCAGACCCACTTTCTGCCACTGGGCATTACTCCAGGCACTCATTTGAAATTGTCTAATAATAACCCATAATTCACTCCTCACCATCACCACTTGCCCATCCTAAGGTTTCTGCTGCTTTCAGAGTTCAAGATTTTCTCTCAATGAATAAACCCCTTCTATAATATCCCCAATAATTGGTCAATAGTCTTCTGCTTAAACACCTCCAGTGATGATAAACTTTCTGTTCCAGGTGTCTTGTTCTCTTGTTGGATATCTTTGGTTGTTAAAAAGTTCTGCCTCGAATTAAGTCAGAATTTGCCTCCCTGCACCTTCCACCCACTGGTCCTAGTTCTTAGTACAGAACAAAAATCAAAGAAGCCTAGTTCTCGTTCCATACAATGATCCTTCAGATATCTGAAGACCATTCTCAAGTTTTCCCCTAGTCTTCTCTTCTCCTGTCTAATCACTCCTAAATTTAAATATCCTTGACCCTCCAATCATTTCAATATAACCTCACCAGCCACTCCCTTGAAGAAACTTCTTCCTAGGACCCTGCTTCCATGATTGGTGACTACCTCTCCCTGATCCCTATTTCCAGACCTCTTACCACACTTTAGTCCTAACTCTCCTTCCATCTCCTCCATAGCCTTACCCAACAACCTTGCCCAAGCCTCTTTGGGTATCCCTTACTCTCTGTTCTCCCCATGAACCATGATTGCATTGACATTGACATTGTTCCTGGATGAGGTATGTCAACCAATTTCCATTCAGTTAAAAGCTATCCTTTTAACTTTCTAGATCAAAATGTTCCTCCATGGCTGTGGCATTACCCTTTTGATGTTAACTCCATCATTATAACATACTGTCCTTGAAATCAGTGACTTTGCCTTTCATATTTGTAGCCCCAGCACTTAGCACAGTGATTGGCACACAGGGAATAAATTAATAAATGCTTTTCATTTATCCATTCAGATTTCTTATGAGAAGCATCATAAATATGTGGATCACAAAATAATGCAAAAATAAGGAAAGGAAGCACAGTACAGTATAAAGAGTGCTGAATTTGCCACTAAAAAGCCAGAGTTCAAAACCTGCCTCCCACACTTACTACCTATATGATCCTGGGCAATTCCTTTACTCTCTTTCAGACTCAGTTTACACATCTGCAAAAGGAGAGTTGGACTAGATACCTTCCAAAGTCCTTTCCAATTCTAAGTCTATGGTCCTATGAAACACTGCTCCTGGATTCAGGATTGGGTAGCCTTAGGAACATTGAACACTTCACCTCCCTGGATCTCAGTAAAATGGACCTCATCTCTAAAATAAAAGTATTGGGCTAGACCTCCAAAGTCCCTTCCAAAATTAAGAATCTACAATTCTGAGACCTGGATCAAGTCTGAGCTGAGACCCTCACTAATTGGATAATTCTGAGCAAGTCATTTCAGTTTGGTATAGGAAGGAAAGAACCAAGCATTTATTAATCACCTACTATATGTCCAGCACTATTCTAAATGTTTTTTAAAATGTCTTATTTGTCCCTCACAGAGGGAGGGAGGTGCTATAATTATCCCCATTTTAAAGATGAGGAAACTGAGGTAAACAGAAGTAAAGTGACTTGCCCACAGTCACATAGCTTTTAAGTATCTGAGGCCCAAGTTCAACTTCCCAGCACTCTGTCTGATGCATACACCACCTAGCTTCCTCAGTGAAAACAAACATGGAGGAAAAGGACCTGAGTTCAAATCCCAGCTTGGTCCCTTATTGCCTGTGTGACCATGCCCCATCACATCAAAAATGTGGGCTTGTTTCCTCACCTGTAGAATGGAGGGATTGGACTAGGTGACCCTGAAGGTCCTTCTCAGTGTGGTATCTCTGTTCCCATGATTCACCTCTTTGCAGCTATTCTTTCCAATACAAGAATTGTCAGAACAAGCATGACTGTATTTTCAGTACTTACCAGGTTCTCAGCACTGCCTGATCCCTTCCTGGCACTGCCTTCCACACAGGGGTGGCAAGGAGAGAGCTCTCCAGATGGAAGCCAGTTTGTTCTTTTCAAGTAGCCCTCATATGACATGATTTCTAGACCCTTCACCATCCTCCTTATTCTCATGCTTCAGTTTGCCTTTGGGCTGACTGAAATGAGTTTCATTAGTCTGTCTTGAATCAGAGGGGTGCATTAGGTGACCTCCAGGCACCTCCTGGCAGAATGAGACTATATGACTACACAAGACAGCTTCCCTCCTCTGAGACAAGGGTTTGCAATTGATGGCTGGTGGAGCACAGAGAGCCCTTTATATACTTCCTTGCCCGCCTTTTAGCCAAAATAAATGAGTCTGTGCTTGCGTGTTGACTTACAGCATTAAGGGGATGGAAGTATAGCTCAGAGTTAGACCTTTGTGCTCTCATGTTCCACTTCCTTTCCTTCCTTTCCTAAAAACATAAAGTATCCTTCCTGCCTCATTCTTCCCCCAATGTACTTTATGGGCATCTTCTCCTTGGTTCGTACTCCCCTTTAGGCACTGCTTAACCTCGCCCCAGGCTTTCTGTTACCCTCCTTCCTCACCTCCTCCTAAGCTGATCTGTTCTAGGTTATCTTGCATCCTGACTCTGACACTTACTGCCTGTGTGATCTGAGGCAGTCACTTCACTTCTCTGAGACTCAGTTTCCTCAACTGTAAAATGAGGGGACTGAACTAGAAGACTTCTAAGGTGCCTTCTGCTCCTACATCTATAAGCCTAAAATCCTCTAGACCAGAAGTTCCCTACCTTCCAAGGTAACAATTAGCCAACTGTTCTACTCATCATGGACACTAGGTGGCACCATAGTGCATAGAGCACCTGGCCTGGAGTCAGGAAGACTTAACTTCTTGAGTTCAAATCTGGCCTCAGACACATACTTTGTTAGTGTGACTATAACTGTGTGACTGTAACTGTGTGACCCTGAGCAAGTCACTTCACCCTGTTGGCCTCAGTTTCCTCATCTGTAAAATGAACTGGTGAAGGAAATGGCAAACCACTCCAGTATCTTTGCCAAGGAAACCTCAAATGGGATCACAAAAGGATTGAACATCTACTCATCATATCCTGACTTGATGGAAACCAAATAATCACCTAATTTTCCCTAACAGAAATGGGAGACAACAGATAAGAGTACAGCCTGGAGATGTGGAGGCCTTAAGAACCAGTAAACGCAAAGTCCTTCCCCGGCTTGGGGCTTGGGATTAGTAGTAAAGGTACAGTAGAAAGAGCAATAGTTGGGAAATTGAAGAACCTGGGTCCAAATTCCACTTCTGATGTCACAGTATCTGTGTGACCTTGGATAAGCCACCTAACCTCCAGAGGCATGAATTTGTTCATCTGTAAAATGAAGGGGTTGGGTGAAATGACCTCAAATGTCCCAGCTAGCTCTAAATCTATCGTCTTACAGACTGTAAGGTCCCCTCCATCATCCTGACAGCTAACAGCCTTGGGTACCTTGAATAGGCCAACCCAAATGCCAGGGAGAGTAAATTAAGGAACAATTCCAGTGCTTTGCCAGCCCATGGGCAAATAGAGAATGTGCCCATTAAGGGAAGACTCCAATCCTTTGTATTAATGGGGAGAAAAGACATTGAACTGGAGGTCAGTTTTCCTGAATAAGAGCTTCCATCGGAGAATAAAAACAATGCATCTCAGTGGAAAAAATCACTGCATTTAGAGCAAGCTGATCACAAGATCATGAGGTTTTAAGTTTGAAGGAATCTTAAAGATGGTCTCAGCAGGGGTTCTTAATATATAAATTAGTATGTATAATAGGAGGTGACTTGTAGTAGAAGAATGTATTAACAACAGAAGTGATCAAGGGAGGCCTCATAGAAGATGTAACATACAAGCTGCTCCATGAAAATGAAACAGAGATTTATCAGAACAATACCAGGAAAGGATTCTGAAGATGCAGGACACATGATTTGTTTGTCCTCCTGAATCTTCTGATGAGGAGTCTCTGAAGCCAGACTGGATCACTGAGGACAAATTTTTGATTAAATGAGAGCCATTCCCCCTTGTTCTGACCTGCCCCTTTTTTCTTCAACAAGTGTTTGTTTTGTGCCTTTCTATGTGCCAGGTACTGTGCTAGAGGCTGGGGACACACACACACACACACACACACACACACACACACACACACACACGCAAAATAAAAACTAAATAATCTACAATTGGTGAAATGCCCATCGTGTACAGGGCACTGGGTTGTGCTGCCTTAATGGAGCTTCTAGGACACTATAGACATATCCTTCATTATGTGTAAATTAAATACACATAAATAACTTGATAAATAAAATAAACTAGGGATTTGACCTGGGACCTCATTTGAGATACAGAATTCACAGATAAGGAAACTCCTTTTGCTAATGGAGGTTGGCCCTTTTTGCCAATTTATAGTCTTAATTTACAGGATTCCTTAACCAGAAGCTAAAGTACGGAGACCTTGTGTTTTAAATATTTTAATAACTGCTTTATACTATAATGGGTTCCCTCCTAATCCTATGTTGTTCATCTTGTGCATTTAAAAACATTATTCTGAGAAGGGGTCCATTGACTTCACCAGACTTCCAGAAGGGTCTCCTCCCACACGGTAAGAACTCCTGGTTCTTAGGGATTGGTATCCGACCAGAGTGGGGAGGGCTATATAACCCAGGCCTTCCTAGCACCATGGCCAGCTCTCTATCTAGCAGGCCAACATGGCTCTCCTTACATTAAAGGAAATATAATACAATACTTCAGAAAGTTATGGTCTATATCCCCACACCTCTTGATGTGGTTACCAATTCCTACTGTAGCAAGTTCTCCTAGCTGTCAAGTATTGTGACATCTGGCTGTGGCTTCCAAGTTCGTGTGATTGTGGGCCGAGCAAGGAATACGCTTATGCAAACCCCCCTACCACTTTACTACTGTATCTAAAATTCCACCATTGATGATTCCTTGCTTTGGGCACTGTCTCCAAAAGGCCCCAGTTAAAATTCAGACAGTTACCTGCAAGAGGGAATACAGACGAACCCATTAGAATCCATTAAAAAGACTTCTCAGCTCATTTTATCAGATTGGCCACAAAGGCCAAGAATCCTCCCTTGCTCGCACTCGCCGCCCGCCTGGTGGGGAGGAAAGCGGGGGTCAGAAGCAGTGTGTGTTGCTTTAAAGGCTCCCCGCTCCGCTCGGCCCGGCCCCCTTCTCTGACAGTGCAGAGAGGCTGGGCTGCCTTTAGCTGAGCCATCGCCCAGCGCCGCCAGTCTAGCAGGAGGCAGAGGCGCCCGCCTGCCTGCCAAGCCGGTTCCCTGGCCCCGCGGTTCCGCGCCCGTCCCCCCAGAATCAGGGGACAGGGAAGATAGCGGACCAAGAGGCCCTGAGGTGCCTGGAGAGGACCCATTCTGCTCTCCCCATCCTCCTCCTCCTCTTTTCCTTCTCTGGATTTGGAAAGGCACTGCACGCCGTTCCTGTGGAAGGAGGAGCGAGTTCCCGTTCCCGCAGCCCCATGGCTGGCTTCCCTTGCGGATGGGCTGGAAACCCAGGCATCCAGAGCTCCCCAGCTCGGCTCTGCTGACAGCCTAAGGGTGTTGAGGAGTTAAAACCCCAAGGGGAGCCTACAGAGCCCCACCGGGGCTCCCTCCTCCGCTGGGCTCCCCTCGGGGCCCCCGGAGCCGCGCAGCGCAGAGCGCTGTGTGTGTGTGTGTGTGTGTGTGTGTGTGTGTGTGTGTGTGTGTGTGTCCGCGCGCGCGTGTTCGGGTGCGCGCGTGTTTGTGATCTGTGTATGTGCTGAGTGTGTGTGTGTGCGCGCTGTGTATGCTGTGTGTGTGTGTGTGCTGAGTGTGTGTTTGTGTGTGCGCTGTGTGGGAGCGCGCAGGGGTGCACCCCCACCCCCACCCCCGCCCGGGTCCAGGCTTGCTCCCACCCCCTCCCAGCCCCCACCCGCGCCCCGCAACCCGTTGAGCCCGGCGGGAGGAGGAGGACGCGGACGGCCCCAGGGAGGAAGAGGACACGGAACCGGCGCCCCCAGGGTGCCAAGGAGCTGTGTGGCGCGGTGCAGCTGGATCCGAAGGGGGATGGGACACAGCGGCGACCCCCAGCGCCCCCGCCCCACTACGGCGCAGGGAGCGCCCCCAATCGCCCACCCAGGCTACCGGCCGATGGTCCCGGAGCAAGCTTCCGGAGCTGGCCTCGCTTGATCCCGATGGCTGCCCACACCTCTCGTTGGATTCCGGATCCCGTGCGGCGCCAGAGGCTCTCTCCCTGCTGACTTTGGCTCTCCTCCGCCCGGGACGGGCCTGCCGCTTGCTGGGCTTCCCGCCGGCCCCGCCGCTCCTGCCGTTCCCTCCCGGAAATGTCCGGGTCACCTGTGGCCTCGCGCCCCGGCCCCGCGCCGCGGTCCGCGCTCCCGCTGACTCCCTGCGGGCACCAGCAGCCCCGCGGCTTGCCCCGCGCTTCTTCTCCCTCTTCTGCCAGCGCCTGAGTCTATGTTCGGACCCAGTGCTCCAGTTTGGGGCAGGGGATGTTCGTTGAAGGGATTTGTTTTTCCCGGGCCTTGAAAGGCAGGGGACTGGAGACTCTTTCCCAGCCCTAGACCGGATTTGAAAGCTGGGGTATTTTGGTTTTTTCTCTCCTTTCTTGGAGAACGGAATTCTTCGTCCCTTCCCCCCTTCCAGTTGTACCAGATGTTGTCCACTGCTTAGAGAAACTCGGGGACTCGTCGGGGCAGCTCCTCTCTCTTTGAACACCCACCCTAACTAGGGAGCCTCGACCTCCCTCTCCCGTCTCCCTCCCCCAATCCTCCAGCCAGTGGCCAGAAGTGGGCCCCGGGCTCATCCCATGCCCTGACTTTGAGGGCAGCTCTGGCGCCGCCCCGACCTGGCTGGTGAGTCCCGGGGGGAGGGGGAGCTGGGACCAACCTTGAGTTCCAGCTGTCCTCTTTGGGATCTCCTCCCCCACCCACCCCAGGAAAGAGGGCCTAAAAGGTGGGAAGAGTCTAATAGAAAAGGGATTTTCGAGGGGGAAGCTCATCTTGGAGGGAGGGTGGAGAAGAACAGAAGGGCAACCTATCTGAAAATTGATGGGAACCTTCCTTAGGCCCCAGGCCTAGGTGGAGGGTGCAGTAGAGTGTCCCCCTCCAGTTTCCTCCTCTGAGCCTTTGAAGCATTCGGTCCTTGATCCCCTTGCTTTAGAGTTCTTCACCCTTTCCCCGATCCTTCTCCCCTCCCCTTCCGAGCCAAACCAGCAGAGGGGACCTGTGATGGAAGGAGGAGTTTCAGGAAGCCCACAGAACTCCTGCCTATTTTTTGCCCCAGGGCAAAGAGATCTCTTTCACTCCAGAGCAATCCATATCCCTGCCCTCCTCTAGAAAACCCTACTTGTTAAGAACAGTGTAGAGAATGAAGGGTAGGCCCTGCTGTATCTGGAATCCTCTGTCCTGACATTCCGTGCTTCCCGTCTTCCACTCCCAATCTAGGACAGACTAGGAGTTTGGGGGACTGTGGTTGTCACCCCCTCCCATACATCACAGGCCCCAAGGACATCACAGGGGGGACCTGTTTCTTTCCATCCCCCAGGAACCATTCCTCAGCCCCATCTCTGGCAGCCATCCATCCAAACCGGGGAGGGGGAGTACCACTTCAGCAAGTGGACAGCAGAATCCCTCCCCGAGACAGGAGACACCCATATCCCCCGAGCCCTAGCACCAGGATTCTGGTTCTAGTTAGCTCTCAGCTGAGGCGGCAAAGCTGAAACTTTTAACCCCTTCTTTTGCCCCCCTCTCCACTGGACTCGGCCCCTACTGCTCAGTCTCCTGCCTTCATTCCCCTCCCTCTGGGAGTCTCTGCCCCATCAGGTGAACAGTCCCCAGACCAAGGGAGGAACAGGAGAAAGAGCAGAGGGACAGGGACCTGGGCTGAGATCAGGTGGGTGTGGGCTGGGGCTGGGGCAGCTGGGGGGGGGGGGTGCCGTTAAGATGTGGAGATCTCCCTGGCTGAGAGGGGCTCCAAGGAGGCAGTGGCAGCGTGAGGCCCAGAGAGAGCAGCATGGACAGGCCCGTGGCAGCGTGGTGAAGCATGAACATCCGGAGTGCCCAGGACCACGGGCAGGCCAGTGACAACCCCAGTGGTGGTGGTGGCAGCAGTGGTGGTGGTGAGAGAGAACGAATCCGAAAGCGAATGAAAATGGTCATCGGGCAGCTGGAGGGCATCCTGCAGGAGCTCAAGGAGGTGGCCAAAGAGCTAAGAGAGGTAAGGATGGGGGGTGGGGGGAAAGCATGTCTGAGGGCTAGACTGTGACTGGAGAGGGTTCAAGGGCCAAAGTGGGGGAAGGGGTTCTCATCAAGAAAGTCATCGCAACATTTTTTTGTTTAATTTCTTTTTGCTCTTCAGTTTAACTCAATACAAAGAGAGTGTGTGCACTCTTTGTTGTTATCAATTTTGACAGAGGTAGCTTCTAAGCCACAATTAGCATAAATATCTTCTACTGAGTCTCCCTTCTCAAAAAAGCCTTCATTCCTGGGGTGATGTGGGAAGAAGAAAGGAGAAGAAAGCGGTCTCATCTTTTCAGAGAATCCTGAACCTTAAAAGAGCTGTTCATGGCAATTTTGCCCTTGTCCCATTAGCCTGCTCTCAAAGGAAGCAATCTTGCATTCATATTGGGGTGACGGGTTAACTCTTTCAGGACCCCGTTGACCAGTGGCTACAACCCAGCTCCGATGAGGTCAAGGTTACAACCTTATTCATCCAATGAGTTGATTATATTCAAACTGTTGCTTGGCCAAAGACTGACCACTCCATGTTCCCCAAACCACAGACCGACCTACCCCTAATCCTCACCCTCATTCCTAGTCAGTGCCTTACACATGTGTGCCATTGGTCATAGGACGTATCTTGCTAAAAAAAAAAAAGTCTATGGTTTAATGTGCTACATTGTTAATACCAGAAATACAGTTTAGCTCCTATAAGGCAGGGAGGAAAGAACATTGGGTTTAGAATCATGGAACTGAGATGGAATCCCAGCTCTACCATTTATTACCCATATGATTTTGGGCAAGTGACTTTCCCTCTAGGTCTCAGTTTCACATTTGTCAAAAGGAAGAGGGGTGGAATAAATGACCTATAAGGTTCCTTTCAGCTCTCATTGTGGCTGACCATGCCTTATTGGTAGGGCTCAGGAGTATCCCTTCTGTATACAAAGGAAATCCCACTTTAAGGATATGTAAGACCCTAGAAGAGTCAATTCATCCCTTCCCAGAACCTCAGCCATGCCTTCCCTCCTCCAGGCCAGAGTCTGAGGAGTTTTGTGAGTTTTATTTAGATTGATGGCCAATTGGGGCAGACCTTAGGAGTATGAAGCAGGGCATCCTTGTTCATTATCCCCTTGGTAAAAACTGCCCCAGGGTAAACTGCCCAGAAAGAACTGTATCTTGGTATGATATGTGGGTTGAACCCTCCCTCTCTCCCATCTCCAATACTTCTGGGACCAGAGATATGGAGGGATAAAGAAGGGGGAGGGAAGAGGAAGGCAGAAGAACTGACTTGAAGGGCAAAGGATTGTCTGGAAGGGGGCATGTGGATACCTTTGCAGAATAGGGAGAGTCAAGAGACTCTGTGTGTGTGTGTGTGTGTGTGTGTGTGTGTGTGTGTGTGTGTGTATGTAGTGAAGTGAAGTCTGGTTTAATTTCTACTTCCAGCATCTCAATAGAAATGAAGTGCATCTGTCCTTGGCCCTGCACCACCCCCCATCCTTGGGTAGCATTGAAGCCCAAAATGCATGATTCCCCCTTCCCCAGCTATTAGTTCCTGGTAGTTAGCTGGATTTGCCCCCAGAGTGATATTTCTGTAGGGCCAGGTGGGTTTTAAGCAAATGTAGACTCCATGTAACCAGGGTCCCAGAGGGGTTGGGGGGACACATCAATTGAGCTAGAATGATGGGTCTTGGCAGTCCTTTCCACAGCTTCCCAGGCCTGTCAGCCCCACAGACTGACTCTAGAAAAGGAAAAGAGCCACCACTTTCTAAGGAAGGACAGACATAGGCACCAATGTATGGGCTGCTTAAATGAAAACTTCAAGATGAAATAGAGGGTCTAGCTGTGGGTATTATACTTTGTGATATACCCTTGTCAGCTTCCAGGGGATTCGGCTCCTTGGAATCAAGTCAGGGCACCTTTGCCTTTGGCCCTAAGACTTTCTCCTTTAACCTGGGTTTTAGGAATATCAATTTGGTGACTGTGTGGAGATTGGATTAAAGGAGAATGGCTGAATGCAGAGATACCATGTAGGAGATATTGCAACAGACCAGATGAAATGTGATGATGACCTGCCTGGGGGTGGTTTGGGTATGAGTGGAGAGAAGAGGAAGAAGATGACAGATGTTGGGAAAATGGAATTGACAAAACTCAGCACCTGGTTACATAAAGGGGATGTAGTCTGTCAGCTAGAAAATATTTATTAAGCACATACTATGTCCCAGGCACTATGTTAAGTGATAGGGATACACAGAAAAAAAATTTTTAATGGTCCTTGCCCTGAAGGAGCTGATATTCTAATGGAAATGACATAAAACAACTATGTAAACACAAGTGGCACAGTGGAAAGAGTGATGGGCCTGGAGTTATCCAGCCACAGACACTTACTAGCTGTGTGACCCTGGGTAAGTCACTTAATCCTGTTTTCCTCAATTTCCTCATCTGGAAAATGAACTACAGAAGGAAATGGCGAACTGCTCCAGTATCTTTGCCAAGAAAACCCTAAATGGGGTCATGAAGAGTCAGATATGACTGAAACAACTCAACAACAAGTTGTATATTGTTGTATACAAGTAGTACACAGAGTAGTAGTTGGCAGTCTCAGAGGGAAGGCATTAGCAGTGGGGGAAAGTTTGGAAAGGCCTCCAACAGACGGTGTGATTTAAGCTGAGTCTTGAAAGAAGGCAGGAGACAGAAAAGAGGATGGCGAGCATGTTAGGCATGGGGATAGCCAGTAAAAAGGCAAAGAGTGCCATGTGACATATGAACAAGAACATCAAAAGGTCTGGTGTTGCTAGATTGTAGACAATATGGAGAGAATAAAGTGTTAGCAAGAGTAGAAACATGGGAAGGTGCAGGTTGTGAAGGTGATGAGAGCCTGTACCAGACTGTTGGCAGTAGCAAAGAAGAGAAGGGGCCATTTATGAGAGATGTTGTAAAGACAGAGGCAACAAGACTACACCACAGATTGGATATGTAGGGTGAGTGTGGGTGAGAAGTGAGGTTTTCAGGTGACAATGGGGAAGAGTAAAGAGTCATGGATGCTTTCCAGGTTATATATCTAGGCACAGAGGATGGTGGTGCCCTTTACAGAAATAGAGAAGTTAGGAGGAATGGTGGATTGAGAGGGAAAGATAATGAATTCTGCTCCGGACATGATGAGTTTGAGATCTCCAAGGGAATATTGAGGTGGAGATGTCCAGTGGGAACCTCAAGTGAGTGATGGAGGATGGATATGCAGATGTGAGAGGCATCTGCATAGTGGTGATAATTAAAACCATGGAAGCTGATGAGATTACCCAGCCAGTATAGAGAAAAAAGAGAACCCAGGATGTCTCATATGGTTCTCTCTCCCCTTCCAGACCCACAGAACCAAGATCAGGAATTTCTCAGTGGCCTTAGAGGTGTCCAGTCCATTCTTAAGCAAGAATCCTTTTTATATTATCCTTCACAAGTATTGATTCACCCTTTGGAGGTAGCTAGTTGGTGCAATGAATAGAACACTGAACCTTGAGTCAGGAAGACCTGGCTTTAAATCTGATCCCATACACTTACTAGTTCTGTGACCCTGGACAAGTCACAACCTCTGCCTTCTTCATGTTCCCCATCTGTAAAACGGGAATGATAACACCTACCTCCCAGGATCATCTTAAGGATAAAATGAGATATCTATGAAACGCTTAACACAATACCTGGCATATAGTAGGTGTTTAATCAATGCTTTCTTCCTTCTTTCCTTTGTTTGAAGACCTCTAGTGAGGAGGAATAGGGAAGCAAGGCATGGCCATAGAACAGTTCCTGTGAGAAAAGGGTTGGAGAGAAAAGGTATTGAAAGGGCAGTATGAGTCAATGGCATGACAGGCCCCACACTCCCCCCAAAAAAAGATATTGTGATCTTAGACTGCCTTAAGAAAATCCAAACCAAGACTAAAGAAGTGACTTACACTCTGCCTTTGTTGGACCACAACTAGAGGATTAGAGTCAGTTCTGGATCCCAAATTGTAGAAAGGATATTGACATACTAATGTGTCCAGAGGAGGATGATTAGTATGGTCAGTAGACTAGAAAATACACCCAAGTATGATTGGTTGAAGGACCTAAGGATGTTTAGCCTGGAGAAAAAAAGACTTGGGAAGAATACAATAACTCTTTTCAAGTATTTTGTAGGGATGTCATGGAGAGGAAGGATTTGGATATGTTGCACTGTCACTGCCAGTGGGAGAATGGGTAGAAGTTCCAGGGAAGAAAATATGGACTTGATATTGGGAAAACTGTCTAACCATTAGAGCTATCCATTGGTGGAATGAATTGACCATGTGACCAGTTGTTATGTATTGTTATGTATCTTTTAGGGTGAATCATTGTTCAGGTATGGGTTGGACCACACGGCCCCAGAGGTCCCTTGTTGTTCTATTAGTCTATGTCTTGGAGACAGATGAGTTTTATTTGCATTTCTCTCCTCCTATGGTTCTATCAACTCCATTCCTTTGAAAGATCCTGGCCATGAAGTCTCTGTACCTATTGCCTTTGGGCCTAGGCTGAGAAGTAATGATCTGGTCATGGTCTCCAAGTGACTGGACAGATTAGTAGGCTTTGGAAAGCAAGAGGTTTTCTCTATTCTGCTTCCCCACTTTGGGTTCTGGGCACCAGACTGTATCAATGGAGTGGGTGGAAATATGGAACATCTCTGTCTCTGCCCCTACCCTCTGCCATTAAAAGAAAGAAAGAAATGGAAAAGAACATAGCCCCCACACAACCCAGCAAGGGCAGAAAGAAGGGAGAGCTCTCTACAGAGTCTCTGGGGCAATGTGGAGGGAAACAGATCTGATCTGGTGTTTCTCAAATTCACAGTCCAAAAGATGCTATATTGGTGTCAATTGATAAGGCAATTTTCTCACCTTGAAGCCATCCTTTCCCTCCATTCTCCTCCATTCTCCCTACCAAGCATCAAGGCTCTCAGGAATGACCAGTAACCACATGGATTCATCTGGGATCATTCACAGTCCTGAGCTGAGCCTAGGTCTTAGGCTCAAGAACTTCTAAAAATTGACACAACAGCTGGCATTTATACAGTATTGTAAAGTTTGCAAAGTATGTTATGCCATGATTCCTTGTTAGAGCTATAAGGGACTTCAGAAATCATTGAGTCCCAGTCTGGACTTGAAAGGTGAGGAAATTGAGCACCAAAGAGGGAAAATGAAGTCACACAGAGACCCAGTGTAGAAACCTGTCCACTATTCTTCCCACTAATCTGTGGTACTCCAGGGTGACAGTGAGCTAATTGTATTCTGTTCAATCCAATAATCTTAGGGAGAGTCTTCTCAATGCAGAGAATCATACCAGGCTCATAGGAAGAGACAAGGATTAGATAAGACAAGATCCTTTCCCTCATGGAGCTCATAGTCGAATAGAGGAATAAGATATATTTGCACATAACTTCTATATAAACTAATACTTGTGAGGCAACAAGGTAGAGAGGCTAAGTCAACAACAACATTTATATAGTGTTTAGTATGGGCCAGGCACTGTGATAAGTGCTTTACAATTATTACTTGATCTTCACAACCCTGAGAAGTGGTGCTATTTTTACCCCCATTTTCTGATGAATAAACTGAAGCAAAGAGAGACTGTGGATTTGAGCTCACATTTTCCTGACTTCATAGGAAGACCTGGGTTCAGGTCCTGTCTCTGACATAGACTAGCTGTGTGACCCTGGGCAAGTCCCTCAGGGTCCTAAACAACTCTCTGAGGTTTATAAGGTGCTGACCAACCCTGGTAGGGGAAGTTATTCACTGGAAGTTTCCTACACCTGTGAAATCACAAGTCTGGTTGGAAAAAAAAACAGTACCACATAATTAATGATTATAAAGCAACATTCTCTGTGAAATCTGAATGGGAAAATGATTGTTGACCAGGAGGAAGAGAGAAGACTTTCTAAATGATGTGAGATTTCTGATTCAGTTGAATTTACCAAGCATTTTTAGGCACTGTACTTGTGCTGGCAGCCCAGGGAAATAAAAGCAGAAATGTAAAGGCTGCCTGCCCTCAAGGAGTTTACATTCTGCTGGGGTTAGGGAAGAGACAGTGTATGCAACAATGTATGCACACATAAGCAAAAATAGTATATAAAGTAATTGTTTGTGAGGGAAATCTAACTGTTGGTAGGATTCAAAATGTCCACATGTCAGAGGCTGAACTTGTGAATTGATCTAGGAAAGGGAGCATCCCAGGGATGGTAGAAGGAAGGGGAGGGAATGTCATGAACAGAGAACATCAAGTCATGTGGTCTGGCTGCTGAAAATTGGGCTTTAAAGATAGAGTTACCTTTTTTCCCATTGGTTGTAATTCTTCTATGCAACATGACTAATGTGAAAATATATTTAATAGGAATGTATGTGTAGATCCTACACTGCAAGTTGTCTTGGGGAGGGAGGAGGAGAAAATTTAAAACTTATGGAAGTGAATGTTGAAAACTAAAAATAAATAATTTAATGAATTGAGGGAGGGAGACAGAGTTAGAATTCAGCTGGTAAATGAGAGAATGCCAACATTCCAGGGACAGAAAGTAATGGGTACAGAGAAAGGGAGGTGGGAAAACACAGAGGCTAGATGGTAGTATATTTTGGCAGGAGCCAAGAGGTCTTGACCAGGAAGACTAGTGTTGGCTTATGACTTCCCGACAAGATTGTTTCATTTTAATGGGGCCTTCTGGAAATTGCAGCACACCAAAGTCCTAATGATGGGCATTCAGGAGGGGCATGGGGTACTTACTTTCTTTATACCCTATTAGCTCACATGTAGATGTCCACCTAATTCACCCATGTCTGAGGTCAGCCCCAGAGGAAGGGTTTCCCAAAACCGCTTTGCCAATGCACTCTTAGACATCAGGCCTCATTTTAGGGTCTCTGGTCCAAAGAGTGAGTCCAAGGAACAGGGAATAACAGAGATTTCCAGGTGTTTAAGAAGCTCCATGAGGAAAGCAAACCAGCAACAAGATCTGACTAATGAGAGAGGGAAGCTGAGAATGAAAGCATTCTAAGAACACCTGGGCAGCCTGTCCATGTGCTGGAATTGGAAGCAGGGACAGAGAGAACCAAATCCCTCTTTTTTATCCCATGTGCCTCTTACCAGAATCTTTGGCAGGTTGCTAAGGCAACAGGAGTCTACCAGATAGTAATGCCGCCTAGTGCTGATGGCATTCACTGATAGGGGGAGGGGCAGACCTCCAAACCTCCCTTTCTCCCATGACCAAGCAGGGACATGAGAAGGGCAGAGCTGGTAAGAAATTTTAATAGACTTGATCCCCTTGAAGGTTTCAGGGTGACAGGCCCAAGTAACTGATGAGAAGGGAAGGTTGTGGCCAAGGTGTAGGGGAAGTACTGGACGGGAAGTCAAAAGATGATGAAGCTGACTGACACTAATTCTCTGTGTGACTTTGGAAAAGTCATGACCCACTCTCTGGGTACACCTAGAACCATCACAGCCCTGAGCTGGGTCAGGGCTTAGGCTCAAGAGCTTCTACTGCCAAATGACTGGTCAACCCAAATGATCTCTTAAGAGTCCTTGAACTTAAGTTCATTAAGACCCAGTCCCATTTCAGTGCCTTTGAATGGACTCTAGGAGAGCTGGGTGGCCAAAGCTTATTGCTTGGGAAGCCTTGAGGCCCAGTAATGAAGATGGGGGTGGGGAAGAAGAACTTCCAGGACCAGAAAAAGCTAACCCTGAAGAATGGCTGGCAGCCAATAGAACTTCCTTTAATGTGTGCATTTGAGAAACACCAAATCAGACCTACATCCCTTCTGCCCCAGAGGTTCCTGCAGAAAAGTTCTAAGGAACTTTCTTGTATAGGGGAGAAGAGGGGGAAAGGAGAGAGAAAGTAAACCGAGAGAGGGATGGTTGTCTTTTTTTGGTAGGGTAAGAGATAGAAGGAAGATTTTTCTTTCTTTTCCCATTCCAGCAGCAATATTCGCATGTTCAGAGACCTTCTCTGGGCCTCAGTTTTCCTTTCTGTGGAATGGAAAGAAAAAGAGGTTACCAAGAGAACAAATGGGAAATTGGGCAAGGTTCTGATGAAACAAAGTGTTTTTATGGGGTTCCTATCAGCAGCTGTGGTGGGGAAGGCAATCTTAGGATTATGAGTATATGTGAGCTGGGGTGGAATGGAAAAGCATCACCCCTGCCATCTGCAAAACCAGGTCTTTTATGGCACTTCTTAGAAATCCTACCCTTCATGTCCAGTTGTGGATGTTCCCATTTTTTCATGGTCTGATCACAATCAAGAGAGCTGGGCTGAGGACTTGTGGGACGGGAAGGCAGCAGCTGCTGCCAATGAGGGCACTAGCCCCTCTCATTCTGAGCCTACCTGCAGGCAGCGTCAAAGTACAGAAAGCCCTTTCTGGGCTTATGTTTTGGCTGGCCTGTTACACAGAAGTAGCACAGCTTTCTTTTGAAAGGATAGAAAGTAGTAGAGATGAAAACAATAGTTTTGTAACAGGTCCAGCTCTGTGGGCCTGTTGTTCCGGGTGATCATTTAGTCAGTCAACAAGCATTTATTAAGCATTTAGTGTATGGCAGGCACTGTGCTAAGTACTGGAGATACGAAGAAAGGCAAACACTGGGTGGCCTTCCTTAAATATCTCTGTTCAACAACAACACATTATTAACACATACATTTGTTAAGCACTCATTTGTGCCAAGAGCTGGCCAAAGGGTTGAATACAGGGAATTCCTAATGGTTGGTGATGGTGTTTCTATGTCACCAGGCCTGAAACAGTTCATGGCACTGAATTTCTGAAGTTTCCTCTGTAAAAAGTGAATCAGTACACTTCCATTGAGTGACTGTTGTGTGTCCAGCCTGGTGCTTGGTGCTAGGGAAGAGGTGCTAAAGGCCCAGGACCACTACCATTGGGCACCTCAGTCTAGTTGGGAGACAAAACTCATAGCCCAGAAAACCCAGCAAGTCCTCAAGTCCTAGAATGTCAGAAACTAGATGGAGCTCTTCAACAGAAGGCTGGACAATCGAGGGTTGCATATGTTATTAAAGATATTCCAGCACACATATGAGCTAACCAATTGGCCTCTGAGCTTCCTTGGTCATCTATCATTTCAGTTTGGATTAGTGAGTCTTCTCTTGGGGTCCAGGAGGTCCTGTAGAGCCCTGGTACCCTAAGCTGATGTTCAGTCACTATGAGAAGAAAGAGAAAGTTCATGATAGGTATTATGTATTCATTGCTTTGAAAAGCCCTTGGTGGGAGGCCCTGCCCATGAAACTACATATGTATTTCTTTCTATTCCCAGACTTGGGTCCATTCTGGGTTCATGTTTAGTGGGTTTATTATACTTCAGTCACAGAGATATCCTTTTTTGAAGGATGGAAAGCATTAGGACCAGGTGAGACATCTTTGTGTTAGAGGCCCATGCCATAGAAAAGGAAACTGAGGATCCCAGAGAAAGAAAGCAGCTTCCCTAGGCATTCTGATTTCCAATCCAGGTCTCCAAGTACCAGAATGTGGAGGTAGAGAAGAAACATCAGAGAATTCTCTCTCTCTCTCTCTCTCTCTCTCTCTCTCTCTCTCTCTCTCTCTCTCTCTCCCTCCCTCCCTCCCTTTCTCCCTCTCTCTGCTTCCGTATCTCTGTGTGTGTCTCTATCTCTGTCTTTTTGTCTCTGTCTCTGTCTCTGCCTCTGTCTTCTTGTGTGTGTGTCTCTCTGTCTCTTTCTCTCCTGTCATAAAAAGACAGCTGTCACCACAATTTTTAGGTCCTTCTCCTAAGAAATTCAGTAAAACCCTAGGAGAACAATACCCAACCACCACCTGCATTCACCAACCGAAAGCTCCAACTTGGCAAAAAAAAAAAAACATACAGGATCAAAGAGGGAAGCCCTTTACATAGTTTAGAGAATGGGACTGGGTATCAGGAGACCTAACTGTGAGTTTTAGCTCTGCCTTCAGTTGCCATAATACCTTGATCGAATGAGTCCTTCTCTCTGAGCCTTTGTTTACTCTTCTGAAAAAATAAGGGCTGGACCATTCCAGCCCTTGCAGCCTGAGGGTCCCAAAGCATGTAGAGGCCATGAGGCCATATCTATTTCAGGGACACAGAGCAAGGAAGTGATTGGAAGGGGTGAAGGGTTAATTATGAAAGTCTTCCTGGTGGAACTTGTGTTTGAGACTGAATTTTGAAGTAAGGAAGAAGGGTCATGAAGAGTCAGAGAGGTGAGATGAGAAAATTCTAGGCAGGTTTGAAGCTGTATGTCCAAGGAACCAGGTAGAGCTCAGGGTAAATATTGTCTGGCCCTCAGAAGTGACATTGCTTAGTTGTCAAAGAATAGAAAAGGAACCTTAAGAAAAAATAATTCACATTTCTATAGCAGCTTTCAGGTTTCCAAAACAATTTCCTCACAACACAAACAACCATGTGGAGTAAATAATTCAATTATATCCCCATTTTACAGATAGGGAAACTATGTCACACACAGCCATTAAGTCAAAGCTAGAACTCCCATTCTTCTTTTCTGACTCCAAAGCCATTGGTCTTTTCACTGAGCCTTACTGCCACAAAGACCAGGCTGAGAAAGAATCGGATGGGATTGGCTATACATTGACTTCTAGAAGACTTCAGCCTAATATTCTGATTGCAGAATGTCATGCCTTAAGGCTGTCCAAGACTTCAGTGCTTAGGAGGGGACAGGTACCTCAGTTCCATTCTCACTTCTATCCTGCCTGCCTTGTTCCATGTCAGTCAAGCATCCCACCTATCGGAGCCCAGCAATGGACAGTAAGCTATCTCCCCATTACTTAGGGTTGGTCTCAGCATTGTGGCATAGTGTGGTAACTCCAAGTCAAGAAGACCTAGATTCAGATTCTGGGCTTTGACACTTACCAGATGTTCAATGCTAGGCAAGACCTTTAACCTTTGGGAGCCTCCATTAATAATTCACAGCACCTGCTTCTCAGTGGTCTTGTGTGAATCAAATGGCATGATGCATGCCAAGTAGGTTTGGTGAGCCTGAAAGCGCTCCATAAATTTAGATCATTGTTATTGGGCGCCAGTGGAGTATAGAGGATAGAGAGCTGTTCTGCGTTTAAATCCTGCCTCTGACACATATTGACTGTGTGATACTGAGCACATCACTTAACTTCTCAGGGCTCTAAGGCCCTAAGGCAGCTAAAGGACACAGTGGGTGGAGCTCTGGGCCTGGAATTAGGAAGACCTGAATTCAACTCCAACCTTAGACATTAATGGGATGATCCTGGGCACATCATTTAATCTGTTTGCCTCCCTTCTTCAATTGTAATGGAAATAATAACAACACCTATTTCTCAGGATTGTTGTGAGAATAAAAGAAGATCATATCTGCAAAGCCCATAGCATGGTGACTGGCACTTAGTGGGTGCTACATTTATTCTCTTCCTTAAATAAGGCTCAAAGTTGCAGAGAGGTGGTGATCTGCCTTGGTGGAGGGAGTTTCCTCATTTGGGTGTGCTCTATGCCAATGAAATCATAGGTGCAGGCATTATCCTCCTCCTCCTCCTCCTCCTCCTCCTCCTCCTCCTCCTCCTCCTCCTCCTCCTCATCATCATCATCATCATCATCATCATCATCACTACTCTCCCTCCACAGCTATATTTCTGCACTTGTGGGTATCTTGGCTCTCTGCTCTCCCTCCTAGTATGCACTATCTATTCTAGTCTCTGTTTTTTCTCAACTCTATTTCTCTCTCTCTCACTCACTCACTCTCTGACTCTCTCTTTGTCCCTCTTTCTTCCTCCTTCTCTATTCCTCTCCCTCTTCCTCCCCCATCTATTTCTCTATCTCTGTTTCTTTCTATTTCTGTCTGTCTCTCTGTCTTTCTGTCTCTCTGTCTCTTTCTCTCTGTCTGTCTCTGTCTGTCTGTCTGTCTCTCTCTCTCTCACACACACACACACACACACACACACACACACACACACACACCATACTTATTCCCACGTACAAGTCTTCTTTCATTTGCCAGTGTGGAAGATAAGACACCAACCAGGTGTTCCCAAGGACAGAGATCATTGACAGTCAAATCTTGCCAGTCTGATTGTGCAGCCATTTTTCTGCTGGGTGGCAAGTGTCCTCCCCATTCACACCCTGTACAACATTAACAATTTACATATTGATGTGTTTGCTTAAGGTTTTACAAGCCCTTCTTCTCCCTCCTCCTCTCTCTGTTTCCAGATCTCACCTGTCCTTCAGAGCCCCTCCCTTATATGCCACCACTTCTAGGGAGCCTTCCTATACCAGACTCCAGCCCACATTGACCTTCCCTTCCTCTGAATTTAATGATCACTGAGTTCTTGGACCATGTGTTCTAGTTCTTGGTTGTCTGGCTTTGTGTTGCTTTTCCAGTATTTCGTATGTGAGTTGCCTCCCTAGCCAGATTATGAAGTTCCTAAGGTCAAGGGACACACTGTCTCTTGTCTCCCCCACAAGATCTAACTGCCGTGCTTCCTCCACCCCCACCCTTGGTGCTAAGCAAGTGACATCCCTCAGGTTACTTTTCCAACCCAAGACAAAGCCCTGTGGCCACCACTGACATGAGAGCCCCATGGAGGCTGGAGAGATTGATTGGGGGTGAGGGAGGAGGATCAGACTTGTGGCACTGCCTGGTGTGGAAGCTGAGGCACTAGCCAGGTGTTCACAGGGACAGAGAGCAGCGGCAGCCGATCTTTGCCAGCCAGACTATGCCATCACTTCCCTGCTGAGCAGCGTGTGAAGCAAAGCTGGGAAAGCCACCTAGAGTGTGAGTGTTAGATAAATGTGTCCAGGCAGAAGGCGTGATTTGAGCTGGGGAGGCGCTAGGGACCGCAGAGTCTGTGCCAAAGTGGGTCAGCTCCATCATCCACAGCTCAGCAATAACAAAGTTGATTCTCCCCCCTCCCTTCTTTCTTCTTCCTCTCCCCCCCCCCAATCTCCTCATCCAGACGGATTCACCCAACCACTCTGGCCAATTAGTCAGAGTAGTCGAATGGAAATCATGAATCACAGCTCTCTCTTCACCCCCCCCCCAACATCCCAGAAAGATAATAAATAACATAATCACAGAATTAAAAAATAATCATCGGTCATAAATAATGCAGTTCCCCAATTACATAACCCAGCTGCCCACGGAGCCAGAGAGGCAGGAGGAAAGGGAGGCAGAGAGGAGAAATGCTTTGTCAGGCGAGGTAAGAAGGGACTGGAGAGCTGCTGGAGGGAGGTGGATGCAGGGGTCACTGCTCCTCTGAGCCTGTTGGAAGCCTCCAGAAGTGAGCAACACATGTTTTGCTTCCTTAGCTTCAAGGGAGCAGAAGCCACAGGGAGGAAGTGGGAGTATGGGGCCCGGGGAGATTGGAGCTGAAAGGCTAGATGGGAGAGCACTCACTAAAAAGCATGCATGGAGAAGGGATGCCAAGAGCCAGATCCCCTTCCTAATGTCAGCTCTATCCTTCATCCCAGCCTGTTCGCTCCCCACACCCTTCCTTCTCTCCTACTAACCCAAAGCTGAGCTTCTCACCCTCCACGAAGCCCCACTGTGCAGCCCCACTCACATCCCAGGTGGGAGATAGACGCAGGCTCGTTGCCAATAACCCTAGGCCCTTCTTCGAATTCTGGAGAAGTTTATCATTAACTGTAAGTACAATTGGGTGCAGAGGGTCCCCACACAATACTGTGAAATCCTAAAGTCTGTTGCTAACACCCTTCCCCTCTTCTGTTTCCCTGCTTCCCCTAACTAGAATCTCAGAGCACTCAGGGCCTCTTTCTTGTCTGGAAGGGAGGCCTCTGACAGTCTCATTCTTCTTGCCTTGGAAGAGACTTAAGTGTGTTCTCCTTTTGAATGGTTTTCAGAATGAGGTACGTGGAGAGAGAGATGCTAAGCCCACAGGAATGGTAACGGAGGTATTTCAAGTAATCTAAGAGAGGGGGATGGAGATATTTCTAGGGATTCCTTTCTGACATTCCTCACATCATACCAAGTAGGCAACTGCCTACTCTGTTTAAGAATAAGATCATTTTTGCTCCCTAGCCCTATCTTTTAAGGACTAGGCCTCTTTATCCCTTCTAGGCTGGAAGTGTTGGGGCTATTCATGGGTCAATTTCATTACTGATCAAGATGGGAGCTTGGATCTGCTCCATTTCTTACCTGAGACTGTTTGCCTTTCATCAGGCAATCTGGTGGCCCCCAGTTCCAGGGATGCACTTTATTCATGCCACATTTAGTATGGATGTCCAATCAGCTTAGCTCACTGAAGCTCAGAACCCCTGAGCTCAAGATATCCACCTGCCTTAGCCTCCCCAGTGTCAGAGATTATGGGTATGTTCCACTACACCTCCTAGTCTTCCCAGTAGGATTTGGTTGCTGCCAGACATTTTACCTAGTTAAATACTCATGCCATATGTTTTTTGTACAAGAGACCATGTCCTTCATGATTTAGAGGTGTCACATCTAGCAGTCCCTTTCGAATCAATCAGGCAATCCTGTAAATGGGTTTTCTTTTCTCTGGCAGCCCATGTATCCCATGCTTTCAAGCTCATGGCATGATGAGGCTGGTGCCTTATGGGAATAAAGTAGAGGGTGCACTTCCCTTTATCCAGGACCCAAATATCTGCAGCCTGTATACCAATATGGATCAACATCTGCTCTGTAACCTACAGACTTAGAATGTTGCTTGGGGGGCATTTAGAGCTTAAGTGATTTGCTTAGAGTCACTCAACTAGAATGTGTCAAAGAAAGGACTTGAACTAAGGCCTTCTTGACTCTGTGATCAATTCAATCAACTCCAAATATTTTGTAGATGGGAAAACCAAAGCCCAGATGTGGGAAATGGTTGGCATGATATCAAAATCCCTCCATCTCCACCCAGGCAGTTCAGGCTTTCTCATCATGGGACTCTTCTGGACTTGATACAGAAACTCTGTTGAAGTTCCCTGGTTCAGGTCACCTTTACTGAGAGGACCAGACTAGATAATGTCTAAGGTCCTTTATGGCTCCAAATCTTTACTCCTGTGATGCTGTTCCTTAAATGTTGAACCTATCAGTTGGTCTTTCCCTAGGAATAGGAATAGTGTAGGAATAGGATTCCCTATTTGATAAGATCCTTCAGTCTTCTGTGTCTCAGTTTCCTCATCTGTAAAAGAGATAGCCCCTACCATGACTAGTAGAGGTGCCTAAATTTCAAAAACTGTTCAGTAGCTATAGATGTCTGCATTTGTTTCTGATCATCCAGTCTGTGGAACATAAACTTCTGAGGGGCAAAGACTATTTCTATTTTTGTCTTTCTATTCCAAGTGCCAAAGAGAGACAGTGTGGTTAATGGATAGAAAGTTAGTCTTGGATTCACAAGACTTGGGCTCAAGATCCACCTCTAACACATACAGACTGTGTCATGTTTAGTAAAAGTTTGCTGAATTGAATTTAATCCCTCTGGAAGGCAGTCAACATAATTCTGGACTTGAAATCAGGAAAGCCCTGAGTTCAAATCCCACCACTGGTATTTTTGCCAGTCGTTTAATTTCTCTAAGGCTCAGTTTCCTCGTCTATGAAATAGGGATAATAATATCTTTAGACCCTACCTCATGGGGTCATTGTGAGGATAAAAGGAAGTAATCTGTGATGAGTGCTTTGCAAAGTTTATAAACGTTAATTTCTCTCAATGCCTTCCAAAGAACTATATATTTTAGTTAGTCTTGGACAAGTAGTATCAGCACCCTGGACAGTGACATGTTTCCTGTGGAAATCTCCATTCATAGTCAATAATTTGAAGGTTCATAGAATTTAGGGCTCAAAGGACCCTTAGAAATTATACAGTCTAACTCCTTCAAATACAGATAAAATTTAGATAAGGAAACTGAGGCCCAGAAAGAAGCAACTTTTTATAAAGTCATACTAGTAACGTGTAATAACCCTGAGATTTGAACTCAGGTCCTCTGACTCCACATCACTCTTTCCACTAAGAATCTATCTTTACTGAGTGTCCAGCCCTGTTCTACATATTGTAGGAGGCTAAAGGGAAGACATAGTCTGGTTGGAAAGGTGGAAGGAAGGAAATAAGTACCTGTTGTGTACCAGTTACTGTGTTAAGCACTTCACAATTATCTGATTTGGTCCCAATCCTGGGGGGTAGGAGGAATAGATGTTATTATTATCACCATTTTACAGATGAGGAAAGTGAGGCAGACAGAGGTTAAGTGATTTGTTCAGGGTCACACACCTAGTAAGTTTCTGAGTACAGATTTGAACTCAGGAAGGTGAGTGTAAAGGGGGGTGTAATAAAAAAAAGAGACGGTACTAGCAATGGGAGTTAGGAGTTGGGATGAGGAGGATGAGTAGAAAGGTCTTCTGAAGTAGGTGAGATTTGAACTGAGTCTTGATGGAAGCCAATGATTAGGTGGAATTAAGAAGAGAGCATTCCAGATATGCCAGACCGCCAGTGAAAAAAGCATAGTTGATAGATGGAGGGCCATGAGTGCCAAGGCCAGTATTGCTGGATCACAGAATATGCAGAAGACAGTCAAGTTTTAAAAGACTGGATAGATAGGAAGGGTCAGGTGATGAAGGGCTTTAAAAAAACAGACAGAAGATTCAATATTTGAGCCTACAGGTAATTGGGAGCCACTGGAGATCATTGAGTAGGGGGATAACACGAGATCAGACCAGAGCTTTAGAAGAAATTTTTGGCAGCTAAGTAGAAGACAGCTTGGAATGCAAAGAGACTAGAGGCAGGGAGATAAACCAGAAGCCCATTGAAGTAATTCCAGCATGAGATAATAAGAGTTTGCACCAGGGGTGTTATGAGGTAAAAACTAGAAGATGGCACCATATTGGTTATATGAAGTTAATGTAAGTGAGGAGCCACCAAAGACACCAAGGTTTTGAGCCTGGGAGACTAAGAGGATGTTGGTGTACTCAACAGTAATGTGGAAAATCAAACGATTTGGGTGAATGCTGGAATCCGCAAAGAAATTGGTCTGGTTAGAATTTGACGGAATACATGCAGGGGCATTAACATTTTGGCTATGATAGTTGTTACAACCAAACTATGGAGGACTTTGAATGCCATGCTAAGTTTGGATTGTAGCCAGTAGGCAATGGGGAGCCACTAGAGGCTTTTGAGTAGGAAACTGACATAATACAAGTGGTGTTTTAGGAGGATTGGTCTGACAGCTATAAAGAATGAAGTAGCAAGAGATAGAGGCCAGTTAGATTATCTGCAGAAATTTTCCTGAAGTTAAGTAGGACCCAGATTAGAGTGACAGTGGGAGGAATGGAGATGAAGCCAGCATGATACATTGGAAAGAACACTGTCTGGAAGCAGAGATCCTGGGTTCAAATCCTCCCTGTGTGACCTAAAGCAATGCACTTAATCTGAGTACCCTCAACTATAAAATAAAGACAGGGAGAGAGGGGGTGGTAGATTAGATGACCTCCAAGATCCCATCCAGCTCTTGATCTGAAATATTAATTCAAAGAAATAGAAACTCTGAAGGTATACTTGATGAGGCAAGATCCAGCTAACCTATCAGGCTTCACCCAGCTCTAAGAATTTGTGACTGTGATTGTGTTGGCCTCTCATAGGGGAAGCAGCTGGGAAATAGGGAGAGGCAGAGAGGAGGAGGATGAGTATTCCCTACATATTTCATCCCTCCTTCCCAAATGCTTGTCCCACTCTTATCCCCTACAGAAAAGGCAACTCGTAACCATCCCTTCCATCCAGTTGCCTCAAGAGTCCTATATGGAGCAAAGGTTTCTGGGGAGAATGGCAGTATGTCATGTGAGTCAGGAGATCTGGATGGTAGCTCTGGTCTGTAGTTTCCTTACTTATAAAATGAATAAATTGGATAGATGATAACTGAAGGCCTTTCTAATTCTAATTCTCTCTCTGTCTCTCTCTCTGTCTCTCTTTCTCTGTCTCTGTCTCTCTGTCTCTGTTTTTCTGTCTCTCTGTCTCTGTCTCTCTCTGTCTCTCTCTTTCTCTGTCTCTCTCTCTGTCTCTCTCTCTCTCTGTCTCTCTCTCTGTCTCTCTCTGTCTCTCTCTGTCTCTCTCTCTCTCTCTCTCTCTCTCTCTCTCTCTCTCTCTCTCTCTCTCTCTTTCTCTCTCTCTTTCCCCACCCTTCCTCCTCCCTACCCGTCTCTCTCTTTTTCATGTGTATATAATTATTTCCCTGTACTCCGAGACAATCCTGAATTACATGTAGACAAAATGATTATTAAATCTTTGAGGGAAATCACACATTCCAAGTAACCTAAAGTAGAGAGGCAGGTGGTGAGGGGCTCCCTGAATTAGCCCCACGCCCACACTGTCTGCTTTTCTTTGCCCAAAACCCACTCTTCTGCTCCTCTGTCTGGGGCCGGCCTTCATGGTAGGCGGAATACACAGCAACGAATGCTGCTTTAGGATTTGAAAGGGGACCAAGAAAGACTCCTAGCCTGCAGATAGCTCCACTCAGTTGAATTCAAATATTTATTAAAGTGTTTGCTGTGTGCAGAGCACATACAGGATGCTGGGAAAGATCTGAATAAGGATTTACATTAAAAATTAAAATTTTAAAGTTGGATAAGACATGGTCCCTGCCCTCATGGAGCTTACAATCTAGTAAGGGGATACAACACATACACACATTACTAAAACATGGGAATATGTGGGAAGGGCATTGGAGTAGTGAAAAATCAAGCATCAGTGTCCTAAAGGCCTGAAAGGAAAGGGCATTACTGGGCCAGAGGGGCAGGAAGGAAAGAAAAACAGATCAGAGGAGGCCTGGCCTTTAAAGGCTCTCAGCCCCCACTGGCCCAGTGCCTGGAATTCTATCGGTAGTGTCTTTTCCTTCAGGTTCAGTCATTGAAGACCTCTGTTAATTATAATTATAATGACCAACAGTAATATTTATATGAATAATCCTTAAGGTTTTCCAAAAATTTTTGAACCTCAGGATGACTCTGTAAACCGCAGGCATTATTATTCGCATTGGACAGACAGGGAGATGATAGATGTGAAGGCACTTTGGAAAATGTTAAAGCATCAGTGCTTCTGACTCTCAACTGATTTAGGTGGGCCTCCAAGGCCTGTTTTAGTTGTCCCAGGATAGGTAGCTAGGTTAATGAGTCTTTATCAGGGCCTGTGTGCAAGGAAGAATCTATCCACCAACCCCCTCCAACTCCCAGATGTACCTGGTGTAGACATTTGGGATTTGAAATCATCAAATTTCTTAAACCTGGCACCAGTATTTTAAAAATTGAAGGTTTGGGGTTGGGGGCAAAAGAAATAGTGTGTGTGTGTGTGTGTGTGTGTGTGTGTGTGTGTACTGGAGCCTTTAGCAGTTCCATCTTTGGGAGTTCCAAAGAGCCTGGCTTTTCTCTTTCTTTCTTCTGCCACATAACATTGGTCAAATGATTTCAGCCCCTGTCTTTCTTCCCTCCACTTTATGAACTTAAGCAAGTCACATCTTCTCTGAGCCTTGGTTTCCTCATCCATAAATTTAAGGGGTTGGATTTGATCAGGGATTCTTAACCTTTTTTATATCATGAGCCCCTTTGGAAGTCTAGACACAGAATAATGTTTTAAATAATTGAAGCAAATTCTCAGTTTCAGTTAGAGATTAGTCGAAATGATGATATAATGTTTTCCCATCCAAATTGGCAGAGCCATGAAAATCTGTCCACAGGCTCTTTGGAATTTGCAGGTTAAGAAGTCTTAGACCAAATAATCTCTAGAACCCTTTCCAATTCTAAATCTATGATTTTGGTCTTTCTTCCCTGTCCTCTCTCCCATTTGCCCCTTTTGTCACTCTGGCTTGTCCCCACCCCAATTGAGCCTATGTCTTCTCCGACCTTAGTCCTTCCCTTCAAAATTTTTCACCCCATTTAAACTTTCCAGAGTACTTCAATATCTATTATATAATCTGATCCCTAGATTCCTGCACTGTAGCCAGAAATAACAAATATCATGCCCAGTTTGTATGGGGGCAGGGGGGAATGGGACGAGAAAGGTAATATACATAAGTTTATAGAACAAGACCTAGGACTAGGTCCTAGATTTTGATATTCCAATCCAGTATTTTGTTTTACTACCCAGGAAGCAGATCATTGAGACTTTGGAGAAGACTGACTTCTCCAGATCACAAGTTAGTTAAGTTTATCCGGTTTCTTTCCCTGGGTTCCATCATTTCCTTCCATCCTCAAGCTGCCCCCAACCTGAGCAGTTTATTTGAGACTGACTTGGGTTTCCAGACAGGACTAATGATGTACTGACAGACCTTTGAATATATCTTCATGTGACTAAAGGTCAATAGAGATATATAAGACCTATAATGAGATCTACAACAAAGTCTCTGATCTCCTGAGGAAAACTGATCCTAGGAAATGTAGTCCAGAGGGACAAGCTGGGGTCACACTAATCAGCCAGATTTCATGTGGGAAGGATCCTGGGGTGTGTCACTCAGAAGTGATTCTAGAGTTCAATAAAATCTAACAAACACTTATTAACTACATACTGTGTGTGTGGCAGGCAGTTGTGTTAAGTGCTGGAGATATCAAGAGAAAAATAAAATTACCCCTGCCCTGAGGGAGCTTATATTTAACTTGAGGAAAACAGTTCATAGAAAATTTTATATGTATATATATCATATATATACACATATTATATATATATATAATGTGTATGTGTTCACACATTATATGCAGTGTATGTATAACATACATATATACATATAATGCAAATTAACTGTGGAAAAGTGGGAGTTAATAGCTAAGGGAATCAGAAGAGATTTCTTGTAGGAGGTGGCTCTTTAGCTGAGCCTTGAAGAAATCTAGGGATTCCAAGAGGCAGAACAAGGTGGGAGAATCCATGCAAAGGAATACAAGAGAGGGCTGTATTTGTCACGTATAGGGAATGTCAAGGAGGCAGGTTTGGCTGGAAAGTTGAGTGTGTAACAGGGTAATGTGAGATCAGTCTGGAAAGAGCTTGGAGCCAGATTGTCACAGGCTTTAAATGTCAAACCAGGGAGTCTATGCTTTCTCCTAGAGACAGTGGGGAGTACCTGAAGCTTCTTGAACTGGAGAATGACATGGTTACAAGTGTGCTTTAGGAATCTCATTTTGGCATCTATGTGGAAGATAGATTAGAAAGGGAAGAGTCTCTTCTCAGCAATGCAGTGATATAAGTCAATCCCAAAAGACTCGTGATGGAGAGAGATGTCTACATCTAGACAAAGAACTAGAAAGAACTGAGTTTTAATCCAGATTGAAGCAAACTACCTGCTCTTTTTCTTTTTCTTGTTTGGTTTTGTTTCCTCTTTCCCATTGTTCATTCCATCTGATACAACCCGTCTTTGTAACCTGACTAATGTCTAATGTGAAAGTATTTGCAGATACTATACTTGATTGTATGCCATCTGGGGGGAGGGAGGTGAAGGAGGGAGGGAAAAAAAAGAAAGGGAAGGGTCTAGAGGCAGGAAAATGAGTCAGGAGGCTATTGGAATAGGAAAAGGACTGAACTAAGGTAGTGGCTAGATGATCGGAAAGAAGGGGATGGAAATAAAACGTTAGGTACTTGGCTACTGACTGGATGTGTGAGGTGAGGGAGAATTAAGAGGACAAAATGGCATCAAAATTGTTCATCTGAGTTACTGTCTCTTGAATCTGGAGCTGGAAGAAACCTGAGAGCTCTTCTGGTCCAATCCCCTCCTTTTTACATATGAGGAAACTGAATTCTAGAGAATTTAAATGATTTGCCCAAGGTCATTCAAATAATAGTTGTTATTGTTCTTCAACCTCTAAGTAGCCGATTTGCAGAATACTTTCTTCACAACAATTCTGTGAAGTGAGTATTAAAAGTATTTACCCCCATTTTTTTCTTTTTGGATGGCAATTGGGGTTAAGTAACTTGCCCAAAGTCACACGGCTAGTAAGTGTGTCAAGTGTCTGAGTCCTGGACTCAGGTCCTCCTAATTCCAGGGTCGGTGGTCTATTCTGTGCCACCTAGCTGCCCCCCGCCTTTTTTATCCCCATTTTGCAGGTGAAGAAACTAAGGCTCAAAGATTTTTAACTTATTTGCCTGAGGTCATTGAACTAAAAAATGCCAGATCCAGGATTCAGACCCAGGTCCAATGCAAATGTGCTTTCTATGAGAATTTGTTGCTTCTGTAATTTCCCCAACATCTCAGTGCCTGTCCAGTGCATCAGTTAATATATGTGTCAGGGGCAGGAACTGAGCCTATTTCTTTCTGACTCTTAGTTTGGACCTTTGAGCACTATACCATACTGTCTCTCTAGGCTGACACCTTGTTTGCTGTAATTCCCTCATTAGGACTTCATTCCTTTGGACACGAATAGGCCCCCAGATAATCCTGACTGATTGATTATATGATGCAACAAGTGGGAGAGACCACTTTTCTTGCCGATATGAAATGTGCTTAGAATTTGGGTGAAAAGTTTCAGGGCAGCATCTCTCTACTCACAAAGGAGTTTGAAATTGCTTTCTTTAGGAAGATAAATGTGAATATTTGCTCTCATGGTTCTCAAGGGTCCAGTGAAGACCCCTAACCCTTTGTGAACAGTCCTTCTCCCTGTGCCCTAGCTGGGGCTCTTGAGAAGCCTCCAGGTGGCCTGCCTCTGAACTCTGTTTTAATCATGAACTGGAAAACCTGTTAGAGAGAGAAAGTGAGTGAAGGACCAGTTCTCTTGTGCCTGGAGTATTTTCATCTTTCCATTTAATATTAACTCCCAAAGCAATGAATGGAAGTTACAGAGAAAAATTTCTGCTCAAAGTAAGTGAGAACTTCCTAATGATGTGAGTCATTAGTTGAAAAGCATTTAGTACAGTGCCTGGCACATAGTAGGCTCTATGTTTATTGATAAATAAATGATGATTGAGAAAGTATAAAATTGATTTTTTAAATTTATAAATAAATTGGTAAATAAAAATAAATGTTTATTGAATGCAAAGTGGAATAAGCAGCCTCAGGGGGTAGTGAGTTTTTCATCCTTGGAAGGGCTCCAACTGGCTGAATGACTACTTGCTGAGACTGTTGTAGAGGGTATTTCTGTTTTGGTATGAGTTGGACCTCTAAGGTTGCTTCTAACTCTGAGATTCTATAAATCTCTTATTTCCCTTGCCTTTGGATTAATTTGGGAAGACCACCAGGGGAGTCTGCTTCCTGGAAGAGCTGGCCCAGAGAATCCTCCTGTCTTTTCCTTTCCTTTACAGACCATGATGCTGAATGTCAACTAGGCAAGTCAGTAATATCAGGAAGTGGCATTGAGTGGAACACATAGCAAATGATCCATAGAATGGGATTTTTGTGTTCAGGAGACACATCGTATTTATAATCCAACCAAGATGGCAGCTTGGCATAGAGCAATGAGCATTGCACTGGGAATAAGTAGCTATGTGACCCTAGAGTCTATGGCCTAGACCAATCACATCCCCTCTCAGGACCTCTGTTCCTCCAGTTATGAGGGTTATATAGCTGATCTTTAAAAGCTCCTTCCAAATCATATAATCTATGATATTTTCTCTCTGTAAATAGCAGGAAAAGGGGTCTACATATGTTGGGCCTATAGGCTCCCCTCTTGAGTCTTCATCATTCTTCCTGAAAAATGTAATCAGATTCCTCTGGTCTTTATTAAGTACAAAGTATTCCCTAAGGACGAGGCTAGGCCAGCCTGGAAAGGCAGGAGAAAAGCAAATTGTATTTTTAGTAAAGCCATTCTGAGAAGAAGTGGACAAGCCACTTAACCTCCCTGTCCCCTGCTTTTCTCTGTTTATAAAATTATACTGAGCTCCTCCTCAGGAGATAATGCGGAAATAATCAGAGCTTGCTGGGTATCTGCAGATCCTTTGGGAGAGTCATCTGTAAGGTGGGCTGCAAACACTACCTTCATCATGATTAATAGAAAGGGCCAGTCATACCCATAGATGACAGAGGTGACCTGTCTATGCAGCAGGATTTAAAGAGTATCATGGATCACACCTGGCCCAAATTATCTCCCCCCTCCCACATGCCCCAGTGCCTAAAGTTCCTTCATTAGTGCTTTCTCCCTTTGGGATCAGCATTGCTCTCTCCAGGTTCCCTCCAAATCCCAGGGAGTGGAGAAGGGATGGGGAATAACAGGGCTACACCTATCAAACACCTTCGTCTGGGACAGATGGCAGAGGCAACTTTATAGGATCATAGATTACACATGAGGAAAAGAGAGGCAAAGAGAAGTAAAGTGACTTACCCATGGTCACACAGCCAATAAAGTGTCTGATGTAGGATATGAATCCTCACTCCATGGTCAGTGGCCTACACTATGCCTATATAGTACAGTATAGCATGATGGTTCCCTAGAAGAAAAAGGGGAGATGGGCAGAGATGCTTAGAGTAAAACAAAGAACAGGGGCCAGATCCCTGAAATAGGCTCTTCCAACAATATAATTTCACCTAGAGTTAACAAAAAAGGCTTGTGCTCCCTGTCCTCATGACAGTTCCCTTCAGAGAATCTCCCTCAGGATCTAAGTAGCATCAGGGACACATTTTATAGAATGACAGCATCACAGCCAAAGATGTGCATGATGGTGACTACAATGGGTGATAGTTGAGATCGAAGAGTTAGAATGAACCTCAAAGACCTTCTAATCCACCTCACACCTGACCAGCAAGACCCTCGACAACTCATGTTGAAACAGTCATCCAGTCTTTGCCTGGAGATATCCAGGGAGGAGGAAGCTCCTGCCTCCAAGGCAGCCCATTTATTGATCCATCCTACTTTTGGCAGGCTCTCACTGTTACAAAGTTCTTTTTTCCTTGCATTAAGCCCAGATCTGCCTTTTGTACTTTTTTGTACAATTGCCTCTAATTCCACCCTCCAAGGGATAAGCAGAACAAGCCTAATCCCTGTTCCACATGGTAACCCTTCAAATGCTTGAAGTCAGATATCATGGCCCCCCTGAGCTTTCTCTTTTCCAGGATAAATATCCCCAGTACATCCCATCTCTCCTCATATGACATGAACTTCAAGTGTGTGTGTGTGTGTGTGTGTGTGTGTGTTTGTGTGTGTGTGTGTGATTATGCCGGGCATGCCACCCCATTCTTCCTAGCAACCTTTTATACGTTATTTTTCCTATTAGAATGTGAGCTCCTTGTCAATAGTGATTGGCTTGTTTTTTTACTCATATTTGTATTCTCAACACATAGCACAGTGCTTGGCACATAGAAAGTGCTATATCTATCTATCCTGTATGTATATCCTATATATGTATATCCTATATGTGTGTATATGTGTATCTATCTATCTGACTGCCTATCTGTCTGCTGTCTGTCTATGCCCTTCCTAAAATGTAAGGCCCAGAGCTGAATGCAATGATCCAGATGGCTTCACACCAAGGCAAAGTAGAGCAAGGTTACCATTGCCCTCATCTTGGATGCTATGTCTTTCTTAATGCAGACCAATACTGCATCACCCTTTTTGGCTGCTATATTACATTCTTGACCCTCATTGAGCTCACAGTCTGCAAAAGCCTCATATCTTTCTCAGTCCAGCTGCTTCCTAGTCATACCCCCACTGTCTTCTACATGTACAGCTGGCTTTAGCCCAATGTTAAACTTATATTTAACCCAATATAAAACTTATGTTTCTCACTACTAAATGTTATTTTAGTAGATAAAGTAGGGCACTCTCTTTTAATGGTAGCAATTGGGGGAGAGCCTACAGGCCTATTCTATGTACAGCCCTTTCTCCATCCCCCCAGTCCTAGTCTGTCAGTATCTTTTTTGGATCCTAGCTCCATCTTCCACCATGTTAGCCATCCCTCCCTACTTCGAGTGATAAGCACATTTGATAAGAAGACCATATTTGCCTTTATCCAAGTCACTGATGAGAAATGTTAAATAGTTCAAGGTCAAGCACAAATCCATTGGGTGCTAGATACCTCCTTGAATATTGACATCAAATCATTTGATTCCGAATTTCAACATCCACCTAATGCTGTGTCCTTGTGACCATGCTATCCCCTAGTCTGTCCTTCCTCACAAGAATAACATTTTGCTTCATCAGATGTTTAGCCAAAGTCTAGATAAACCATTATCTACAGCATCCTCTTGACCTTTTGGTCAAGTAACTTTGTCACATGCTGGCTTTTTGATTACTGTTTCCTTTTCTAAATGGACATTATCATCCCTTTCATAATGAGTCCCAGGCATTAAAATATAGCTCACGAGTCTATAATTTCACACCTCCCCCAGTCTCTTGTCTTTTTGAAAACCGATTTGCCACTTTTTCTCTCCTGTATCACATTTCCCTTTTTTTCAATTATCTAACTTCATTGACAATGACTCAATTACCACATTCAAAAGATTTTTCATACCTTAGAATAAAGGTCATCTGGGTGTAATAGCAAGCACCCTAGCATACCCAGGGATGGCTTCTAGCACAGATTCTTTTATCTGCTTTTCTAAAGGAAAGCAACTCAAAAAGGTTAACAATCTTACTTTAATCAAATATATATATATATATATATATATATATATATATATATATATATATATAATTTGCTTATATTCAGGGGGGAAAGTTCAGGGGGAAAAGTCAACACCCTTTTTAGGGTTTAGCCAAAATCTAGATAAACCATTATCTACAGCATCCTCTTGACCTATTTGGTCAAGTAACTTTGTCACATGCTGGCTTTTTGATCACTGTTTCCTTTTCTAAATGGACATTATCATCCCTTTCATAATGAGTCCCAGGCATTAAAATATAGCTCACGAGTCTATAGTTTCACCCAATGTTAAACTTATATTTAACCAACTTCAGAGAAAACACAAACAGAAATTACAAGCCGAAATAATAGCATATACACGAACAGACAGGGCTTCTGTCTGACCAAATGATACATCATAGATCAACAGACAGATCCAACTGTCTATTACATACATACATAGTTATCAGAGAGAGAAGCATCAACATCTGGGGTTTAAAAGCTGGGGGGGCTCCTTAACTGCTACCCAGAGTCTCATCTGGCTACATCACTCAAATACTCTTCCCATGAGTAAGCCCCAAAGCAAAATGCTAACCTCAGAGTATATATATAGTTCCTCAGGATCAGAGAGCATCACAATCCTCATGACCCACTGCCTAATTACAAAGTAACAAAAGGTGTGGACCTTCCTGAAAAATAAGCCCCCCTTTATCAAACTTCTCTTGTTGGACTCCACATGAGGCCTATTAATGGGTGAGAAAGATCTTCAACTCCCATTAACATTACACTGGGTCTGGTGACTCAACTTCATCAAGAGAAGCTCTCTTTCTATCTCCATGATTGTTCTGGATATCAACTCTTTATTATCCATTTTTGTTCTATCCTTTCCAGTCCAAAAATTCTTTTCTTTGGCAGAGAAAACAGAAATAAAATAAGAGTTGAATAGTTCTGCATTCTTTGCATCATCTATTATTGTCACCCAATCCTCCCACCATCCATAGTGCCTGGCATATCATAGGTGATTAATAAATGCTTCTTATCTTAACTTGACCCCAAACAATGGCCATCTTACTTCTTTGATTTTCTTCCTTTCCTCTGTATAGTTTTAAAAATCCCTCTTTGTTCTCTCTAGATTTCTCCATCAGCCTCAACCCACTGTGAGATGTAGTATCCTTGATACTCTTCTTATAGAACCATATATCGTCTTCTACTACCTGTTTTTGTTCCTATTTTTGGCATGTATTTTTTTAAATAGACATTGGTAAAAACTATTAAACAAGCATTTATTGGTCACATTCTATGTGCAGTTAGGCATTGTGCGAGGCACTGGGGATAAAAGTACAAAATTGAGAGAGATAGTCCCTGACAGCAAGAATTAGTCTTTTTTGACAACTGCCATTTCCCCTCCTAGTGAGAATTGTTTATTTTTGTGTCTTGAGAATTTTATACCTCAAAATCCAGTCCCTCTTCATCCTATCTTCAGGTCCTAGCCTTCATAACTAACTTCCCCCTTAGAATTTTAAGCCATGGAATTCTCAATGTCTTTTCTTTAAAACCCTTTGAAATCTGCTCTCCCAGAAGCTAGGGTACATCCTTATCCTCTCCTCTATCACAAACTATAAAATACCATGACCAGTTTCTCCCAAAGTTCTTATCATTACTGCTTCAGCAACAAGTTCCTACTTACTGCTGTGTGACCGTAAGCAAGTCACTTAACATTTTTGTGCCTCAGTTTCCTCATCTGTAAAAAAAGGAAGAGGTTGGATTCAATGGCTTCTAATGTCTCTTCCTGCTCTAAATCTATGATCTTGCTTGTAAGAGCTAATTCCAAAACAGCAGTTCCCTTAGTGTTTTCTCCAAGTGCTGAAGGTCTGAAATTATCGTTAAGGCAAGTTCTATTTATCATAAAGTGGCTCTACTTTGGACAGAGAGAGATGCAAATATTGGGTGCTTTTTATTAATTTTATTTAATGTCCCTATGCAAGGTTCCTGATCTGTTTCTCCAACTCTTCAGATAGTTCTTCTTTCTGGTCAGGTGGTCTATAGTATAGCCTGATGACAGTCTGACTTCTGTTTCTTCCTCCATTGATCTTTACCTGAAAACTCATCATTGTTTCCTCCCCTCTAGTTACTAGATTTCCTCACATGAGTGTATATCTTTTTTTAAAGGCAGTAGGGGTTAAGTGACTTGCCCAGGGTCACACAACTAATAAGGGTCTGAAGCCAGATTTGAACTTGATTCCAGGGCCCGTTGGTCTATATCCACTGCGCCACCTAGCTGCCCCTCTATATCTTTTTAATATAACATAGTGTTTAGAGGACAATGCTAGGCAGTCAGAAAGGCATTGTTCAAATTGTGCCTATGACATTTACTAAAATATGCGACCATAAGCAAGTCATAACCTTTCTGAACTTTGGCTTGCTCATCTGTGAAATGGGAATAATACCAATAACACCTATCTCACAGAGCTGTTGTGAGGCTCAAGATAATAGCATACTTTGAATAATAACAACATTTTAATGTTTATTATACATTTATTATTTAAAATGCTTAATATTTTAATAATAAGGGGTGCTAGGTGGCACAGTGAATAGAGCACCAGCCCTGGAGTCAGGAGGACCTGAGTTCAAATGTGACCTCAGACACTTAACACAAAAATTAGCCGTGTGACCTTGGGCAAGTCACTTAACCCCAAATGCCCTCCAAAAAGCAATATATATATATATATATATATATATATATACATATATATATGTTAATAATAACTAGCACTTATATTTCACTTCAATGTTTGTAAAGTGCTTTACAAATATCATTTTATTCTCTCCTCACCACACCCCAGGGGGTAGATGCTATTATTATCCTCATTATTTAGATGAAGCACACAATTATCTCCACTTTACAGCTGAGGAAACTGAGGCTGACAGCAGTTAAGTGACACAGAACCAATAAGTATCTGAGGCTGGATTTGAACTCGTGTCTTCCTTACTCCAGGTGCAGTGCTCTGTCCTCTGCACCACCTCACTACATGTCACTTACTGTTGTTGTTACTATACAATTCAACCTTTTTACCTATTTTTCCCCTTTCAATAAGGTAAACTCAGAACCATATACAGGCAGCTAGGCAGTTCTGCGCCTGGAGTCTGGAACACCTAAGTTCAAGTGCAGCCTTGGCTAATGATTAGCTGTGTGATCTTGGGCAAGTCACATAAATTTTGCCTCAGTTTCCTCAACTGTGAAATGGGGATAATAACAGCACCTACCTCCCAGGATTGTAAATAATATTGGTAAAGTTCTTGGCACAACCTGGAACATAGTAGGCACTTAATAAATTATCCCACCCACCACCACCAAGTCTCAACAACTACTAAAGTAAAACTCACTTATTAAAATCGGCATTAAGATCTTTTGTCCCTGTTGCTTGCTGTGCGTACCTTTTGCATTTGTGCATATGAAGACAGGGCTTTATTGCAGCCTTCCTTGGAATTTGTCTCTTCTGACTTTCTGGCCATCTCTGTCTCTACTAATCTAGGTTCCTGTCTGTGGTATCTAGTTTGGTTGATACATATAAGTAGTTTTCTTCCTCCCTTTTCTTAAGTTATTTTGATTAGTTTTATAAAACCCAAGGCAAACACATTCTTTAAGTCTGGGTCTCTCTATGTCATTGAAGTTGGAAGCACAAGGGCTGTTGATGGGCCCAGTTCCATGACTGTCCCACATGGATGCCTTAACCTGCTCCATTTCTGATCTGAGCCAATTTGTCCCTATTAAGGCATCCAAGAGGCTCCCTACCTGGATACTATGCTTAGTGCAAACACCTCAGAACCCTTGAGCTCCAGAGATTCCCCACCCCCCTCACCTTAGCTTCCTCGGTAGCTGGGATCACAGACCTGCATCACAACACTCAACACCAAATATGTTTTCAACAGACCTTATTATATGCATTCCAGTCTAGCCAAGGGTCCATCATGCCTACATTTTAAACCAAGATCCACAAATCCAAAGCCTGTACCCAATACTGTCTTCTTGATCAACTGTTCATTTCCCAAGTCTGCCTTTGCTCAGTGGAAGTGATGAGGACACCACCGGCCCCAGAGGTTTTTGGTTTCTTGCCCAGGATTTCTTCCTGGCTGAGCTCAGAGCCAGCTTTGGTGACTATAGCATATATTCAGGTAGCCTGCTCATACTTATTGACTTTAAATCAAGAGTTTTTATTCATTCTTGTACTGAATGTCATGTTCTTGCAAAATCCTTTCCTTACCCTTACCCCCAATCAATCAATCTCTGCTTTTCCTGCTGGAGGGAGAGAGAGGGAAGGGAAGAAAGGGAGGAAGGGAAAGAGAGAGAGAGCAGAGAGAAAGGGGGGAGGTAGGGAGAGATGTGGGAGGGAGAGAGAAAGGGGAGGGGAGACTTTATTAAGTGTTTACTATGTGCCAGGCACTGTGCTAAAACACAAGACTTCAAAAGCAAAGCCAGGAGAGAAGGTAGCACAGATGGATGGCCTGAACAATTCCAAAAATGGTGATCTGAGCAGAAATTCAGCAACCATAGGAAAGAGGCTGCAATGGCAGAGACATCTCCAAGCTGAGAAAGTTGCTAGGACAGAATTGGAAAAGTCGAGAGTAGGGGGAGTGCTTTCAGTACATTCAACAAAGATTCATTAAGTGCCTGCTGTGTGCTAGGCACTAAGAATACAGAGACAAATATAAACACTCCCTGACCTCAAGGAACTTATATTTTATTAGGGGAAAACAACATACATAAAAAAATAAATACAAAATATATGCAAATACAAAGTAGATGCAAAGTAATTTGGGAGGAGGCAATAGAAACTTGGGGATTGAAGACAGGCTTCCTTTAGGAGTTGATACAAGTTCAGTTTGAAGGGGACCTGGGGATTCTTCAGTGGACACTAGGAATCCTATGGAACCAGTCCTGGAACTTGCCAGTGGAATATTTTTCCTATTTTAGTCTTAATTCCTTCTCTGGGCTTGATGAAATCTGAAGGAAGGATGACTAAATACTGTTTGTGTTTGACCACATAGAAGGCCCAAAACAGACTCTCTGAACCTAGCCATCAATCAGCAAATCCTTCCTGAGTTCTCTGCTGTTGTTAGGTAGGTCCTGAGCATGGGAAAAGAAAACTGAAAGAGACAAGCTGGGCTATGCCCCCAGAGAGCCCCTAGTCTAGTAAAGGTAACAAGATTCACCCATATAACACCTTTCAAGAAGGCTTGCTAACTGATGTGCTTGGAGATCCTGATTCTACAGGAAATCAGAAAAGTAGGACCTGAAATAATCAGGGAAGGCACTCAGGACATGGTGGGACACAAACTGTTAGTAGGCCTAGCTTGGGTTGGATGTGTGGAGAATTAGAATCAGATCTTTGAGAGATTCCCATTTCTGAGCAGGTAGCTGCTCTTGGTCAGAAAGAAGACAAGGAATCTTTTAAAAGGACAGTGAAGTTGTGATAATTGAGGCCTAATCTTAGGTCAGAAAGATGCTGGGGCAGTCCCAGAAAGGCAGCCTGACCTTCGAAGATTCCAGGGGCAGGGAGATTCCCCACCTTTAAAAGCCTCTGTTCCCAATAACATCATGGTAGGATGGGGAATGAATATATTTCTGACAGCTCCAGGGAGGGATAACACAGTTTTCCTAACTCTATACCTGGTTCATTTTCAGAGCCACCTCGACTCCCAGCTGACCAGGTCTGCTATTGTTCTGTCCTCACACCACCATGTTCTTAACCAGTTGCCACTTAGAATGGAATTACTAAACAAATTCTCATTTAGAGGAAATGTGTTCATGTTTTAAGTGATACTTTAAAAGGAATGAATATCTAATGGTAAAAATTCATACATTGGCAAGACCTTTAAACTCAGATTGTAGTAGAAGGAAAGCTCCTCAAGGACAGATACTGTTGCACTCTTGTCTGTTTCCCAAGCATCTGGCAACATGTTTGACACAAAGTATACCTTTAATAAATCCTGCTCAATTGTATTAAATTGAAGAGTGGGTGTGTATAGTATAGAATGTTTTAGTCAGAGGATCTTAGCATCAGGCACCCCTTATATTATGTTGGCAGCTACCTACACCTTAAAGTGGAAAATCAATGTGCATTACAATTATTGTTGTTTTACTCTGCTTATAAAAGGCTGGCCCTGTCCCACTTTTTACTCCCTCTCCTCCTCTCCCTTTCAGCCCCCTGCCCTCACCAGGGCACTAAGGGCAGTGCCAGCCTGGCTCTTTCTCCAATAACTGAAGCCCCTGGAGTTGCCCATGGCAGAGCCAGACAGATGCTGTCACCAATGACTGCTGGTACCCAAGGAGATCTCCTCATTGAGGTCCTGCATTAACTCTCTTTCCCAGAATCATGCCCAGAGCCAGCAGGCAGCTTAGGAAGTGCCAGCATGCATTGAAAAGCTATATTTTCAGAATATGTTTGCTTCACAGCTTCCCGGGTGTGAGTGGTGAATCAGTCACTCGTCCGAACTCCCACCAGCTGGGCCGCCATGAATGGAGCTGGTGGCTTCAATGGGGCGGGTGGCTCCAGGATTGGCTGGCCAGACTTGGAGGGGGGGGGGGAGGGCCTCGGGTCAGAAGCACTTCCCGGATCTGATGGTGCTTTATCAATTCTGACTGTCCTCAGCCATCTGATTGTCTACACATGCCCCAGAATGATGATGGCACCTTACATCTGCAATGGGATTTTTTTTAATCTATTCTTTCATTATCATAACAGTTCTGTCACATAGGCAGGGCTAGAATTACTCTTCCCAATTGCCAGACTTGGAAACTGAAGTCTAGAGAGATTTAAGTGAAAGATTTCTTGATAGAGTAAAAAGAATCCTGGCTTTGGATGCAAAGAACCCAAATTCAGATCCTTTCTCTCTGTGCTTATCAGCTATGGGACCATGGGCCAATCACTTAACCTCACTGGGCCTCAGTTTCATCGTCTATAAGATGGGAGACTAGGTTGTCTGACCTCTGAAGTTCTTTCCAGGTCAAGGCTTATGGTTTAAGGACATAGCAAGTCCAGATACTAGGACCAGAAATCAGATCTTTCCCCACCCTTGGTGCCCAGCCACTACCTAGGTTTTCCCACTTCTCTTGGGGTGGGGAAAGGATTTGCTTCATCCCAGTCACAGTTTCTCCCAAGTAAGCCAAATTTAGATCACCTTAGAATTAAAAGGAGCTTCAGAATTTGGGCTGGTTTGGGCAGATGCAGATAAAGAGGGATGGAGAGACTGTCCAGACCCAATCTGTAACTATCGTGGGCTAAGCAATTAAGACAGATTGCAGTCACTAGTTTGGGATGAACAGAGCTTTGGCCCAGAGTGCCAGCTCAGCATGGGGATTCTACATCCCCATGGTGGCTACTGTCTTGTTTTCCCCCCCCCCCACAGCCCAGGGAAATGTGCTGAGTCCTACTGTCCACTGATTATCATCCCCAAGGTCCCATTACCTGATGCCACTCTAATAAGCCTCTTCTTCTTCCCTCCATCTAATTCCATGGGGGCAAGGGCCAGATTCCCCAAGAGACAGGCTTCCCCATCTCTTAGCTCATCTATACCTGCAACTAAACCATTCTCCAAATTGGCACCACATTCCTTCTAGCCACCAGCTGAATTTGAGGTCCACATAGTTACAGCTGGTTATAGCTCTAGACTGAACCAAACACCCTTTCCTTAGAGCAGTAGCCTAGCTCTAACAGGAAGGAGTATCTTGTGAGTCTGAATATTGGTCAAAGGAAAGGAGGGAAAAGGAAGGGCAGAGAATTTGGGAGTCCAGGGAAGTTGAACAGGTAGGGAGCCATTCTTCTTGCCTGCATCTTGACAGAAGTCTTCACACTATGGAAGAGAGAAGGGAAATCCACTGCTCAGTACAATTTCAGCAAGGCCTAGGTAGTCAGGAAGATCTTAGCCCACACTGTGCCTATGATACTTCCTAAAATATGTGACCATGAGCAAGGCACAATCTTTCTGAGCCTTCACTTGCTCATCAGTGAAATGGGAAAGATAATGATAATATTAGTATCTTCCAATCCCTTCCTGAAGTTAGACAGGGAAATAGATAGCCTTTCTTTCTCCCATTATTCAAGTGGGCCTGGCCTGGCCTGACCATGCACTCCTTCCCTCCTGCTGGGTCAGGGAAGGCCCAGGTGTTTTACCACTAATTAACAGTAACAAGCCTGCAGCGTGCAGCAGCTGCTGATGAGGCAGGAAAATGGGCAGTGGGGATGGGAGGGAGTGAGAACCCTAGGAAGGAGGTAAGGAAACTGTAGCTGGTGCCTTCCCAGAGGCAGCAGGAATGGAGGGCTACCAAGGCTCCCCTGCCCCAGGGAAGTGCCCAACACTATTAGTGGGCATCAGGCATAGAGGGATAATGACCTCCAGGGCCTGTTCTCTACCCCCCAATGTCAAGGCATCCTAAGCCTTGACCAGGACAGAGACCTCTGTGAATTTGTCTGTTTTACATTTTAGTAACTGTATATCATTGTTTTCCTTTGTAATCCTGCACATTTTATTGTTTGCATTTAAAACCACTTTTCCGAGAATGAGCCCAGAGGCTTGACTCCGATACAGAAAATATTGAGGCCCTGCTCTGTCCTCTCTCCGCCTCTTACATTTATCTCCCGCTCAGCCCAAGAGGCAGCAAACAATGATTTTAGATGAGCCGCAAAGGGCTCACACACATTGTGAGACTCTCATGCCCCAACTCCCAGCATTTGGCCCAGGACTGGCACATAAGTAGCTCTTAATAAATGTTTGTTGATGACTGGCTGATTCCCAAGTGGGAGCCCCATCCAGAAGGTGGCCCACCTCTTGAAGTCCTGAAGTTTCGGTTCTGGCTTTGTGTTGGGGGGGAGTCACAAGATAATTTATTTTCATTGAACTTAAGTGTATCCTTGGGTGCAACAGACTTTTGCAGCTGAATTTTGCAGAAGAGAGGTGGGTACGCAAATGGCTACTACAACCTCATCCCTAGAAAGGAGGGAAAACCAGGATGTCCTGGGATCTTAGATGTTCTCTAGCCCAACCCAAATCATTTTATAAATAAAGACACCATGTGATTTGATCAGGGTCATACACACAGAGAGTAAATGGCAGACCTGGTATTCAGACCTCATTTCTCTGGTTCAAAATCCAGTGTTCTTTCCATTAAGCTATGGGTCTTTAATCTTTTTGGTGCCATGGATCTAATGAAGTCCATAGACCCCTTCTCAGAATAACATTTTTAAATAAAATGCTTAGAATTATGGGAAAAATCCAATTATCTTTAAAAGAAGTGTGTGTATATATATACCCCAGGACCCCAGGTTAAGAAACCCTGCATTGTACCAATAAGATGGGGTTCAAGCACCAATTCATTTCTGGTGATTCAAAGATCCTCTCCAAGGATTTCAAATTATTTTACAGCCTCTAATCCCCACCTACACTTAACCCCAGGACCTTGGGCATCCCTGGTCATACTCTCTACAAAGTCCTAGACCCAACAATGACAGTGGTTGTGTAGGTTTCCAAGCTGTTTGGTGTGTTAGGTATCATTTAGACTTACCCCTCCAGTCTTAGACATGGGCAAAATGATGCCCAGAAAAGTAAACTGAGGTCACATACTAAGTGGTTGAACTGGGATCTGAACCCAGATCTTCTGGTACCAAAATCAGTATTCTTTCCAATACCACAACTGCTAGTCCCTGATTCTTCTCAATGTATACCTGGAGCAGTCTAAGAACCAAGGCTTGGGCTTGGGCTTGAATCTAGGCTGGTTTTGCTCAAACCTGTTCATTGATTCTCAAAGAACCTCCTGGAATGAGCTGGGCTGGACTAATTAAGACCAAATGGTATATAAGACCAACGGGCTATTTCAGACCAACTGTTGTAGCTGTGGTCTTATCACTAGAAAGACAAGATGACCATAGGATTCAAATCTGGGACTATGACAGAACCTTAGAGATTATTTAGCCCAACTCCATAATGTTTAGAGAAGGACACTGAATCTAGTTGACTAGAATCAGAGGCTGACTACCCAATCTTCTTATTTTACAAGTGAGGAAATTGAGACCTATGGAGATGACCCAAGGTCACATGTATAGTAAGCAAAGTCACATCCAAACCCAGCCCCTACTCTTTCCACCGTGCTAAGACTGGGATTCAGGAATCATCTTGTTTTAAAACACTTAGGGGGCAACCACTTACATGACCTTCCTCTACTTCCGGGAATTTAAAACCCAGAGAAAGGCTAAGGAGTCCTGTGGCTCTTCTCAGCCCTAGAACCCTAACCTGACCTACAAAAGTCAGACAGAGTCTGCTCCATCCCCCAATTCATGATTATCAAATATAACATTTATAAGATGTTTAACATAGCACCTAGCATATAGTAGGTAGTTAATAAATGTTTGATCCCTCTCCAAGAGAATACAAATACCCAGAGAGAGTGAATGATTTTTTGGGAAGCACACAGCATCAGTCCAGGCTTCAGAACTTTAGGTCATGGACAGCGCTACTGCCTGAAAGAAGGAGCATGAGACCTGAAGTGCCCAGAAGTATTTCTCAAAAGATAATAGACATAGATACTGAGGAAACTACTGGCCTGATCCCATCGATGAGCATGTCAGCCCAGAGCAGGGAACACAGCAGATGGAAGGAATATAATTGGGTGGAAAAGACAGATGGATATTTGGGGGAAGTAACCTGGGAATTGTGAAAGAAATGGAGAGGCCAGGGCCATAGAAATTCAATGCTAAAAGAAATCTGAGAGACCCTTTAGTCTAACTTATACCTAAACAGGAGTCCCCTCTCCAAGACCCCCAACAAGTGGTCATCCAGACTTTGTTTGGAGTCTTCTTTACTTCCAGAAGCAGTCTTTCCACGTTTAGACAGCTCTGATTGTTTAGAAGTCTTTGCTTATATGAAGCCAAAATCTCACTCTTTATCACTTCTGGTCCACTGATTAAAGTTCTGCCCTCTAAAGTTAAATAGAACACGTCTAATCCCTTTTCCACATGACCCTTTAAATCCTTGGTGGCAGTTATTGCTGCCCCTTTTCCACTAAGTATTCTCTTCTCCAGACTTGAAATCCCCATTTTCTTCAACCAGTACTCATGGGACATGACTCGAGCCCCCTGTCTTTTATTCACCCTCCTCTGGCCACGTTCCAGGTTGTCATTGTTTGTCCTAAAGCTCGGTGCCCGGCACTGAGCACAGACCTCCAGATGAGGTCTGAGCAGGGCAGAGTGCAGAGGGTCTATCACCCAAATCTGGACACTTTGAGCCAATTAGTGCCACCTGAGATCTTATTAGCATTTTTAGATGCCATGCCCTACTGTGGATCCAGATGGAGTGTGCCATCCAAGTGGATGAATGTGATTGGAGAGGCATCATGAGGAGTGAGCTGTCCAGCCTATAGAAAGGACACAAAGCTGAGGCCAGAATCCAGAGGGAGTGATAGCCCAAATGCAGAGCCCAAAGAGGCAAGCTGGGGGCTATTGTCTTAGGAGTTCTTAACCTTTTTGTGTGATAGCCCCTTTTGGCAGCATGGCAAAGCCTACAGATCCCCTTCCCAAATTAATGTGTTTAAATGCATAAAACAAAATGCACAGTGACAGTCAAAAATCATTGGTTAAATGTCCGCTACATGCCATGCACTGTGCTGAGCTCTGGGAATAAGAAGGCAAAAATTGAAAGTCTCCCAAGCATTTATAGGGGAGGCAACATGGGTGAGATTTTGAGCGTGGTATTGAGAGGAAAGCAGGGCCTTCAGAGCATCTTACATTCATGCAGCAGCTCTGGGAATAAGGCAGACATCCTTACCCACACCCCACACCCACTCACAAGTACATAGACTCTCATCTTCACACTGACATCATCACGGAGGGTAAGACTTCCCTACACACACGTACAGAAATACACACAGAGAGATTCTTATACTTACCCTTACAGACAGAGAAATATAGGACAGTGGAGCTGGCAAGGACCTTAGGAAGCATCTAGGCCAGGGATTCTTAACCTTTCATTTGGCCTGGTGAAGCCTCAGGTTCCCTTCTCTGAATAATTTTTACAAATACATTAAACAAACTGCATAGGATTGTTGAGGAACCTAATTATATTGAAATGCTATTATAAAAATATTTTCTAAAACAAGTTCACAGGCCCCAGGTTGAGAACTCCTACTCTGCTTGAATGTGTAGTATAGAGGAAAGGGCTCTAAGTCTGGAGTCAGGAAATTACTGTTCAGAGCACATTAAAATATTATGCTTGGTTCTAGATGTCATGCTTTGGAAAAGACATTGACAAACTGGAGAGTAGCCAGAAAGGGCAACAGGTACAGTGGGGGAAAAATCCTGAAGATTATGCCAGAAGACTGTTTGAAACGCTTTGCCCGGAAAGGAGAAGAATTAGAAGGAATGTGGTTGCTGTCTCAAGATTTTGAAGCATTGTCATGTGGAAAAGGGATGAGACTTTTTTAAACATGACTCCCCCCAGAAAAGAAAAAAATAAGAGTGAGGGGTGGAGGCTGCAGAGACAGATTTAGGATCAGTGGAGAGGGAGGCATGATAACTATCAGAGCTCTCTAGAAGCAAAAGGACTGCTCACCATTCTCTCTATCAGCAGAGGTCTTATATTCAATCAACACTCCTGACTAAAGTAGCCCAAAATAAATACCAAGATGCACAAATATGGAGAATTTACCCCCAATGTTTATATGGGCTATTTGTGCCCAACCTGAGCTCATATTGTTCCAATCAGCCACAGTCGGACACACTGAAACTTGACTCTAACACAGTGATGTCATTTTGGTCTTCTTCAGGAAGGAAGGACAACAACACATTCAATCAATACTCATGAAGGATAGAGTAAGTAGAATCTCCTTTCTGGTACAGGTGGGATTGGCTGATCTCTGCCATATTTTCCAACTCAGAAATTCTTTAAATCTCATTTCTGTGACCTTGGGAGAATCCCTGAACTTCTCTCTGAGACTAGCCAACCTCTGAGGTACCTTCCAGCTCTGCCATAGAATCCTAGATTTTGAGATAAAAAGGAACTTAGAAACTCGTGTTCAACACCACTCTCCTCATTTTACATATGAGGAAACTGAGGCCCTGGGAGGTTAAGTGAATTATGAATGATTGTTGTTCAGTTATTTTCAGTTATGTCTTGGTCTTCATGACCCCTTTGTGCCCCAGGCTCTAGCCACTGCACCACCTAACCATGCCCATGGTAGGTATAGTGTAGATCAAAAGTGAGATATGAACCAGGAATCAGGATCTGAGATGAAGTGAATGGGATGGAGTGGCAAGGCTTGGAAGTGAGCCGGCTACTTAAAGGAATAAAGTGGGCTATTGTTGTCACTATGTCCACCATTACCAATCTGGTGTCCTGGCCTTGGAACAGTTTTAGGTCCTTGGTAAAGTCCAAAGTTATTATTTCTGACCATGGCTGCTACAGCATGGGAAGGGTTTGCAGCAACCCCAATTTTCCACAGGAATGCATTTTATAGGTCTTTCAATAGCAATGTTAGCATTCTTTATATGTTTTAGGGGGGTTGGAATTTTGTCATGACCAGCAGCTGAAGAGAGCTGATGTGGGTGGGGAACTTCCTGGTAAGCCTCCCTTGGGGCTAAGAGTATATTTGCTAGAAACCAATTCTCCTTTGGGCTTGAGGGCTGATCAGTTTTCAGCTCACTGGGTGTTGGCACTCTAACTTTGCGGCTGATGGGTCAAGTGTGGGCATTCCAGGTTAAGGAGAGTAGCTACAAAGTTTCTCAGAGGCAGGAATGGCCATGCTGGTGACTGATCAGAGGAAGATAAATATGCTGACTCACAGGACAAGGAGTTGGTCCTTAGGGTGCCACACCCTGAGATGTAGGAAACCTTTAAAAATCCAAACAACATAAAAATAGGGTTTAGCTGATCAACTTCCGATCCAGCTTCCAAACAGTTGAGAAATATTCTAGGTTTTTTTTTTTGTATTTTGTTTGCACAGGGATGGGGTGTCTGGTCCTTTTTAAATTGCATCCTAGGCCTAAAGGACAGCCTTGCCTACCAAAAACTGTCACTATTAGATAGGATACATCTACTTGTGCTAATTTACTCAATAGATCCAGGACCATAATGGGTTGGATGGACCAACAGCTTCAAAGAGGATAGCCCAGTTGTAACATACCTCAGTTTCCACAAGAAAGCATCAGTAGGGCAGAGGTCTGAGTAGGTCAAGACTAGAGCTCACACAGGCTACCATGTGAATTTTCTGAAAGTAACCACAGTCTTCTGTGCCCTGCGAGATGCCTCTGAGTATTTCAACAGAGAATTACACCCAAGAGAGAAGGGAAATTCTGGAGAAAGAAATCCTGAGGATGCAAAGTGAAGTGATTCTAATGAGAAGGAAAAATGAGACATTGTCTAAAAACCAATATGGCTGCATAGGGATGTCACCAGCCAGTCAATTTAGATTTTGTTTTAAATGTACAGAAGATAGAAACAAGACAGGTAACAGAGGCTGAATAAAAAAGAGAGGATATGGTACAGGTCTATAAGAATAACATCATCAGACATGCTAAAACTGAGAATGAGCTGAGATTTCTGCAGAAAGCTAAGGCTAAGAAAAAAAGGCCTTTGTAAACCAAAATGGGGGATGGTGGAGAAAGGATCATAAAAGAAATAGGACAGCCATGCCATGTGGATGGGCTGATGATAATGGATGATGAAGAGAAGGGGCAGCTGCTCAACTTTTATCCTGATTGTATTTTCTCTGCCAAGGAGAAAGATCTTTAGAATGAAAAGGACAGGACGAAAATGGGCACTAGAAAGTTGATACCCAAGATAAATAAGGAGATATGAGAGCACTTGGCTGCCCTTGATGAGTTCAGGTCACCTGGCTCAGGTGAACAACTTCCTTAGGTACTCAAAGAACTGGCAGATGGGGTTGCTGAGCCATTGTCAGTGATCTTTAGAAAGATCACGGAGGACTAGAGAGGTGCCGCAAGATTGGAGAAGGGCAAATGGCCCATTTTTTTTAATAAAAGGAAGAGAATTGAATCTGCAAACTATAAACCAGTGAGCTCGACTTTGATTCCTGGCAAAATTATAGAATTCATCATTAAATGGATGTTTAGTGAACACTTAGACAAAGAAGCCATGAACAAAAAGAACCAGCATGACCTCAGCAAGAACAAGTTGGGCCAGACTAACCTCATTTCCTTTTTTATCGGGGTTACTAGATTGGTAGAACAGAGGAGAGCCATAAATATGGTTTCCCTAATTTTAGCTATGTATTTTATAAAATTCTCATGGATGAGATGGCGGGATGCAGGTTAGATGGAAAAGTAGCTATGTGAATTCAGAACTGGTTGAATGGTCACACTCAAAAAGTAGTCATTAAAGGTTCAATGTCAGCTTTTTTTTTTTTTTTTGCATTTTGGAGGGCAGTTGGGGTTAAGTAACTTGCCCAAGGTCACACGGCTAGGTTTTTGTTTGTGTGTGCATTAAGTGTCTGAGGCCGGATCCGAACTCAGGTCCTTCTGACTCCAGGGCCGACGCTCTACTCACTGCGCCACCTAGCCGCCCCTCAATGTCACTTTGGAAGGAGGTCTCCTCTGAAGGGCCCCAGGCAGCTGTGCTCAATCCTGCTCTGTTTAGCATTTTTATCATGGAATTGTAGCAAGGTATAGACAGTGTGTTTGTCAGTTTTCGGTTAAAGCACATCTTGCAGGAATAGCTAACGCATTGGAATCAAAAGAAACCAGATCAAATGGGTAAACAAAGCCAACGGACCTAATAAGATGAAGTTTACCAAGAATAAATGTAAAGTTGGAACTTAGATTCAAAGAATCACCTTTGCAAGTATAAGATAAAAGAGGGATGACTAGATAGCGGTTACTTTGAAAAAGATCTAGAGGTTTTAATGGACTTTAAAAATCAATATGAGTCCCTTGTGTGATATGGCAGCCAAGAAAGCAAATGCAATCACAGGTTGAATTATGTGAGGCATAACATACAGGGAAAAGGGAAGTAATTGTTCCACTGTTTTCTGCCCCAGTCAGACCACATCTGGAGTATTTCATGTAGCTCTGAAAGTCACATTTTCAGAGCAGCATTGATAAGCTGAAGGGTGTCCAAAGGAGCGCAACCAAAATAGTGAAGTGACTCAAGCTTCTGCCACACAAGGATAGGTTGAGGTTACTGGTAATGGTAAACCTGAAAGATACTCCATCACTTAACTCCAGGCATTTTCTCTGGCTGTCCCCCATGTCTAGAATTCTCTCCTTTTTATTTTTATTTTTACTTTTTTTGGAGGGCAGGGCAATTGGGGTTAAGTGACTTGCCCAAGGTCACACAGCTAGTAAGTGTTAAGTGTCTGAGGCTGGATTTGAACTCAGGTCCTCCTGACTCCAAGGCCAGTGCTCTATCCACTGCGCCACGTAGCCACCCCAATTCTCTCCTTCTTAATCAACATTTCCTGACTCTCTTGATTTCCTTCCGTTCCCAGCTATGATCACATAGGAAGCCATTCCTGATCCCCGTTAGTGTAGGTGCCTTCCCTCTGCTGATTGTCACCAATGCACTCTGCATACCTCTTGTTAGTGCCCAGTTGTCTGAAAGTTGTCTCCCCCTGCCGCCCCCACCCATGAGATTGTGAGCTCCTTGAAAGCAGGGACTTTGAATCTTCAGTGCTTTGCACAGTGCCTGACACATAGTAAGTACTTAATGTGTGTTGATGGACTAACATGATAGATGCTCTTACATATACAAAGGACTTTTCTGTGGAACAGGGATAAGACATGCTCTGTTTGGTCAAAAGAAGACCAAGAAACAATAGATGTGAGGCATCTAAGCGTCTAGGTGGCCCAGTGAATAGAGCATCTGCCCTGGAGTCAGGAGGACCTGAGTTCAAATCCAGTCTCAAACACTTGATACATTTACTAGCCATGTGACTTTGGGCAAGTCACTTAACCCCATTTGGCCTCCAAAAAGCAAAAGAAAGAAAGAAAGAGAGAGAGAGAGAGAGAGAGAGAGAGAGAGAGAGAGAGAAAGAAAGAAAGAAAGAAAGAAAGAAAGAAAGAAAGAAAGAAAGAAAGAAAGAAAGAAAGAAACAACAGGTGAAAGTTGTAAACAGGACAATTTAGGCTTGATGTAAGGAAAAATGAGAGTTGCATGATAATTAAGTGGATTGCCTTATGATCTAATAATTTCCTCTCTCAATGAGAGGAGGAAACGAAGGCTGAATGCCCTCCTGTTGGGTTTAGTTAATAGCCTTATTCAGGTGTAAGGTGGGCTAGATTTTAGGTCAATCAATGGTGCATCATCACAAAGAATGCCCAGACACAATAGGAAAGACAAATCACATATCCTGGGAACCACTACAGGATCTTGCCTGCACTGAGTCTTTATTGCAAGATCACTTCTACTTCCAAAAGCTCTTTCCTAATTTTCTGGCTTGAAACCTTCTAGTGACCCATTAAATCCATTGCCATCTTGTCAAACTGGCACTGATCCAGCTTGGTTAATAGCTTATACCAAGGTCAGTGTCCAAGGACCACATGGACCATGTAGGTACTTCCAGAAGGATTTTTTTAGTAAATTAAAATGTTTTCAAAATACATCATTTCCCCACAGTATAGCACTGGATGATGATATGACTGTTACATAGCCTAAACAGCTTGATGATATATTTATATTTAACCAAAGCTAGTTTGGAATCCTGACTTTCATTCATTTCATTCCCAAGTCCTTACCAAATAGCAGGCTATCCACAGGAATAATTCATCATGAATTAGCTGGTCCAGGAAATAGATTAGTGATAGCAGGCTCTTTGGTTAGGATAAATTCAGGGCAGAATTGTCATAGAAAAGGTATAAGTGTTGTTTTGAAGAAATAGCATGAGGGTTCCAGTGGGTAGGTAACTGAATGATCCCCTTATATTGGCTTTTCTCAGCAAACTCCTAGAGAATGTAGTTTCCAACACTATTAAGGAAGAGATAGCCTACACTAATGGATATGTCCAGGACCATGGAGACATCAATGATTATTGAATAGTCATTGAGGGAGCAATGCATCCACCTTGATTGACATCATCCCCAGAGTTTTGATATTGAGGCATCAGGGAAGTGAGATATTGCCTAGTGACCACATGAGTACTCCAGTAATAGCACTAGTTTCAGGAAGAGTAGCAGAACTGCTCTTACTTCCAGTCTCAGTTGATGGTTGGATTAGGTTGGGCCAGTAACTTGACCCGCAAGAAGATGGACATTGAAGGAGACTGAGTAATGTCAGGAAGGTGGCATGTTTCCCACCCCAGGACTATAGAGATTTGGTCTCTTGAAGGATCAGTCTGGCCCAGGGGCTACCCATGACTATGAAAAGCACATGAGTCTTCAGAGGAACATGCTACTTCTGTGTTAGTGTTATGTCTAGAAATTCTCCTAGGCTCCCAAGTCCGTTGGGACCCAGACCTACAGTGCATAATGGTCCAGACCCAGGGACAAGAAGAATAGGCCAATGGATACAGAGCAGGGCAGAGGATAGACAAGTCACTCTGGGCCTCGGTGTCATCATCTGGAAAATTAGAGGGTTGGACTAAAGGACCTCTAGAACCTTTCAGCTCTCAATTAGTGATCCTATCATTTTATGAAATGTGGAGCTGCCAAAGGGGCCTTCCCATAGACCTTGGTTCATTTCCCATTGGCCATGGGACCCAATATCATCAGTTAGGGTAGCTGTGCCAATGCAGCACGCTCTCTGTGAGATACCAGCTGTGTTCAGTGAGGATGAGCCAAAGAGTTATAGGATCATAGATTTAAAGCTGGAAGCGACCTAGGAGATCATTTAGTCCAACACATTCATTTTATAGGGCCGCAGTGTAACCATGACAACAGAATGTAACCATACAATGGCTTGTCTGCAGTCATACAACCATTGAAGTGTGGAAGATTCTCTGCCTCCAGATGCAAGTTTCTGTCTTTGCCCCACGCTGCTTCTCCTAACTTTCCCATCAAATTGCATAAGTTTCCTGGAGTCTGAGATAAGTTCCTAGAGGACAAAAGGCAGCACCCAGCCAGAAGTAAACCACAATAGCTGCTTTGGGTTATTCTGTGCAGAAAGCTGGGGAGCTCAATGGGTGGAGATCTGCTCAGGTAGATTTTGGATGTTGATCAAGGGTTACCTACCACAGAGTACACATTACTCCTTCTCAAGGTTCCCTTGCCATAGGGTAATAGAGCTTTGCAAGGGATGGATGTTAGAGGAGGAAATCCATCAGCATTGTCTTCTCGCCTCAGCAGGAAATGCCCTCATAGCCTGGAAATGGAAGACCTATAAACCCTGAGTCTGGATAGAAATAGCAGTGGCCCAATAATCTCTTTGTACCCAAGGAGTAGCGACAGCCTCCGTTCCCTCCCTGCTTAATCCTCTGCAGCTGTGTTTGGAGCTGACTTTGACAGCAGGGGATCCAAGTGACCCAGGGCTTCACAGCCAGGACCCAGCACCCATCACAGTGTAAGGCCAGTGAGGAGATATGACTGCCTGGGATAAATGGTGTGCATTGGGAAACAATGGGAAATGAAGTTGGATCAGGTCGAATTATGGAGAACTTCAACTACCAGACTGACTGAGGAGTTTGACCACAAAGCAGTGGGGAGCCATTGAAAGTTCTGGAGCTGGGGTATGTATGATGGAAGGGAGTAGTGGTATTTGGGTAGCAAGGGGAAGGTGACAGATTGAAGTTTAAGGCAATTCCTCTCCAACCACCACAGACAGGGTCTAAGTCTTCCATGCCTTGGTTCTCTGCCCATGGTCTTCCTTTCTAATGGATTTCTCTTGGAAGGAGAGCCTTCTCTCTACCAGGTTCTGAATGACTGGTCAGGTATCACCAGTGAGATCTCATCTGGAATTACACATTGATCCTTTGACTTAACTAAGGCCAGCAACCGGGAAAAAGTCTGTTCACCTTCATTCTTTGTCCCCAGTTCCCATCAATGACAGGTTGGTCCCCTACCTCTCAGTCTACTAGAGCCCAGGTTCCCAACTCCCTGCTTCCTAATTCCTTTTCTGTAATTAGAGGGCCTCCAATCCACAGCCCCTTTTACAAAACTCTGATAAATTTGAGCCTGAGACTGATGAGAAAGGGGTTTTCTGCCATATATTCATGGATGTAACTTTCTGTCTTGTGGCATCTTGGACCACTTTATATTATCTCTTCTTAAATGATTGAATGATCATAAGAATGTTATTATAGCCACCTCCTCTTCCCCTTCTCCTCCCCCAAAAGCCCTCTATGAACACTTCCATCCCTACTCAGGAAAATAGGCTGACTATACTGCTAATATCCCATCTCTGCTTGGAAGCATCCTCAGCCTAGCCAATGTGAGACTCCCTCTTCTACTGTCCTCCAGTCCCAAATATGTCCATGAATTGCATGCTTATTATGTCCCCAGCCCCTTCAAAAAAACAGTATTTATCAAAGGTTTCCTATGTCCAGCCATCCTATACTAAGCTGTGTTGTAGCGGAGAGAGAAAAGAAAGATCCAGGCCCTGTTCTGAAAGAACACCAAAACTCATTGAGAAGACAATACTCACACATGTGAAAAAATGAATGTATATATGATCAAGGTCTAAATATTCTGATCAAGACTTTAAATGCCAAAGAAAATCAGAGAAAATGGAGAATGATGATGCCTGAGGTTGGCAGAGAAGTCTCCCTACATAAGTTGGACCTGTCTTGAGTCATAGGTAAAATTCTAGATTATTCAAGCTGGAAAGAGCCCTTAGAGAGCATCAAAGGTGCAACACTGACATCCCTGATTTAAAATCTGCTATGGCTGACTATTACCCCAAGGAGAAAAATATGTATTCCTTAGCCTCACATTTCAAACCATCCCCTGTCTGGCTCCAGACTATTTTTTCAGATTTACTTCACATTACTCCTCTTCCTGCTCTTTACAATCCAGGCAAGATAGCCCACTAGCTGTTCCCCAGACTCAGTATTCCACATCCTCTCTCCACACCTTCCCACAGACTGGGCCACATGCCTAGAATTCACTCTCTCCTCCCCTCTCTTAGCATCTGTAGCTTTCTTCAAATCTCAACTCATGTGCCACCTCCTACAGGAAGTCTTCTAATCACCTCCAATTGTTACTGCTCACCCCCTCCTTAAATCATCATTTTATTTATTTGTGCACATGTTGTATTTTCCTACCAGAATGTAATCCCCTTGAGTGCAGGGACAATTTGTGTATAATAGGAAGCACTTGGAGTAAATGTTTGTTGAGTTTAATCTGAACTAACTCTGTCATCTCAAAAATGAAATTTGGGTCTGGAGAGGGAAAACAATGTGCCCTGGCCTGCACAATTTAGATGGGAAAAGAGGAAGGAAAAGATTTGAGGTCTAGTGGGAGGAATGTTATGACCAAAGTACAGGTGGCAGGAATAAACACAGCCAATTGGAGGTGACCATAGGCCTCTGGGTTCTATGCTAGAACAGGGTCAAGTGAGGACTTTAAAAGCTTTATAGTGTGGTTGTATTCCAAGATTTAGAGTAGGAAAGCACCTTGGACACCATTTATTCCCCATCTCACCCAACTTCCTTCTTTTTCTTTGTTTTTTTGAAGACAGAATGTCCCTGTCTCCACAAGGTTGGAAGTAATAGGATTGGCCCACAGCAGCACTTTTAGCCTTGATAAGATAGGGATACCAATATTTTTTTAAAAGGGAGGGGGAAGAGAAAAAAAGAAAAACAAAGGACTTGGATGAGACAGAGTCATATGTCTCAGGTATCTTCCAACTCTAAATCATGAGATCCAATAAACCTACAACACTCTTTAAGTCACATTTGAGTCTGTCCCAACATAAATCCCATAAGTACAGGAGACTGGATTTGGTCCATTTCTGACCTGGACCACTTTGCCCCTCATTAGGCAACATGGTGTTCCCTTGCTCCCAGGAGCTTAGCTACATTGATGCTTAACCCCATGCAGATGTGATCAGCTTAGCCCACAGCAGCTCAGAACTCCCAAACTCCAGAGATCTGCCGGCTTCAGATTCCCCAGCAGCAGGAATTACAGCATTAGAGAACTACTGTACCTGGCTGTCCCCTGTCTTTTTTTTTTCAGATGAGGACATTGAGGTGCAGAACAGCTGATACTTTTCTCAAATTCACACAGTGGGCAAAATAGATTGGTGCCAGATTGAGAAGAGGCTTAAAAGGCAGAGTTTAGGTTTGACGTCAAAGGCAGTAGGGAGCCAGTATACATTTTTGAGCAGGGGTATGACCTTCCTATCCCAATTTCTGTCCTTCCCAACCTAGTCTTCTCATATGGGAGATCAGCAGAGGCTAGCAAGCTTTTAAATCTAAGTGGTTGCCTTGCCCGCTTTGTCCAGACTCTTCAGAAACCTGTTTCATTGATCTAGTTACCTGATCTCTCCATAGGAAGAGCTGGATTTGAGAGTGAAGTACTTACTGCATTAATAAATAATAATAATACCTTGTTGGCTGGGTGACCAGCCAGGTCCTTACTGGGAAATTGACAACCTTTGAGTGCTCCATTTGCTTTCCCTTTGTTTTATTGTTTACTAGAGCCAGTTAAAGGGCAAGGAGCAGGGGGTGGAAAGAGACTGATTGGTATGTATCCTGACCCTTAGGTAAAGCAGTCAGCTACCTCTATATACAGTGTGACATTAGAGTTTTGGGAAGGCACCTTCCCCATCTCCAATGCCACTTCACAAAGCATTTTTAAATGAATTGGGCTGTCTCAGGAGGTAGTAGATATCTTCAAGTAAGGGCTATGTGGTCACTTGTCAGATAAGTGGGTGGGAAACCTACAGCCTCAAGGCCACATGTGACTCTCTAAATCCTCAAGTGTGGCCCTTTTACTGAATCCAAACTTCACAGAACAAATCTTTGTAATAAATCCTCAGTCAAAAGGCTGTACCCAAGGACCCAGAAGGCCATATGTGGCCTCGAGACCACAGGTTCCTTACTCCTGGATAGATGATACAGGGACAGATTTGCCAAGATGGCCTATGATGTCCCTTCCACCTCTGAATTTCTGTGATTCTAGATAATGTCTGAGATTACTATCAAGGGGTACAAAATCCCTGGTTCCCCAGTGGGATCTCAGACTTAGAATGTACATGGCCCTGAGAGATCATGGTAGAGTGGAGAGATGAATTGTTCTAGAATCAGAATACTTCATTTCAAATTCCATCTCTGATACTTAAGTATCTTGTGACCTTGGGTGATTTCCTTAACCTGAGCCTTAGTTTCCTCATCTGTAAAATGAGAGAGCTAGACTACAGTGCCTATGAGGCCCTTCTCTCTAGAGATGGATTGATCCTGGATTGATGCTAACTGACCTTAGAGCAAGTGTGATAGAGGAGAAGGGAAAGCATGAGCACCCCATAGCTATAAAAGTTGGAAAGGGAAAACTACAGAAGATAAGTAAGACCCCATAGGACAAAGGACAGAAATCTAAAACATATTTCTTGGACTTCACTGTATTATCAAGCATTAGTTCAGCTCCATGTGCTCCCACTAGAAAAAGAACCTCCATTCCCATTCCTGTCTGCTAGAGTGCTGAATTTGCTGCCTTCTAAGAATTTCTCTGTTCTCTCTAGCATAGCCTAGAAGAGGACTGTTTCCCAAGAGAAATAGAAGTATGGTGCATGCCTGATGGTCTGACTTCCTTGGGATGGTCCCCACTGGTTTGATAGAGAGGAAGAAATATGCAGGCTTTGTGGTAACCATTATCATAAAATATTATTCAGCAACAATTTCTACATGTACAGAGAAAACTCTCTGTGAATTTATAATCCAAGATGAATGCATAAACACAAGGTGATTGGTAGTAGGGTATAACTGAAAACCATAGGTCAGAGGTCAGAAAATTTGAGTACAAGATTTAGCTCTGATACATAATAATACCATTGTGACTTGGGCAGTCACTTAACCCACATAGGTTTGTTTGTTTTGTCTGTAAAATGGTAAGTCCCCCTCTATCTCCTTCACAGAGGGTGTTGGTGAGGATCAAATGGACTAGAGCATGTAAAAAGGGCTTTTAAATAGTGAAACATTACAGAAATATGACCTGGAATTCTGTCTGCAGGGTGCTTAATACTTAAAGCATTCTTCATATAGCTTAGGTCATTTTATTTCTTAACATCTATTCTGTAGAGCAGGTACAGTGAGTTTTACTATACCCATCTTACAGATGAGTAAACTGAGACCCAGGGATGATCCACAAGACCACACAGCAAATCAGTGGAAACGCAAGAACCAGCACCCACATCCCATGACCCCCAGCTCAGGATTCTTCTTTGCAACATACCTCCTCCAGAAGAACATATTAAATTTAATATTTACAAAGATCTATGATTTCATCAATATGGGTGCTTCTTTTACTGATACATTAGTAGAGAGTTTCATGAGTTGCTATGACTAGAAAAAAAATTCATCACCTGGTGGCTGGCCCTGTGACTCTGAGTCTCTACAAATGTGGTAAAGCTGACATACACATTGTCTGCCATGGAGTTCTGAACTTAAAATCTTTGCAGTTTGGTGGAGCCTGCCAGGTTTTGTGCTTTTTTACTTAGCCTCCAAGAGCCCAGAACCACTTCTCCACTGTGCAGAGAAGGCAGATGAGGACTTTGGCAGAGAATGAAATGAGGTTTAATTATTGACTTATGCAAACCAAGGGCCAGTCGGGTCTTGACTTTGGATGGGTACAGTCTTAGCAAGTTGTTTGCATATGAGTTGAAATGGCCCAGTAATGACTGAAGAATTCCTGAGCCCTTGAATTGCAAGCCGAGATCACCCAATACTTGCCTTGTGACCTTGGTCTCACCCCTTTCCCTTTCGACCACTTCTGTTTTCTCAGCTGTGTAAAACTAATCTCTGTTTTCACCTTTGTTCATTATGATTGATGGTGACCCTGTTGACAAAGTGTTCTTCAGGGAAATACCTTTAAAAAATCCAGGTTTGCCTCTCTTAACAAAGGGAAGTGTTACTGGATAAGTGTATGTAAATTGAATTCTCTTTCCCCTACAGTCTCAGAAAGACTTTCTTTTCATTCCCAATGGATGAGGATTCCTAATTCTTTGTATTGGAATATCTCCACCCTTCTTGCCCCCAGCTCCTCTGTCACTTTCTTATCCATCCATAAACAAACACTTTAAAGCAGAATAAAGCTGCTATTTAAAGGAAGCTTGGGGGAATATTTTCATAAACTGAAGAGAACTTTTGCAAAGCAAAAAAAAAAACTTTAAAAACACACTGAAATGTCTTCATTTTGTTAAATTAGTATTTTCACATAAAGGATTTGCTGCCTTATATACACACACATGTGCACATGCTTACATACACAAACATACACACACACACACACACACACACACACACACACACACACCAGTTTTCATGATTTCTTGTACTCTGGCCCTAATTTCAGGACCATTGACAGCTCTCTGTGGCTGGTACTAAGATGTTACCTGCAGAGGTGGAACCAGAAAAACTGGCAAACACCTACTGACCTCTCCTCCTCTTCAGCCCTGGAAACAACAGTGAAAGAATCACACACACACACACACACACACACACACACACACACACACGCACACGCACACGCACACGCACACACACACACCTCCTGAAAGCTCTTGGATTTTCCATATCTTGTTTTATTCTTGGTGTCTCCGTGAGTCCCTTCCCTTTGCCTTTCTGAGATCTGTTGTATCTATTTTTTTGTCTGAATGTCTAACTCACTTTTTCCTTCCTCTCTTGCCTCCCTCCCTCTGACACATTTCTACGTCAATACCCAATGGTTTCTTTCTGTGGAAATGTCAGGACTTCACCTGTCACTGGTGACCAGCCTAGTGAGCAGTGACTGGTGTGTGTCCATACCAAATCCTACTTTCTGTTGTGTTTGTCTGAACCATACCCTGAGAGCTTTCAGCAAGGGACCCTCAACACAGAAAGCTTCGCTCTTTTATTGCTTTCCAAATAACATTTGGGTTATTTGTTCTCTCAACAAATAATACAGTTGATGGAGAGGGGGAGAGAGAAGGGAGAAGAAAGAGGGAAGTTTGACCAACCAATTCAGCACACAGACTTCATAGGGGATTTTCTCTGAATGTTAAAGGCAGAAGTGAGTCCGTCTATCCACCCCTTCATTTAACGGAGGGCACACAAGGTATAAGTGGAAGAAGCAGGATTTGAGCTCAGTGCCCTGACTCCAAGTCTGGTACTCTTCCACTGTGACCCATTTTTAGAAGGACAGATACCAAGAAGATCATCATATCCACGTCTGCTTCCCACACACCACCGACACCTATGACCAGTTTTATTTTTTTGAACACCACGGTGCTAAGCCCCAGGGACTGATAGAAGTTCATTAGACCACTGGGGCTGGCTGATTCTTCTTTCTCAGGAACTTTTCTTTGGGTTCCTTTTATTACAATTTTGAATCCTTGTTACCTCCAGCATCACTTTTTCCACTGTGATACCCTATGGGTTTGACTTCTATTATGGATGGCTATTCCTGTGACAATATTATATCTATTTCACCACATCCTTTTCTGACCCCTCTAATTATAACACTCCAGTCTCAGCCTGTTTTGAATGGACCTGCTAAGAATCCTTCTGGGCCAGTTCTTAAATGACCCATTCAATTCAATCAACATTTATTAGAAACCTGCTGTATACAGAACAGTATGCTACAGGCAAAGGCGTGCCCTCGTGGCATAATGGATAGGGCTGAATTAGGAGTTAGGAGCCCCTGGGTTCAATCCTGTCTCCAGACACTAAGTGTGTATCTTCAGTGTCCTTTTCCAGATGCACATTCACACACACACACACACACACACACACACACACACACACGCACACGCACACGCACACGCACACGCACATTTTATTTTATTTCTATGTATCTCAAGTTTATCTCTAAAACAAGAATAAAAATAGCCCCCACTTAATGGGATTGTTGGGAGGATTTTAATGTAGAATTAAAAGATAAAAGACTCCAGATATATCCTTCTGCTCTCTGTAAGATGGAAGCAGCAGCTTAGGGGGTGCTACTGTGCACAGGGGGGCTGGACTCCAAAAGACCTGAGTTCAATTCTAGTCTTAGGCACTTAGAAGCTGTGTGACCTTGGGCAAGTCACTTAACCTCTGTTTGTCATCTGGAAATTGAGGATAATAATATGATATAGTAATAATAATAAAATAATAGTAGCCTCCTGGGGTTATTGTAAAGATCAAATGATATATTTATAAAGCCATAGTAGGCACTATGTAAATGTTAGCTATTATTATATGGTAAAATAAAGAAAAAGTAGTTTCCAAAATTAGACACCCAGCTATGGGGTATAGATACAACAGTAGAAGGAAGATAGCCAAGGACTGAATATGACAGATTCCTGAACCAAGTCACCCAAGAAGGTTTAGGAACCAGGAAGTTCAAGGAGTTCTAGGTCTCCAGCTAAGGGCCAAGAATTAGAAATTCTAGGCCAGGTCTAGAAATTAATAAAAGAGAAAGCCTTGGGGCAAAGGTAAATGAGAACCTGGAATATTCAGGAAGCTAACTGGGTCCAGCAAAGTCTAGAGCCCAGGCTCAAATCTTATACTGAACAAATAGGAAAACCTGACAATCATCCCAGATACCTCAATGGGAACAGAGTGAGAATATGTGTGATTTGGAGGAAGAAACCAAGAAACCAGTGGTTTTAGCTCAGACATACCCTGTACACACTCAGTTCATTCTATGCCTTGGTTCTTCCCCAGGGAAAAAGCAAATGGTGATGGTTGCTACCCCACCCCTGCCTTGACTTCCCCTGACTTCCCATTTTCCCATTGTCCTAATGGTTTCAGACTTTCATATAAATATTAATAATAGCCTCACCTAGCATATTAGGGTTTACAAACTCTGTATCTATGATCTTGCTTCATCCTCACAACCAACACATGTAGGAGGTTGGGCAAATATTAACCCCTTTTCACAGATGAAGAAACTGAGGGGAAAAAAAAGATTAAATGATTTCTACCCTGGTCATACAATTGGAGCCAGGACTTCACCATGATTTCAGATCCTACTCTTTTTCTTCTACTCCAAAAGATTGGGCAGAAGGAAGAGAAAGGATGTTGAGAGAGCTCTGGTATTATGGGTTAAACATTGGACCCAAGCTCGGAATCTAGCTATATGGTCCTCTTTAGGGACATCAGTTTCATCCTGTATAAAATGAAGGGGGTGGGACAGATGAACTCTTAGGTCCCTTCCAGTCTATTAAAAGGAAAGGGGTGGGAGGACAAGTCCGTGGAAGTGTTTACACTGTTTTTCCCCTTGTGTCTCCTCTTCCTGCATCTGGAGCAGGTGGTGAGCCAGATAGACAAGCTGACCTCCGATTTTGACTTTGAGCTCGAGCCTGATGATTGGACAACAGCCACAGTCAGCAGCACATCTAGCAGTGAGAAAGGTGGTGGGAGTGGCCCCTTCGACCTGACCCACCTGGATTTCATGACCTCAGACATCCTCTCTGACAGCTGGGAATTCTGCTCCTTCCTGGACATCTCAACCCCCTCAGACTCAGGCGAGGGCCCTGAGCCAGCCCGACAGCCTCCCACCCCTGACTACAGGCTGATGAATGGAGGTGTGCTTATCCCCAATGGGCCCCGTGTTGAGACCCCTGACTCTTCCAGTGAGGAAGCCTTCAGTTCTTGTCCCCCTGATCCCCCCAAGGGCCAGCAGGCCCATCGGACCCCAGGCACCAGGGAGCGGGTGCGTTTCAGTGACAAGGTGCTCTATCATGCCCTCTGCTGTGATGATGAGGAAGGAGAGGGTGAAGAAGAAGAGGAAGAGGATGGGGGAACCCCATCTCCCAACCCCCCTCAGACAGAGCCCCATGTGGCACCTCTCAAACCCCCCCTGGCATCCTGCAAGCCACGGAGGCCTCCCCTCACAAGCCGGAATGGGAGTCATACTCCTACACTCACCCCAGGGTCAGGGCAGACCCGCAGGGTCACACGGAACACCAGCACCCAAACGGTGTCAGACAAAAGCACCCAGACTGTCTTGCCATATGCAGCAACCAGGCAGAAAGTCAAAGGGAAAAACTGAAAGGAGCAAAATGGGTGGGGGTGGGGATGGGGTGGGCAGGTGGGGAAATAGATACACATATATATTTAAACAAATCCAATCATAATAAAACAAAAAACAAAAAAATGGTAAGGAAAAGGTCATAAGAACTCCCCATACTTATCATCCAGGCAGGGCTAGCCTTACCTATAGGCAGAGTGGGTGGTTGTCTACAAGGTCTGACATGAGCATTGGGAAAATTCCTTAGGAAAAAAAATCCCCAGAATGCCACAGTGCCTGAAACATCCCCATTAGAGCTACCTCGATTTGGGTCGAGCATTGCTCCTCTCTTACACTGAATACCTCCATGGGAAGGGGAGTCTTCAGTCCCTCCTACCTCAGGGGCAATTACTTTGATGTTTTAATCTGGGGCAAGAGACAGGGATAGCTTGAGAGTTCTCGTACAAAAAGGGGAAGATGGGATAAAGAGGGTGGAAAGGATCTGAGCCAAGGTCCAGACACAGTTTTTTCTAACTTCCCAATTTCACCATCTGTTGTTGACAAAGTAGGGCTGTGGTTCCTTATCCTCAACTGGCAGAATCAAGATGGTTACACTCAACCCCTGGATCCCACTGAGAAAGCCCCTTGAACTCGGAGGCCACCCTTAAGGCCACCCTTACCATAGAGCTATCACTTTCAAGCTTAAAGGGATTTATCATTATTTAATACTGTTATTTAATTCTAAACCCTCATTTTACAGATTAGGAAACTGAGGCCCAGTTTGGGGAAGCAATTTGGCCAAGGTCACAGCTACTTTAGTGGCAGGACTCTGAGGGACTCAAACTCCTAAATCCAATGATCCTTCCAGTAAACCCCTTCAGCTTCCAGAAAAGAACACAGGCTCTTGCAAAGTCTATTTCCCAGCCCAATCAATCCTTAATCAGTCTAGGGAACATTGGGTAGGGATGGAGTCGGATACCTATCATTTCTAGTGTGACACCTCTCCCATCTAAGTTCAGACTTCCCCTGAGAAGTGCATCAGATGTTTCTCTCCTTGTCTGGAGGAACCTAATCCCCTTGGGGGGAAGAGGACCATTGTTTCCCTCCATGGGCAGGTTAGAAGGGGGAAGCCTCAATTCGTTTTGTAGAGTTATAGAATCATATGTGAAACTATAAGCAAATGCCAGGGGTGAAAAGAAAGAGAAGATATGTTATCAAAAGAATTGTGTGGCTTCTCAATAGAAGATGGTGACTTGGGGACTTTCTAGGATCATAACTGTAGGACCTGGAAAGTGTCCAACCTCATTTTAAAGATGAGGGAGCAGATATAGAGCTATGAAGTCTGCACACAGCTTACAGTGTCTGAAGCAGAATTCAAACCCAGATCTTCCAGAGTCCAGAGCTCACTCAACTATACCATTACCCACCAAATGGTCTTATTGCAGGGGAGCTAGGGCACTGGATTTCTGCTTGATTGTGACTCCAGAGAAAAATCTATTCCCCTTGGGTTGGATCCTAGGTCATCAAAGGGGAGGATCTGGTCCCCCAACATAACTACATGACTTCAGACTTTCATGACCCACAGAAAACAACTACCTGCCTTTGTCTCTGAACTGAAAGCATCTCTCCACAAATCCCCCAGCACTCACAGACTCATTCGTTTGGTTCCAAGAGATATGGTTACTGACAGGGTATTGGGAAAGTTTAGGAAGGAAGCAAAAATATAGGGAAGAGGGAAAGAAAGCTTCTGGTAATGAGGTCAGGAAAGCTTTCTGAAGGATAGAGCAATTTAATAACAGTACTTTGAGATTGGCAAAGAACTTTGCAAATACTATTCTATTTGAATCTCATAACAACCCTGGGAGGTAGGCTCTATTATCATCCCCATTTTACAGATGAGGAAACTGAGGCAGACAGAGGTTAAGAGATTTGCCCAGGGAAACACACCTAGGAAGAGTCTGAGACCAGATTTAAATTCCAGTCTTCCTGACTCCAGGTTTACCACTCTATCCACTGTCCCTGCCTGTACTATTCAAAGTAACTTGTGAGTAGTATGAAGCTTGTTTCCCCATGAAAAAGGAGGGTTCTGCTTTAAGAAAAGTGGAAGTTTGGGGGAGGCAAGAGAGAGAAGGAGGAAGAGAGAGGTGACAAGCTTCCTGTCTGGAAGTATTTGAAAGATTATCATATGGAAAGAGGTATGAGACTTTTTCTGTTTGGCTCCAAAGAGCAAAATTAGGAGAGCTGGTGGAAGTCGGAGAGAAGTAAATTTGGGTTTAACCTGCTGGGAGGAGTTGCTAACAATTAGAGCTTCGATAACAATGATAGCCCATTTACATAATTCTTTCATATATATCTCATTTGAGCCTCACAAGAATCCTGTGAAGTAAGTGCTATTATGATCTCCATTTTACAGATGAGGAAACTGAGGTTCATAAAGGTTAAGTCACTTACCCAGGGTGACATAGCTAGTAACTGAAGTGGGATTCGAACTCAGTACTTGCTGACTTCAAGTCTAGCCTTCACTCTTTGATCCAAAAGTGGCATGAGAGGTACAGGGCTTACTCTCATTGGGGGTCGTTGGTAGGTGGGATTACTAGGGATTCTTTTGGGGGTCTGAACAGTGAGATTCTTTTCAACTCTAAAATACTGTGATTCATAGTCATGGGACTGGAAACTGAACCTTGGTGAGCCCAAAGGGTGAATAAAGGTCATCTTTCTTGTCTAGGCTTTATTGTACCTAAGGTAGGGTGGTATGGATCCTAAAATCTATCTAGCCCCCTTAAGAATAAAACAAAACCAAACTGGGGTTCCAAACACCTACCAAATTGGCCAAGGTGAACCCTGATAGGGAACTTCGCTATGTGAACAACCTCTACTTAAGACAGACTTCTTGAGTATTCTTAGGATCTTTTTTTCAATGACAGTCATGCGGATGACCTCTAACTCTGGTCACAGACTGAACCCCAAGCCCAGCTACAAATTGGCTCTTGGTCATTAAACCAGCTGTCCGTTCTGCTCACAGACTGAACACAAACTGACCCCTAACCTTCTTATCTAATCCTAAGAAGGTGGTGAAATATAGAGGAAGAATTCTGGATTTGGAGTCAGGGAACATGGGTTTGAATCCCTAGGTCACTATTTCCTATGTGATCTTGAGAAAGTCTGTTGGTCTCAGTTTCCTCATCTGTAAAATGAAGGAATTGGATTCAATCATGGTCCCTTCTTCCATAGCACCTTGCAGCTCAAAATATATGATTCTTTGACCCTTAACCTTGGCAATGGATTGATTCCTAATCAAAGTCACAGACTGAGTCCTAACCTTGGAACAAGACATCAGCCATCTACTTAACAGCTGTCTCACAAATGTCCTTAGTCTTAAAGGCAATTGGATGAGAATTTAGGTGACTCAGTGCAGCTCCCCACCCCTTTGTGGATTCACTAGAGGAAAGGCTCAGGATCTTTCTGATTTGGGGTCAGCAGAACTAAAATGAGGACAAGGGAGTCTGGAGTTTGACCCAAGGGGCTGAGACTTAGAGGGATGCTGCCAGCACTTTCCATCCTTCAGTGGCTACAAACAGCTAAGTTTCACACCTAGTTAGGGAGAACAAATTGGAGAAATAGGAAGCTGCTAGTGGCAGCTTTTCTCCCACCAAGGCTCATCCTCACAAGGTCTAGCTGTGCTCCCCTCCACCCAGATGAATTGAGGGTACTTATTATGCACCTTACCCCAGTACAAAAACTGCTAGTAATGGTTCTGGGGGTCACCAACCTCCCTATAAAGATAGGACAGAATCCAACCCTTTCCCACCCACCACAAACCACACCAATCCTCCCCCTCCACCTCCCCAGCTCCCAGTCTCTAAATTGCTGCAGAACTTCTGATCTGAGCCACTGCCTGCCCTTGGTTAGACCCAGTAACAAACTTCTGTAATTGCTCCTTCTGTATAAATCTTGTCTCCCTGCCTTGCTAGAGGCTGAACTCCCTGAGAGCAGGGATTGTGTCTCCTCCTCCTATTACCACCACAGTGCCTGATCCAAAACTGGGAAACCCGGGAAGCCTCTTTAAAGACTTGACATGTTTCCCAAAATGACCTGAGATCTCATTTAATCCCTGAGACTAATTCTCAATTTCAAGTCAGTTCAATTGAACAAGTCCTTGTTAAGCACCTAATGCAGACAAGGTACCATACTGTACAATTGGGACATTCAAAAATGAAATATAGACACCCTCCTTGTTCTCAAGGTATTTACAGTCATGGGTATGAGACATGTATGCTCATAATTATAGCATAAATAAAAGGAGAGACCAGAGATGTGAAAAAATAAGGTTGGGAGAAGGATTGCCTCTAGCTGAGATGATCAGGAAAGGCTTCATGGGGGATGTGGTACCTGATCTGGCTTTGGAGGATGGGTAGGATTTCAAAAGGCAGAGATGTAGAGGAAGTGTGTTCCAGATATGGGGCAGGGGAATCACTGGATAAATGCAAGGAAATGAGAGAGGGCAAGGCAAACAGTAGTGCAGTTTTGCCAAAATGTGGTGTATATAAAGTGGAGTCCTATAAGATAACATTGAAAGATAAGTCAAAGGTCCTGAATGCCAAGTTAAAGAGGCTGTGTTTGTTTCCCCTAGGTACCTAAGCTGAGGAATAAATTGATCAGAGCAGTATATGAGAAAGATTAATTTGAGGTCAGGGGATGAATGAATAAGTGAATGAATGAATGAAAAGCATTTCTCAAGTACTTGCTAAAGCATATGTCAAGCACTAAGCACACAAATATAAAAATTAAGGCAATGCCTACCATCAAGAAGCTGACATTTTAGTAGGGGGAGACTGACTACCAGTCACCAGAAAGGGATGTTTTGGTTTGGCCAGTCAAAGGAATGGAGTGGAGCGGGATGGGAATTAACAAACACCATCTTTCCAGAACCAGTGGGAGCACTGATTACTCTTCTCAAAGCAAGAGGCAGAAAGTGCATGTGAAGAAGATGGGGTAGGGAAAAGCTGTTCAGCATGTTGGCAAGGCTGATGGCAAGATGGCTGGCTGGCTGGCTGGTCAGACAGTTCTTCAGAGAAGAGAGTCGCGGAAACCAGGTAAAAATCATTGGAACAAAGAATGTGGAAAATACCTAGATGATAAAAAGGATATGCATGTAGCTTCAGAAATGAGGTATGAATTTGAGGTTCCTTTCATGACACTCTCAATCAGTAAACATGTCTAAATTAGACAGATGCCAGGCAAACCAAACTTAGTGTTTTCATTATAACACTACCAAATTTAGCACTTGGCTTTTATGTTTAATTGCTGTGGCTGAAGGAGTTGTCCCTCTCCTTCCAAAGCAGTGTTTCTGACCAACTAGGAGATAAGGAGAGAGACAGAGAGAGAGGGAGAGAGACAGAGACAGAGACAAAGAGGCAGAAGAGAGACAGAGAGAGAAAGAGAGAGATAAGAGAGAGAGGGGGAGAGACAGAGAGAGATTCTGAGTCTGAGGGCTAAGTATGATGATGGATTTCAGTGAACTATTGAAATATTCACATACACATTTGGGTATGTGAATCTGCATCCAGGGTTGGGACCTCAATCCTAGCCCCTCATTTTAGGTCTCAGTGGCAATTAAATAGTAAGGGTAGAATCTGAATCCACATCTTCTGACTTTAAACTGAGTGTTCTTTCCATCAGCCTACAAAAAGATCAGTTTTTGGACCTCTGACCTACACAACCTTCTCCGCCATATTTGATGTACAGAACCAGTCACATATCAACACGACCCCCCACCTGAGAAGGAGAAGGGAGGGAAATGAAGGAGAAAACTGACTATGTGGCAGATGTGCCCTGCTTTACAAAAAGCTATGGTCCCAAATCACTGGGCAAATCCTTTTTTTTTAATGTTCATTGTCACATTCCCAGGGCACATGAGCTGCCATTATCCTTTCTTTAGGGTCTAGGAGAGCCCTAATCCAACCCCATAGTAAGGACCAAAGACAGCATTTGAACCCAGGTCCAATTCTCTGAAAGAAATCTTTTAGAGATACTTCATGTAAATTGAAAAATCCTTCCATATAAATAAATGATCACAGTAACAGACATTCATACAGTGCTTTCAGATTTGCAAAACACTTTCTCTATATTATCTCATTTGATTCCCTACTCCGTAAGGTAAATACTACAGGGATTATCATCCCCATTTTACAGATAAGAGCATTGAGTCTCAGAGAGACCCAGGGTCACAACAACTAGTAAGTGTCAGAGGCAAGATCCAAACCCAGATGTCTTTCTACTCCAGGCCTAACTCTCTTTCCACTGCACATCACTTTTTTTTATCCATAAAGAAGTATTCTGGGGGCAGCCTGGTGGCACAGTGAATAGAGCACTGGCCCTGGAGTCAGGAGGACCTGAGTTCAAATCCTGCCTCAGGCACTTAACACAAAAACTAGACATGTGACCTTGGGCAAGTCACTTAACCCCAATTGCCCTCCAAAAAGCAAAAAAAAAAAAAAAGTATTCCTTAATTTATATAATAGCTAGCCTAGATTTTAGCTCAATGGTTAACATTTATTTATATAGAGCATTAAGGATACTATTTCATGAGATCCTCTCAACAATCCTGGGGGGTAGGGCTACTATTATTCCCATTTCACAGATAAGGAAAGTGAGGATCTGAGAGGTTAGATTCCTTGCCTAGAGTCACAGTTAGTGTTTGAGGGAGGAATCAAACCCAAATCTTCCCAAGACCAAGACCAACACTCTATCTACCCTATCTCCTATCTACCCTCAGACTTACAGCATGACCTAATTGGTGAGAAGGGCTACTTGGTTGACAATAACCTCAGAGTGGTCTGAGACATATTGCCCCATGGTCTGACATCCTAGGGAGGGACCTGCCAGTTCCAGATCAGAGCATCCCCTCCATCCCTTACCAAAGATCTGCCCTCCCCCCACTCTTCAAGTTTTTTCATAAATGGAAGCATGTTCCCAGATCCAAAGGAATAATCAATCATGGAGGCTTCATAAGCCAGGCAGTCAATGAGCATTTATTAAATGCCTGCCATGTGCCAAGCCCTGTGTGTGCCCTAGAGAGACAAAAAAAGGCAGAAGACAATCCCTGCCCTCAAGGAACTCACAGTCTAATGGAGAAAATAACATGGCAATAACTATGTCCAAACAAGATGCAGCCAGGATAAACTGGAGATAATCAACAGAAAGAATGCACTAGCATTAAGGGGGATTTGGAATGGCTCCTTGTAGAAGGTGGGTTTTAGCTGGGACTTGAAGAAAGCCAGGGAAGCCAGGGGCTGGAGGTGAGAGATATTCAGCGGAAATTCATGGGGTTGGGAGATCGCAAGGGGTAGTAAGAAGCCAGTGTTGCCAGATTTTAGAGTACATAGATGGGGGCAGGGGCAGGGGATAAATAAGGTATAAGAAGACTCTCCTGTTTCCTCAAAAAGGGTATCAGGAGAGGCATCACTGACAAACTCCCAACAAAAAGAGCTGTTCTTCCAGGTAGACTCTCCCTCAAGCTCCCCTCTCACTCCAGGAAGTATGACCACCTGATACCTGGGAGCCCCAGATGGGGCATCCCTGAGAGTCAGCAGTGCCCTGGACCCCCTGCTCCATCAACCCCTCCTATCTCTGACATGACATAGGAAAGGGTAAGACTTGGTCCACCTCAATTCTTTCCCATGAGATGACCTATCCCACTACCTTGTTTCTCCAATGAACACATTCCACACATCCCAACCTCTCCCACCATGTGTTAATAGTAACAACTCATTCTCGTAACATTTTAAGCTTTACAAATTGCTTTCCTCATATCCACCCTGTAAAGCAGGTCAATCAATCAATAAACATTCACTTACTATGTGTCAGGCATTGAGCTAAGTGTTGACAATACAAAGAAAGACAAAAAACAGGCCCTACCCTCACTCACAAAAAATGGGAGAGATTGCATGCAAACAACTATATACAAACACACTATATATTAATAATAATAATGTAATCATATATAATAGCACCTACTGTGTGCCAAGTACTACACTACGTGCTTTTTCCCCCCTTTTTGCTAAGTGTTTCATAAATATAACCTCATTCAATTCTCACAATAACCCTGGGTTATAGGTACTATTATTATCCCCATTTTGTTGTTCAGTCATGTCTGACTCTTTATGACCCCATGTGGGGTTTTCTTGACAAACAAATAGTTTGCCATTCCCTTCTCCAGCTCATTTTACAAATGAGGAAACTGAGGCAAACCGGGTTAAGTGACTTGCCCAGGGTCACACGGCTAGGAGTGTCTGAGGCCAGATTTGAACTCAGGAAGAGGAGTCATCCTGACTCCAGACCTGGTGCTCTATCCACATAGCCACCTAGCTGCTCATTTTACAATTAAGAAAACTTGCCCAAGGTCAAAAAAGTGTCTGGATTTGAACTCAGATCTTCTTCATTCTATTGCCAATGTTCTACCTGATGGGCCACCTACCTGCTTCATTCTGGCTCTCAGAACATCAAATTTGGTGTCAGAGAGCTTGAGTTCGAAATATGCCTATGCTACTTACTACCTGTGTGACCTTAGGCAATCCATTTCATCTCTTTGGGCCTCAGTTTCCTCACCTGTAAAATGAAGGCATTTGATTGGATGATTTCTAAGGTACCTTTCTGGTTCTAAGTCTGTGGTCCTGTAGTTTCAGCATTCCAAGATTTAAATTCATTATTAAGATCATTGCTATGGTCACTGCTGACTTCGCCTACATTTGAAGACACCCCACATCCCCATCACCCAATCACTAAAGGAAAAATCATTCTAACCAATATTCTGGTCCAATGCTTTCCAAACAATTCATCTAAAGAGACATCTCTAGGAAGCAGTTGTACCAGCTTTGGAAAGGACTGGAAATAGCATCTCGTCACTCTCCATCTCCTTCCCTTTCTTTCCCCGCTCCAGCTCAAACTGCATCTTGTCTTCTCTCTAGTGGGTGGCAATGCCTTAGGGCCAATACTCCAAAAATGTTCCTCTCCTAGCTAGAACTCTAAGTGTTCTAACTGGAGTATTAGCCCCTAATCAAAGTGAGGATGGAAGGGAGAGTCTCAGGGCAACGTCTACAATGGAATGATCAGGAGCCATGCTTTCGAGTCTCAATTCTGTCAATAACTCATTGTGTGAATTCAGACAAGTTTCTTCATCTCTATAGAGCTCATTTTCTTCATCTGTTCATAGGAGCTAATAATATTTGTACTGTATACCAGGGGGCTATTGGGAGGGTGTTGTTGAAAGAAATACTGGATCCTACAACATGTAAGGCAGAATTATTTTATAATTATTATTCCTTCACAAAAGTCCTGTTTCAGTGTCTCACTGAAGCACCCTTGGATCCTCAAAGGCCAAGCAGCAAAGCACAAATCAACAATCCAGAAAACCTTGGAAGACAGGTGCAGTTAATAAAGTGATCGTCCCAGGATCAACTGAGCTGAGTGCCAGGAAGTTCGCTAGCAGAAGGCTGGCTACCAGAGGAAGTATTTTTGACTACCCAAGCCCTTGAAATACCAACCATGATGTGGGGCTGTTATCTGTGTGAGTGAAGTGACCATCCACATGGACAACATCAACTAAGCAACAGAAATGTCATTAACTAGGGTGGGGTGACCTGGACTCCCCAAAGAACAACAAAATTTAGAGAGTACTGACACCAAGCTCCTTCAGGAGCATAGAAACAACTGAGCCTTAGGCCTAGATAGCAAGTTAGCATTCTACCTAGTTAGCAAGAACAGAAAACCAGCAGATGGTTTATACTTCCAAAGCTGCCTCTGTATCTCCTGGGGTCTCTCTGTCTGTCTATCTGTCTCATTCATTTATATATATATATATATATATATATATATAATCTGTCTCTGTCTCTCTGTCTCTCTCTCATATCTCTCTCTCCCTTTCTCTCTCTCTCTCTCTCTCTCTCTCTCTCTCTCTCTCTCTCTCTCTCTCTCCCTCTCTCTCTCCCCCTCCCCCACCCCCAACTGAATTTGTCTTAAAGTTGATTAGAGGACCATTTTTGTCCAATTTATCCCAGTTGCATTTTGTCACACTTGCCCCAGGTGGAAGAAATGCTAGTTATAGCTCTGGGAAAATAAGCAGAATGGAATCTAAATCATGGAATGATGGCACAACTCCTCTCTTACTATTCTCGTCCCTGGGGATATTTATCTGCAGGGAACTTAGGGAGTAGGGTGGGAAGGCAGATACTCATGGGAGAGAAAGCCAACCTCTAGCCTGCATTCTTTGAGCTGGTCTTCTGAGTTGGGAAATGACATCCCTAAGTATAACTCTCTCACCAGACTGGAGCAGACCCAGCCCAGATGAAGGTAGGGAGACCTTAGGTTGAGTCTGGCTAATGGTCAATGCTGGTTAGTGCATGGCTGACTTCCCCCAGCATAGCCTGTGACTTTAGAGCCTCCCCCACCATTCCCATGGCTAGGTTTCGCACATCTCTGCTGGCAGCCGTCTCTCCAATGCTCTTGGCAGCACCGAAGGGTGGGAGAGAACACAGAGCCCAAGCCAGCACATACCAAACCCCAGCTCAGCTGTCAACAGAAGGAAGATGATTGGCTTAGGGCCAAGAGATGAGCTGTGGTTTCAGGCTCCAAATGGTTCCATAATCAAAGGGGGCTTCTGTTTGAGGAAGCTGCAAGAAAGCAGGTCTTGTCATTCCTCTGAAGAATAGCACAACTGGAATTCGTAAAAGGAAGAGGTATGGGATGCATGCCTACAGGTTGCTGGGGAAACCATGGACTGTAGAAATGCACCTAAGAAGGCCACATGATACAATGAAATGACCACAGGAGTGGGTGAGAGGTGGCCTCAGTCCCAGTCACCATTCTACCATTATTATTCTGTGGGGCTTATCTCCCTCAGACACTAGGTTTCCTTATCCTTAAAATGAGCTAACCTTAAAGCATGTCTTCAGTAAGAGCATCATAGGAACAGGGAACTTTCAGGCATGTCCTAAACCTCTCTACCCTCTGAGTAGATAATTAAGAACCCTTCTCATGTGGTATAGCACCCCACAAATCTTCAGGCCAACAAGAAAGGGTCCCCAAAGATCTTTTGAATTCAGGATCTATTCTCTGGCCTATCTTTTCAGATAGTGGAGGTCTTAAGGGAGAGTCACAGCCCTACTTTCCTCAGGGAATCTCTGGTCAAAGAGTAAAAGACAGTTCCTGTCCTCACAGAGTCCTTGAGCTGAGAGGAGAGACAGGAAGCTGTCCTCAGAAAATCCTTTATTACCAAGGAATTACATAGCCCCTGAACTCTGGAAAGCTGAAGGAGAAAATACAATCTCTATTCCAGTGGAGCCACCAATCTTGGGAGAAAGATATAATTTGGCCACAAGAGAGCCCTCAGGATCAGGAGGAAAACACAGTACCTGTCCCCAGGAAGCCCCTTAGCATGAGTGGTGAGGTAGGGCCCTATCCTTGGAAGGTTCCTGATCAGGATAAGAATTGCTTGCATTTGCCAAGGGAAGCCACAGCTCTCCACGACATCAGGGGCTCCTACGTGGAGCCCCTTGTTCACAGTATTTCACTCGATTCCCCTTGGCAGGGAAAGAAACCTACAGCCAGATGTTGGAAAATTGCTGTAACTTGATTCATCACCGCCCCCAGCTCAGTCGTAGACGTGCCACAAGGATAATAGCTCCTCTGGTGTCCTCTCCCCACATTTCTATTAAGGACAAATTTACAACTTTCACCAGCCTTACTCATGTTGTTTCATCAATCGAGGTCAGTTGGGGCTGAAAAGAAATTCATTCCCTTCCCACCCTGACTGAGTGACCTCTGGAGAAATATTGTGAGGAAACAGGAGCTGGACCTTACAAATTTCTACCTGATTATGGGGTAGGGAGGGAGTCCCCAAAACTTTGGAGAATCCAGGAGCCTCCAAATATTTAGAACTTCTAGAATATAGAAACCTTTTTACCAGGTGACCTATGAGGAGCCCAAGATGCTTTGATATACCCTATAAGCCTATAGCGCTGAAAAGCCTTCCAAATGGGGCAACAGGGAATACACAAGGAATTTTGCCATGTGTCTAACCTTCCTGGTGGCAGACCCAGACGTGGGGGTGGCAGCAGGGGAAGAAGGGAAGAGTTCTCCTTCAACCTCATAATAGCCAAATGAGATCATCCGCATTTTACAAAAAGAGAAACTTAGACATTCAAATGGGGAAGGGTTGTGGGCATGGTGATCCATTCGATAAAATATCACACAGCATCAAAGATAGAACTCAAAGTGAAATGATAACCATACCCACTCAAACACAGAGAAAGAGCAGCTATACTCTCCACCAATCCATCCCATTTGTGTGGAGGTGAGCAGGCAGCTGGCTAGTGTCCATTCAAAGAGAAGAAACTGAGATACATTATCATTCCCATTCTACAGCTTCAGAGTGTTGTTTTCTCCCAGGTCATGTAGTCAGAAGGAGATAGAAGCAGTCCTTGAACACAAGAACCACAGGAAAGCTCTATTCCCCTCATACACAACCTACCCCTTCAATAGCTCCCCCAAAGACTTTGGGAAAAATCCAAACCTAGCATTCCAAGACCATTCAAACAAGAAAATATTTAGAAAGCACTTAACACAGAGCCTGCACGTAGTAGGGGCCTAATACGTGTTTCTTCCCTTCTTTTCCCTTCCAGATCTGGCTTATAACCTACTGTTCTTTCTAATCTTCCATTCAATTCTATTCATGAGACAATTAAACTCCCATCATGTTCAAGGCATTGTTACAAGCTTTGGCACAGGCAAATATAGACATTTCATAGACCCCGATCAGGGACATTGCCCTCCGTCATGTCCACTGCTCTCCAGCCAATCTAAATAACTCATGCCAAATAACCCCACACGTATCTAATTCTCTTCATTCCCCATGTCTTTGCTTGTGCTCTTGAAATGCCCTCCCTATTCCTATCTATTTCCACCTACACTAACCAAAACTCTGCCCTTTTTTTGAAGTTCCAATTCCAATGTCACCTCTTCCATGGAGTCTTCCATGGTATAGTGGATAGGGTACTGTGTTTGCTCAAATACTGCCTCAGATAATCATGATCTGCATGACCCTGGGTAAGTCACTTAACCTCTGTCTGCCTCAGTTTCCTCATCTGAAAAATGAAGGGACCAGCCTCTAAGTTCCCTTCCAGGTCTGTAGCTATAATAATAATAGCTGGCATTTATATGCTGCTTTAAGGTTTGCAAAATACTACACAGGCTTGTATTATCCTCACAGCAACCCTGGGAGATAGTTGTTATTATTACCCCCCTTTAATGGATGAGGAAACTGAGGCAAACAGCAGTTAAGTGACTTACCCAGGGTCACACAGCTAGTAAGTGTCTGAGACCAAATTTGAACCACTGCACCATCTAGCTGCCTTTGTCTATCCAGCCAATGAATTTCCTCTTCACTCTCCTTCTCCTATGCTACCTAATTAGAATTTCACCACTGCAAGGAACCTCCGAGTTCACCTGACCCACCTTGTGCAGTTAAAGCCTATGCTTTTCACATAGGGTCTTGGATTAATATAATTGAAGCAGAGGCTTTCAGACTGCCCTTCCAATCCTCTCTCCCATTGTTTGTCCCCAAGGACTACAATATGTCTCTCTCCCATGTTTTAGGGGACACTAAAGTGGGGATTTTTTAATACTATTCACCTCTTTTCAGATCAAATGCTATGTAGTTATGCCCATACATATTAAATTGTAAACTTGATTTTTTAACTGAAGTATAAGACTTACATTTATGCCAATTTAATTTTGTCATTCGATTTGTCCAGTCAAATAATCCTTTTGAATACTGACTGCCATCCAGTAGGTTAGCTACACTTCTCCCACTATGTTTATCTTCAGATAAGATCAATCAACCATCAACAAGCATTTAAGTGCTACTATATGCCAGCCACTATGCTCAGTCCCCATCACTCAGATATAGAGACCCTGGCCTTCCAACTCAGAATACCCCCTTGCCTGATTTCATAGCAACTCTGTGTCCCCCTGGACTTAAATATAGTGAGATCACCTTGGCCCTGAGCTTTGCCCCTTACATCTTTGTCTGCCTTGCTTGCCCCTGCTGATTGTGAATGGGTAGGAAAAATACATCTTCAATGATGTACTCAATTAAAGGTGACTGGGCTGCCTCTAATATCTAATAGACTGGAAAGGGAATAGGCCCAAAGAAAAACATGGGGGCCAGCATACATCATATATACTCTGAAATATATAATAGTCTTCCACAAATATTATCCAGCCAAGATAAAATTTGAGATCAGGGAGAAAGGTATCTATTGCCCTGTTTCCAAATTCCTCCTTAGCCTTGCGGATTTTGGTATTTTGAGAAATATAATACATTGACTCCTTTATGTGGAGGTGGGAAAGGATAGGAAAGAATTGGAAAATAGTTGCAAAGTCATTTATTTGCACATAGTTGACTCTCAACTAATTAGAGACCTACTATAAGAGAGGAAGAGAAGGCCAACCAAAGGATGGGGTAAAAATCAGTTATGTTGAATCTATAGGCAGAGGTCCTCTTTCCAATACCCAAGCTCACATCCCTGAGGATGCCCCATGTGAAGAGCTGTGGTCCTGTGTTTCAAGTAGGCCTTGCTCATAAAGCTCAGACCCCATGGAAAGAGTTGAACTTTGACCTGGACCAAATGGAAATAGCATGAGATTTTGATGGCAAGGAAACAAACTTTGGGAGGAGAATCAGGGGTGGGTTGAAGGCAAAATAGCATCAACACACTGAGAATCCACTTCTGGTCCAGCAGCCTTTGGTCCGAGATGAGGCTGTGGTTGGAATCCTCATGTCTGGATAGGAGCAAGCTCATGAAGTGAGCCATGAGGTAAGAGAAGTCATACCTCTAAAAAGTGACACCCAACAGACATGGCATTGATTCAGCTGCCAAGGGGCTCAGGGGTGTTCTAGGTTCTTAAAGTCATTGTGAATTAGAGAGTCCCTTCAGATTGTGGCTCTACCACTCAAATGTGGATTTTTCTTCTCAAAAGACTCTGTCTAGAGCTTATCTTTCCTGACCAGCTTCAAGGAGAAATACACAAAAGACTGGCATGTAGAGAAGGATGGTGTAGCCTGTGAGAGGACAGTCCCCAAAGCAAAGTTGGATACACCAGTCTCCATGATGAATTGTTTCTGGGTGCCCCGGCATGCTGAGATAGGGGCTGAGGTGAGGTGACTCTTGTTACTGTTGGCATAATCAGGAAGGCCCAAAATTTGAGCTGGGGGAGAAGGAAGGCAGCAACTGTAGCCGATAAACCTAGGAAGGCCGAGGAAAAAGGGAAATGATCAGGTTATTACATCATACTTTCTAGGACAACCCTCTCTCCCACTCTGAGGGTGCCTATAGCATCATACAAAAGCAAGAGCTCATACCTCTGGTTTAGTGTTCCTAAAATGATTTTCAAGTAATAGTGTTGGCAATGAGAAAAGCCTCATTGTGACTTGAGAAGTGTCATTCTGGGATATCTGGTTACCTACAGTTTTGCCTATGTGTCCAGGTTTATGTCCTTCTACATTCAACATATTCTTAGGGAGATATTTTTTTGTCGAGGCTATTCTGTGCTATAAATTACCTAAGGATTTTTGGCACAGATATCCTAAAGGGTCAGGAACTGATGATTCCATGTCCCAAAGCTCCTGACAGCACCTTTTCCTATTTTCTTAGGCACATCAGTCTCAAAGGCTGTAGGATCCTGACAATCAACAGACATGGGACCTTGATATCTGTCACTAGGCACCCTTCTCCAAAGAAGGATAATTGGGAATAAGCTGCATCACTATAATTCAGATACACAGCCTTAGGTTTAGTATAAAACCCAATTTTGTCATGACTCCAGTTCTTGTGGGTGTTAAAAATGGGCTTTAGAGAAACATCAGTGTTGATCTCAAACCAATACAGATATCCATAAAGTCTCCTACCTACCACAGTGATGAAGCAAGAGGAAAATGAGCCAGTCCTCGACACTGATAGCAGCCAGGGGCAGGGCTCCTCCCAACCTCAACCAGTCTCTCTGCCTATATTCATGCTCTGTACCCTCACCACTCTCCCCAGCACATAGGGTCTGATGGGATCCCAAGATACACCAACCCACTTCCCACTACTAGCTTGTAGAAATACTGGGGCAACCAGCCTCCACTCAGTTTTGCTGTTCTTGGTGCACTACAAGTATGTTCTGGGGGATCTCCCACATAGAACACAAGGCACTGTCTCCTCCCTCACCTGCCTCCACACCCCCGGTGCTGATGGACACCCCCACAAAACTGACAGACAGACTGGCTGGAGAAATGATTCACACAGATGAAATTATTAGAAAATAAGAAAATATAATGGATATGCTTGTGTGCTGCCCTCAGTCAGTGCTCTAAGAATCAAGAGAAATATAAGATCCATGTGCATTGGAGCCATCAAAGAAGAACTTCTTGGAGGACATGGAGCTAGAGATGGACCTTGACCATAGATGAAGGAAAAAAAGGGCTTCTGGAGGGACAGACACTCCAAGGCCGTTTTCCCTAGGATCAGCCTGTGCCAGGCTGCCCTACATTCCCTGTTCCAGCTTCAAGAGGGGAGGGCAGACATAGGAAGCTAGGATATTTTTAGCTGATGAGGTCTCGTGGAGAGCTGGCTGTTCGATAATATTTCACCAGGAAGAGAAAAGGAAGGAAACAGAGGTGGGAGAGAGAGAGAGAGAGAGAGAGAGAGAGAGAGAGAGAGAGTGTGTATGTGTGTGTGTGTGTATGTGTGTTTGTGTGTATGAGTGTATTGTGTGATTGTGAGTGTATGTGTGTGTGAGTGTGAGTGTGAGTGTGAGTGTGTGAATGAAGGAGGTTTCAGGGAGTACTTCCTGGACCTCTCCCCAGGACTTAAATGTCTTTTTGAAAGGGAAAGACCCCAGGTGACGGGTAAGGTCATCTCAATTATGAATCAGTGGCAGGGGTTTGGGGTGGGGGATGGATTCTGGGATGCAAGTGGATTCAAACAAATATACTAAGGAGAAAAGAATTCTCTGGAATGAATAAGGACAGACTGCAACCTTCCCACAGGCAGGAAATTCTAGACTCAGAGCTGGAAGGGACCACAAAGGTTGTCTAATCCAATGCTCCACTCCATGCATGAGTTCTCTCCACCACCCTCTTAAGGGGGGTTATCCAGTCTCTTCAAATATTTCCAGTGACTGAGAACTCAGTGCAATGAAGTACCTGGAATACTTCTGCCTGGCACTAACCCCATCTTCTTTCTGCCTATCAAAATCCCCTCCATTGGGGTGGAGCCAAGATGGCAGAGTAGAAGCACAAACTTGGCATGAGCTCCTGCTCCAATCATTTCCAATATATGTAAATAAAAATGACTCTAAACAAACTTTAGAGCTACAGAGCCCAGAAAGTGACAGAGAGAAACAAATCTCCCACTGGAGGCAACCCAGCAGGTGGATAGGAAGGATCCATTGTAGTGCTCTGGGAGCTGAGTAGTCTATCATGAACCACACTGTTCTGGCCCCAGGGCAGCCCTGACCAGCAGTGGCCAGAGCAGACTTCAGGAGGGTGAGTCACAAGCAGTTGTGGTGGTCTCCAGACTTCTCAACCCATAAACACCAAAGACAAAGTTAAAGGTCAATGGGGAACTCTGTTGGAACTGGGTGATGGAAGAGCATGGTCTAGCCCCTACCCCCACAGTGAGAGGTGGTGGAGGCGCAGTGGCTGCAACTGCTGCCACATGGTTGCCTCCAGAGTTCCTGGCCTGCAGACCATAGGGGAACCATTCAAAGGGTAATTGTTCTTGCTTTGACCTGCTTGGATCTGGATCACAGTCTTTGGTGATGGTCCTGGGGTGTGTGGCAGTGTGACAGAGTTTGGGGTGTCTGTAGAGAGGGCACCTTCCTGATAGCTCCAGCAGCTGTGAAAACCCCAAAACCCCAGCAATTTGGGACAAAGATCTCTCTATTCTGGAAGCAAAGTTCTACTGTGGCAAAGAGCTCAAAAGTCAAGTAATTGACTGGCAAGATGAGCAAGGAAAGGAAGGACTATCAGACCATAGAATCTTTTTCTGGGGACAAAAAGGATCAACACGTGGAACAGGAGGAAGACAGTGAAGTGAGAACTCCTGCATCAAAAGCTCCCAAGAAAAATATGAATTGGTTACAGGCCATGGAGGAGCTCAAGAAGGATTTTGAAAATCAAGAGGAAAAAATGGGAAGAGAAATGAGAATGGTGCAAGAAAATCATGAAAAGCAAGTCAACAGCCTGCTAAAGAAGACCCAAAAATACACTGAAGAAAATAACACCTTGAAAAATAGACTAACTCACATGGCAAAAGAGGCCCAAAAAGCCAGTGAGGAGAAGAATGCCTTTAAAAGATGAATTTGCCATATGGAAAAGGAATTTCAAAAACTCACTGAAGAGAATAACTCCTTCAAAATTTGACTGGAGCAATTGGAAGCTAATGACTTTATGAGAAATCAAGATACTATAAAACAGATCCAAACAAATGAAAAAATAGAAGGCGATGTGAAATATCTCATTGGAAAAAACCACTGACCTGGAAAATAGATCCAGGAGAGATCATTTAAAAATTATTGGACTACCTGAAAGCCATGATCAAAAAAAGAGTCTAGACACCATCTTTCAAGAAATTATCAAGCAAAATTGCCCTGATATTTTAGAACCAGAGGGCAAAATAGAAATTGAAAGAATTTACAAATTGCCTCTTAAAAAAAGATCCCCAAAAGAAAACTCCTAGGAATATTATAGCCAAATTCCAGAGTTCCCAGGTCAAGGAGAAAGTACTAGCAGCTTCTACATTAAGGGATCAAAGGGCTTGAAATACGATATTCCAGAGGTCAAAGGAGCTGGGATTAAAACCAAGAATCACCTACCCAGCAAAACTGAGTATAATGCTACAGGGAAATAAATATATGGTCATTCAACAAAACAGAGGATTTTCAAGCATTCTTTTTTCTTTTTTTTAAGCATTCTTGATAAAAAAAAAACAGAGCTGAAAAGAAAATTTGACTTTCAAATACAAGAAACAAGAAAAGCATGAGAAAGTAAAAAGAAAAAAGAAATCATAAGGAACTTATTAAAGTTGAACTATTTACATTCCCACATGGAAAAATGATACATGCATATATATATGTATATGTATATATATATGTATATGTGTGTATATATGTGTGTGTGTATACATACATATATGTACATATAGGAGGGTGTATGTGTGTATAAATATATGAGTGTGGGCATATGTATGTTTATGTATACATAGACAGGGGGCACAGGATGAGTTGAATATGAAGAGATGGTATCTAAAAAATAAAATTAAGAGGTGAGAGAGGAATTTATTGGGAGAAGGAAAAAGGGAGGGATAGATTAGGGTAAATTATCTCACATAAAAGAGGCCAGAGAAAACTGTTACAAAGGAGGGGAAGAGCAAGAAGATAAAAGGGAATGGGACAACCTGATGCTCATTGAATTTGGCTTAAGGAGGGAATAACATTGGATATCTCAATGGATATCTTACCCCTACAGGAAAACAGGGGGGTAAGGGACAAGAGGGGAGATGATAGAAGGGAGGGAAGATTGGGAGAGAGGGTAGTTAGAAGCAAATCTCTTTGAAAAGGGATAGGGTCAAAGGAGAAAATAGAATAAGTGGGGGGCAGGATAGGATGGAGGGAAATATAGTTAGTCTTTCACAATATAACTACTATGAAAATGATTTGGGGAACTACACATGTACAACCTATATTAAATTGCTTTCTCTTCCCAGTGGGGGTGGGTGAGGAGGGAAGAAGGGAAAAAATCTGGAACTCAAAGTTATAAAAACAAATGTTTAAGAAAAAAATTTTGTTTTTTACATGCAACTGGGAAATAAGACATACAGGTACTGGGGTAGAGAAATCCATCCTGCCCTACTAGAAAGTTGGGGGGGGGGGTTGATGGGGGAGGATATAAGAGAGAACAGATTGGGGGAAAGGGGTATTCAGTAGGCTTGGGGTGGGGTAGGGGAAAGATGGGGAGAAAAGTTTGTAACTCAAAATCTTGTGGAAATGAATGCTGAAAACTAAAAATAAATAATTTTTTTAATCCCTTCCATCTTTCAAAGTCTGGCTCAGTCCTCTAGAATAAGGATTCTTAACCTGGGATCTATAAAAAGATTTCAAGGGGCCCTTGACTCAGACAAAAAAAAATGACACCTATTTTTACTAAACTCATATTAAAATTTAGCATTTCCTTCAATGGTTAAAAACATTTTCTGGAGTGTTCATAGGTTTCACAAGCCTGCCAGAGGGGTCCAAAAAAGGATAAAACTTCTGTTCTTTGAGGTTGTCTCTGACATCTCCCCCCCCCCCCATTGCATACTCACCTACAACCTGAGTGGCTACATTGACTATCTATTCCACATATTCTAGGTCTAATGACTTCTTTATTGTCATCTGTGTATGATTCTTGTTTGTCCATCTAAAATGAGGGTGTCTTGAGATTAAAAATGGTGTCCTCCAATCTCCCACAGGGCATGTGTAGGAATAAGGCTATGGAGACTTTCACTAATTTCTGTTGCCTGCGTTGGGAGCTATCAAGCAATCCTTCCTGTAGCCAAGGAAGAGGAGTAAAGACGTTTTTACACAAGTCACTGTCCAGAGGCCAGGTGGTACTTGGCCTTCAACTTAACTAGATCCAGATAGGACCTGAATGTCATTGACCCAAGATAAGAGGCAGGGCAGCTAGGTGGAAAAGTGGATAGATTACTGCTCCTGGACTCAGGAATATCTGAGTTCAAATCTAGTCTCAGACACAGAGTAGTTGTATGACCCTTAACAAGCCATTTAACATCTTTTACCTCAGTTTCCCCACCTGTAAAATAATAGTACCTACCTTCCAGGGTTGTTGTAGGGATCAAATAAGATAGTATTTACAAAGGTTAGCCCAATACCTGACACATAGTAAGTACTGTATAAATGTTAGCTATTAATTATTTATAGATAACAAGACAGTTTAAGGGGAAGTGGTACTGAACTCTGTCTAACCCCACTCACTGTCCACCCCAGATGATCTTAAACATGGGGAGAACATATGGGGAACATCTTTTTGTGCCCACTAGCCTTTTAATTAATCCAATCCCTTTCTCTTTACGTAGGCCAGGTCTGTGCCACTAAACCTTCTACCAAAAGCGGTGCCAATTCAGAATGGACTTGAAATAGCTGAAGGGGGCATATGCCAGGGGTACCCTCCTTCCAGTGTCTAGAAGGATGGCCTCATCCCCAAGGACCTGGGATGGCGTGAGCACACATCTTATGATTGGGCAGTAACTCTTATAAACTACAATTAACCTGTGAGCAAAGCTGGACCTTATGAGGAGAGATGGAGGAAGGAGGCTCTTGCCTTCAAGAAGCCCCCAATCTCATGGCCAAGACATGATTTAGCATCCAGGAATTGCAATCATGGAGCACCTAAGTGCTTCTGAATCTAAGGAAGAGCTTATCATTTTTGCTCCTAAGCTCACAGGGCTCCTGCTCCTCTCTCCATCATCTCACTTTGATATAAAGAAGAAGAAAAAAAGGGGAGGAGACAGTGATGTAGCCAAGGCCCATGTGTAGAGAGAGAAGGGGACAGACAGAAACAAATTAATCCTGGAGAGAGATGACAAATTCTCAAGGCACAGTGCTCTGTCTCTGTCTCCGTCTATCTCTTTCTGTCTCTGTCTGTCTCTCTCCTTCCTGCTGTTCCATATGGAATTCCTAGCTGCTTGTCTGGATTTTTCCAGGCTTTCAGTACAGTCTGCCTTGCACAACACAAAAATAAAACTCTAGGCATTCTTCTCTTGGGTTATTACTTCTGCCCTCCCAACTCCTCACTCGCCCATTTTTTTCCAGTCTCCACCCATTCCCTATTGCTGTGCATGCCTCCAGGTGAAATTTGTTTTTCCCAGTTAATCAAGTGTGAGAGAGAAAAGAAATGAGGAAAACTCTTAGGAAGGTAGGAGGGGAGGGGAGAGAGCAGGCAGGTAGTTTGTAGTGATGAACATACAAGGGAAAAATAAATAAAAGACCACCAACAAAGCACCTGGAAGAAAGCAAAAAGTCCTAAAGGAAACACAAAGAAACATAAATTTCATTACTTAAACATAAAATGTAATATATAATTTTTAAGAAGTGTCACAAGCTCACTATTTCATATAGAACCCTCTCTTAACTCTTCTCTATATACTAAAATGTTTATTTTTTTGCTGATTATTGTTAAGTTCATGATGAAAAAAATGTTAATTATAGGTTTAGAGACTTGGATTAAACCTTAGAGAGGTTTCCAGTCAAGTCACTTAACCTCTGTTTGCCTCAGTTTCCTCATCTATAAAATGGGGATAATAATAACACCTAACTTGCAGGGTTGTTGTCAGAATCGAGTGAGATAAAAATTGTAAAGCACTTAGTACAAAGCCGAGCATATAATAGGCACTCTTACTGTTATTGTTGTTACAGAAAAAGAAACCGAGGCTCAGAGAATCGTCACAAAGGTAGCTGGGATATGAACTCGGGGCCTATGATTTCAAATGGATTGCTTCTGCCAGGCTGAAACCCTCTGAGGAAACCAAAAAGACCTTATAAGCATGGTAATGATAAAGGAGCTAGCCAAGGGTATCCTAGGAAAAGCAGAACTAACTGCTAACCTTCCAGGCACAAAGTAAAGATTGGCATGACCCAATACTGCTTCTATGTTGGGGAAATTTATAAGGCACTAGAAGGCTTTGATCAATGGAAAGGAAAATGGGGACCAAGTTTCCAACAAGGAGAAAGCGTTCAAGCCTTTTTTCACAGTCTGACTCTACGAACACCTCTACAAACTTCTGTCCCCCCTCTTCTTCAGTGTACCCTCCTTTTGAGCCAGATTGGGCCCTTCACTGACCCCACCTCGCTGGCCTCCTCACTCCGCCACACAACCCCACAAGGATTATCAGGGTCAATTATTTTTCCCCAATCACTGAGACTTAAGCAAATGTCAGCATCAATGGGTAAGTCCACTCTTCACTGAGAGATGTCCCTCCCTAAAACCTCATCCAGTCAATTATGGAGCTTCCTTGATCAACAACCTCTACATACCCAATGTTCATTTCTTCTTCTAAACCTGTCATGCCCTCCCCCTCCTCTCTGACTACTCAATACCCAACTGAGGCCCCACATTCTCTAGGAAACCCTCAACAAGTATTTTTAAATGTTTTTTCTTAATTCTGAACTTAAAGAACAAACTGAACAAAAAAAGAAAAAAATAGCAATTCCATGTACGGGGTAGAACAGGAAAAGAGAATTGTACATGAAACTGTATTATATACAGTTTGTTTCACCTCTTAAGAATATGATAAATTCAGGGCCGCTAGGTGGCGCAGTGAATAGAGCACCGGCCCTGGAGTCAGGAGGACCTGAGTTCAAATCCAGCCTCAGACACGTAACGCAAAAACTAGCCGGGTGACCTTGGGCAAGTCACTTAATTCCAATTGTCCTGCTTCCCCCCAAATAATTTTTAAAAAAAGATTAGAATGAAAACTTTGAATTCCAGAGACTTGGAGCTGAAAATGACCCCTTAATAGGAGGATGTTACTGGATGATCTCTAAGCTCTCTTTCAGCTATAAATCTGATAATCTTTTTAGGTCATCCATCCTGGTCTTTTGCCTTTCTGCAAGGGACTGTATGAATCAATGATTTGCAGACTTCATTAGTTTAGTGAGACTTCTGTGCCTCCCTTTCCCCCTGACCCATTTCCAGAGGTCTCTTGTGCTCTCTGGAGATGCTGAAAAAACAAATTTCTTAGGACACAAAAAATTTAAATTTGAAAAATGCCTACTTGGCAGAGAAGGACTGTGCCAGGGAAATCCTAGGCTGCCCTCAGCTGGGGAGAATATTCAGAAACACACCTTGAGACAAGAAATCCCTACCCAGCCATGTGAACCTATGATTATTTCTGAGGGGGAGTATCTGTGGTCTGACTGTGACTGTGTACTGACAGAAGCCAGAAATGGTAGGGGTTGGGGGTGGAATTGAGGGGGATAGGAAGGCTGCTTGCAGTGATTCCAGCCTGAGTGATTGGTTCTGCTGGGTCTGGAAGGAAGGGGGTGGGGAGACAGGAAGAAGCTACGTGGATGAAAGGACTGAGCTAAGGAAGACTTGAAAGACGGGAGGGGAGTCAGAGCTCTGTGATGAGTTACAGAGGAGCCCTATCTTTGAAGACTGAAAGAAGCCTTACCGAGAAAAATCCTGGGCAAAACAAGGAGGGGAGGGGACTTTGACACTTGCACTTGGAAAAGCCTAGATATTCAAGGACTATCAAATAAAGGTTAGATCATGTACCCTCTGAGATCCCTTCCAAGAAGCCTTCCTTGGGGAACACTCCAAGTTAACATTTTAGCTTTTCTTTTCCATTAAGAGCACATAAGCTTTACCCCACCACCACCACCACCACCAATTCTTCCCCTATTTAAAACACACACACACTACACTGTACTGTACTATACTACACTACACTAAAAAAAATTTCATTTGGAGTCAGGGAGAGTCATCCATGGAATTTCAGTATGATGGAGCTGAAAGGGTCCTTAAGGACCACCACACTGTCAATAACCCATACTGGCCATCTCCTATGTTTCCAGCCTCATGCAGGAAATGCTGGGGTGAAATGGAAGGATAATGGAAACAAAAGATTGAGTCTTTTCTCGTCAGATACAAGACAGTTTCTGATAAGTATTGAAAGGGTCCAAATACCCTCCTGGAAGTAGTAGAGGTCAAGGGATTGGATTAGATGACCTCTGAGGTCCCTTCCAATGCTGAGACCCTGAGGTACCATAATTGAGGGAGTGATACAAGGACAGAAGAGTTAAGACAAGAGGGAGATCAGTGAAGACTAGAATTATAGAATTTCAGCTTTGGAAGGGACCTTAGAGGTTAATTCTACTCCAACCCCTATTTGAACAAGAATATGCATATCTATGCATATCTATGTATGTATATATGTTTACATAGACATATATATGTATATAGAGAGAGAGAGAGAGAGAGAGAGAGAGAGAGGGAGAGAGAGAGAGAGAGAGAGAACATAAAGACTGATACTTAGAGACAGAGATAGAGATGGGCAGAGATAGACAGAGAGACCAAGACTGAGAGAGAAAGTAGAGAATGAGAAACCATGACAGACAGGAAGGAAGGAAGAAAGAGAGAGAGAGAGAGAGAGAGAGAGAGAGAGAGAGAGAGAGAAAGAAAGAAAGAAAGAAAGAAAGAAAGAAAGAAAGAAAGAAAGAAAGAAAGAAAGAAAGAAAGAAAGAAAAAGAAAGAGAAAAGAAAGCATTTACTAAGCCCATAGCATAAGCCAGGCACTTTTGCTGTGGTAAGCCTGGAGATACAAATCTAAGTGGGACTTCCCTCCCTTCCTGAAGCTCCCATTCTGACAGGGCAAGATGACACAAACACATTGGAAGGGAGCTGAAAAGGAGGCCATGTAGCCCAAGTGGCAGCAAGTTTGGAGGTAGTCAGGAAGTGTCTGTGCTGGAGGCCAGGTTCCAGGTAAGATAAGGCGAAAGCACACTTATAAGAGACCAGGCTGATTCTAGGCATAGAGGTCAAGGTTCCCATGGGAAGGAGATGGGGACAATAGGCAGAGTAGAGGAAGCCTGGAAAGGAGGAAGCTTTCCATGGGAAGACCTCCATCTATAAGAATCTACTACCTCCTGAGTCAGCCCATCCCACTTTGGAACAGCCTTCTTTGCTTAAGTTTATCCTAGAATGCTCTAAATCATGAATAATAAAAGAAATGCAAATCAAAACAACTCTGAGGTTTTGGCTCACATGCTGCAAATTTGCAAATATGACAAAAATTGACAACAATCAATGTTGGAAGGATTGGGAAAGAATAGGCAAGCTAAGACATTGTGCAACAAGCTGTGAAATGGCACAACCATTTTGGAAAGCAATTTGGAATTATGCAAATAAAGTGACTAAAATGTCCATAGCCTTTGAACAAGAGACTCCATTACTGGGCTTATATCTCAAGGAAGTTATCAAGTGTACAGGGAAGAAGGTCCCCGTACACTCCAAAATATTTATAGCAGCCCATTTTGTGATCATGAAGAATTGAAAGCAAAGTCGATGCCATCCACTGGGGAATGACTAAACAAATTGTGGTACATGGAAGTAATGGAATATTAGCGTGCTATAAGAAACAAAGTGTAATGAATACAGAGATAAATGGAAAGATCTATATAAATTGATGCAGAATAGAGGAAGGAAAGCCTTAACAAATAGAAACATTAACTACAACAATGTAAATGGGAAAAACAATGACACACCAAAAAAATCAAAAGAAAATATAACAGAATTACAAGATCAAGCAATTACAAGACATGAAAGCCCCCCGCCCAACCTACCCCTTGTGGATGTGGGAGGTCCACAGGTGTTACTCATTACATGCATGTTTGGACTTTTTCGACGTATCCATCAATTGATCTGACTTTTTTGTCTCTAAAAAATAATACATATCATAAGGGATGATTTTCTGGGAGAGAGAAGGAGAGGGATATTCAGGATAAGTATGGTAAGGTAAAAACAGAAAAAGTCAATAAAATGTCTCTTTTTCAATTTTATTTTGTTTATTTTTAGTTTTCATTTCCACGAGATTTTGAGTTACAAATTTTCTCCCCCTCTTTCCCCTACCCCCCTCCCCGCAAAAGAAAATGTATTTTTAAAAAGAATCTATCCTGTTATCACACTGAAAACTGCTTCTCTGCAGCTTTCGTCCACAATTTCAAGTTCTGCTCTCTAAGGTCAAGCAAAACCAATTTAATGTCTTTTCCACACGACAGATCAGATGAGATAACAGATGTAAAATGCTTTCCAAACCTTAAAACTCTCTATAAATGCCAGCTATTAGCCATTATTAAGACAGCTCTTTACATATGTGGAGATGGATATAATATCCTCCATTGTCTTCTCATCTCCAGGCTAAATACCCCCAGTTCCTTGACCAACTTTAGTCAGCACAGGTTTCCTGGAGGAAGTGGAGCTGGCATCAGACCTTGGAGAGACGAGGAAGATAGGAGAGCATCACAGCATGAGCTAAAGTGGATAGATGGTGATGAGTTTGGACTCTTTATGGGATAAGAAGGAACTTGGCCTGCTGGGAGCATGAACATTGAGGTGTGAGAGATAATGTGAATAAATAAGGTGTGTATTATCACTGCCTCCTCCAGGGCTGGATAAGGGTCCTAAAGGCCTCCCTCAGATCAGTTGAGATGCCCCTTAATCTGCCTCCTTTCATCTACAGAAATACCAAATCACAGCAGATTTGAGTGGAATAGATCAGAGAATAACAAAAGGGGGACATCATGTATGGGTGACCAGCTAAAGGTTTTTTAAGTCCTACTTTAATTAATTTGGGGGAGGAATAATTAGCACATTTAATGTTGGTAGATAAATGAGCTATTAAGCCCTTGAAAATAATATGCTCTCCTGGGAGGTGGAGAGGGAGAGACAATGGGCAAACTATGGTGATGAGAGAGACAGACAGAGATACATCAATAAAAACATTTCTAGAAAGAAAAATATAAATATTATATAATATAGGTTAAACATCATCTCCACATTACTCCAAGCCCCTAATGAGTTCTTAGAACCAATAATTCAGAGATAGAAAGGACCTTTAGAGATTACCTAGTCCAGCTCCCTGTCATAGATGAAGAAATTTAGGCAAGATTGCATAGTTAGTAAGCAGCAAGGCTGAGTTGTGAATTCAAGTCTTCAGATTCTGAAATGTATGCTCTTTCCCCACATGAGGAGGCAGCATAAGCTAGTGGAGTAGGTATGAAAATGAGAGTCTGGAAGGTCTCGGTTCAAATCCCTCCTCAAGTATTTACTAGCTAAGTGAAAAGGAGCAAGTTACTTAACTTCTCAAAACTTGTTTTCTCATCTGTAAAATGGGGATGATGATCCCTATAGTACCTTTGACACAATGTGGACTCAGTGGGATAATGCATAGAAAGCCCTTTGCAAATCTTAAAGAACTATATAAATGTTCATTGTTGTTGCCATTGTTGTTATGAGATTTAGTGATAAGAGAACTGCCTCCCCAGCAGAGCAAATTCCACAAGGGTGAGAGTCCAAGAGTGCTAGCAAAACTTTCTTCCATTCAATCTGTCCAGTGTGACACCAGCTGAGGAGAAGACAGCAGCGGTGTGGTAGCTAGGCAGTGTGACCGAGCCTCAGGCCAGAGCTGTCCCCTTCCACCAGCAGCACATGGGGAGCATTAGGGATTCTGACATTGATGAACCCGGCTCCTGCCTGCCAGGGACTCTAGCCTTTTTCCCTGATTATTCATCTCCTCCTTGTGCCCGCATCCCCAACACACAGAGTCAGTCAACAAACACATACACAGAGTCATATAACAATCACATCCCTTCCACTGCATGACTTTCTCCACCATGGTTTTGATATATCTGGGGTAAGCATAAGCAATTAAATGGGAATTGGGGCGGGGGATGGGATTTTGTGGAAGCCACAGACAATACACAAAGGCCAATAGGCAACACAAGCCTATGACCTAACCCAATTTTACAATAAGGTACTGTAAACACCCCATAAAAGGAAAAGGGAGAGAGAGGCACAAAGGGAGGGCCAAAAAATTTTACATGGAGGTAACCCCACCACCCCATGTGGAAGAGATAACTGTATTAAGTACTTACTTCTGGAAAGCTTTGTGTTAAGTTCTGGGGGTACAAAGAAAGGTAAAAACACTGTCCCTGCACACACACACACACACACACACACACACACACACACACACACACCCCCTTGCCAAACTGGGACATTGTAGAGAGGTTATAAGCTTATAGAAGTTTGGGGAAGTCATTGGAAAACATAGCAAGAACATAACCAAGTGATTCCTAGAGCCGTCTCTGACCTTCAAGGACCTCAGTGCCCTACTGGGCACACACGTGAAGAGGCAGGCAGGTAGGGTACAAAAAAGAACAGTCATTCTGGAGTAAAAGGATCTGAGTTTGAATCCTCATTTTTGCTGCTAACTACCTGCGTGACTTTGAACAGTTGCTCACCCTCCCTAAGCATCAATTTTCTTATCTATAAAACAGGAGGGGAGTGGGAGAAGGGTAGACTAGAGAGACCTTCTAAGTGAGTTGAGTGACCTGAGACCTTCTAAGACACTTTTCAAACTCTAAATCTTTTGGTCTCAGTTATCCACCCACTTATCTGAGAACAAGCCTGCTGATACGGATTTACAGAAGGGTCTTCTGACTGTAAGTTCAGGGAGGCAGGAAAGTCCCAAGGTGGTGGACTTTCTTCTTAAGGAAACTCCAACTTAGAGATCCTCTAATGGGGTGTCTACTTGCTCAAATGCAGCCAGATGCTTGGGAATGATCGATGAAGGTGGGAAGAGAAAAAGGATCTGACCTTTGGACAGGACTTCCCAGAATTTCCGAGGCCATTTTGTTTAGTCTGTACCTTTCTTGGGTCCCCCTAATCACTCAGAGTCTGCTTAAAAACTCTCCATAATGGGAAATGTGTTACTTTCGAAAGCAACAAATCCCACGTTGGGGGCAGATCTACGTGTTGCTTAGTTTCTCCTTGTACTTAAAATAATTCTGTCTCTCTGTACCACGTCCTACCATTGCTGGCTCTATCCTCTGGGGCCCAAATGAAACAAGTTTCATTCTTTTTCCACATGACAAGCCTTCAAATATTTGAAGACAGCAGTCATGTCCCTATGTGAAGAAACATACCTTCCCGTCCCCTGGCAAGTTGTCAGACACATCCAACACCCTGTCAAGCCAGGCGTCTTGAGGGCCAACAGAATGACTTCACTATGGCATTGAAGACAGAAATGGGCAGGAACTCCTTCCAGGCTAGACAGCATCAAGTATGGGAAAGAGCCCTGGATTTGGTATCACCGTCTGGCTAAAAATATGAACTTAGAGTCAGAAGACCAGCATCTGTCATCCCCAGTTTCCTTCCTCATCTATTAAAAAAAAAGGCATTAGGAAACCATGAACTTTCATTATATACAATATTTAAGCGTATATTAAATTTAACAATCTAAATTGTTCTTTGTTGGCGTACAAACTCTCTGAGCCTGTGTTTGTTTCTCCCCTAACCCCTTGAGTCAGATCTTGCTGAAAACATTCCTGAGAAGATATTTGTACTCCCAAACAAAAGTCTGGTCCTGCTCTGGGAGGCTCTGAGCAAATAGCCCGATAACCTGCCTTCCCCTGGCCCCCGGGTCCCCCTCCCTGGGAGCTTCAAACTTAACCTTTAGAGTTTACCTTTCTATAGGTGTGTTGTTAGAAAGCAATTAACACACATGACCTCATCTGATCCTGACAACCCTCCCTGAGGCAAGACAGCGTGTGAAGGGCTGTCACATGTGGAAGAATAATTGGACATCTTCTGCTTAGTCCCAGAAAGAAGAAGAAAGAGCAATAGGTAGAAAGGGAGATTACAACTGGATATAAGGAGAAACCTTCCCAACAATTCAAACAATCCAGAGTGGAGTGGGATGTCTTAAAAGATAGTGAGTTGCCCATCACTGCCGCTAGGTGGCACTATTTTGGATAGAGCACTGAGCCTGGCGTAAGATGTGCTCTAACACTAAGAGTGTTATCCTGGGCAAGTCATTTAACCCCATTTGCCTCAGTTTCCTCATCTTTAAAATGGTCTGGAGAAGGAAATGGCAAAACACTCTAATGTCTCTGCCAAGAAAACCCCAAATGGGGTGTGCACCTCACGCAGTTTACATTCTAACTGGGAAGACAGCCCAACAAGACAGTGGTGGCCAGGGTCTGAAAAGTTACCGGATTCTCAGTGACTCCACAGGATGGTAGATTGGCATGCCTCAGCCAGAAACAATGGCAAAGTGAATCTGACCAAGTCTGAATGTCCTCTATGATCTTCCCCGGGGCAGGAGTTCCTCAGGGTGTAATTTCTGGTGTGGGAGTTGAGGTGCCTAATGAGGTGACCAGAGGAGAGAGAATGAAGCGAAGATTGCCTGGTGCTGTCCCAAAATGCAACTGTGGGAGAAGTAACCAGTCAGGAAAGCAGCATTCAGGGTGGGGTCCCTCTAAAGCATGCAGTAGAGGAGGTGACCAGAGCTGATGAAGCAATGCTGCCTAATCTTAGGGGACAGTATCAATTGATCTCTGGGGAGATGACCTCAGTACCCTGGGGTTCCCAAACACCCTTGGTACCACAATGGCTACCAAAGTATGGGTATCTTCATCATCTACATGTCACTGAAGGTCCAGGAAGTGGAGAAGAAATGGAAAGGGAGGGGAAGAGGAAGGGAAAAAGGAGGGAGACAGGAAGGGTATGGAAAGGGGAAGGAGAGAGAAAGGGGGAATGGGAGGGAAAGTGGAAGGGGAAGGAGAGGGGAAAGGAAAGGTGAAAGAGAGGGAAAAGGGAGGGAGATAGGAAGGAGAAGAATAGGGGAAGGAGAGAGGGAAAAGGGAGAGAGAAGAAAAGGGGAGATAGAGATGGTGAAGGGGATGGAAAGGGAGGAAGAGGGGAAGGGGAGGGAAAGGGTTAAATCTCTACATCTCTGATAAACAAGTTATATCCCCCTTGCCTGAGAAGGAAATAGCAAAATTGCCTGAAAGAAAAAAAAATTTCCTGAAAGACTTCATCCCTTGGAGAAAGCTCTCTGACCCAAGGTATTTCTGTCTTAGTCTTTTGGAAGGTGCTGGCTGACCTTGCCCTATGGGGCAAATTGCCATCTGTTGCATAAACACGTCTTCTGTGTGTATATGAGAGAGAGATCAAGAGAAAGGCCGAATAGAGCTAGACAGAGTTTGGGAGGCAGGGAAAAGAAGCAGAAAGCAGAACAGGAGGAAGGGGGGAGGGAGATGGCAAAGAGGAGAGCAAAGGGAAATAAAATGCAAATGCACAGGAGCTGGGGAAGCGGAGGCCAGTGGGGGAGGTCTGGGGGAGGCCAGGAAGAAGCCAGGCAGTTCTTGGACATGGTGGATGTCTCTGAGTCTCTCGAGGGCCCATCACTGAGCCCACTGTCGGAAGACAAATGGGTTGTTTTCGAAGGGCCCGTTCTGGCTGTTGGCTCCGCTAATGTGCGGCATCTTGTCATCCTGGTTCTGTTGTTGTTCCACAGCTGAATCCCAGTGAGTAATAGATCAGCCTTGTGGAAGGTTGATTCCCTTCCCTGAACTCTAACTAAATTCTGACAGCATGGGGCTGACCCAGCTGAACTCTTCCTCAGCCTAGTGGGTCAGAGAAAAAGCCCAGAGTGGCTGCCCTCAGATTCTGCAAGGAAAGGGAGGACTTGACAAGATCAGCCAGTTCCATTCCAATCAATTTAACAAGCATTTATTAATGACCATTTATTGATCACCTACTACATATATGCCAGGCTCTGTGCTCAGTACATGGGATATAGAAACGAAAATTAAATAATAAATCAGGAGACTTACATTTTACTGGGAAGAACAAGCTGTACACAGATAAGTAAATAAAAAAAAAACATAAACCAAGTAAATACAATGTAATGGACTGGGGGGCTGCTGGGGAGGAAAAAAAGAGAAGGGTACAAGTATGGAATTCTGAAAGAGCTCAAGGAAGCACTTAGCTGAGTTTTGAAAGGAGCTCTAGATCTGAAGAGGCAGAAGTCAGGAGGGAATCTATTCCAGGCATTCGACTGAGAGATGGGATGTGAAAGAGCTGGTCACAATCACCATGGTCAACCCTTTTGTATAGAATGTAAAATGAATGATCAAGAGTAATTTCAAACCAGTCTAGAAAAATCCATTGGAGCCTGATTGTGAAGAACTCTAAAAAGCAGAAGACTTCCATACTTCATTCTAGAGGCAAGGAGGAGTGAATGAAGCTTCCAGAGGAGGGGGGTGATATGGTTAGAGCTGTGCATTCATAGATGATGTGCTAGAAAGGTGAGAAAACAGAGGGGCCAAATGGGAGTCTAAAATCCCAACAAGAGGTGATAAGAGCCTGAACTATCCTGGGGGTTGTAGACGTGAAAGTGAGGAAAAGAAGACTACCGTCTGTGGCTTACAGGCTGATATCCCCAAGCCACTATACTCTTCGAGGTATCTACAAGTATTTTATCACCATTTTATCACCTCATCATGGATGAGGAAGCCAGGGTTCAGAGAAGTTCATTGAATTGCCCATGGTCACTCAGACAGTAAGTGTTAGAGATGGGAATTTGAATCCAAGCCTGACACACCAGTACTTTGAATTACATGGTCCCCACTCCACCTTTCCAACCATGTTACATATCTCTCCCTTTCATTTACCCTACTCTGGCCAAACTGATCTTTTTGCTATCCTTCATGCACTGCCTTCTATCTCCCAACTCCTTGCTTTTACCCTGGACATTCCTAGACATCCTAGACAGCTTGCCATGATCTCCCTCCCCATGTTTACCTGCAAAATCCCCCATTTCCTTCAAGTTAGAGATTCTTCAGTCTCTTCAAAACTCAGTTCAAGCATTACCTCATATTTCACTGAAAAACTTGAGGCCAATCATGGTGAGCTCCCTCTTCTCCCCTCCTCATCTCATATCACCTAGATACTATCTCCTCCTCACCCGACTCACATAATGAAGTGGTCCTTCTCTTTGCCAAGGCAAACCAGGTACTATGTACAAGTTAGCCCAATCCATCCCATCTTGTCCATCAGATTTCCCCTCTATCACCTCCATTCTCTCACTTGTTTCCAGTCTCTCCCTGACTACTGCTCACAAGCATATCCATGTCTTCCCATCTTCAAAAAACCTTCACTTGATCTATCATCCTATACCTCTCCTCCCTTTCACAACAAAATCCTTTGAGAAAGCTGTCTACAAATGGCACCTCCATTTCCTTACCATTCATTCTCCTTTTAACTTTCTACAGTCTGGCTTCCAACATCATCATTTAAACAAAAATGCTATCTCCCAGGTTACCAATGACCTCTACATTGCCAAACCCAAAGGCTTTTTCTCAATTCTCATTCCTCCTGACTTCTCTGTAGCCTTAGACACTGTTAATCACCCTCCTTTTTAAAACTCTCTTTTCTCTAGGTTTCCATGACAGAACTGGATTCTGGTTCTTCTCCTACTTGCAAATCAATCCTCAGTCTTCTTTGCTGAATCTTTATCTAGGAAATGGTTATATCGGGTTAGATAATGGTGGTTTTCCCTAGGTGGCCCTAGGGCCACTTCCATTCTCCCTCCATACCATTTTGCTTGGTGGTCTCATCAGCTCTCATGAATTCAATTACCATCTGTATGCCAATGATTCCTCATATTTACTTGTCCATCCTTAATCTCTTTCCTAACCTCCAGACTCCTATCTACTATTTGACATTTCTAACTGGTTGTCACATTGACTTCTTAAATTCACCATGATTTAAACTGAAGTCATTGTTCTTCCCCACATCACCCCAAGAATTCTTCCTTTTTTCTTATCTACCCATTAATGTGGGGGGCTCCACCATCCTCTGAATCACTCAGGCTTAAAAACCAAATGCCATCCTTGACTCATCACTCTATCATCAACTCCCCCTTTCCTATCAGTTCCCAAGTCCTGTTCATTTTAACTTCATAACACCTTTCCTATGTTCTCCCTTCTCTCCTCTGACACTAAAATTACATTGGTATGAACCCTCATCACCTCACACCTAAACTATTTCAATAGCCTGCTGGTTGGTCTCCCTGCCACAAGCATCTTCCCACTCCAGTACATCTTCCAATCATTTGTCAAATCAGTCTTCCCTCAGCATGGGTCTGACCATGTCACCCCTCCATTCAACCAACCCCAGTAGTTCCTTATCACCTTCAGGATCAAATACAAAATCCTCTGTTGGGCACTAAAACCTTTTGTAACCTGTCCCTTTTTACATTTCCAGTCTTCTTATACCTTAATCCTCCCACATATGCCACGATCCAGTGACACTGGCCGCTTGCTGTTCCTTAAACAAGACCTTCCATCTTCCAACTCTATACATTGTTTTTTGAGTTTTTGGAGGGGGGAAGGTAAGGCAATTGGGGTGTAGTGACTTGCCCTTGTCACATGACTAGTTTTTGTGTTAAGTATCTGAGGCTGGATTTGAACTCAGGTTCTCCTGACTCCAGGGCCGGTGCTCTATTCACTGCCCCACCTAGACACCCCAACTCTATGCATTTTCACTGGTTCTCTGCTAGGCCTGGAGTCATCTCCCTTCTCATCTCTACCTCCTGGCTTCACTTGCTTCCTTCAAGTTCCAGTCAAAATCATACCTTCTACAAGAGTGTTTCTTGACTTGCCCCATTGCTAGCACCTCCCTTCTTTAAATATCCCCATTTGATTCTTTATATATCAGGTTTCTACATAGTTGTTTGCAGGTTGTCTCCCCCATTTAATTGTGAGTTCAAGAACAGGGACTGTCTTTTGGCTCTCTTTGTATTCCCAGAATTTAGCACAATGCCTGGAACTTAGTAGGCAATTTAGAAATTCTTGACTTGACTTGACTTGACAAGCATTTAATACGTGAGGAAAGTGAAGACCAAAAGGTCTTGCCCTAGGTCATTAGCCAATAACAGATTCAGAATTAAAACACACCTAGGGTTCAGGTCAGTCTAGGACCAGAGAACAGTTTTGTTTTATTTGGTTTCTGAACAACATAAGAGAAAAGACTAGACTGACTTTGGTGAGTTGTGTTCCAAGCCAGGACTATGACCCCATTACCACCAAGTATTGGCCGCTGAGTTCACCAGTCCCATTAATTAGACATATTTATTGAGAGTCTACAGTGTCCTGGGAGCTATTAAGAAGCTACAAGAGCTAAATTTTTTACTTCTAGAAACTCTCTCCATTCAAAGACAAGACCCGGCTATGTTTAGATCAAACTCTCACATTATGCAAATGTTCTGCCTTTTTCCAGCCATTTGAAATGGCACAGTGAAAGGAGGAAGACCTGAGTTCAAATATGGCTTCAGGCTTTGTCAGTATAGGCAAGTCACTTAACCTCTGCCTCAGTTTCCTCAACTGTAAAATAGAGATCATCATCTCTTGTCTGAACTATGGCAATAACCTTTTAATAGGTCTTCCCTTATGTATCTAGGGTCTCCTTTCTACAACTGCCAAATTCATATTCCTTAAGCCCAGATCTGACAAGGCCATCTCCCTGCTCAAGAAGTTGCAATGGCTCTCTATCACCGCTAGGATATCCACCACCACCCCACCCCACCCCCATCACAATCTAGCTCTTTCTACACTGATTTCACATTGTTCATTATCATGTCAGTCTTCTATAACCCAACAAAACTGATAGACTTGCTTCCAAACACCCCATCTCCTACATTCACAGCTGCATATGGATGGCCCCAATGAAGTTTCTCTCTCAGAATCTCTAGTTCCTTTTCCAGGATGAGCTCAGCAACCACCTCCAGCCAGAGATACTGATCAGTTCTCCTTCTCAGTACGTTTTTCCCCAAATTACTTTGTATTTGCTATTGTTGCCCCAATAGAACACAAGTTACTTGAAGGCAGGTATTGTTTCATTTCTGTGTAAGAAGGATCTTAGACACACCAACACACACACACACACACACACACACACACACACACACATACACACCCCACACCACATACACACTAACCTCAATTAATATAACTTAAATGCTATAAGCCCTGATATCTTTATCAGGCAGGAGTGACTCCCATTTACAGACTAAAATAAAAAGATATAAAGGAGACATATTTTATATACTGATAAAATACTAAAAAACTTAAACAATTCCAAGATACCTCTGAATCAAGCAAGCAAGCAAAGCCATAAACTAGGCAAAGAAGAAATTCTTAATCAGCCTGGAAGGAGAGAAATGTTTCAGGCCATTGGGATAAAATGAGATGACTATGCAGGAAGTCTACTGAGATTATCTGAAGAGAATCAATTTGAGAGCTCACTAGTTCAATTCCATGTGTTAATAGCAGGCAGCCTATGCTAGAGAAATTCCAGCCAAGCCCTTGGGATGGAATTACTTGGGGAGAGAGTGGTTACATGGCACAGTGGATTCAGAACTAGGTATGGAGTCATCTTCATGAGTTCAAATCCAGCCTCAGACACTTTCTAACTGTGTGACCCTGGGCAAGTCACTTAACCTTGTTTGCCTCAGTTTCCTTATCTGTAAAATGAGCTGGAGAAGGAAATAGCAAACCATTCCAGTATTTTTGCCAAGAAAACCACAAATGGGGTCATGAAGCAAAAGACACAACTGAAACAACTAAACAGAGGGAGGAAGGAGAGAATATCTATTTCCTCCTCACCTTCTCTCCCCACTTTGGCCAAAGGAAAACCATTTAACCTTCAAGGGATCAACAGATCTGGACTTTTCACCCTGCCATTGTGCCAAGGAGGAATTTCATGGGGACTCCAAGAAGGGGAGAAGAAGACTTCCAGTCATCAGAAGCCATGAATTTACCCTTTAACCACATGAGCTAAGTTTGAGCCCATTTTCCCCTAGATTCTGTATTTATTGGTGGGAGAGTATGTCTCAGTTTTTTGGAGGAAGGCAATTTGATCCTCAGTATAACTTCTCAGTATGCATGCCATTGTAAAGACTAATTGATGCTAGATGGTTAATTAATATTAGGGAGATATTAACCGTTTAATTGATATTGGAGCATATTGGAAGAGAGTTCACGAGCAGTAGTGTTAAAATCCAAACCCAATCTCTCAGCTTTACCCCTAAAACTGAGTTTGAATAGTCATATTAATGGCAATCAATACACTCCTGGTGGGGGGGGGGTCAACCTGCTAATAATAATACTTACATAACATTTACGATGTGCCAGACGCTACGCTAAGTCTTCTACAATTATCTCATTTGTCCTCACAACAACCTTGGGAGGTAGGTGATGTTATTATCCCTTTTTACATATGGAGAAACTGAGGCAAATGGAGATGAAGTGACTTGCCTAGGGTCACATAGCTAGAACGTGTCTGAGACTGGATTTGAACTCAGGTCCTCCTGACCTTTGGCCCAGCAATCTATCCACTGCACCACCTAGCTGCAAGAGGAAGTTAGGGGAAAAAAACTGAAGGTAATGCTATGTCTGACATCATAGCCCTGGCCCAGTGCCTGGCACATAAGAGATACTGTATAAATATTTGCGGATAATAAACTTTGTATTCACTCACCTGTATCTGGTTGCATCCCCCAGTGGCATATACACTCTTTTAGGGCAGGTATTCAGCATCTGTTTGCCTAGCAAAGTGCTTAAGATAGAGCAGGCACTTAATATTTGCCAAATTGAAAAGTGCTTGGGGAGGCTAGGTTGCACAGTGAATAGAGAACTGGCCCTGGAGTCAGGAGGACCTGAGTTCAAATCCAGCCTCAGACACTTAACACTTACTAGCCATGTGACCTTGGACAAGTCACTTAATCCCAATTGCCCTGCCCTTCCCCCTCCAAAAAGAAAAAAAAAAGTGCTGATCTTGGAGTCACAAGACCAGAGTTCAAATCCTGGTTCTTGTACTATTTATTATGACTTTGGGCAAATCACTTAAACATGTTGGCTTTCCTGTCTGTAAAATGGGGCAGTTGGTCTAGATCCCCTCTCTCAAGTATCTTCTGGCTCTAAATTAATGATACTATGGATGATAAGATTGTGGGGGGGAGGGACAAGGTATAGACACATAAGAGTGTGTGTTAGCTTAAACATTAAAGTGAAGAGACAAGTATGCCAGTGTATGGGACAGTGTGACTATAAATGGAGAGGGATATGTGTAGGTGTGTAAATGGAAAGGGTTGTGTGTGTAGGTATGTAAATGGAGAGGGGTGTGTGTAGGTGTGTAAATGGAGAGGTCCTATATAGTGGGGGGGGAGTATTAAGAGGGGGTGGGGAAGGGCTGGCGCCTCTTTGGGCTTCATTCGCCAATTGTCCAGCTCCCGGATGTGCTGAAAAGGGCCTCTCCTGCTTTAGGAGGCCCAAGAGGTCATTCCCCTGAACCTCTGAATTAGAAATCCCTGGTCATCTATAAATTACTCTAAGTTTTCATTTCCTTATTCCATTTAATTAGGGAAGTATTTGAGCCAAGAAAACAGAGCAAGGAGCAAAGGTCCCTGTCCACTAGTTAATGAAAGTGTGTATAATGGTGGTACAGTACCTAGAGAATGGGGTCTGGAGTCAGGAAGATTCATCTTCTGGAGTTCAAATCTGACCTCAGTCACCTGGGCACACCTACACACACACACCCCTCCATTTACACACCTACACACACCCCTCTCCATTTACACACCTACACGTTTTGGGGGGTTTTTTTGCTTTTTGGAGGGCAGTTGGGATGAAGTAACTTGCCCAAGGTCACACGGCTAGGTTTTTGTTTGTGTGTTTTAAGTGTCTAAGGCCGGATCCGAACTCAGGTCCTTCTGACTCCAGGGCCAGCGCTCTACTCACTGCACCACCTAGCCGCCCCCACACCTACACATTTAATCCTGCTTTCCTCAGTTTCCTCATCTGTAAAATGAGCTGGAGAAGGAAATAGCAAACAACTCCAGTATCTCTGCCAAGAAAACCCCAAACCGGGTCATGGAGAGTCAGACAGGACTGAAATGACTCAACATAACAATATAATGGAAAGATGACTGACTTTAAAGGTAAAGGTCCTGGATTTAAAAACTAGATCTTGACCAACTCCTTTCAACTCTTAGTTTCTGTTTCCTCATCTGTAAAATCATAATAGTAGACAATGTTTACATAGTAATTTAATTAAGATTAAAATAATATGTGCCTTTGCACATATTATCTAATTTGATTATCAGAACAACCCTGAGCAATATTACTATTATAAGACCCATTGTTATACCCATTTATAAATGATTAAACTGAGGCTCAGAGAGGACAGGTAATTTGGCTAAGGTTATACAACTAGAAAATTTAAGAGGTGGGGTTTGAATTCAGGTCTTCCTAATGCTAAATCCAGCAGAAAGTCTTTGAGCTGAGAAAGGACATAAAAAAACACAATTTCTTCATCAATTGATCAGGGAATGAATTTGAAGGCCTAAAAGCAAGGAATCTGAGTTAACAGCATTTGGTCCCCAAAGCTCAAAGCTCCTCATTCCACCTCATCTTCCTCTCAGTTATATAAGCACCAGACTAACCTCATTTTCCTCTTTGACAGTATCATTAGACTGGCAAATTAGGAGAATGCTGTAGATGAAGTTTACCTGGATTTCAGCTAAGCTTTTAGCAAAATCTCTTATAATATCACTTTTTAAAAAATCATTTAGTTTACATGTATTTGTTATCTGTCCCTTCAAAATGAACCAAAATGGAAAGAAAACAAAACCCTTGTCATAAACATGCATAGTCCAGCAAAACAAATTCTCATGGCAGAGAGAGGGAAATAGACAGACATAGATACATAGATACATAGACAGACAGAGATAGATAGGCAGGTGGGTGTATAGATAGATAGACCAATTGATCAATAGATAGATAGATAGGCAGATAGATGGATGAATAGATAGACAGACAGATGGATGGATAGACAGGACAGACAGGTAGATAGATAGATATTCTATATTTTCTGGTAGGACGTAGATGGCATATTTCTATCTTCGTCTTATCACTGCATTGATCAGAATGCTAAAGTCTTTTAAGATTGTTTTTTCTCTAGAATGTTGTTATCATTGCATAAATTATTCTAGCTATGCTCTCTTCACTCAGAATCACCTCACAGAGTTCTTCCTGGTTTCCTCTGAAGCTGTCTTATAATTTTTTATGAACCAGTAAGATTGCAATTCATTTACGTACCATCATTTGTGGAGCCATTCCTAAATTTATGGGTACCGCACTATTTTCCAGTTTGGGGCTACTGCAAAAAGGGCTGCTATAAATATTTTCATATATATGAATCCATTTCCTCTTTCTTTGTTCTTTTCGGGGTACATGCCCAATAGCGATATTTTGTATCATCCTTGTGAACAAAATGGAAATATGTGGCATGATGGAAGACTTAAATAGAAGTGGTTTAATAACAGTACCAAAAAGTTAGTCATTGATGGGGCACTATTCAATTGGAAGGGGATCTCCAGTGGAAAGTCCCAGGGATCTGAGCTTGGCCCAATTTTGCTCACTATTTTTATCAGTGACTTGGAGAAAGGCATAGAAGGCAAGCACGCCTATCCAATTTGCTGATGACACATAGTTGGAAGTATAACAAACATGTTAGATGACAAAGTCGAGCTTCAAAACTGTCTTGACAGGCTAGAACACTGGGCTAGAATCCTATTAAATTCAATGGAAATGAAAGCTATATTTTAAATCTGAATTTAAAAAAAGTCAACCTCACCTAAATAAAAGAGGGAAGAGTATCTAGAGAACAGTTCAACTGAGAAAGATCTGAGGTTTTTGCATGCAGTGGCTACCCCAAAAGATAATGAGACCTTAGGATTCATTTGCAATATCTCACAGTCATAGATTAGTAATTACTTACATTCAAGGTATTTGATGACACGCTTATCAAGTTTTCAGATAACACAACACTAGGGAAGGTTTCTAGCTTACACAGCATCTTCCTCCCAGGAAGAACCCAGGGAGATCATGAGAATGCTATCCATTTCATTTCACAAATGAGGAAATCAAGGTTCCCAAAGGTTGAGTGATTCACTTAAGATGCAAATAAAATACACAGCAAATAAAATATCAAACTCGAGTCTGATTCTGAGGGGTTTTCTCTGTTTATACAGTCCCATTGCCTGCAATCTCAGGACTAGGAAACTGTCAGAACTGGGAGCACAGCCCAGGTTCTGCTCCTCCAAGGTCAAGATCCTTCCCACTAGACCAAGCTGAGGTCAAGGGCAAGAGGCCTATTCTTGAACATGACCTCAGGGGATCTCCATCTGCAGGTCTGGCCTCTAGTGAGGTCTGCCTATCTGATTACTAGAAAGCCCCACAAACCTAACAGTGACATCTTAGGTTGGACCAGCAGGGGGAGGTGGAAGTGGACTCTAGACATGCCATGGGATTGGGGATGGGGGCTGGCGTGAGTGGGGTGGGTGGGTACAGCTAAGTCAGGGATGCTGTGTCAAATGGAACTAGGGAGGTACACAATAGGAAGGGTCATTTGGGTGACAATCTCCACCTTGTTAATACCCCACCCTTCAGGAAATTTTTTTTTTAAAGGCAAAGCAAATGATATTTTAAGAACCAAAAGCAGGGCAGCACCAGGGTAGACCTGGAGCGTTAAGCAGCCCAGATACGATTGCCCCAGTACTGGGACTTATGGCCCCAAACCAACTAGGACAAGTTCCAAAGCTGGAATGTGCTAAGGCATAGTCAGAGCTACAAGGTTGAAACCCAGAAAGTCAAGGGTAAAACAAAATGAAATCCTCCTCAAAAGAGAGTAAGGAAAACATTCCTCAAATAAGTCAAGCAGGTCATAAACAGGCACAGACTTAGACCTGGGTTTGAATCTTACCTCAGACACTTTACTGGCTGTGTGATCCTGGGCAAGTCATTTAACTTGTCTCGGCCTCAGTTTCCTCATCTGAAAAATGGGAATGATAATAGCACCTACCTCACAGGGTTGTTGTAAAGACCAAATGGGATCATAATCGTGAAACACTTTATAAACCTCAAAGCATTTATATAAATGCTAGCTTTGTTTTTCTTGCTGTGTTATTATTGTTGTTCAGCGGTTTCAGTCATATCTGACCCTATTTGGGGTTTTCTTGGCAGAGATATATGAAGTGGTGTGCCATTTCTTTCTCCAGACCATTTTACAGAGAGGAAACTGAGGCAAACAGGGTTAAGTGACTTGCTCAAGGTCACACAGCTACTAAGTATCTGAGACCTCAAAAATATGAGTCTTCCTGACACTCTATCCAGGGTGCCACCTAGCTGCCTTTTGTTATATTAGTGTCCCCATTAATTTAGAGAAGTTAACATACTGAATGGCCTTCCCTGAATCCTGCTTTTCTGACTACTGGGTATCTCCACCTAGATGATATCCTGGAACCTCCCACTCAACAGGTTCAAATGTAAACTCATCATTGTTCCCCCAGTCCAGCCCTCCTCCCAGCCCACTTTAACCCCTCTCTGCATTACCCAGGCTTGAAATTTCAGGGTCGTCTTTGCCTCATCCATGTCCCAAACCTTCAATATCCAGTAAGTTACTGAATTCTTTCTCTCTCTCTCTCTCTCTCTCTCTCTCTCTCTCTCTCTCTCTCTCTCTCTCTCTCTCCCTCCCTCCCTCCCTCCTTCTCTCTCTCTCTCTTCCTCTACCTCTCCCACTCCCTCTCCCACTTCATCTCTCTCTCTCTCTCTCTCTCTCTCTGCCTCTCTCTCATACACACACTGACATACATATAAATGTTGCATATGTGTGTGTATATATGTGTATTGCATGAGCATGTATATATATATATATATACATATATATGTGTGTGTGTGTTTTTGTATTATGTACATAGTGTGTGTGTGTGGCCACCATCTCTTCCCGACTCACATTGCCCCTATCGTAGTTAAGGTTGCCATCTTCCATTTCCTAGACAATTATAAAAACCTCCTAAACAGCCTCTCTTCCCATCTTTGCCCCTCTCTTATCCATTCTTCGTACTGCTACCAGGATGATCTTCCTAAAGCAATCTGACCACATCACTCTCTGGCTCAAAAGTCTTTGGTAGATCTCTATTACTTATAACATAAAATATACTTTGCTTAGCCTGGAATTTAAGGCTTTCCACTAACTGGCACTCAGCTTCTTTCCCTGTCTTATCTCATAATATTCTAGCTCCTCTACTCCAATAAACTAACTTCTATTTATGGATGACTTTAATATTCACAAAGCATAATTCTCACAATGACCTGGAAAGGTAGGCAGTATCTTCTTTACAATTAAGGAAATGGAGATTCAGAAAGAGCCAGAACATAACTAGTCACACAGCTAGCAAATAACAGAGCAGGAGTTCAAAACCAGTTCTTCTGCCTCCAAATCCTGTGTTTTTTCCACTACACTATATTGTCTTTCTAAAATCTTGCCAAATTGAATGGTTCACTATACCCTGACCATCTTGCCCTTTCCCTAATTTGTACATCTGCCATTTTTTGAAAAGAACTACGTAGTACACTGGCTTTGGAGTTCTAATCTTGGGGTTCTAATTTTGTCCCTGACCTTGGGCAAATGACCTGTCCCTTCACTTCTCTGGGGCTTAGTTTCTTCATCTGTAAAATGATGGGATTGGGCCAGGTGACTTCTGAGATCTTTTCATGCTCCATGTTACTTTTTCCTTTCTTTGTGACCCAACTCAGTTCCTATCTCCTCTTCATCCCGGGTGGATGTGTCCATTCAGAACTTTGCCTGGATCATTCCTTCACCTGTGCTACCTTCTATCCTTTCTGTATAAATGCCATCTACTTCCATTGAATTATAAGCTCTTAGACTAGACAAAATCTCATATCATCTTTGTATCTTTAGCACTTGGTTCATTTCCTTGCAAACAGTAGGAGCTTAAATTGATTTCAGCTGAAATGAATTGAAATAAATGAAATACAAAGGAGTACAGAGAAATAAACAGGTGGTATTCAAAACACTCATCTTCATGAGCTCAATGCTGACTTCAGACATCTGCTAGCTGTGCGACCCTGGGCAAGCCACTTAACCTTATTTGCCTTGGTGTCTTATCCATAAAATAAGCTGAAGAAATAAATGGCAAAGTATGCCAATATCTTTGCCAAGAAAACCCCAAATGGGGTCACAAAGAGTTGGGCACCACTAAAAGAGACACAGTTCTGAGCACCTCATTGCCCATAGGCAATGGTAGACACCAAACCCTTCAATCCTAGATCTAGCCTTTATATTCTCAATGGGGTTGGTCTCTCAAGTACTTCCAGACCTCTGTCCACATACCATGATTTGAGAAAGGCTTGGAAGGTTATCCCAAAAAAAGTATTCTCCTTGTTTACTGTCCCCAGGGCTTAAACTTCCCCCCATGAGAGTGATATTTCTTTAGAAGGTCAAAGTCCTTCCATCAAATGCAAATTCCTAGAATGGGGAAAGTATTGAGCTGTTACCAATAACTCATATGAATGAGATTCCCACTTGAGCATGAATTAGCTTATCAGGTTCTTTCTTCCTGACATCTAACTGGGAACAAGGCCAAGGAAGAGGGAGTTGTAAGGAGAAGATGAACAAAAGAGAGGTAGGAGGGATTCAGCATCTTCATACTCTGGCCAGAAGCCAGCCCACTCCAAACCCAAGCTGATCCTGCTAGCCATAGATGAAGAGGAGATGGCAGGATCACAGATAACCTCAGAGGCCATCTAGTCCAAAACTCCCATTTTACAGGTGAGAAAATGAGGCCCAGATAAATGAGAAGATTTAGCTAAGGAATCACATATGAATAGATGGACAAAGCTGGGATTCAAACTCAGGACCTCTGAGTCCAAATCCAGCGTTCTTTCCACTATAGCCCTACTCAGGAGTAGCTGCTGGTGCAGGGGATAGAACACTGGGCCTGAAGTCAGGACAACGTGAGTTCAAACCCAGCCTCTGACACTTACCAGCTGTGTGGCCCTGGGTGAGTCACTTAACTTAACTGTATACTTATACTTAACTGTATCTATTTCCTCATCTGTAAACTAATAATAGTACCTACTTTTCAGGGTTAGTGTAAGGATCAAATGAGATAATGTTTGCAAGGGCCTTAGCACAGAGCCTGACATATAATAGATGCTCCATTAATGTTTGTTTCCTTCCTTACCAAATAATATATACAGGCCTTAAATGAGTCACTTCCCTGGACCTTGGTCTTCCTAGATATCAAATGGGGATAATAATTCCCAATGCCCATAAAATCACAGATCTGGTCTTTAAACCTCTCAGGTCTAACTCACAGGAATATTTCAAGGATCCAGTGAAACAAAGAAAAAGACTGAGAGGCATAAATAAGTATTCAAATTAAAGAACTAAAGAGCACCAAGAAAAAAAAAAGTGGGGGAGGAGCAGGCAGGAAGAAAACAGAGGCTCCAGCAAGGTGGAGGTAGGAGGGGCAAGCCCTTTGGTGGAGGCACCTGGGTCCCCAGTGCTAAGAATTACATGCTTCATAGCAGTCTTTAATAAGATCTGATATGCAAGACAGTAATGGAGCTCCTGTAGCCAACAGACTTCTGAACCAACATTAATCACACTTCAAATAAATAATTAAAACATTTCTTTTTAGACTCAGCCCTGGCAGTTAATTAGCACAACTCTAGACCTGCTGCTGGATGGAGATTTCTCCCCTCTTGTTTATAATTTTGGGGGAAAAAGAGCCTCCCAAAATATCAGGCCTTCATGCTGGGCAGGATGGTTCCCCAAAGTGGGAAAGAGGGTGAGGGGGGGGACCCTCCTTCTTTTGTATCTTCTTTGCTCAGAGAGAGGAAAGGAACCCTGTCCTGGGGAGGTGGGAGCCTGGGGAACAATGGGTTTCCATGGTGAAGGACTAGGTTGACTAGCTGTTCATGTTCTGGAGGAGAGAGAAATTGGACCAGCAAATGCCATGTTACAGGCACCCTACAAATCCTCAAGATACCAAGTTGGCTCCAAAGAAGAATGGATGGCCAGGGAGAGTATCCTCTTAGGACTGGGGTGAGGGGATGAAAGAGAAAAGTACATGGGGAGGTGAAATAGAGTGAAGATTTAACCCTTTCTAGACAAAGGATGGGTATTTCCACCTAGCCCCTGTTCTTTCTAGGATCAAAGGATTTAGACATGTAGGGGCCCTTGTAGATCATTAAAGCAATTCATAGAGAAGGAAACTAAGACCCTGAAAAGTGACACACAAGTTTGGGATGCTTCCATCACTCTTCTACAGCTGCCATATTAACTCAGGCCCTCAGAACCTCTAACCTGGGCCACTACCATAACCTCCAAATTGGTCCTTGCCTCAAGGCTCTCCCCATCACAATCCATCTTCTACCCAAAGGTTGAAATGATTTTCCCAAAGCCCAGGTCTGACCATGTCACTTCCCTGCTCAAAAAGATGCAGGAGCTCCCAATTGACTCCATGGTAAGATGTAGAAATGCCTCTGTCAGAAACTATCTCTACCTTTTCTAATACCTAGCTTCCATTTGGGGGTGGCTAGGTTGCACAGTGAATAGAGCACCAGCCCTGGAGTCAGGACGACCTGAGTTCAAATCCGGCTTCAGACACTTAACACTTATTAGCCATATGACCTTGGGCAAGTCACTTAACCCCAGTTGCCCCTCCAAAAAGGAAAAAAAAGAAATAGCTCCATTTGGAACTATGCCCAAAGAACTATAAAACCATGCTTACCCTTTGACGAACAATTCCACCACTAGGTCTGTATCCCAAAGATATTTATAACAGGTTTGTCTGGTTGTTTTTTTCTTGCTTTGGGGGTTTGTTTTTTATTTGTTTGGCAATTGAGGGAATTTCCATCAATTGGGAAATAGTTAAACAAGTTGTGGCATATGATTGTGATGGAATACTATTGTGCTATAAGAAATGATGAGCAGAATTGTTTCAGAAAAACCTGGAAAGATTTACATGAACTGATGTAGAATGAAATGAGCAAAACCAGGAGAACATTGTATGCAGTAACAGCAATATCATATGAATGACTTAGCTGTTCTCAGCAATACAATGATCCAAGGCAATTCTGAAGAACTTATAATGAAAAGCGTTATCCATCCCCAGAGAAAGAATTGATAGAATCTGATTACAGATCAAAGCACATTTTTTTAACTTCTTTATTTTCCTTGGAGTTTTTTTGTCTGTGTTTTCTTTCACAACATGACTAATATGGAAATACATTTTGCATGACTGCACATGTATAACCTTGCCTTTTCAATGATGGGTGAGGAGAGGGGAGAAGGGAGAGAATTTGGAACTCAAAATTTTTAAAAATAAATGTTAAAAATTGTTTTTACATGTAATTGGGAAAAAATAAAATACTAAAGCAAATTTTAAAAAAATTTTAAATATACTACCTAGCTTCCTTCAAAGTTCAGTTCAAACCTTGACAGTTCTATATGAGGCCTTTCCCAGTTCCTCCATCGGTGACCCCAAATTACCCAGCTAGGTAATGTATCCAGTAGGGCACTAGACCTGGAATCAGGAAGTCCTCGTTCACATCTAGCTTCTTTCACTGGTTATAAGAGTTCTCCATGCCTGTTTCCTTCACTATCAAATGAAGATAATAATAGCAATTGCCTCTCAAAGTTCTTACGAGGAAAACAGAATTCATACTCAAGTCTTTTGGTCCCCAATTCATCTCTTCATGGGTCAATCAACCAATAAGAATTTTAAGTGCCTGCTGTGGAATCAGACACTGTGGGAGGCTCTGGGGATATAAGGACAAAAAAATTGTATTTCCCCTTCTCAAGGAGTTTGCATTCTATTGGAGAAGATAACACCTACATTTATTTTATATGCAAAATACAAACCAAAGGAATGATATATAACATTATATATAAGAATATGTGGATATACAATATATTCTTTTACTATGTATAAAATAAAATTTTGGAAGGGCAGCAAGGTGGTGCAGGGGATAGAGTACTGGGTTTGGAGTCAGGAGCATTAATCTTTATGAGCTCAAATCTGGCCTTAGACACTTACCAGCTGTGTGACCCTGGGCAAGTCACTTCACCCTGTTTGCTTCAGTTTCCTCATCTGCAAAATGACCTGGAGAAGGAAATGGCAAACCACTACAGTATCTTTTCCAAGAAAACCCCAAATGGGTTCACAAAGAGTCAGACACAGCCAAACAAAAATTTCTGAGGAGAGGTGCTGGAAGTTGGAGGACAGAAATCAGGCTCTATGCAGGATCTAGCCTTCTAGTCAGTCCCATAGAATGTCTTAAGGCCAACTATGTATCAGAGACTGTGCACAAAGGCCCTACTCTCAAGAAAACTAAGGCTTTTCAGAGGTACACAGGAGGACAGAGCGCATTCCAGGCAATGGGAGAGCCTTACAAAGTAGGAAGGCAAGAGACTCAGTGTCTTGTGTAAGGAATAGCAAACAGGCCAGTTTTGCTAGACTGCAGAGTTCATGAAGGAAGTTATGCATAATAAGGCTGGAAAGATACATTTGTGACTGCTTTAAACACCAGACTGATGGAATAATAGGGAGCCACTGGAATTTACTGAGTGGAGGGATGACATGTCACACCTGTGCTGAAAATCACGTTGGCAGCTGGGGTGAGGAGAAAGCATGGGAGAGACATTGTAGAGGATGAATTAGTAAGATCTGGCAATTCCCTGGATATGTATGATGGGGAAGAGTGAGGGACTGAGGCTGACTCTCAGCTCGCAAACCTCAGCAATGAGAAGAATGGGGGTTCCTTTCATAATCATAAGGAAGTTTGCAAGAGGGATGGTTTGGGGGAAGGGGGTGTTGGGGAAGATAATGAAGTCTGTTTGGATGCACCAAGTTTGAGATGCCTTCAGGGTATCCAGTCTGAAGTGTCCAAAAGGCAGCTAATGATGTAAGATTGGAGCTCAGGAGACTGGGGCTGGATAAATATATCTGGAAATCATCTGCATGGAGATGCTAATTGAACTCGTGGGAGTTTGTGAGGTAGCCAGGAGATAATGGAGAAAAGAGAGAAAAGGGCCAGGCAAAGTCATGGGATACACACCTATGAGAGGAGTGTCGCAAAAACCCAGCGTGAGTGAAGATAGTATCCAAGAGACAGGGATCAAAGGTGTTAAATGCCTCCAAATAGATAGACTTCTTTCTATATGTCAAAAGAGAGGTAATTGATTTCATCTGTGTGAGGAGGTACCAAAGGGGGTGGTCATGAAGTGGGAACTGGAAGACTATTGGGCATGCTCTCAAGGACACTTCTGCTGAGGTCTTCCAGGTCCTCCCAGCTTGGAGCTTCTGGGATTTCATGAATAGGGAGCCCTGTCCATTGCCAAGATGTTACTGAAAAAAAAAAAAAAAGACCCTGCACATGGCTGAGACATTATTGAAAAACCTCATTCCTTATATTTTTCTGTCCTTCAGATGACAGGATGATCTATTTATGCAGGAAATTCTGATCTAAAAGAACAACAGGACCTGTTGTTGGACTTCATAGATGTTGAGAACATAATAGCAATCATAGCTAAAAATTATATGGTTTTCTAAGCTAAAGGCTTTGCAGATAAATAAAATTAAAATTAAAAAATAATCTCATTGATCCTCACAACAACCCTTAGAGATAGGCGCTATTCCTATCCCCATTTTATAGATGAAGAAACTGAAGCAAGCAGAGGTTGAGTGATTTTCCCAGGGTTACACAACTAAGAAGTATTTGAGGCAAGATGTGAACTCGGGTCTTTTTTAGTTCCTAGCCTGGTGCTCTATCCAATGTACCACTAGCTGCCTCAAGTATTTAAGATACTCATGAGCATAATTATGCCTGCCATATTAATTTCATAGGGTTCTTAGGAAGCCAAAATGAGCTAATGTATGGAAAGCACTTGGAAAGCATTAAAATGCTGTGGGTTACAGAGTGATGACTCTTTAGCTCCATGCAAAACTGTAAGGTTAATTTGGAAGGCCTTCACATCCTAGAGAGGCAGTCCCATCACCAGCGTCCTCACGTGCCACATCTTGGATCATGTTGCCCTCCTCCTCCTCTGCCATTGGTCTTATTCTCCAGGAATCAGAAAGTTGGGAGGGATCTCTATGTCCACATAGTCCAACCTTCCCTCAACAACATCTCTGACAAGTGGACATTCAGCCTCTGCCCAAAGATCTCTGCTTAGGGGAACCCACCACTTTCGGGGGCAGCCTGTTCCATTCTGGGATGGCTTCCATTGCTAGGAAACCTTTCCCAACACGGAGCCTAAATCAGCCTCTGTAATTTCTACCCATCATCCCTGGTTGTGGCAGGAAGATGACTTTAACCTTGGAGCAGCCTTGAATGCCACTATTCCGCCAAGTCAAGTCTTCTGTTCCAGATTACAACATCCCCAGTCCCTTCAGCTCATGGGGAATGGACTTAAGGCCTGTCCTCAGCCTGACTGCCCTTCTCTGGACCCTCTCCAGCTTATCAAAGCCCTTCTTAGAATGTAGGAACCAAACTGAACATAGCTTCTCAGCTGTAGATGGAGAACAGCAGCAGTGAGTATAGAGAAAGCATGTCTTCCCAAGCCCCAGGTCCCGTGCCTCTCTTAATTCAGCCCAAAACTGCATTCACTCCTTGGCTGCTACATCCTGCTGTTGACTTATATTGAGCCTGCAGTCAACTAAAACCCCCAGATCTTTTTCAAATAAACTGCTGTGCCTCTGAAAAATCTCAGTGGGCTCATTTTCATTGAGCATTAATGATGGATAACAGTTTCAAGTGTTCCCCTTTCCAGAGCTATTTATATTTCAATCCTATGAGGAGGGATGGAAAAGATGCAGCTGTAATAATTTAGTGGAAAGAACTCCGCACTGTAAGTCAGGGGACCAGGGTTCTAGGCCCAACTTTGCCACACTCTCATGGTGTGACTCCAGATAACTTATTGGTTTCTGGGCCTCAGTTTCCTTCAGTGTAAAATTAGGATTGGCTGGCGATCGATGGAGTCCCTTTCAGCTTTACATTCTATGCTGTAGCTAAGTTCTGTGTGAATGGGGAAGATGCTGGGAGATCAGAGGAAAGGGAATGATCACCAGTGGAAACCAGACTTCTGGATATGCAGTTAGAGGGTCCAGTTCAAATTCTGACAGTTATGTGATCTTGGGTATGTCACATAACCTCTAGATCTGTGATCTTATAATAAGTCTGTGGAGAAAGGATCTAAAAGGTTGGGAGGAAAGAAAAGGAAACTCCACTAAGAGTTTTTGTCTACTCCTGTCTGATTCTTCACAACCCCATTTCAGGTTTTCTTGGTAAAGATCCTGGAACGGTTTGCCATTTCCTTCTCCAGCTCATTTTATAAATGAGGAAACTGAGGCAAGGAGAGCTAAGTAACCTGCTCAGAGTCCAAGGCCAGATTTGAACTCGGGTCCTTCTGACTGCAGGGCTGGTACTCTAACCACTGCACCACCTAACTGCCCCTAAGAAGAGTGAAGAATCCACAATTAGAACAACTTCCAAAGACTGGGAGAGTCTAAGGAAAGGACTTACAAACACCAGCTGGGGACAGCTTGCATTGAACCTGGTTTGAAGCAGGCCCTGGGACCACCAGATACAGTTCCCTTTCCCCAGATAATTGACACAGTAGCAGCAGAATCTCCTGGTTACCCCAGAGACAGAAAAGTACAGATTTATGTGGGCCTATATCAGGGCGCATTTTGGCTGGTCCTTAGTCTTGGGAATGGAAGAGTAAATTAATGTATAATTCATAATACACATTATACTATCTATATGTGTGTGTATAGAATACTTACTTATCTTACTAAATAAAGGTATAATTCAGGGTATTGTACACTTGTACCTTTAATGTCGGGTAGAGTAGAATGATAAATAAAACTGCTAACAATCCTTATAGACACACAGACTGCTAGAGCTTGGCTTGGGGGCAGGGTGGAAGGAGCAGGGTAACCTTAATCACCATCTACTCCAACCCCCTCATTTTAAAGATGAGGGAACTGAATCCCAGAGAGGAGGAAGACTTTGATGGAGGTTACAAGGGCGACCGTAACAGAGGAAGAATTTGTACCAGGCTTTCTCACTCCACATGGGGGCACAGGACATTAGTGTGCCATAGCATAATGTGGATAAAGACCTGGGCTTGAAGGACAAAGAGAATTTCCATGGTGTCTACTCCCCAGGGTTTTTGTGAGGCTCCAGTGAAATCCCATGTGGACAGCATTTTGCAGACATTAAGGTGTCAGTTATTATAAGTTCTACTTGACCAGGCTACCTACCTGGTGACCTGGTTGCCGAAGGTGAAGGTCCTGGGCATTGTGAGTCACGGAAGCAGGGTTTTCCTGAAGCCTGGGGAGGAACAGCTGGCTGAGAATATGTGGACCCTGTGACAGGGATGATTGAGAATCGGGAGATCCTTAGACAAAGTGAGATGCTAAGCAGGAGGCTGGAGGCCAAGGCCTTGACAGGAACATTCTCTGAAATATTGCTAATACTAAGGGAAGGGAGTGAGAGACGGGATGTGCTCCACAGTCTCAGTGTTGAGACAGGGTGAACAGCTTCACTGACATTTGAGCTGGAAATATGTCCAAGGCAGGGATATGGAAATAAGATGCAAATCCCCACATGACCACCTAGTAATTCTATACACATACTGACGTTTCCTCGGGGAAAGAATCTTCCACTGGGGAGAAGAATAAGGATCACTTAGACTCAAATTTAGAGCAGGGTTCAAAGTCTAAAGCCAACTAAAGTCAGCTACTAAAGTTGACTAAAATCAACAACTCTGTTTTCCTATAGCAGCTTTTATCTCAAGCTTTCCAGTGAATGAATGAACAGTATCTATTAAGTGCTTACTGTATGTGCCACAAATTATGCTAAATTACATTCTAAAAAGAGAGAGAACACAGAGAGGGGAGTGAGGTTCGGGTTGGGAAAGTCAGAGATGGAGACTGGAGTCACAAGGCCACGGATATGCCCTTTCCAGAAGCAGTGGTGACTTTAATTTAATTATTCTTTCCCAGAGTGGGGTGAAGGTGCTACACAGGGCAGGGCATATGGCAAGGAGATGACTGGGGTGAGTAGTTGGATCTGAGGCTTGAAGTGGTATGAGACAATCGAGATATAATGAGCTAGATAGAGGGTGGGCAACCTGCAGCCTTCAGTCCACATGTGGCCTGGAGACCACACGTGGCCTCCAGACCACAGGTTCCCCACTCCTGAGCTAGATAAATTTATACTCATTTACCCACCAATCAGGACAGCTCAATTCTAGAGCAGGAGTTCCAAAACTGAGTAAATTAACTTCCCCAGAGCATGATCTCCAATGGCACATAATAGCCCCATTTTGATGGTGGGGGAATCAAAACAAGGAAAGCTTAAAGGTCTGCTTTGCTCTGGTTAGGGCTAGATCTTGGCTAAAACTACTAATTCACCAGAGTTTATTTTTGTCAGCAACACACATGCACGTGTTCAGCTTCTATACCATCTCCACCCTCATAGACCACCTTCCTTGTTCGAGCAGGACAACTGGGGTTTTTCCTCAGGAATTTAGAGAGCAATTGTAACATTTTTAGTCTTTCCAGAAGCACAGAAACAAGTGGGTTTAGTTCCTGATTAGCAGGAATAACTAATTAAAATAGAAAGCTACTCAGGCGGTCCCTGCCCCTACCCCACTGCTTTGGATGGGAAGCATTCTCCTCATCTGCCCCAGACTAGCTTTTTTTCTATTTGCTCAGGGTACAAAAATTGCTAGTTACTCAGCTCTCTGGCCTCCTTCCCACCTCTTCTACCTGTGGATAAAGTGGGCCCCATCCAGGAGTCAGCTGACCCTTCTTACCAACAGACAGTCTTTTCATTCATAGTTTTGTTCCTCCTTTACTCCCTGTTCTTCCCATCAAGGCAGTCAAATGCTTACCTTTCCTTTAAATCATGCCAGGGAACCCGCCTGACTGAAAGGATTAAAGGGAATGTTCAAAGGATGTCCCCCTAGCCTTCCCACCAAACCTTCACAAATGTACAGAGTACCTCCCAGCATAGCATAGCCCTTACCTTTACTCTTGTAACAATATTAAAGAACAAACATTCTTTTTTGAGACTGAAATCGATACAAATCAAAGTGCCATTACCTCCACTGAATTAATTTTTAAAGGTTTTTTATTAGGAAAACTAGGCAGCTGAAACCTAGCTGATCCGGGATAGCTGTTCCTTATCCCCTCCTTTTGAAATACTAACATTGCTTAGTGAAATATTCTCGTCTCTCACATCTGGCCCCTGTTAGGGCTCCAAAAGGCCTGGGTTGAGTTCTCCCTCTGCTCTGGAGTTGGAAGAGACAGAGATGAGATATTTGGCTTTTTCTGGTCTGGCTCCTATGTTTGCAAGTTAGGTTTTTTTTTCTTTTCCTTTTCTTTCTTTTTTTTTGTTTGCCAATAAAAATCCAACAACACTATTAAACTCTCCTTTGGAAAATGGAATTGATCTGCCAGTTGAGGGTTTCCTGGAAGAGTAGTTACATAAATCCAAGGGACTGGCACCAAGCATAGCAGTGCCCTCCATGATGTCTTCTCCACTTCCCCCAAATCATCATTAATCTTGACTAGACAGTATTTCTCCCTCTATGGGCATACCCACTCAGTCAAGTGTCTGCAGATTTGTCTTCTGATCCATCATTCATTCATTAAACCACCTGAACAAGTCACCAAAAATTCTTCAGACTCAGTTTTCTCATCTGTAAAACAAATGGGTTGGATTAGCTGCTGCCAAACATCCTTTACAGGTCTAAATTCTATTTCTTATCTACAATCAAACTTTCCTCATTCTGACAGATGGCGGAGGGGAGAAACATTTATCAGTATTTCACTGAGTTCTGACATCACTAAATTTCTCTTATGATGCCCCATCATGACACATGGAGGTAGTCCTGAGTTCCTGGAAATTATTCCGACTTTCTTAAACTCTAACAGGTTCTACCAAACTGAAAAGGGTTCAAGTGTCCTTCAATTATCACCTATATACTTATCTCTCTCCTAATCTCCTTGCCTTGGTCCCCAGTAGAAGGCAGGGGGGACAGTTCAGTTCTTGTCATTGTGTTCCCAAGGCCTATCCCATGGCCTGGTACCTAGAAAGTGCTGAATAAATGTTTGTTTAATCTAAGTGGGTTGAATAGAATGATTAAATGCCTAGTAGAGTGTAGATAGTACCCTCTTGAGGCAGGCAGAGGTCAGTGTGGGCTCAAGGCATAAGGGAAGGCTTCCTGGAGGGTGCTGTGCTGGGCCAGAAGAGAGGAGAGGATTTGGAGGGATGTACAGGACTGGGAAGGGCTGTACAGAAGAGCTCACTTTGATACTTTCAAGAGTTAGATTCTACTCTTGACAGTATTGTGTGTACCAAGGTTTTTCACATCCATTCTTTTTTTATTTTTGCTTTTTGGAGGGGGGAAGACTAGGCATTTGGGGTTAAGTGACTTACCCAAGGTCACACAGCTAGTAAGTGTTAAGTATCTGAGGCTGGATTTGAACTCAGGTCCTCCTGACACCCGGGCAGGTGCTCTATTCACTTCGCCACCTAGCTACCCCTTTCATACCCATTCTTTGCCAAAAAACCTTTGGACAGAAAGAGAGATTACCCAGTAATAACGTAGGTATCAATCAATCAATAAGCATTTCTTCAGCACCAAGCACTGTTCTGGGTTCTGTGTGGCATCAAAAGTTTAATCAGGCAGCTTCCTAATTATCTGAGAGGAAGGCTGAGGATGAAGAATCAATCAACAAGAATTCATTAAGCATCTAATTGGTGCCAGGCACTATGTTAGACAGCATGTATATATGTACCTATATACATATCACATACAAAATAATCAAACACAAAGTAATTTCAGGCTGCAGGGGGGCACTAGCAGGAATCGGTAAAAAGTCTCATGTAGGAAGATGCATTTAGGCTGAGCTTTGAAACACATTCTAAGAGCTGGCAGCGAGGAGAAAGGGTATTTCAGACATGGGGGAAGAGCCAATGCAAAGGTACAGAGATAGGAGATGAACAGTGTGCATGAGGATTAGCAAATAGGTCAGTTTATCTGTGGCATGGACCATGTAAGGGCAGCCCTCTCTCCAATTACTGTTACTTAGGCTAACTATAGGATAGAAACATCCATTAGACTTCTACTTCTCAATTCAGGCAATCAAACTTTATTAATCAAAAAGAACAAACAATACTCTCTAAGAAGAGATTCCCCCCACGCCGGCCGTTTTGTCACCCTGATGTTTTAAACATTCATTAGACTTGTACTTTCTCGATTCATTCAATCAAACTTTATTAATCAAAAAAAGCAAACAATACTCTATAAAAGGAGATTCCTTCCTCATCATCCCATTTTAAATATTCATTAGACTGATACTTCTTAATTGATTCAATCAAACTTTATTAATCAAAAAGAACAAACAATGATCTGTAAAAACAGTCTATTACCCTGCCATTTTAGAGGTTCCCATAGGCTTCTTTCTTACCAGACTAGACTAGGTCCCCTTTCTGCCCAGCCAGTCACATGTCTCCCTCTGGGGTGGTCTTCTGTCAGGTCTACAAATCTCCATCAACCAATGAGCACTGCCCTGGGGCTACACAACCTTACACTGGTCTTAAATCTGGAAAAAAAAAATAGGAAATGCAAAAGCTAGCCCTCCTTGGAAATAGGCTGATGACAGGCATCTCAGGTGGGTTTTTATACTTTTAGCTGAAGTTGTTTACCACCTAATTTGATTGGTAACTATCTCTCACTCTCTATTAGATCAGCCAATCTACATATGCAAGAAAGGCCATTCTTTTCAGGGGGTGTGAGGGAGTTAGAGATCAGGCATGAATCTTCCAACCTAGAAAGGCTCATGGGCCAAAGTAGACCTAAGGAGCTGGCGTTAAATAGAACCCGTAGCTTGGCAAGTGCAAGCTTTACTTTGATACTTTACCTTTGTTTGTATTCCTAATTATCTCCATCTCATGTATGTTTTCTGAATATGTAGGGAAGGGAAAGGCAACCCCAGGCTCAGTCAGAAACCAAGTGCTACAAGAAAACCAGCATCGAATCCTAGAGAGCTCGGGCACTTGCCTTTTCTCTTTCTCTCTAAAGGGCCCTCCTCTGCTCTAGACCTAAACACACATGCTAGATGTAATCATAGAAAATTCCTCTGGGTTCTTGCAACACAAAGCACTCAAATATTCTCTAGGGATTCCTGAAACACATAAGCTAACCGCAGGTCCAAGCTCATCCTTTCCTAGAGCAAGCAGACTAATTTAAAAATAAAATATACTTAGAGAAGACCCAAAGAGGTATAGGTCTCCCAAAAGAGATTAAGCACTTGGGCCTGACTACTCTGGATTTCTAGACCAAGATACAAACCTTAGCTTATGGACCCACAGACTGAGAGGATCTCACACAAGCTATCAGGACTCATAGCATAATAAGGATGGCAATCTAGGTCTGTCGGAAAGGAAAAAATGAATATTCATGAACCATGTGTGACTGAATTGTTGGATGAGCTAGAACAATTGGGTACAGTAGTACAACAGGTGGAAGTATCCAAGCATTCAAACAAACAAAAGTTACCTCCAAAGGAACTGGTCCAACTGTGAGAAAACACAGAAGGTTGGTTGGCTCGTTGTTGTCCTTCATTCTCAAAGAGGACCAAAATGACCTCACTCTGCTAAAGTCAAGTTTCAATGTGTCCAACTGTGGCTGATCAGACCAACACAAGTTCAGAATGCTCTACTGCAGATTGGGCACAAATAGTCCATGTGAACATTTGGGCTGGATTCTCCAAATTTGCATATCTTGTGTTTCCTTGGAGCAGTTTTAATTCTGCTTTGCTCATAGAGCACAGCACCTTCTCTGATGCGGGCGCGCCATGCTGAGTTGTCCTGTGCCAGGGTCTCCCACATCACACAATCAACTCCAAAGTTCTTGAGAGAGACCCTAAGAGTGTCCTTGTATCGCTTTTTCTGACCACCATGTGAATGCTTGCCCTGTGTGAGTTCTCCACAAAACAGTCTTTTTGGCAAGCATCCATCCATTTTGCATTCAAACAATGTGGCCAGCCCAACAGAATTGCGCCCTCTGAAGCACAGTTTGAGTGTTTGGCAGTTCAGCTTGAGAAAGGACCTCAGTGCTTGGTACCTTATCCTGCCAGATGATCTTCAGAATCTTCACAAGACAATTCAAATGAAGCAATTCCGTTTCCTGGCATGGCGCTGGTAGACTGACCTCATATCACAATGAGGTCAGCACAATGGTTCTGTAGACCTCCAGTTTGGTAGGTGGTCTAATACCTCTTCTCTCTCACACTTTCCTTTGGAGCCTCCCAAACACTGAGCTAGATCTGACAATTCATGGGTCAACTTCATTATCATTATCTGACTGAGAAAACACAACAGATAAACTGTCCAAAGAGAAAAAAATGCTAATTTTTCTCTAGTAGATAATAACAATAATAATAGCTAACATTTATATAGCTTTGTTAAGGTTTGCAAAGAAATTCATAGATATTACCTTATTTTATTCTCATAACCCGAAGAAGTAGGTGTTATTATCTCCAATGATATGACCAGAGGAGGAGGTAGGGGAAGAAAACCATGTCATGTCTAAACCAAACCATACCTAATCTCTCTCTCTCTCTCTCTCTCTCTCTCTCTCTCTCTCTCTCTCTCTCTCTCTCTCGCACACACACACACACACACACACACACACACACACACACACACACACACACACAGAATGATTCCCACTCAGGAGCCCAGCTGGAATCCTCTAAATAATTTATTCCATTATTCAAAGTCCCCATGGAATGTGGTTAGTTTTTTTGGCTAGCCAATCATGCTTTTCCTTCCTTGACTCAATTAGAGTTCATGCTTGATGAAGAAATCAGAGTGTACAAAATCTTGTTTATGTATTTTTTTTAAAACTTAATCATATCTATTCTTTAACTGAGGTTTTCACAATTGCAGTTGTCCAGCCTCGTTCCCTTACATGTTCTCCCTTATACAAAAAGCCCGCTAATGCTCTGGGATATACAGCAAGTGGTTGTCAAAACTAAAGAGGCAGCTGGCCAGCTGCTAGAATTAGTTGGGCATTCACAATGGAGGTTGAGAGACCAGGGATGGTAAAGATGAAAACCCCAAGGCCAAAGGCAAAGAACTCTGCAACTTGTTCTGAGAAGGGACTCGGGTCTCTGGAAACTGAGAAAAGCAAAGTCTAAGGCCTAAACTGGTCTTATCCACCTATCAGCTACTGAATGACTTATACCAAATGTCTTAACCTCTCTGGGCCTCAACCCCTCACCTGGAAAATGAAGGAGTTGGACTAAATTCTCTCCCAATCTATGTTCCTATGATATTGTCATCTCTCCATCTGTCTTGGCCTCTCTGTTTCTCTGTCCCCACTTAGCCACCCTGTCTCTCACTGTTCCCATTTACTCTTTCATATTTCCAATATCTTCCTTTCATTTTTACACTGATTCCCTAATAAACCATGTCATACAGAGCAGAGTTTTTTCCCTTAAGCTTTTTGAAAAGAAGCAATTTTGCAACTTCCCAAGGTGTCTGACAGGCCTCTCTCCATGAAGTTGTCTTTGCATTTGCCCTCCATCCTTCTAACTGAAGTCCATAGATGACCTCTGAATAGGGCAGTGCCTTTGGCTACCTAGTAAGAATCATTTGGTATATTTCTCAGGTCACAGAAGTACTCTCATGCCATTATTTTTTTTATTTCTCCAGCAAAAGAGAGGGCCCTGGTCAAACCAGCTTCATTTCACTAATATTTCCTAGCAATGAAGTTAGCAAGAATTTAAAAGTCAATCCGATTAAGAAAGCTATAATGAACAAGAAGTGGTGCATTGATTCATTAGCAGCAAATTACACTAAATTATCTTGGCAACTAAAGCCAGACTTCAATTCACTTGCCAGGTTTTCAGAAATCTTTCCCCTCTGACATCCCCACAAAAGCATCATAGAACTCTGCAGTCCTTTTTCTAGAGGAGGACATGACAAGAACATGTGTAGAGAGAGCAAAAAGGAAACAGAGGCAGACCAGGAGCTGAGAGGGAGCTCAGAGGTCATGTGGACTACCCATTCCCCATTGGGTATGGACATTGAGGTCCTCACCTCAAAAAAGAGGTGAAGTGATTTTTCCTAAGGTCACATGAAGTAAGTATCAGAGGTAAAATTTGAATCTAGGTCCTCTGATTCCCAAGTCAGTGTTCTTTTTATTTTGCCTTTTTTTTTTGGAGGGGGTAAGACAGAGCAATTGGGGTTAAATGACTTGCCCAAGGTCACACAGCTAGTAAGTGTTAAGTGTCTGAGGCCCAATTTGAACTGGGGTCCTCCTGACGCTCTACTCACTGCACCACCTAGCTGGCCCCTAATGCTCTTTTAAAAGTGGGGCTGGAGCTAAAAGAAATGATCATAAATGTTTATTACACATTTATTATGTACTAGGCAGTACACTAGGTACTGAGTACACAAAGATGAAAAAAATGTAATTTTCCTGCCCTTGAGGAGGTTACATTCTACTGGAGTGGTCTACACGTTGTTTTCAATAGAGAAATGAGGAATAAGTTAGGTAGGTGTGTTGCATTCACTGGACACAACGTTGAAGAGGAAGCAGAGGATCCTGTCCATTATACCCACTAGAAAATAAGGAAGTAGTGACTAAGAGCGCCAGCCCCAGAGTTGGGAGGACCCAGGATCGGCTCCGGCCTCAGTACCTAGCACCCACACATAAATAACTAGCCGTGTAACCTTGAGCAAGTTACTTAACTCCAATTGCTGGAAAAAAAAAAGAAGGAAGTACAGGTGTATGTGGCCAGTCCATGTCCATCTATTACTTACATTTCAAATCAATTCAATTCATTAAGTAACTACTGGGAATCAGTACTGTGCTAGGTGTTGGGAATACAAAGGAGGAAAAAAAAACCAGAATCATTCCTCTCTTCAAGGAACTTACTTTCCACTGAGAGAAAAGAACTGTACAAAAACAAGGAGTGAGGTTAGTGTTGGAGGGATCACGTGATCACTTATTGAGGGAATGCAAGAAGATCAGTATACAAATAGACTGGTGGGGTAGTTGTGAACTAGTTCAGCTCTTCTAGAAAGGGACAGGATGGAGGGAAATAGAGTGAGTCTTTCACAATATAACTGCTATGGAAATGTTTTGCGTAACTACACATGTACAGCCTATATTGAATTGCTTGTCTTCCCTGTGGGGGTGGGTGAGGAGGGAAGAAGGGAAAGAATCTGGAACTCAAAGTTTTAAAAACAAATGTTTAAAAATTTGCTTTTTAGATGGAACTGGGAAATAGGATATACAGGTACTAGGGTATAGAAATCCGTCTTGCCCTACTAGAAAGTTAGGCGGGGAATGGGGGAGCATGTAAGAACAGATTGGGGGAAGGGGTATTCAGTAGGCTTGCTATTTTGGGGTGGGGTCAGGGGAAAGATGGGGAGAAAAAATTGTAACTCAAGCTCCTGTGGAAATGAATGTTGAAAACTAAAAATAAATAAATTAATTAATTTTTAAAAGAAAAGAATCATCAGGCAGCTCATACTCTTTACTTTAGTGATCCCCTGACTCAGCATAGACCCCCGGGGGTACTAAAAATAAGAAGGCTCCATCTATACCAAAAGGGGCCGCTTGGTGGCACAGTAGATAGAGTGCCAGGCCTGGAGTTAGGAAGACCTCAGTTCAAATTTGACCTTTGATACTTCCTAGCTGTGTGACCCTGGGCAAGTCACTTAACGCTGTTTGCCTCAGTTTCCAAATCTATAAAATGAGCTGAAGGAAGAAATGGCAAACTACTCCAGTATCTCTGCCAAGAAAACCCAAAATAGGGTCATGAAAAGTCGGACACAACTAAAAATGAGCTGAAGGAGGAAATGGCAAACCATTCTAGTATCTTTGCCAAGAAAACCTGAAATGAGGTCATGAAGAATCAGACATGACTGAAACAACTGAACAACAAATCTATACCAAAATAATCCTAAGGCACTTTCTTGGTAGCCAAAAATAAAATTTTTTTTTTAAAAACTTAGAACAAAATGAGAATGTTCTTCAATTGGGGAAAGACTAAACAAATAAATATGATTTATTATGGTACTCTAGGACATAATCTGAACAATTCAGAAAAGCATAGGAAGACTCGTATGAAATGGTACAGAATGAAGAAAGTAGAACCACAAGAACAATTTGCATGATGGCCATAATAGTGTAAATGAAAATAGCTCTAAAAGATCCCTAACTCAGATGAACTGACAGACAATCCAGACAACAGAAGATGTTATTAAAACCCTCTTCTTATAGGTAGGGGATTAGGAGTATAAAATGGAGCATATGCAGTCAGTCTTAGTGGCTTTGTAGGTCAGTTATATTGAATTGTTTTTCCTTCTTACCCAGGGAGAATTCGATGTGGGCTGGTAGATTGGAAAATGGTGTATGCAATGAATACAAAGAAGTCTGGAAAGATCTACACGAACTGTTTCAAGGTAACCAAGCAAAGCCAGGAAAACAGTAAACACAATGACACTACAACAATGTACATGGAAAGAAAAATCATACACCAAAAAAAGTCAAAAGTGGATGTTACAAAATTATAAAAATTTAGCAGGACTTGAGAAATGAGAAGACACCACTAACCTACAGAGGTAGGAGGAAGATAGGTGTTAAACATCACATATGTGTTAGGACTTTTTTGGTCTGTCAATCAGTTATATAGATTATTTTTCTTTAAAAAAAAACACTACTTATTATATGGAATGACTTGGAGGAATAGGGGAGGGATACTTAGGATAACTATGATGATGTAAGAAACAGAAGGTATCAGTAAATTTAAAAATAAACATAAAAAGAAGCTCTTAGTCAAATTCTAAATGGATCTATGAGCTCATCAATGTGATATTCCTTCCAAGTAGGTAAATCACCCCCCATTCCACTCTGTAAGACTCTTATTGACATCCTCCCACGAGGTCACCACCACCCTCACTTTCTCTTCACATTAGAAGGATATCAGTAGAGTACATGAGCCATTCATTAGTTCCCTCTACTTCTTTCCACGTAACCAGTCTATCATCTTTTTGACCATGCATTTCTTTGCTGACATCCTTTTGTCTGATTCTTATTTATTATGTGTTGAAGACTACAATATTCCTCTCCATTGCCCTCTGAGTCATCCTCATTTTTCATTCCTGAGAAGCAGTCATATTCCATCAGTGGTAGCGATATAAAACACAATAGAATATTGGTATCTAAGATAGTTCAAATAATATCAAAGTGTTTTCAATGTGTTCATTGCTTCTGCTGAATTTTTTCTTATTCCTTTTTTTAAAAATCATTTATTATAAAGAATGACTTTCTGGGAGGTGGTGGAAGAAGGGTACAGATGGGGGTGAGTGTAGAGTATATAAAACAAAAGATAATAAAAACGTATTTTTAAAAAGATGTACCTTCTTTTCTGGGATAATTAGGGCTCATTAAAGGAGCTGTGCTATTTCCCAAGAGTAAGCTAACTCACTCTTCTCACATTTAGTTCTGGGACCAGTTCATTATCTCTTTGCAGCATTGGTTCAAGATATATGGACTAACAAATTATCTCCATTGTCTATCTAATTGTATTACATAATTACGTTCTTCATCCACTTGGTTTTTCCTGTATGGATGGTTAGACCAAACTCTTTTGAGTGGTTGTGGAAACTGAAGTGTTTCTGCTTGGTGCAAGCAGTGTAGTGTCATCCATAAGCTGGAATGTCTGGAAGACCTTCCCATCCATAGGAAAGACCTTTGCAACTTGAACTCTGCATTCTATCTGCTCTATCCCAGTGGAGAGCACCTTTTTCAAGTATATGGCTCCATTTGTATGCCTGTCCTGATATCATTGATTAGAGGATCTTTAAATGAGGTTATCTCTACTGTTACGCCTTTTAAGGAATCAAATCATTTTAATGTATCAGTGGGATACACCTTTTTAGAAGAGTCTTTAAGGCAGCATTTTCTTTTTCATCAGATCCAATCCTTTTTTTACAATCACACAATAAGTACAGTGGGTGGGGTTTTCTCTCTTCTCTATATCATTCAGTCAATTGTGGGATGATAAGGATGAGGTCTACTGTGGAATAGTGTGGGTAAGCTTCTGTGTTCCCTACTGACAGACATCCTCAATCTGTGTGTAGATTATTCTCACAAAAACTGCATATAAAAGTGACAGCAGGTATATAGCAAGTCACTGATGTTCTTTCAGTTACCTCTTTTTCAGGATTAATAAGGTCCAAAGTTTGTTCCTTTGCTTGTTTGTTTTTCCGCTTTGCCTTTGTTATCTCTCCTTCTCTTTGCCTTTGTTATCTCTCCTTCAGAATAGCTCTCTCACCATCCTAACAATGGTGTTGCCTCCAGCACGGATCTTATCCAGTATACCTGACCCAGCTATTTCTTTGCAGTCTTTGTTCTCTTTAGTGTAATTTCTGCCTCTCCTATAAATACACACAGGTCTGTGATGATACAGTCCAAGTCTGAGAGTTGCATTGTCCTTGAGAGTGAGAAAAAGTTTGCTATAAAAATATTTTTAGCCAAGAAGGCCTGGGTTCAAATCCTGCTTTGAACTGCTATTAGCTGTGTCAGCCTAGGTAAGGAAGGCACTTAGACCTTCTGAGCCTTAGTTCTTTCATCTGTAAAATGGGGATAATAAGAGCTTAGACATCAAAGGGCTGTTCTGCAGATCAAGATATTGAGGACTACACCTGTGGTTTCATCCTCTTTTGGAGAGGCAAGACAATACCTTCTCTATAACCTAGAGAACTTGTCCTAGAGCAGGCGTGTCAAACTCAATAGACAAGAGTCATACTATACCATACATAAGGATCCCTGCCTGCCATGTATTGACTTAGAAAACCACATATGAGCATTGTGTATAATATATTATATTTTTACTTGTTAATTATTTCCCAATTATCTTTTAATCTGGTTCAGGCAGCACTGGGAAGTATTGCAGACTCCAGTACCAAGGTGGACAGAGTGTTTAATACTTCTGAATTAGATGATTGCCTAAGACACTAAGAGGTTAAGTAACTTGTCCAGAGTCACATGGCCACCATGTGTCAGAGACTGAACTTGAATTTAGGTTTTCCTTTCAGGGCAGTACTCTACGGCTTTTCAAAAAGTCCCTGGAACCCTGTTCTAATCAAGCATCCATACTGTCCTCTCCACCATTCCCTCCTCCTCCTCCTTTCTAAATGCTCAAAGCCCTTTCCAAATCTCCTTTCTCTCGTGTATCTTCACCAGCTTCCTGGAGGAGGGATGGCTGGGGTTCCCATTTCACAGATGACAAATTAAGGTTAAGACCACACTCATCAGTGACAACACAGACACAGGAGTCAACCCAAGGAAGGTGGGAGGACAAAGGCCCTGTAGAATCCACAATTCTTAAGCAAACAAAGGCAGCCAGCCAGCCCAGTGAAAGTCCAACATATCCTACCCTGATCTACATAAGCTTCCCCATCTTTGGTGCTGACTAGATAACTCCACTTCAGGTATTCTGTTGTATAATTATTGGACCAAAGTCTTCTCAGTCTTTTCTTTATATGAGATGTTGCATGTCTCCCCAAGCATAGGACTTTTCATTTCATCCTAATCATATTTGATCCATATTCCAAATCCTAATCTCTTTCCTGAGCTCTAGTCCTGTATCACCAACTAGTTATTAGACATTTTAAACTAGATGTCCTATAGACACCTCAAATTCAATGTGCAACACAGAATTCATAACTTTCCCCCTTCTAAACTTCTCTATTTCTGTGAAGGGCACCCCCATTCCTCTAATCACCCAGGTTCATAAACTGGGAGACCTCTGTGGCTCTTTACTCTCCCTCCCCTCAGATATCTGATAGGTTTGTGTTTCACCAGTTCTACCTTCCATAACAGCTCCCACATCTCTCCCCTTCCCTCTATCATTCTATCATCACCCTAGTTCAGGCCCTCCCAACTCCTCACCTATCCTATTACTACAACCACCTAATTCATTTGGGTACTTATCATCTCCCCCTCCCTTGTCCCTGATCATTTAATCATTCACACAGCTCTAAAAGTGAGATTCCTAAGGCACAGGCATGATCATTTCACTCTCCTAGTCAGTAAACACAATAGCTTCCTAAGACCTCTAGGATCAAATACAAATTCCTCTGGCATTTAAAGCCTTTCACAACCAGGCTCCAACTTACCTTTCCAGCTTTATTATACATTACTCCCTTTAAATTGCTCTTAGGTGCACCCAAACTGGTTTGTTTTTTTGTTTGTTTGTTTGTTTGTTTGCAGTTCCTCATACATCATGCTCCATCTCCCATCTCTGTGCCTTTGCATGGGCTGTGCTTCATGCCTGAAGTGCCCTCCTCACATTCTCTAGTATCAGAATCTCTAGTATCTCTCAGAACTCAGTTGAAACACAACTTTCTACATGAAAACTTTCTGATATCTTCAAATGCTAACACCTCCCTGGAGGGCCCCCCCCCCAGTTATCTTAGTATATGACTATTTTTATATATGTCTTGATGACAGACATAAGCTGCATCTCTCAAAGGCAGGGATTTTGTCATTTTGCCTTTGTATATATGCTGTATTGTTGTATAGTCATTTTTTGTGCTTAATTCTTTGTGACCCCATTTGGGGTTTCTTTGGCAGAGATACTGGCGTTGCTTGCCTTCTCTGCCTCATTTTATGGATGAGGAAACTAAAGCAAACAGGGTGAAGTGACTTGCCTAGGGCCACACAGTTTTAGTGTCTGGGACCAGATTAGAACTGAGGAAGATGAGTCTTCCTGACTCCTGGCCCTCCACTCTATCCACCCTACCGCCTAGCTGCCCTTTGTATACATAGAAAATCCTTAACAAATGCTTATTGATTGCTTCAGTCCACTCCTGTAGCTTGTGGACATAATTTTGCATCTGAAAACACACTATGCAACTTCACTTTCTTTCCTTTGGGCCTCAGTTTCCTCAGATGTCCACTTGCTTCTTGGTCGTCCTTCAGAGTTTCATATCATCGGCCAATCTGGCAAATGTCTCATCTATACCTTCATTCCTAAAGATGACCACACATCAGTGCCAATTTTCTAATTCTGTACATCTATTTTTTTTAATGTTGCTTCCTCCATTCTGACTTTCAAGGCTTTCTAGAATCAAGAACTCATTTTGCCTTTTCGTCCTTAGGTCCCACTCTCCCCCTCTACTCATCTTTCATTCCAGTCCATCTCCCAGAGAACATTTGCCTCTTTCCAAGGACCATCATCATGAAAAAGATAGTTAGAGCTGAAATGGACCTTACAGATTGTATAACTTTTATTGTCAAGAACACAGTGGACTCAGAGAAGCAAGATAGTTTGGCCAAGTAGTGAGTGGTAGAAACCAGACTTGAACCCTAGCCCTCTGATTCCAAATCCAGGGCTTTGTTGACTGCATCATCAAAAGGTCATGGATTTAGAGCTAGAAGGGTCCCTAGAGTTCATCTAGGTCAATGCTTTCATTTGACAGATGAAGAAACTGAGGACCAGAGAGGATCTGTGAATTTCCCAAGGTCACAAGGTAGGATCAGAGATATGTGTGATAACTGGCAGAGATGGGGTTCAATTTCAGGACCTCAGCCTGGGTTTGCTCTGCTAAGGTACTTCTGCCTAATTAGTTGAAAGCAGGGGACAATAACTGACAATAAAGGCAGCAGCTCACTTATCTATTGCATTTGAAAAAGGTCACAGAAAACTTTCTTCATAACAACCCTGTGAGGTTAGTGGTAGAAGCATTTACCCCAATTTACAGATAGGAAACTAGGCTGAAGAAACATAGTCACCCAAGTAGAAAGTTTCAGAGCTGGAATAGTAAGTCTGAGGTCCATATTCCAAAGTCTGGGACTCCTTCCACTTACCACATGACCATCTCAATAATTATCTACCTAGGTCCTAGTCTCCACCATGGTTTACTTATCTAAGAAACATATAGGGCAAGGGAAAAGTTAAGTATTATAAACCAGCCTGGCAGCAGGATAGAGAACCCGTGTTGGAATCCTGAACCTGCTACTGAGTGACTCTTGGGTAAAGCACTTTTACTCTTTTCAGCTCAATTTCATCATCATTATAGTGAGAAGGGGAGAGGAGACATTGGATGATATTCAGATGGTATGTAAAGATATCTTCCAAGTCTGAGATTTGGAAAAGGCTCTAGACTCAAGATCTGGTTTAAATGTAGACGCTGACTACTATCTATGTGACTTTAGACAAGTCATTTAAATTCTCTGGGCCTCAGTTCTATAAAATGAAGACATTAGCTTAAGTGAAACACCTTCCAGGACTAAAACTATAACCCCATGATCCTACGTCACTTTATCTTCCTGGGTCTCAGTTTCCTCATCTGTAAAATAAGCGGTTACACCAGATGACCTCTTAAGCACCCTTAAGTACCCTTCAAGCTATGATTCTATGAACCACTTCTGGGTTTCTGGGATACTAAAGGACAATGTCAATGATGTGGAGACTGGAGCATCCAAGTCCCCTCTTCCAGAGAGTGGACTCCATCTGGTGGGCAGAGACCAGCACTGCAGAGTTTCATCCATTCTGTCTGTGCCTTTGACTCAGAGTCCCCCCAAATCCATGAAGTTTGCCTTCCACCATCCCTCCTCCCCACCCCACCCCCACCCCAGAGCAGGCCAAGGAGACGGTTGCCTTAGGCTAAGGATACAGGAGTGTACAACAAAGGACCCTCTCTCATCTGATGTGTTTACATATGTACATATTTTTCATGGTAGGAGAGTCTGTTCTCTGTGCCTGTGGATATTTCATTGACCAGGTGCATTTGTTGCAGGGAGAGTTCAAAGTCTCCAATGAACAACCATGGCAGAAGATGTTTTCAGACCCTGCCTAGGGCACAGAGAGGCGGTGTCCCAGCTCTGCCTTCTAGAGCATCTCTCCAGACAAGGCTGGCTGTGAGTGATGGCCTTCCTGTCTGGGGGTCTTTATTCAAAGTGCCACTGCACTCCCATGCTAGGGCACCCGGGGTCCTCAGAGCTCTCTCCTCCCTGTGGAGCAGCAAGGCTGGAAAGTGAAGACCAATGGGAAAAGGAGGTAATTATACTGACAAAAGGGCAGCTGGAAACAGTGGACAGAGCACTGGACCTAGAATTGGGAAGATCTGAATTCAAATGCAGCTTCAGATACTAGCTGTGTGACCCCGGGCAAGTCATTTAACCCTATTTACCTCAGTTTCCTCATCTGCAAAATGAGCTGGAAGGAAATGGCAAGCCACTCCAGTATCTTTGGCAAGAAAACCCTAAATGGGGTCACAAAGAGTTGGACACAATTGAAACAACTAAAAAATAAAAATCCTGACCAAGTCCCTGAGCCAGTGGCTAGGAAGAAATGTCTCCAGAGAGGTCAGTTCTTTAATTCACAATCCAACAAGGAAGTTAAAAATTTTATACTGTCCACTCATCTGAGCCCTTATCCCCCAAGTTAGCCACACTGCCACTTCACTGGTACCACACTTACCTACCAATGGAGGGTGGCAGGGAAAGAGGCAGTGTTAGTCATAGTGGTAGCAATGGTGGCAAAAGCATTGATGACGGCAGTGGTGGCCATGTCAAGACCCTATGACTTCTTACACAGATATACTTGAGAATAAGGGTCTAGAAGGTATTATCAAGGATACAGCTATTGGCATTAGCTGACACAGTCATCATCTCCCAAACCCTTTAGGTTTTCTGTGTTCTATACTTCTGATAGCTTTCAACTCAGCCCAACACATATTACTTTCCCAGAGATCCATAGACTATTGGAGGGCATAAATACAGATAAAGCAAGAGTCACCAAGGTAATCCAACTCCCCAAAAGCCACACTCCTCTGCCTCCAAGGGGATTCATCATTAGAAGTCAATAAACAGCTATTAAATGCCGACTCTGTACCAGGCACCAGGTTAAGCACATGCCAACGTCCCTCAGCCAGAGGATGAAATGATCTGAGGAAGTGTGAGTTACAGAGTCGATTTCTTCTTGCAGGATGCTGTGTTTCTGAGGCTCTGGAAGTCCAGGAGAGCAGCCAGGTGGGGAATGGTGAGGTGGGTGCCCTGGGTGTCTTCGTTAAACGGTGGTGAATCTAAGAGGAACTCTGCAGCCACAGTAGGAGAACCACCTGGTGGACACTGGTGCAGAGGTCCAAGGTCCCTCTGCTTTATGTATCTCCCAGCAGCCTAGAAAGTGGGAGAGGCTGTCACCCACTCTGCATTATTGTCAGTGGCTGCTGCCTTCCTTCTCCCACAGCTCAACTGCCCTGCTTCCCTGATTAGACTAACAGATAATGGTGATGTTCTACTCTCTATTAAAAAAAACAAAATGAAACACATAAAGGTCAGTATAGGAAAGGAGGATTTACAGTGTCTCTCACAGGCAAGCACTTTGCATCAGCCTTTGTTTGATTACAAAGCTAGAGAGATGGGGCTGATCTACTTAAATCAAGCTCTAATTTAACGTGGAGGAAATTTAAGGGAGTCATGTCTTAATTGGGTCCAACAAGTGTATGTTTCTGTAAGCAGCTAGAGACCTCCTCTTCAGATCCCCTGAGCCAGGAATGTCAGAGAGGTGCTGGAGTGGGGGAAGGGGGACAGAAGGCAACCCAAAACATCTGAACTCATCCTCCATTCCTCAGGAAATCACCCCTCCTCCTTGCCCCACCCCCGCCCCAACTCCAGACTCCAGGAGGGCTTGTAGGAAGGGTTCCTCTATCTTGCCTCTTCCCCTGGGCCAGACACCTGAGTGGTAAATTACATTAATGAGGTTGCATGGCCATTTTTGCAAATGGCACCAAAGCCTAATGCCTATCATAGATCAAGTCCTGCAAATGAAATAACCCTGTGTCCTCTCTTTAATATGGATTTGATACCTGCAGGCTTTAGCTTATCTCACTCTGAGAAATATTTGTCTATTAAAATGCACAAGTTGGAATCTTGCCCAGGAAGGGTACCTAAACATAATGATTTCCTGGTGATCCTGCTACTGATGGCCGCTCCATCTCGGGGGCTGGCTTCTCAAAGACTGCAACCCCCCACCACACACCAGCTTACACACACACACACACCTACTACCATGTACGACTGCTCTACATCCCAACACCTATAAACAATTGCCGAATATCACACACACACATACACACAGCTGCTTACATATTCCCAACACACACACACACACACACACACACACACACACACACACTCAGGCACATGATGGCTGAGTAAACTTCCATATACAATATCTTTATACCCACACACATATATGAGCATCCCCATACACACCCAATTTTTATACACACATATACAAATTATGTGTGCCACACACACCCATACACTGCTGTGTACTTTCACTTAAATATAGGACTTCTGTTACCTCTAACACATGTACAATTTCTTTGTACCCTCACCAAGCATACATGCCCAATTGCTATATAGCAGCTAAAGACCCAACGAAACATGTCCAACTGCTATCTATCCTCCACCTTCAAGCACTAAAGGCATGTCAGTTATCCTTATATATCCATCACAGACACAGTTGACGGCTGGGTACCCCAACCATCCACACAGTTTAGCTGGGTACCTCACACAACAGCTACTGGATATCCCACCTTCTCCTCTCTGGAAATCTGTAGATTCACCATTTCTAGTCTTGCCAGTCATGGAGTCAGCAACCACACAGTAAGTTCTCTGAATCCCCTTGGATATTGTCCACCCACCTTTGCCAACTTTAACTCATTGAGGTCAACAAGGGGCCTGTTCACTGTCCTAACCACCCTTGGTCTCACTTTCTTCAAATTGGAGGTCCATACTCCTTGGCAGCAAAAATGAGCAAATGAAGAAGAAAGTAGCTCCATCCTCCCTCTGTGCACCCTGATCAATGGTCCCATCCCTTCTTCAATCTTCCCCTTGCCCCCAAGCTCTTAAAGTCTTAAAAAGTCCTTTTTGTTGTTTTCCCCATTCATCACAAACCAAGGTTCATTGTGGGGCTTTAACTCTCCTAGTGCCATGCCACTCTGCTGTCATGATCCTTAGTTCCATGCCACTGTGGCTGTCTCTTGTCAAGGTAGCATGGTGTGGTAGAAATCATACTGGCTCTGGAGTAAGAACTCAATTTGAACCCAAGCTCCAACAATTTGTTGTGCAACCATGGGTCAGTCACTTAGCCAATCTGAGCCTGATGACTTGAACTCATTAAAGACAACCTGACATATTCTTTCCCTCTTGTCGCTTAGATGGGTTTAGGATTCCTTATTAATCATTTGAGTTTCTTCCTCTAGAAAATAGTTATAATAATAGTTGCATAACCTGCCTTACATGGGTGCAGTTACATTGGTCTCTCAATCATTTCCCCATTTTCTTTCTTGTCAGAATGATTTGTACTTGCACCATCAGAATTTCACTCTTGAGAGCTTCCTCTCACTCCCTCTTGAGCTGGCTTCCCCATAAAAACTTAGATCCTGGGATCCCACCTTTTCTTTCTCCAGATTCTGAAATATGTTCTCCCCAAGCCTAGGACACACATCAAACTATGCCCAGCACTGTCCCCTTATCTATTGAAGAATTTAAACTAACTTGCTCTCTCTATCCCAAACTTCGAGTCAGATCTACCTGGTGTAGAGGCAACCACACTGGAATACCCAGGATGGCTGCTAGCACAGGTTCTTAGATCTGCTTTACTAGGAAAGATAGCTGCTTAAGGGGTCAATAACCTACTTTAATTACATTCACTAGTTCAGGGGAAAAGTCAACACCCTGAAGTTCAAGAGGAAATACAAACCAAAAATACAAGCAAAGAAATAAAGACCAACAGACAGACAGGGCTCTGGCTGCCTGAATCAAAGCAATATTGCTATATATTTTACATACATTCCTGGACCAAAAGAGCCTTTACATCTGAGCAATCAGGGAACTCTGAACACAGGGCCACTCAGAATCTCAACCAGGGAATCACAAGATCCTTCTCATAAGCAAGCCCCCAAAGCAAAATACCAACTCAAAGTATAGATACTCTTCCTCAGAGCCAGAAGGCATCACAACCCTCTTGACCCAGTGCCTAATTAGAAATTAGCAAAAGGTGTGAAAGCCTTCCTACAAGCAAGCTTCCCCTAAGCAAGCTTCCCTTAATGGGCTCCAGGTGAGGCCTATTAAAGGGGGGTGGGTGGGGGGGAACTTCTACCCCATTAAAATTGTGCCTGGTCAACCAGTTCTCCTTCTGGTTAAAATGAAGCCAAGAACATCAGATCCCCACATTTCTTCTAACTACTGAAGAATGGAATGCTCTGGAAAGCAAATTAAGAATTTCTAAGCAGGGGAGGTTAGGTGGTGCAGTGAATAGAGCACCAGCCCAGGAGTCAGGAGGACCTGAGTTCAAATCTGGACTCAGACACTAGACACACTAACTAGACATGTGACTTACTAGCCATTTTTTTTGCTTTTTGGAGGGCAACTTGCCCAATTGCCCTCCAAAAAGCAAAAAAAATGAAAAATGAAAAAATAAAAAAGAATTTCTCAGCAGTCATTTTTATAGCATGGAAAGAACTCCAGCAGCTGTCTGGATGGTTGAAGTCTTCAACCACTACCCTCCCCTGCTTTTGTCCCAACTCTGTCATCCACTTCAGGAACACACTGTCCATTTCTTCCTCCTGATGGGTCATTCTGTAATATACTTCCCACCACAATATCACTTCTACCTCTGCTTCTCTTGATTCATCTAGGAAGCATTTATCAAGTACCTATCACTTTCCAGGAACTATGCTTGGCACTGGGGATAAAGACAAAAATGAAATAGGCCTTGCCTTCAAAGGACCTTACAATCTATTACATGCATATATATATAAATAAATATACAATTCAAAACTGAAGCCAGAGAGTTGACTTGTCCAAGGTCACATTGTTGAACTGACCCTTGAACAGTTTTCCTAATTCCCAGCCTTGCTTGCATTCCACTGGGAAGAAGCCTCACAAGAAAGAGAGCAATATCATAGAAGTCTGGGACTCATTATCTCTCTTCCATCCTCTCTTTTTTCTCTCTCTCTCTTCCATCCCACTCTTCATCCATTCCATTTTCCTTCTAATCACTCAGATTCACAATGTTGAAGTTATCCTTGAATCTTCCTTCTTCCTTTACCCTCATATCTAATCAGCTACTTTCTCTTCTCTTGAATCTGTCCCCTTCATTCTACTCACATGGCCACTACTCCACTTCAGGTCTTTATCTCTTCTCACCTGGCCTGCCAAGTCAACAAGCATTTATTAGGCACCCACTGTGTGCTAATTGTGCAAAGCACTGGAGCTACAAAGGAAGGCAAAAGACAGTCCCTTATCTCAAGGAGCTCACTGTTTAATGAAGGAGAGACAGAGAACATTCAAACAATTATGTACAAACAAGATACATATCAGATAAATTGAAAATGATTAATAGAGGGAACTGGTAATCCAGGGGATTGGAAAAAGCTCCTTACAGAAGGTAAGATTTTATATGGGACTAGAAAGAAGTTGAGGAAGCTGGGAGGGAGAGATGGGGAGAGAGAGAATTCAGGTTTGGGGGTGAGGTTGTGAGGAGGCGGGAGTGGGCAATGAAAACGTAAGGAGTCAGAAGATGGAACATCAATATATATTGATCAATTGCAAATCTATTCAATGAAGTCATGGCTTTCAATCTCTCCCCTCCCCATTATACCCTCCAAATAACTGCTGAAATTACTTTCCTAAATAAAGCTCAACTTTGCCTCCTCATTCCCCCACTCAAGAATCTTCAATGGTATCCCCTTCTCTCCAAGGAAAAATACAAAGGCCTCCACTAGGCATTTAAAACCTAGTGGAGTCAGTCTGGCTTCTGGCTTCCAGTCTACCTTTCCAGGTTTATTTCCACAATTCCCCTCCTTGTACTTGGTGTTCTAGCCAAATTGGCCTCCTTGAGGTTCCCTAAAATCAGCATTCCATCTCCCCTTGGCATCTTCACAATTCTCATGCCCCAAATATTCTAACTTCTCATTCCCAACCTCTTAGAATCCTGTGCTTCCTTCAAAGGTAGGCCCTGCTGTCTCCTCCAAGAAGCCTTCCCTGATTGCTGTCATTATCACAGCTGCCTCTCCATTTAAATGATCGTGTCTGTACTCCCCGTTTCTAGATTGTAACCCCCAATCACATAGAAGTCCTTTGAGGGAGAGGACTAGTTTTTATTTTATCTTTGCTTTCCCCAGGCCTTTTACAGAGTATGCCCTTATTCGTTGGATTGGGTCAGATCAAGGTTGTCTGCAAACAGCTCATGATTAAGGGTATCTCTGAAGTTCAAAGTTCTGGAGTGAGTTCTCTCCACATGGCCATCACCAGCATTGCTTCCACAAAGAGCCTGCACCATTTCCCTGTGGTTAGGAATGGGATTCAGATAGCCTGATCCCCAGAGCAAAGTCTCAGCATTCTCAGTATACCTATAGATCATGGGAATTCAGAATTCATGAATTCAGGTAGGAAAAAAATCTCCATCTCTATTTTTACGCTAGGCTGAATTCTAGGGTTTCCTTCAATTATTTAAAAACATGATTCTGAAAGGGGGTTCATAGGTTTCCCCAGACCACAACGGGGTCTATAGCATACAAAAGGTTAAAAAATTCTGGTATAAAGAAATCCTCATGCCAAACCTGGCCCCTCTCTGCCAAACCCTGCCCCAACCACACATCAGACGGAGGCTTTCAACAAAACATGAAGCATTTATTTTTCCTGAAACACATGACCAAGGTACAAAATGTCCCAGATTCCAGCATTTAAATTAGAAAAACCTCTGCTTCCCCTAGTCTGGGGTAGGCCCAAACAGAGGTTTATCCTGCCCAGCTGGAAAAAAGACAGGACCATCATCTCCAGCCACCCTTGGACAGGAGAAGGGAAAACCCTGGAGGAAAAAGGACTGGGAGGCTAAGGCTGGAGAGCTATGATTCCTATTCATGGCTGTTTCTCCAGGAAGCAACCACCCCCATGCCCAATGCCCCCCTGCCCCAGCACCATTAGAGGTAATGTCCACCCCACCCTACCCCCATTGTACTTAAGGCAAACAAGGAAAAGAGTCAGACCAGCCACACTCTCTCTAGATGCCTGAGCTGCAAAGGTTTGGGTCTTTGAGATTTACTTTCCTGGGCTCCTCTGATTGGCGAGGGGCATAAGGCACTGACCTTCAGCTCCCAGAAAAGATGGACTCAGCCACAACTGATGTCACTGCCTGAGATCTGTACAGGTGTGGCTTCTAGCTCCTGCTCAAGGCTATGCAGGGTCCGTGGCTGACACCTGCTGCCCAAGACTGGCATTGCCATCTGGGAAGAAGTTTTGGATCATGACCAGTTGGTTCCCCAAGGTACTGGGGAGAGACTAGGATGGCACCATACCCCACCCATGCCACCACCCCTAAATGTGCCCCCAATGCGTGGGGTGCCCACCCTGGAGAGAATTCCAAGGGCAAGGGTAGGGGCAGGTAGAGAGGATGAGTATGGAGTCTAGGAAGATGTCAGAGCATTGGGTCCAGAAGTTGTGGGATATACAGGATTAGTCAAGGGAGGAGCAGGGGAGACCCAAGGCTGTCCTGGGAAGGGAAACAGTTATTCCAAGCTGTCAGGGTAGAGGCACTGATTCATCATGGGAACTCCTCACCCCAACATTCAGGCTGTACCCACTCCAAGGGCTCCTGCCCTGCCCCAGCACTTCTAGAGAAACAGCATGACCAGCACGCAGCTCCCTAGATGGGGAAGGACTGTGAGAGCAGACAGAAGAGCTCCAGCAGCAAGCTCTCACCGAGAGCTCACACAGCTTCTAGTGTGTACATGTGTGTGCACTCACTGCCCTAGCCTCCGCATACATGTACACACATGTACTCTGTATGTACATGCTCCCCATGCACACACAAATGTGGGGGGAGTGCTAGAGGTGTGCACACACACAGCATGCACGCTGTTTAATAGGCTGTGTTTGCATATCACAGGTACACACACACACACACACACACACACACACACACACGATCAAATGATGTGTGGGGTGCCGTGGGCATTCATGTGGGCGTGTGCAAATATGTCTCGGGGCAGCAGTGAAGACTTCTCCATTGATAGGGAAAAGTTACCAGAGGACTGTGCCCTTGTGGAGGGCGGGTGAGGTAAGAACCAAGGCTTGAAGTGAGACAAGGCAGAAAGTAGTCAGTGTATGGGATCCCTTAGAGAAACAATGCAGTCAAGAGGTGACCCTGGACTCGAGCACACAGGAGGACAGCTCAGAGCCCCCCGTTTCCTCAGCTCTAAAACGGGGATGATGTTTGCACAACCTCCCAGGCTTGTTGGGAGGAAAGTACTTTGTAAACTTTAAAGCAGTGATAGGAATAGGAACTATTATTATCATGTCCACCAGAGAAATAAGACAGCAGGGTAGTCTACGTATCATTTCTACTGGAGAAACAAGGTAGTGAGATGGTCTGTTTATCATGTCCACCAGAGAAATAAGGCAGCAGGGTTGACTGTGTATTGTACCCATTGGACAAATGAGGCAGCAGGGTGGTGGGCTCATCCAGGTGCCACCTCCAGCTTTCTGTGGGGTGAGAGGCAGAGCAGGTGTCCATAGCTGGGGCAGCTCCAGACAGGGTTCTGATCAGGTTCTGACGTGCCTCCCCCACACGCACCATCCAGCCTCCAAGGTCAGGCTATTTCTTGCCCTTCATCTGCTCAGGGGAGAGAGAACAACAAACAAAAGGTGGGGTGGAGGGAGAGCTGTGAATAAGTAAAGTTTCATAGTGAACTTTTAGGGTTGAAAATAGTGTGACCCCTATAGGGTATGTGTCCTGCACATCCTTGAGGTGGTTTCAGAGTGACATGGTGCAGTGGAGGAAGAGTTTTAGGGACCAGCCAGCTATGGGCAGGGGGCAGGGGACCAGGGGAGACAGAAAACAGAGACAAAGAGGAGAATTGGGATAGTGGAAAGGTTACTAGACTGTGTCAGTGGATGTGAGTTGAAATCATAGCTCTGCCGCTAGCAATGATTGTGGGCCTGTTTCCTCATCTGCAAAATGGGGAAAATAACACCTGAATTACCTGCCTCAACACTCTAAAATATTATAGAAACATGAGACATTACTCCTGATTGGCTGATGTGGATTATAAATCAACCAATGGGTTAATAAACCTAGTGAACTAGAGGATGGGCATGGTGAAACCCAGGGGTAAACCTACTGGGAAAGGCTACCATTCTGGTTGTTGTTTGTCCTTCATTCTTGAAGAAGACTGTGACATCAGGAAGATGGTGCCATGACATGCAAATGAATTGGATTTAAGTGAGGCAGGGCTGTGCAAAGTCACCAGCCTCACTTTATCCCCCAGAGCCATGTGGGTCCAGTGGCCAGATGTGGATCAGGATGACTGGAGATGACCCTGGATGCAGTAGGAGACCTTGGCCTTTTCAAGCTAAGGTCTTTAACAGGTCTCAGTTTAACTGAGGCAACTCCCACCCAGTGATTAAGGCTGGGTAAGAAATGAGGCAGAGAATGGCCTCTTTACCTAGTCCAAAAATAAAAATCAATCTGGGAGGGGAAGACCTTCAGGGTTTCTGGCCAAGACAGAAACAATTGCTATTTACATTTACTCTGAGCCAATCAGGGCCCAAACAATGACCAAATGGAGCTTGGCCTGGGACCTATTATTGGCCAATCAATGAGAGCAAGAGTGATTCTGGGACCCTTAATTATAATCTCCAATTACTTACCAGTCAACACAAGAACCTACACTGCTACCCCCCACACACACACACCCTTTCAGCAGCTTCACCAGATGCAGCTAAATATCCATCAGAACAAGAAAGTCTTGAAATCATCTTAGAGCCACTGATGCTGGATTCCTGTCTCTGCTCCTTCCTGGCTTTGACCTTGAACAAGTTGTTGTAATGGGAATGGGAATTTGAAGATCTTCCCTGCCCCTTAATAGACCTAGGGGGGAGTTTGAAGACCTCCCCTGCTTTGAAAGTAAACTCTGCCCCCTAATAGGCTGAATGTAATCACATGGAACCTGTGATGGAGGGAATTTGCTGAAGGGAAGCAGAGCCCACAGGAAGCTGTTTAGAGCTAGAGAGACAGTGGGGGAGAGAGGACGCTCAGGAAGGGAGTTATATAGGCTCATGAGTAGATAGTAATCTTATTTTTTTTCTTTTTGGAGGACAATTGGGGTTAAGTGACTTGCCCAAGGTCACATGCCTATTTTTTGTGTTAAGTGTCTGAGGCCGGATCCAAACCCAGGTCCTCCTGACTCCAAGGTCGGTGCTCTATTTACTGCACCACCTAGCCACCCCATAGATATTGATCTTGTATTGGTTTGTGGGAAGGCTGAAGGATGCTGTGGCTCTCAGTGTTATTACGGCTTCTGAATATCTTTAGTACTATGATGGAATCGGCTTACTGGTTTTGGGATTTGGTTTTCTGATATCTAAATAAATGTTTCAGTTCTATCCTCTATCTGGAGAGTTTAGTATATTTTGTGATCAAACATCATGTGATACTTATAGTCACAGTCTTTATCGTGATCATGGGCACTGTAAATATTGCATACAGCGCTACAGTTGCTGACCCTCTTGGGGCCTCAGTTTTGTTACCTGTAAAGTGGAGATGATAATATCCACAATATCTTTCTCACAGAGTTCCTATCAGGGTCAAATAAAATACTCTACAAAAGTCAGCTACTGGGTAGTTTTTCCATGCTCTAACTTTTATATTCCTTGTGGGTATAAACTTGGCTATTTTTTTGTAAATGAAGCTACTCTCTTTTCCTCAGACCCCCTCCTCCTTAAAACCTCAAGGTGGCAGGTCTGGAATGGGGAAGAGTGATAAGAGTCCAGGCAAAGCAGCACATCAGGAAATATCAGAGAGATTGGGGGCAGGAGCAGGGGAGACAGACTGGACAAAATGTTTGCCCAGTGAGCCAGCACAGTGACAGACCAGTGGGATGGGCCTGGGCACAGGCTGGATACCCCGGCTGCTGGGCTCCCAGCTCACCATGGGGAGACCTTCACATTTCCCTTGTAATAATTGCATGGCCAAGGACAATCCTATCCATCAAAGGTTCACTCTGGGCAAGGTGGGGACAGAGTAACGGTTCTGAAGAGGGCCAGACTGTAAAAGGGACCCCCCCCAAGGGTTCAGAGTTGGACCCCCAGTTCTCCCACTCCCCAATAGAGCTTGGTCTAATTACCATCATATCATGAGAGTTCCCATGCTTCTTGCTCTAGCCTGAACTAGCTGAATGGGAATCACTAGATGAGAGGACAGTCAGAACAACACCAGAAGTAGGGGGCTCACCCAAGGATTTTTCTGACTCTACAGTTTTGCCTCAGGCCAACAGACAGAAGGAGATATAAGCAGGACTAGAGTACAAGGTAGAAGTAGAGAGAATAGGAAAAGACTCTGGGTTTGGAGGATCACGGGATTGTGGATTTAGTGGCCATCTACTCTCAAGCCACTATTTTATAGATGAAGAAACCAAAGCCAGAGAGATGACCCTGATGTCCTGATGTCCCACAAGCAGTAAGTGGCACAGCCAGGATTCAAACTCAGGACTTGACTCCAAACCCAATATCCTCTCCAGTAGACCATACTTAACCCTGTCATCCCTTCAAGCTATCTTCCTAGTTCTTCCCTCTTGTCAAACTCCTAGAAAGAACAATCTATGTTCGACGCTTCCTCCCGGCACCCTGCCCCAACCCCAAGTATGCCCAAAATAAACGTGCTTCCCGAAGCTCCCAAGCCCAATGGTCAGCCAGATTCAGGGGCACCCTGGACACAGGGAATTACACAAGCCAGAGAGAAGCCCTCCCCCAATCCCCAATTCCCGACGACTTTACCTTCTGTATTGTCCACATGTTTCAAAGGCTGCAGAGCTGCAAAAGAGAACCATAAAACAGAAAGTCAGAGCAGGAAAGGACCTCAGAGATTATCTAGCCCAATTTCCTCATTTTATTAATAACAAATCACATTTCTATAACACTTCAGGGTTCCCAGGGGCCTCTCTTCACATTTACCTTATAAGGTTCATAGTACAAGTGTTTTTATCTGTATTTTACATATGGGGAAACTGAGGCTTAGAGAAACTGAGTTGCCCTTGCTCATATAGCTTGGCCACATAACTAGTAATTTTAAGAATCTTGATTCAAAACCAGGTCTCCTGACTCCAGCCCCAGTGTTCTATCAGATGGAATAATCTGCTTCTCCAATACCACACTGCTTACAGATGGGGAAACTGAGGTTCAGGAAAAGGACATGGAGGAGAAGGTTTGAATAGAAAGGTATAAAGAGATTAAAAAGGGGGCCTTTGGCAGGTGGAGATGGGGCAAGGGGAAGGAACAGGGGCTTGGAGAAGATACAGGCACCCTGGAATGGTTGGCAGACCTCTTGATTGAGAAGCAAAGACCTTAGAGGTCATATAGTCCAAATCCCTCATTTTATAGGCAAGAAAACTGAGGCCCAGAGAGGTAAAGCTAAGTTAGAGGCAGACTTAAGATTTGAATCAGATCTTCTGAAGACAGCCAGGAGACAGGGTTCCATCTTCCTTCTGTCCTGGCTGCCAGCATAGCTTCCTTTGGACTTAGCACTCAGCTGCTCCCAGGCTGTCTCATCATCCATAGGATCAGAATAATAACACCTGTCTTCCCTATCTCACAAAGATATACCTTCTGGGGCATGGAAGGTACACAGCACTGTTCCTATACAGCAGGAGTGAAATGAATAAGTCTGGAGTCACCGATGGATTTTGACGATCTAATCTCTCCGTCTGAACCTCGGGCTCATGGATGACTGAGAACAGGCTAGTTCCGTAAGACAAGCTGTGTTCTCCTCAATACCTTCTCTCTGGGCAAACACCCTTTGCTTTTAGCATCCGTTCTCTCTCCCGCCCTTCGAGAGCCTCCCACGACATCTGCCTGAGCAACATGAAAAATGAGGACTGCTCCCCCGTGAACGGGGCTGTCTCTGCAGCTGCCACACCCTAGTGCTAAGGGCCTGAGAAAATTAATGGGTCTCATTTGCAGCAGTCCTGGGAAATCAATCTTCTCCCATCCTGTCTTTGCAATGGTGCGGGAGGGAACATTAGCCGTCCAGGGCTTGGCTGTTCCCCGGACTCAAATAAGTCAAGAAACATGAGCCTGAGACACTAAGCCTTTAGGACCCCTTGAAGGGCACAGGGGCAAGACCACTGCCTGGCTTCTCCCAGGAGACACCTGGGAAGCTAAGGTGTGCATACCAGGTCATTAGGAAGGGAGCTGATGAGCAGAGGCAACTCATCTCTGTCTTTGTTTTCTGATAGAGAATTTTTGCATCCATTCAATTAAATTAAACAAAAAGCACCTAGTATGTCCGAAGGCATGGCATAGTGAATTAAAAGCTGGCCTTGGGAGACAGAAAGGCCTGGGTTCAAGTATTGCCTTTTTCACATGTTGGCCATATAATGGAACCTCTCAGTGATCTAGGCAACTCTCTAAGACTCTGAGCTGAAGAGAAGGGGCAAACTTGCTTTAGTAGGGGAAATGTCCTCACCTGGGAGTTCCCTATACCAAAATCACAGGTCCTGTCCCTGACCCTCAGTCCCAGGCCCTGCACTAGGTACAAGATGGCACATTGGGCCTGGAGGAGGAAGAGCTGAGTTCAGATCTGGCCTCAGACACTCCCTAACCATGAGACTCTGGACAAGTCAACTGACAGCTCTTTGCCTCAGTTTCCTCTTCTGTAAAATGGGGATGATAATAGCACCTGCCTCCTGGGGGCATTGTAAGAATCCAATGGGATGATGACCGCAAAGTGGTTAGCAATGCTAGGCACATATAAGAATATTAGCTATTATTATTAGGGATGAAGACAAAAATGAGACAGGCCTTGTCTTCAAGGGGTAATTCTACCGTGCAAGTGTAACTCAAACTCAGAAAAACAAACATAAGGCAAACTGGAGGGAGACCACCAAGAGCTGGAGGGATCACAGGCAAAGAGCGACTGATAGACTCCCTAGCCCAACCAAGATGGAAATCAGTACCACGTTCATCCTTCTACACCTGGCTTGGACAAAACCTAGAGGAGCCAGTTCTTGGATTCGGGAGGGCACAAGTTCCAGCCCATCTTGGTCAGTCCTTAGCTAACCTCTCTGCAAAAAGGGATGAGAACAGTCCCTGGAGTGTCTAATCTCCTCCCCCAGGGATGCTGTGAGGACCAAAGGGAAGAATGTAAGGAACCTGCTTTAAAACTTGTAAATACCATAGAAATGGCAGGGAATTAGCAACATCATGGCTGCTTTCATTCCCTTCTACATGTTTTCTTCCTTTTAATGAGGTCTTGATTTATCCTCATGATAGCCCTGAGAGGCAGGAACGAGAGGTATTTTCTTATTCCCATTTTAAACAATGGGAAAACTGGGACATAGATTTTAAGTGACTTGCCCAAGGTCATTCAGGAAATTCACAGAAGAGACAGGATGAAAAGCCAGGTTTCCTGATTCCTAGGCTAGGATGCTACACTGCATTCATAGAATTTTAGAGCTAGGCAGGCTCATCCTATCCAACTTTGTCATTTTACAGGTGAGGGAATTAAAGCTGACAGGACCCTATAGCTAATAAGTGTTGGAGGCTGAATTTGAACTCAGGCCTTACTAACTTGGGAAAGGGGGGCTCAGAGCCCCTCAACTGTGCCACCAGTTAGATCCAAATTGCTGGCTCATAGATTAGAGGTGAAAAAGAAATCAATTAGTATTGATAGCTTTGATTTATTTTTAGTTTGATTATGTTAAACTCAAATTTGCCTCTCCAAAACACAGGTATATCTCATAGTCTAGTAAAATTATAATGTCTGAGCATTACTGCTTATCAGAATATGAGACACATATGATGGGATGAGGGATGGGGGCGGGGGCAGAAGTGGGCATTTCAATCAGTTAGCCTCCTCTGAACACTGGGGTTTTTACCTCAAGCCAACGCTGTCCTTTTCCTCAGTATTTGTCCCTTAAGTTGTTTCTTCCCTCTGAATATCTTAGGAAGAACAGTATGGAGATTAGACCTACCTGTCTTGGATCCTTCTCCATCCCCATCCTGGTCCTCAGCCCCTGAAAAAACAAAAGTGGTCAGAGATCTTTCTCATCCTCAGCCCCTCTCAGAGCATGGGGGGGCGTGGGGCCAAGAAGAAGGGTGAAGGAGGTCAATTTCTTGTCTAAAAGTCAGCTATGAACACAGATACTAGAGTTCTGAAGGATTCTATTCCTTGGCATCAGAGTCCCATGGACAGACATGATCATCCATCTGTCCACCCTTTCATTAATTCATCCACCCATTCACCCAGCCATGAAACTTATCCAGTTGTCCATCTACCCAGCCTACCTACCCACTCTTTTCTCTTTCTTTTCTTCCTATCCATTTATCCACTTATTCACTCATCCATCTACCCAGCCTTCATTTACTCATCCATAATTCATTCCTTCATTATATATTTAGCCTGTAATATAGAAATGTTTTGCATGATTTCACATGTATAATTGATATCATATTGCTTGCCTTCTTAATGGGCTGGGGAGGGACTGGAAGGAGGAAGAGAATTCAGAATTCAAAATTTTCTTAAAATGAATGTTAAAAATAAACAAATGATTCATTAAGGGAAAAAATAAAATTTTTGAGTGAGGAAAAATATATACACATGTGTATATATGCAGGCATAAACATACCCGTATATATATACATATATGTGTATAAGTATGGGTATAGATGTAGATATAGATATCCTTTCTCCCATACTCTACTGTGGAAAGCCTTGACATTAGGGAGCCCTGGTCTGATGGGTGAGCTGTAAACCAGACCATAACCAGGCACCAGAGGGCATTAGACAGGGTCAGAGTTCCACAGAATAACCTTAAGCCACACTAAAGTCAAAGCAGTGCTGTCCTAGGACTTTGAGAATCTCTAATACTGGCCCTGGACAGAGACTCTGAAAGGTATCTCCCTCCTCCATACCTTTGCACTGGCTGTCCCCCATGTCTGGCGTGTCCTCCCACCCACCTCACCTGTTCCACTTAGAATCCTTGGCTTCCTTCCAGACTCAGTGCAAACACTCACACATTTCCCAGTCTCTCCCCTGATGCTGGTTACTGAAGCCTCCCCTTCTAAGGTTACTTTTCATCTGCCCTATATGGATGTTCTGTATACCTCCTGGTGTACATGCTGTCTCTTCCACTATGAAAGTAAACTGCTTGAGGGCAGGGAATATTTTTGGCTTTCTTTGTATCCCAAAACTCAACATAGTGTCTGGCACATGCTAAGTGTTTAATAAGTGCCTCTGCTAAGTGATTCACTGATTTCTGATGATGGTCTATCCCACCAGCTGGTTTGAAAAACCAACTGTGGCTGATGAGACTGCAAGAAACCCATAAATTACCTCCAACTGTCACCCACTGGCAACGCAGGTGAAGGTGTTGGTCTCACCATGTTTCCATCACTTCCCTCCCCAGCCCAGCTCCACCCCAGCCCAGAATCTGCCCAAAGACTTTCCTTCTGGGACTGTTGTGCCTTCAAAGTTCTACCTTCAGACACATTCATTATAACCGTAATCATAACTAGACAAAGGTGAGGGGTATGGGAGTGGGACACAGGGTGTGATTTGTTCTGATTCATGCACCACACCCCTCAAGACTCACTGGCACTGATTTCATCAAGGCTGGGCTTTGCCTTCTCCTGACTCAATCTCACCCTCCTTGGCCTATGTCTGCTTTATCTGAAGTCAGAAGGAGGACATTTTGTTCTCACTATCAGGCATAGACCTCAAGAAGCTCAAAGGTATAAACAAAGGTTGTGTGTGTGTGTGTGTGTGTGTGTGTGTGTGACACACACCCCTAAAATATACACAGAAGTATAAAAAAAAAGTCTGTGCCCTGGCAAGCATCTGAACAAACCCTGGTGTGTAAATGTCAAGTAATAAAATGATGCCATAGGAAATGACATATATGAAGAATTCAGAGAAACATGGGAAGATGTGCATCCACTGATGCTGAATTTAATAAAGTAGAACCAGAAGAATAATATATGTGACTGTAAAAAGGGTGATGAAAAGGGAGTCAAATTCTTTAGCAAGTGACAGAAAATACCCCTCCATCCCTGTATCAGAGAGGTGGGGGCAGGATGACGGCTTTGGTGGGTCCTGGATCTGCCTTCTAGAGCCTAGGACAAGCCTGCTGATATTGGAAGACCATTACCCATCTCCCAGACCACCCCAAGTCTTCCCCTCAACAGATCAAACACCTCCCTTTCCTCTGACCAATCCTCCTCTGACATGGTTTCAAGCTTCCTTACTGCCCTCACTCCTGTTGCCTGCATGTGCTCCGGTTGGCCAACATCCTTCCTAAACATGCCTCCCAGAATTCCACGGGACACTCTAGATTTTCGTCTGAAGGGGGCAAAGTCTAGCAGGACTGATGTGCCCTCCCACCCCGCTGTTGCCATCTCTGATGTGCGGCAGCACCGCTTGAAAATGGCTACACTCACTTGTGGAGTCAACGCTAAAAAACACTGCAGAAGATGCTTCCCAGAGAGGCAGAAAGGAAAAAGTAGCTACACAGGGGTTAAGTCAGAGGCTGCAGTCAAGGATGGAGACTTGCAGACAGTGGCGAGAACCAGGAGAGTCTGAGAAATTCCACTATGTGTCCGCTTATTTAATCAGTCGACAAGCGTTTGTTATGATAACTGTGTTTTTTAAGTTTTTCGAAGTGCTTTAGGTATATTATTTCCCTTGATCCTAATAACAGTCCTGGAAGATAGAGGTGTTATTATTATTCCCATTTGGCAGATGAAAACACAGAGGCCAAATTAAGTGATTCTCAAGGGTCATACAGCCAGTGTGAAGCAGGATTAGAACTCAGGTCTTCCTGTGTCCAAGTCAATCAATCTATCTACTCTACCATCTAACTGACTTATTAGGTGTCTACTACTGGGTCAGGCAAAGCACTGAGCGCGAGGGATGGAAAGACAAGCAACAAACAATCCCTGCCTTCGGGAAGCGCTAAAGGCTCACTGTCGCTGTCTCACATTGAGTCTGCAGTCAGTTAACCTGCCAGATCTCCATCACACAGACTGTGGCCAAGCTGTGCCTCTCCATATTGCAGATTTGGACAATGGTTCTTTGAACCTAAGTGGAGGAGCGTTTTAATTCACGTTGGAATTATCTTGTAAGGTTTCAGCACCCTAAGGTCCTTCCAGATTCTGCCTGTCATTTAACAGAACGGCTGTTCCAATTTAACGGCATTTGCAGGTGAATTAGGAGGCTGGTCTCTAAGGGATCCTCTTCTGATAACGAGGCTGGCCAACCTCAGCAGATGGGGTCAGGCATTGAGCAGGCCTGACAATGGGCACTGTACCATTGTCACAGCCCCTGCACAAGCCAGGCTCATTGCTGCCGCCATAGTGGCACTGTCCAGGGAAAGGGGAACAACTTTTGGAGTTGGATGACCAAAGCTCTGTGCCTGACCCTGCTGCTTTCTACCTGTGTGACCTCAGATAAACTATTGAATCTCTAATGCCTTGTCTGCAAATGGCGGGGGGGGGTAGATGACCCCCAAGGGCCCTTTCCCCTTTATACCAGTGATCTTTGCTCATGCTGCTCACCCCTCCTGGAATCTTCTGCTCCCTACTCTCCACTTGGTCAAATCCTCTCCATCCTTTGGGGGCCCACCTCAAGTGACCCCTTCTCCAGGAAGGTCTCCCTGGTAACTCCCTCTGTTGACTGTCCTTGCTCTGAAATCCTCCTACAGAACGTGGAGCCTGAGACTCACCCAATGACCCTTAATTGTTCTCCAGCTGACTCCAGTGAGGCTCTTATCTCCAGGGCAAATGAAGGGCTCCCCAGAGCCCTGGGGCTTGCTGCCTGTATTGCTCCTTAAAGGACGTATCCTGAAACTGTCTGGCTCTTGTGTCTACTTGAGTCTCATGTCACCAGGCAGGCTCTGACTTCCTGAGGGCAGAAGGGATGTTTTGACCTTCCCCTATTTTCCTTGATTTGGTGGCAAGCTCAGAGCTGGGCACACTGAAAGTGTGAGCCTCGGCAAAGCCCCATTCAATGACTGGCATGCATTTCTGCCCGCCTGTGGGAGCTCACATGAAGAGATGCTGGTGGCTTAGGGGGTACCGCAGCATACCTGACCCTGACGTCATGCCCCAAACCCCCCCAGATTGCATGTGCAGCAAATCAGATGAAGGGCAGTGCTGCTCCTAGGTATCCTATGGCGGCTCATGCAAAGCAGATCATTCTTCCGGTCTGCCTTTTGCCCCTGCCTCGGCTCCCCCAACTCTCTGAGGCAGGAAGTCACTGCGCTCCCAAGAACCTGGAGCTTTTCCCTGTTTCCCCACGGCTGCCCCAGCATGCTTGATCTAAACCTGAAAGTTCCTGGTGTGGAAACTCCCTCCACTGAAGAAGTGACCCATCTGTAACTGAAAGTCTGAAAGAGATGTGTGGGCTCCGGAAAAGCCAAGGATCCCAGAGCCAGTGGGTCAGAAGGAGAACTTGAACGCAGGGATTTTCCTCTAGAGCTGGCCCTCGCTGATACTTCTCAATTTATATGCAATAGGAGCTGGATGAATGCTTGTGGAATGTGGATCCAAACACTTTAGACTGCACTGAGAAGCAGAAGGGAGCCTGGGGGCTGGCTTCTCCAGGCCTAGACTGTCCTCATTGTATGGACCAGGAAAAGAGAAGCTGGCCCGTGAGTCATCCAGCTGCAGGCCTCATGGCCAGTTCTGACATGCCGCCTCTCTCCCAAGCTGCTAATCATTCTGAACCCCAGGACCCCACTTCCTCATTCAGACACACATGCCCACTCATCCACACTCACACAGGCTCACACACTTACACACATGCCCACTCATTCACACTCACACAGGCTCACACACTTGCACACTCAGACACACATGCCCACTCATCCACACTCACACAGGCTCACACACTTACACACATGCCCACTCATTCACACTTACACAGATTCACACACTTGCACACTCAGACACACATGCCCACTCATCCACACTCACACAGGCTCACACAGGCTCACACACTTACACACATGCCCACTCATCCACACTCACACAGGCTCACACACTTACACACATGCCCACTCATCCACACTCACACAGGCTCACACACTTGCACACACAGACACATACACACCCATTCACACTCACACTCAGGCATGCTCGCATACTTGCACACTCAGACACAACCACTCATTCACACTCATGCAGGCTCACCTACTTACGCACTCATACAGTCATTCATTCACACTCAGGAATGCTCACACACTTGTACATTCAGACACACACCTCCACTCATTCACACTCACACAGGCTCACACGCTTGCACACTCAGACACATACACACCCATTCACACTCACACTCAGGCATGCTCGCATACTTGCACACTCAGACACACACCTCCACTCCTTCACACTCACAATCAGGCATGCTTACCCACTTGCACTCATATTCATTCCCACCCTCCGTCAGTCACACACCCCCAAACTCTCACCAGCATTCTCTTCCTCACAGCTCTGCTTTATTTTCTTCCGGCACACATAGGCAAGGGCCAGCAGCAGCCCCAGGAGGCAGATGGAAAGGCCCACAGTCACCCAAAGGGCCTCTGGTGGGAATGTCATCACCTGGCCTGTGGGAGGAAGGGCAGATAAGGCAGAGAAGAGAAAGCCTGTCAGCTCCACACCCTCCCAGCCACCCATAGGGGTTCTTTAAGAGCAGATAGCACCCACCATCCTGAGGGGAGCAAGGGGAACTAAGCAGAACCCAGCAGAAGCCACTTCAGGGCGTTCACAGGAGCCAGGTCCAGTCCCCACCACAATAGACCCAAGCACAGCCCTGCAGAGAGGACAGCTAGTTCAGAGAGTACACCAGACAGGAGATCCAAGGAGCTTCCATGGCTCTCTATTTGCTCTTAAATGAAGTAGGTAGGACTAATTGTAAAGGGCATCCCAGCTGGCAAAGCCCAGGGCACTGGCTGAGGTTGGCACTATGAAGCAGGCCAGTAGTAAGTGGAAGGAATAACTGGCATGTTATGATAGGGGCACAAACCACCCCTCCCTTCCCTGTCCACTTCCAAAAAGTAAACAATATTCCATCTGAGCAGTGAACCCAGAACATCCCCAAAGAAGGAAGACACATGAAAGAACCACAGAACAGGTGAGCAGAAAAGGCACTTAATCCAAGCTGAAGAAGAGACAAAGGGCCAAGGAGGATCCAGGCAGTAAAGAGGGGGAGATAAGAGAGTCACAAGGAAAAGGAGAGGACAAGAATAAATCAGAGCATTGTAAGATTTCTGCAGAAGAAGAGAGAGAACAATAGAGATCTGGAGCTTCCAGTGGGAGTCAGGCTAAGCCAAGCTCAGTCCCAGGCACTAGACAAACAGACCTCTCCCCCAGGGGCCAGAGAAGCTAAAGGGAAGCTTTGGCCGTGGATAGTGGGAGGAGGGGAAAAAACCCAAAGGAAAATCTAGACTTCTTGGAATGAGAGGAGAAAAGGACATGAAGAGGGATAGGGGCCACACACAGGTGCCCGGGCTGGAGGATCTCCTCAGCGGGCTGGGGCTGGGCTTGGTCCTTCTCTGGTTCTAAAACTGTGATCTTCCTAAAACAATTCCAGAGGACTCAGGATGGAAAATGCCATCCACATCCAGAGAAAGAACTACGGAGTCAGAACACAGAGCCAAGCAGACTACTTTCTCTTTTCTTTCCTTTTGTTTTTTTCTTTCTCATGGTTTCTCCACTTCATTATAATTCTTCTATGCAACATGACTAATGAGAAAATATGTTTAATAGGAATGTATGTGTAGAGCCCATATAAGACTGCATGCCATTTTAGGGAAAGAAAGGGGAGATATGGGGAGAAATTTTAAAACTTATGTAAATGAATGCTGAAAATGAAAAATAAATAAATTGGAAAAAAAAAAAGACAGTGTCCTAGAGAGAGAGGCTGGCTAGAGAGACCTCAGGTAAGAAGCAGCTGTTACCCTCCTGATGCCCAGCCTAAGTGGGTAGGGCTTTTATTCCTGCATTTGAGGAGGGAGATGGGGGAAAATTGGGCCCAGTCCATGGTTGTAGCCCCAAGAAAGAGCCTTAAACTATCAAGGAGGGTATTGAACAAAGAAGCGACAGCCAGCAAAAATCCCTCTCCCTTCTCTGCAGAGGTATGGGACTATGGGTGTAGAATACGGCAACAAAGTCAGACTCAGTTTATGTGTTTATGTTGGTTTTGCCAAACTGACTTTGTTTCTTTCTCTTTTCATATTCTCTCTCTCCCTCTTTCTCCCTCTCTCTCTCTCTCTCTCTCTCTCTCTCTCTCTCTCTCTTTCTCTCTCTCTCTCTCTCTCTCTCTCCCTCTCTCTCCTTCTCTCTCTTTCTCTCTCTCTCTCAGCAAGAAATGGTTCAGTGGGTATGTGTAGAAGGAATATATTTGGGAATGAGCACAGCGTAAAAACAAAAGATATAATTTTTTTTTTGCTTTTTTTTGGGGGGGAAAGGCAGGGCAACTGGGGTTAAGTGACTTGGCCAAGGTCACAAGGCTAGTAAGTGTTAAGCGTCTAAGTCAGATTCAAACTCAGTTCCTCCTGACTCCAGGGCTGGTGCTCTATTCACTGCTCCACCTAGCCATCCCAAAAGATGTCAATTTTTTAAATCTTACTAGTATTTAAGTGACAACAGAAAAGGGCAGCATAAATGTGATATTTCATCACAGTGGGGGAACAGGAGACAAATGCAGGGTTAGACACCAGTTAGCTTGGAGTTTGTGATAATTCTGAGGTTAAAAGTAGGCTAAAATTCACCTTTGTTCTCCCAGAGAAAAATGAGGTTGCTAAGGCAATAAACAATGCAAAAGAGGTTTGTTTGGGTGTGGAGCTAGGGCAGGGGAGTGTTTAATCTTCTCTAGAGGTCACATTGATTCAAGTACTTTTGAAGAGCCCATTTCCACAGGCTCTTCATGTTCTATTTATAAATGAGATGAAAGAAAGAGGGTGATTGAAATAGAAGCTGGGAATCTGGAGTCTCATCAGAGCTAAAAGGACCGAGGCTCTCCCTGGGGCGGGGGCTTCCTCCACCAGCACATCACAGCCCCTCAGCAGACTTAGCAGATGATCCTTGGGAGCAGGTATAGCCAGAATTTCCCATCAGCCTTCAACATCTCCGGCCCTGGTAGGCGCACCTTCCATCACCAGGCCAGACTCAAAGGACTTCCAGCTGGTCAGGCTCAAGGAGGCTTTGGCCTCCCCTGGAGAGACCTTAGAGAGGGTCACCTCCACACCATGATGAGGTGTCAGAGGAGGAACCCTCAGAAGTCACTAGGGTTCATTTAGAGTTTAATGGATAGGAGGCTGATCTTGAAGCCAGAAGTTCCCTGCTCAAGGACTGCCTCTGACACATCCTAGCTGCATGAGACAGCTGCCTCATCTCTAAGAAGACTGTAAGTTCTGAGAGGAGGGTGGCCTACATTGGTAAAGGGAGTTTCCTCACCTGAGAATTCCCCCGACCAATGAAATCACAGGGCCCAGCCTGGTCCAGTCTTTTCAGTTAATCTTATCTACTTTTCCTCACATCTCGTATCTGGTGCAGCTTGGCTGCCATTATCCCACTTCTTCGATTCAAGTCACTGGGTATATACATACATACATACATACATACACACACACACACACACACATACACATATATATATGTATGTATGTATGTATATATGTATATATACATACAAGTAATAAGATTGTATTTATTTTTTAAATGTTTATTTTTTTTAAGTGTCATAGATTTTTAACTGAGGCAGAGAGTTATCAGCCAGGGTCACACAGCTATGTGCCTGAGGCAGGATTCAGACTCCCACCCCAACCCAGAGAGTCAGAATTAGAGATTTCTGGTCAAAAGGGCAGGAGGCAACTGAACCTGTCCCAACCCTGCAGCTGCCCCTCCTGCCCCCTCACCTGTAATGATGACAAAGCCAGAGGCCTCCTCCTGTAACACAGAATTCCTCACAAGGCAGCTGTAAGTGCCATTGGCCCCCAGAGTGACCTTAAGCACGCTGAGCACATCAAAAAGCCCCTCGGAGTTAGCCAGATGGGAGGTCGTCACGTTGCCAGCCAGAGCTCCCCCCTGACCATCCCGCCAGATCACCTCAGCCTCTGGGTAGCCACCATAGCTGGAACAGGTGATGGTCACTGTGTCTCCTGGCTTCAAGTCCTTACTGGGCTCCAGGGTCATGCTGGGCTTGGAGTAGGGTGCTGGGGAAAGGCAGAAGGCACAGGTTAGGGATCAGGAAAGGGTCCTTTGTATACACAGTCAGGAGACTGGATAGCCTTCGGTAAAGACAGTGCAGATTGGGAGGAGGAACTTCAAACTAAAAATTCTTAACATTTTTGGTCCTTCAGCCCTTTTGCAATCTACGGAAGCCCCCAATTCCTCAGAATAATGTTTCTTAAATACACATGACAAAATACAGAGGCTTACAGAAGAAACCAATCATATTAAAATAGTTACCAAAATATTTTTTAAAAATTTCCCAGACTCCAAGTTAAGAACCCCTGGTTTAGAGACAGTGAGGATGGAGCCCGCCCCCCTACCGTGTTTCCCCTGGTCTCACCAGCCACCTGCAGGCTGACAGCAGCACTGCTGTAGTGCTGGATCTGCACGAAGCAGGTGAAGCTGCCCTCATCAGCGATGTGCACCCGGCGCAGCAGCAGGGAGACGTTGCCTTGGGCCAGCTGGTCATAGAAAAGGGCAGTCCGGTTGGCGTAGGCACTGCCCTGGTCAGCCAGCTGGTCCTGGCCCTGAGTGAAGCTATGCACCAGTCGCTTGGTGTCTGTCAGCTGCCAGATGAGGCTCAGCTGGGCCAGGGTGAAGTTGGGGCCAGGCAGGAAGGAGCAAGGCAAGGTGGCATCCAAGCCTACCAGGGCCACCACAGGGTCATCGGGGACCATGATCTCCACTGCACCTAGAAGGCAAGGGGGAATAAGAAGGCTGGCTACCAAGCCTTGAGCTCTTCCTGAAGACCCTCCCCAGGACCCCTGTGGCATCGGAGCCTGAGCAAGGCCTAGTACATTGTCTCTACCCTATGCCAGGCCTTCATCCTGCTACCCACTCCCTGCCTCCCTCTGCCCTTTTAATTCTGTTCTAAAAGTGGACAAACTCCTTTGAATTTCCCTAAAAGGCAGTAGAGTACGACAGAAAAAAAGCAATGGATTTGGAGACAGAGGACCAAGGTTCGAATTATGCCTAACAATTGTTACTGATATATTGGGTAAACCCTGCCACCTCTTGGAGCCTCAGTTTCCTTATCTGTAAAAGGAAGGCATTGGACCATGTAACCTCTAAAGCCCTTTCCAGCTTTAAAGCTATGATCTTCAGGATCTCTCCTTACCTCTGTCTCAGGCCAGGGCCCCCATCCCTATAAGCCAGAGTCCAGAACTGGACCTCTCGGGCTTAGGCTCTCTGAACAATTTGGCTAAGATGTGGGGACTCTCTAGGAAGGAAGGCCAGAGACAATGGGGTCCAGAGGTTCAGACCCCCACTACTCCCTCTCCCCACCAAAGGGCTCTTCTAGTTTTCTTCTTCAGAGCCAGGGGGGACCTCAGAGGCCTCAAATCCAACCTTCTCACCTTATAGTTGTGGAAACTCAGACTCAAGGTGGGGAAATGACTTGCCCAAAGTCAATGAGTCACAAGCCAAAAAAGTAGAATTGGAACGCTTGCCTTCTGTGACTCCAGTGGACTTGCCACTGTGCCACAAACAGAAAATGAGTCCCACTGCCTAGGACTTGGGTTGGGGGAGACTGAGAATTAGGGGGAAGGGTAGGGAAGCAGGAGATAGGGAAAGAAACATAGGCAGCTTCAAGGTTTTCCCAGTATCCCCCAACCCCAGCCCCTGCTCTTCAGGCACTTGCCTCTTTCAGAGGCAGAGGGTCTCTCCCCATCCCCAACAGGGAGAAACATTTAACATTCTTCAGGGGTATCCCATGTGGAATCAGACCCCTGGGAACTCTGCATGCTGAGTCCCTGGATTCCTGAGGCTGGCAAAAGCATATGGGAGAAAAGCCAAGTGGGGCCTGTCAGCAGCCCACCCCCCAAGGCCAGGAGCCAGAGCAGATGCAGGCATCTCTCCTCCAGGAAGAGAGGGGTGGGAGGGAGGAGGAGGAGGAGGAGGAGGCCCTGGGAAAGCTGCAAGACCATCTCATTCCCTCTTCCACCACCAGGTGACGCTAAAAGCTTAGGGAAGACCACAGGTCTGCAGTGAATGGTCTGGAGCTTGTCAGGGGGCTGGATGGGGAGCACAGCAGTACCGGTCTGGGTCTTTTCTCCCTCAATTCAAGGCAATCCACCCTGTGTACTAAAGCCCATGATGTTATTGGTGCAGGAACTTCTGGGGAGGAAACGCCTTCCCCAGCGCAGCTCAGGCCCCTCTGCACTTGTACTCAGAGGGACACCGGAGCCCCCTGAAAGAAGTGACTTGCCCCACCCCCAACCCCAATGAACCAGCATGGGTCAGAAGCAGGCCCCAGACCCAAGTTTTCCTGGCCTCAAGGACAGCTCGCTCTCCATTCTTCCAACTGCCTTTTAATGATCACAATAAGACATTTATATAACACAACTATGACATTTACATAGGGAACATTTTGAAATCTGCAAAACTATATATATTACCTTGTTTAATCCTTAGGAAAACCCCAGTAGGTGGTTACCAGAGTATAATTATCCCCATCTTACCAACAGACAAGAGAAGTTAAGTGATTTGCCCAGGGTCAGGCCCCTGAGTATGGGAGGATCTAAACCCACATCTCCCTGCTCAATGTCCAAGGTTACCACTGTGCCAGGCTTACACTTTATTAAGGACCTACCTGTGCACGGCTTCCTGCTGGGTATTATAGGCAATGAAAGGGGACATAAGTCATAGCCCCCTGGCCAACAGGAACCCACAATCTCCCATTCTCAGCCTGTCCTCCCAAAGATCCAGGATTTCCTTTTGCCCTTCCCCCCTCTCCCCATTGGCCTTACCTGTCATGCTAAGTAGCAGCAAGACTCCAATTCCTGGGCCCAGCACAGATGGACACAGCATCTTCTGGGCCAGGCAAGGCTTGGGCTAGGCCAGGATCCACACCTCTACTGGCTACCCTGGACTGAGAAAGAAGAAATGAAACTAGGGGGCCTCAGGAGACTCTAGATTTCCCCATCAAATTCCCTTTCACACACACACACACACACACACACACACACACACACACACACACCCCACACATGTTCCAACAACCTGTAAACTTCAACCTTCCCCAAAGCCAGGAATCCGAGCCTTTCACTCTCGAGCCCCCACTCCTCCACTACCAACACCCAGTCTAGGAAGGACACGGATAGCCCCCAGCCCTCTGCTCCAGAAGCACCCCACCCCAGCCATAGGAGGTGAGGTCCTTAAGGGAACGGACTGTCTTGCCTTGTACACAACACCTGGAAGGGCCCTCTTAGGCATTTAACAAATATGTCTTGAGTTAAATGGACAGGATTTTCCTCAGGGATAAGTGTGCCTCCCGACATCCCAGCAGAAGTAGGGATATTGATGATTAACAACAATTAATCATCTGGATTTATAGGTGCTTTAAGGTGGCCCCACACCCCATCCCCCCAACTTCCCAGACTGCCACTCTCCCCAGACTCTGCAGTCCCAACCCTCAGCCCCCAAGGGGCCTCCTCCAAGGCAAAGCTTCCCAACTCTGGCCAAAGACAGGCCCAGGGAGCTTGGCTTGGTGGGGCTGGTCTAACTAAGCTGCAGAGGCCCAAATCGGGCTGAGGATCGGCCCAGGCTGTCTGGGTGATTGAGTCCTTACCCTACCTGCAACAGAGTCGAGAACACCTGGGTCTGGGCACTGCTTCTGCCATATCCTGCTGTGTGACCCTGGGTCACATTCGACTAAAGTCAGGAAGACCTGAATTGAAATACTGACTCAGGGACCTGCTAACCTGGACAAGCCCCTTAGCATCAGTTTGCTCAACTATAGACATGGGGATAACTGCACCTGCCTCACAGTTTTGTGACTAAATATTTGAGGCATAAATGTGAGCTATTATTAGTATTAATCTCAAAGTTCCCTAAGCAACTGCCAATCATTCTCTGGCTCACTGTTTTTATCTGTAAAATGAAAGGGACAGCTCTAATGTCCCTTCCAGCCCCCCCAAAAAAGTCAGACATGGTGGTGCAGGGGCTAGTACACACTGGCATAAGGCTTCCTCACTGGAGACTTCACACACCCAGGGAATCAAAGGTCCAAAAGTGAGCCCAGACTGAGCTCTGGGGGAAAGCTTTCAGGCAGGTAGCTCCTCACCCTAAGTCACTCCACCCCTGGGAGCTATGCCTCCTGACCCCAGGATCCCCAGGCCCTGAGCCTGGCAAAAGCAAACGGGAGAAAAGCCAAGTGGGGCCTGTCAGGAGCCCACCTCCCAAGGCCAGGAGCCAGAGCAGATGCAGGCATCTTTCCTCCAGGGAGAGGGGTGGGAGGGAGGAGGAGGCCGAGCCTTGGCACCTTCTGCTGGGGAGGCAGGCAGCCTGGATGTGGCTGGCATGCTCCCCAGGAGCCATCACTCTTCACCTCCTCCTGTTGCCTGCTCTAGTGACACAGGAGGGCCCAGGTAAAGCAGGCCTCATTTGGTGCAGCCTGGCTTGGATGGAGACCCACTTTCAATGCGCCACCTCAAAGACAGGGTGAGGGCGGGGGCAGAGGCACTGCAGTGAAGAGAGCTTTCCCATAGAATGTACTACATGGGAGTGAATAAGGAAAGGGAAAGGGGAAAAACAGAGCAAGGGTCTGCCCCCTCTCCCCACCCCAGCCTGCTTGCCTCTCCATCCACCTCTCCAGCATCTCCAATCCAGAAACAACTCCTTCTAGATTCTCAGAGAAAAAAGAGGGGAGGCGGGAGGTAAAGAGGGGAGAGAGAGAGAGAGGGAGCAGGAGAGGGAAAGGGAGAGAGGGACAGGGAAAGGGAGAGAGGGAAAGGGAGAGAGGGACAGGGGAAGAGAGAGAGAGAGAAAGAGAAAGAGAGAGAGAGAGAGAGAGAGAAGAAGAGGAAGGAGAAAGGGAGGGAAGGAGACAGAGACAAAAAGACAGAGACAGAGAGGGGGTGGAGGGAAAGAGAGAGAAAAAAGAACTAGAAAAAAGAATGGAGGGAAGGAGGGAAATAGAGAGAAAGATGGACAAAAGGAAGCAAACAGGGGCAAAGACAGAGAGGGGGTGGAGGGAAAGAAACAGAGGCAGAACAACAGAAAGGGAAAGAGAAGGAGAAAGAGAGAGAGAGAGACAGAGTTTATAATGAGTTTGCTATATGGATTATGCTTCAAATCTGTGAGGAGAGGAGAGAAAAACCATGGCTTTGCTGTCAGAGTGCCTCCTAATCTTCCGTTTGCTCTATAGATATATGACTTTGGGCAAGTCACTGCCCAACTCTGGGCCAAAGTTTCTACATCTTTAAAATGAATAGGTTGTACCTTCTGACAGAGAAGTGACAGGCTCCATATGAGAGAGAAAATAAATGCTTGTGAACTGAAATTGTTTTTAATTTCTAAATTATTTTTTCTACAAGGAGATTGGACTAGATTTCTAAAGCCCCTACTAATTCCAAATGAGGTCATCAGGAGTCCCCACACCCACTCTAACTGGCCATCCAGCCTTTTCTTGAAGAGCCCCCAGTGAAAGAGGGCACCACCCCTCTGAGGGCATCCTTCTTAGACAGCATTAGATCATTGGGAAGTTGTGCCCAACATGGATCCCAAGTCAACCTCTCAACAACTTCACACAATAGAGTCTTTCCTCACAACAGACAGCCCATTAGTTACTTGAATATGGCTTTCATGTCTCCCTTGCCTCTTCCCTTCTCCGGTTACTTGAAAAGATTCTCATATGGCACCCCTGAACATTATCTTGGGCAAGCTCATCTGTTTCCTCAATGTTTTCAAAGTCTGCCCTGAAATGTGGTGGCCAGAAATGAACAGCATCCTCACAGTGCAGCCTTCCCAGAGAATTCTGTATTTGATCAGGAGATGATAGGGAGCCATTGAAGTTTATTGAGCATGGGTGACGGGGGTCTGACCCGCACTTTAGAAAGAGCTCTTTGGCAGGAAGGATACGAGTTGGAGGTGGGAAGACTATACAGGTAAGGAGGTGAACCACAAGGCTACTGCAATATCTGTTCATTTTTCTCCTCAAATCTTCCTTGAGCACTTGATCACGTGTGGTCTCAAGGTCGAAGGTTCCCCCACCCCAGCTAGAGAAACATGCCTAAATCTCACCTCTTTCCACCTCATAAACTACCCTTAGAGCAAATTAAGCTTTTCTCTGTAAATCCCACCCCCAACCTCACCCACTATGGAGTAGATGGTAAACTCGTCAAGGACAGGACCAGTGGCATTTTCATGTTGGCATCTCCAGTGCCAATATGGCAACTTGCACATTTGGGGAGGGGCAGGGGGGTGGAAAGAGACCTGGAATTTTACTGGGAACTCCCTGTGAGAAAACACCTTCTTTCAGTGCAGATCAGCAACTGCTTCTCCCTCTGACCCCTACTAATCATATGACCTTGGGTAAGTCTCTTTCCATGGGCCTCAACTGAAAAATTGGACTCATTGTCTGTGAAGTCTCTTACAGGCCTCCATCTGTTCTTAGAGAGATGCCTAGAATGCTGAGAAATTAAATGACTTATCTAAGGTCACACAGCCAGTCCATCAGAGGCAGGACTCCAAATTTGTGTGGGAACCCAAATCTTCCTGGCTCCTAGGTCATCTCTCTATACCCTATGCCATGCTACTGATCATAGTTAATTCTTAATAACTATTTGCTGAATTAGGTGTAGTGTCTTCCCCAGCAGACTCTAAAGGGCTTGGGTCAGAGGACAGGAGAAGAAAGTTCCATAGACTACAGGGCTAGCATTTTCCAGGTGGGGTAGTAGACTTGAGAGAAACTAATTATATATATGTATGTGTATGTGTGTGTGTATGTACACACACACACACACACACACACACACACACACACACCATACACTAGACATCCAGAAGACAAGTAGACTCTTAAAAGGCAAAATAATTTAATAACAAGGCTACTTTTCTGACAGACAGGGCATGGTCTGCCAGGGGGACTCTTTGTGAAGGAGACAACTCATTCGAACATATGAGTCTTGTTATATTTTTTATCAAAATAGACTCATTATTTTATAATTCTGCCCTCTCACACAAACCACAGACCTGTACAATTATAACAATAAAACAAACATTTCTTGAGTCTATGTGTTTTGTTACAGTAAAATGTCTTGTGTTGGTTAAGTTCATTATAAGAAAAGATTTTAAAACAATTTTTTTTAAAGAATCTACTGTGTTGGTGCTAGTAGTAAACAAAGGAAGAGCAACCCTGTGCCTACCCTCAAGCAATTTCCATTCTAGAGGAACAATGATGACCGTTGCTGACAGTGACACAGAACTTTAAATCACATACATGATCTCACAAAATAGGCGGCTACCGTCTTCATTTAACAGATGTAAACTGAGGTAGGGAGAGGGGAAGGTGACTTGCCAGAAGTCACATATGCACAAATAAGTAGAAACCGAGTTAAGCTGTTATTAAGTCCAAAGGAGAGCAGGCTAGAGGCAGAGGGCCCAGATTCAAATCTGGGTTTTGTTATTCCAAGTCACCTGTGTGACCTGGGACAAATGAAGCACTTAGCTTCCTCAGGGCCTGCTTCCTCAACTGCAAAATAAGGCAATCAGACTAGAGTCAATTCCAGATCTAGAGATTATGAAGCCAATTGTTCCTAGGCCAGGGGTAGGGGAAGGGATCATTTCGAGGTGGGATGATCATTGAAGGCTTCAGAAAGTGGTGGTATCTGATCAGAATGTCAGAAGCTGGACAGGACTTTGGAGGTGAGTTAATTCAACTCCCCCATTTTACAGACGAGGGCACTGAGGCCCAGAGTGGTAAAGGGGTTTGCCCAAGGCCGCACAGTTAGGTGGTGACGAGGCTTGAATCAGAACCCAGGTCTCCTAACTTTCAGTAGAACGCTCTTTGTATTACACTACTAGGTAAGGAAAACCCACGATGGACACACACACACACACACACACACACACCATGCCACACCACAGCAGCTTCTGGGACAGGCTTAGGGGTAGAGGAAGGAGAAGGAAGGAAGACTCCCGTTCCCCTCCAAAGCTATCCAACAGAGCTAGGAGAGGAAGCTACCTATTTCCCCTGCTTTAATGACATCTGGCTCTCCTCCAGAAGGGAAATAATAACAGAATATTAAAAGCTACTTCCCTGAAAGCTGGTCAAGACTTGCTTGTGATGTATGAATGGGATCAGGAACCAGCCATTCGGACTCTAGATTGGTCAGTGAAGCCGTGGGTGCCATTCACTGATCCAGAATCTTGCCTCCAGAGAGCTCTGGGTTCTTCTCTCTGGTCTGACCTGAATCTCTGCACCAAAGACTGAGGATGGAAACCATATCTTACAGTCTCCCACCGACACCAGCACAGCCCACCCCCACTGGGCTCTGAGATAGAGAGGAAGATCTTTTCTCCAGGTCACAAGTCAAGGATAAAGAGAGGAGGAGAATGCAGCCTCCTAGCTCCAAGCCCCAAGCTATTTGCTGTGTTTGGGTGATAATAGTAATAAATCACTTTAAGGTTTCATCACATTTTTATCTTGACAACAATCCTGGCAGGTGGGTGCTGTCCACAGTTTACTGATGAAGAAACGGAAGTGAAAGGCCTAGGGTCATACAGCTACTGAGTGTCAGAGGCTGGATTAGAATTCAGGTCTATCCTAACTCCACATCCAGCCCTCAAGCCACTGCACCCACCTCACTGCAGATGCCAGGGATCTGAGAGCTACTCTCAATCCCCCAGAGCAGGGATGAAATGACACAGGCAGGAACTGCTCTTCTTCTAAGTGGGGAAACCCATTTTCAGATTAATGCAAATCACTAGGGACTGGTACCAATCAATAGAGATCAATACTGATGAGCGCCCATTAATACTAACCACATGGGCATGGGAGCCTGAGGGGCTGAGTAAGCTGAAATTAACTTAGTGCCAGCTTGAAGGCCAGGTGGCCGAGGTCGGAAGGCCCAATCACCAGCCCACTTCCTCCCCGGACACCTCCTGTGCAAATGCCGGATGCTGCCGAACTATTCAAGCCAGCCGTCTCTCCTCTCCATTCATGACTGTTTCCTTGGCTGACACCACATCCTGCCTGACAAGGGACCACCACAGAGTGGCGGGAAAGCTGCTATTTCCTCTAGGATTCCCCCCAGGCATCCCTAGGAACCACCCCCCCGCCCCGGGTTGCATCTTAGATAAACAGACTGAGTTTCAGACAATACCTTTTGGCTCTTCCCTTTTCCTTCAAGTTTTTCCCACCTCAACCCAATCACCAATCCCAGCCCCATCTTGCTCTACAATGCCTTTCACACCCATCACTCAGATCCAGAGGGGCAGAGTGATGTAGGGGAAAGAAAGGCAGACTTGGAATACCAAGGGACATGGGCAAAATCTTGCCTCCACAACTTACTAGCTGCATGATTAGTCACAACCTCTAAAAGCCACACTTTTCTCAGATAAAAGATGGAAACAATAATGTCAACTGTCTCTTACCTCTAAGGATTGTTATAGATAGATACAGACAGAGGGATAATTTATTAAGTACTTACTAGGAGTCAAACATTGTGCATATAGATCGGGGTTCTTAGCCTAGGGATCTGTGAACTTTTTAATATTTTGATTAATTTTATTTCAACAAAATTGGTTTCCTTTATAACCCTATGTATTTTGTGCATTTAACAGAGTATTCTGAAAAAAGGATCCCTAGTTTCACCAAATGACCAAAGGAGTCTTCGACACAAAAAAAGTTAAGAACTACTGATAAAGATAATGTAGAAAATCAAATTTCAAAGCTTAGAGTGCTATATAAATGTCATGTATTATTATTGTTATAGGCCCAAATCTGGGGTTTCATTAGTATAGGTAATTCTCAGATAAAAAACTCCCTCCACCAATACAAATTAATATTTCTCTGCCACTTGTAACCTTAGGGTTGAATGGAATAAAATTGAAAACTTCTCAGGTAACATTCCAGAAATCTGAACAGAATTGTAATAAAGTACCAGAGATTTAGTAACCTGGGCTGGGAGCCTGGGACCCTTGCCTTATTTCCCTGGTCATGAGTTGAAGTTTTTGCTAAGCTGAGCTAAGCATAGGAGGGGAAATCACAGACCCTGCAAATTTAACCACAGGCCCAAATGTTTCCACTGACCACCATCTGAGCATACAAACATAAAATTGGAACTCCTATTGTGGAACTCCAGGCAGGTCACCATGTCCTAAAATCGCCATGATTCACAAAATATTGTCTGCTTTCATATCTATATTGATATTGTGAGAACATTTATCTTTTCCTCTCATATCTAAGTTGACACTGATTTTGTCTGTTTTCATGTCCACTAGACATGTACCCTCTACTTTTTTGATGTTACTGACATTTCACCTGCAATAACAGCAAATTTTTGCAGTTAAGATTGTGCACCTCAGTTCCTAATTAATGGGAACAGGACAGAACAAGGGAGAGGGGAAAGGAGTGGTCCTTTGGGTATATAACCAAGCTTTGCATTTTGTATTTTGCCTTTCCTACTAGACTGCCTCTAGTAGTGAGACCACCCTTCTTGCAAGAAGAAATGATAAATAAATCCTTCCTGTCACTACTTGGAGATATCTGCTTACTTTGATTTTGGGCAAGGGTCATTCTTGTCCCACACAGTGTCGCTGGGGGTTAACTGAAAAGTGAAGTGATTTACCAATTTAGCCAGCATGTAGCAGAGGCAGGTCTTGAACACAGATCTTCTTGACTCTGAAACTGATTATCTAAACACTTATACCATGCTGCCTCTGTATTATCAGCAGCAGCAGCAGCAGCAGCAGCAGCAGCAGCAGCAGCAGCATCCATCTGTCCATCCATCCATCCATCTACCCACCCACCTATCCACCTATACATCTATGTACCTACCTATCTATCTATCCATCTATCATCCATCCATCCATCTACCTATCCACCTATCTTTCTATCTATCCATACATCCATCATCCATCCACCTATCTACCCATCTATCTATCCATTCACCATCCATCCACACAGCCCCCAGCCCAGCAGAAGCCTTCATCATCTCAGCCTGTTTCACTTCTCACTGTTCTCCCCACCCCCAGGCTCTCCTTCACTCCGAGTCATCCTACACATGCGTCAGCCTAATCTTCCTAATAATGTACAGTTCTGTTCTCCAAGTGCCCCTTTTTATGGATGACATTTTGCTTTCTGCATCAAGCCCCAGGGCACTATAGGGCCTCACCCCTGACATCCATGGTTACTGAGAAGAGATCTGGCCTGCCATTTCACACTGGAAAAAAACAAGTGGATGAAGAATGCGTGTTAATTCCAGCAGAACCTTCTGAAATTCCAAGGTGTTTCTTAATCCAAAACTATTATCTTTTAAAAAAAATAAATAAACACTAATGTATTTTCCTGGTGATGCTATATAGCTACAAATCATGGAACAGCAGAATCTCAGAAAAATAAATAATATGGCTGACCTGAAGGTCCCTGGAAAGAAGCCTGGTTGGTATAAGTAGGCCATAATATGCTATTGACAATGGCACAGAAACCATGTGTAAAAGATATGCCGGCGGTCATGGGATACTAGGGAAGATCTGGATATATAGTAAAAGAGAGAGATCATAAAGAAACAGCCGGAATGGTCCAAAATGATAACTAACCTACCAAGAAGTAACAGGGCAACGTGGGGCACCACCTCTTGAGAGGCCTCCCCAGCTAAGCCGACCCCCATACAGGTTATCCAGCGTAGTCACTCCAGTCAGATTACTGTGAGATGCAGGATGGGGGTGGGGAGGGGAGAAGAGAGAGGGGGAAATAGGCAGTGAAGAAAAGGCTTGCTTAGAAAAGCTGTGCCTGCCACGTTAGGGTGATGTTGTATGTCCAACAAAAAACAGGGACAGTGAGTAATATCTCTGCCTAAGGAACCAGGCCCAGATCTCCTCATTCTGTCTCTGTTGAAGCATTATCTAAAAACTGGTTGATGGATTGATTGACTGATGGAAAATCCAGGTTCATGCCCCCTTTAGCTAGAGAAGTCCTCACCCTAAATGCAATCCCACTAATTGGCTATATGGCCCTGAGTAAGAAATGCCTTTTCTCTGGGCCTCAAAGTCCTTATCTGTAATACCAAGAGGTTGGAAAAGGTTACCTAGGGCTAGTCTAGCCTATAAGGCTTTCTAGTTACAGGTGCAACTGCTGATGCCTTTGAAAGCTAGATCCAACCTCTCTCCCTCCATGAAAGGTCAAGAACTACTAGGGCAGAAGAGGAGGATGGGAGCAAGGGAGGAAAGGGAGCAAGTCCTTACTGATAAGCCTTAGCTATGTGCCAGGCAGTGTGCAAAGATCTTCATAAATACTGCCTCATTTGACAGAGGGAAAGTCGACCATTCTGTGACAGTCTATTGAAAACCCCTGTTGACTTTGATCTGAGCCATGGAGGCCAGCAATGCCCCCCACAGTTAGTTCACCTCTTCCAGGGATTCACAGCCCATGTGGAGTCAGAACTGCCTGGTGATTAGAAATATCAAGACAGGGTTAATGAGAATGGAGTCCTCTAAGCCCTTGCCTGCCCCCTCAGGACAGGAAGGCTCCCCCAGCTTAATCCCCTGTGCCCCAGCCACCCTGTTCCTCCCAGCACTTTCACTCCTGACCCCTCCCTAACTAGAATGCAGCTAAGTTCTACAGAACTGAAATTAGTACTCCATTGGTCTGAAAATAGGCCATGCTTTTTTTTCCCCCAAATATGGCTTATATAAAACCCAAGTGCAGCCTATATTTGGTGTGATTTTTCAGTGTGTGCTTATATGTATTTTTTTCTCCTAAGGGAGTCTCACTTTAGAGGTACAGCACATATCCTGGGGTGTCCCAGACTTGGGCAAACAGAGTACAAATGATGCTTCTTAATGGGCATGCTCTCTATGGCCAAATGCATATCCTCTCTCCTCCATTTAAGTGGTTTCTGAGATCCAGTGTTCTGCTTCCTCTGTCAAATTAGAGCTTCTGAAAAGGGAGGCATGTGTGACTCCCACAGAGCCAGGCTTCCCACAGCTGATGAAATCTGGGAACTATAGGAACTTTCTCTCCCCTAGGCATTTTCCTGCCATTCTCACCCACCAGTGTCCCTCTCCAATTCCCAGTCTCTCATCTGGTCACCAGAGGCTGGTATCAATAATGTGACTTTTAGGTTGGTCCTAGAGAACTCTCATAGGAGAGCTAGGTGTGCATAGAGCCCTGGGCCTGAAGTCAGGAAGACCTGAGTTCAAATCCAGCCTCAGACACTTACTAGCTGTGTGACCCTGGGCAAGGCATTGAACCCTGTTTGCCTCAATTTCCTCATCTGTAAAATGAGCAGGAGAAGGAAATGGCAAAGCACTCCAGCATCTTTGCCAAGAAAACTCCAAACGGGGTAACAGAGTCAGACATGACTGAACACCAACAACAGGGACCCCTCAGGTAGAGGCAGAGTTGTCATGAAGAGGGATTAGGGTCATTCTCTTTGGTGCTAGGGGACTTGCAGAGTAGAAGGTATAAGGAAAAGTTTCCTGACAATTATAGCTAGGGGTATGCTGGAGCCAGCTCACACCAGCTTGGAGCCAGTTGCTAAATTTTCAGCATGAGCACGTAAACCTCAGTCATCAGAAAATGCTATAAATCAGGGCTTAATTGGTTTTGTTTTCCATGTCCATCAGTGGTGGGCCTTTAGGCTACAAGTGGCCTTCTAGGTCCCTGGGTGCAGCCTTGTGACTGAGTCTAAGTTTTTATTAAGGGGATTTGTTCTGTGAAGTTTGGATTCAGTCAAAGGGCTGCACTTGAGGACCTAGAGGGTCACATGTGGCCTCGAGGCCACAGGTTCTCCATCCCTGGTCTAGATTTAATAAAGAGATGGAGAAAATGTTACCAATGTGGATTAAACTTAAAAGGCTATGGAGAATACATCTCCCCTCCCCACGCCAGAAATCTGGTTATTAAACATTTTACCAATACACCCTTGGTTACAGATTTCCTAAAATGGAATGGGAAACAATAGGTTCTACCTCCGGGAGGGTCTTCACAGTAAGTTACTAGGTATGATGAAGAGTGCATTATTGTTCGGCTACCCATTGAACAAGATGGCCTCTTGAGATCTTTTCCAACCAAGAGGTTTTGTGATTCCTTGACAAGATTGGAAAGGCTTATCAGCAAGGGTGTGTGACCCAGTTAACCACTTCAGTGATTGGGAATCACTACTGATTCCAGGGTCTCAGGGGATCAAGAGTTTTGTGCAGTAAGGAAGAGACAAACTTCCAGAGAAAACAGATTTTTGAATAGGAAGGGACTTCAGAGCTCTCTGTGCAGTGTCCCATCAGACAAAAACCTCTTATCCATTGTCTAACCTCCCTTCTTCCTTGTCTCTACTCCAGCCCTCCTGCCCAAAAGATCCTCCCGGGTAGAGAGGCATCTCCTTCAGGGTATGGGACTGGAAAAAGCCACCCACACAAAAAGGCCACAGACACAAAAACTCAGCCCTGGAAGAGACATTGGAACATGAAATGTCAGAGCTAGAAGAAACCTCAGAGATCATTAAGGCCAAGGCCCTCATGTTTCAGGAAAGGAAAACAAGGCCCAGAAAGGTTAAGAAACTTCCCTACAGGGGTAGCTAGGTGGCGCAGTGAGTAGAGCGCCGGCCCTGGAGTCAGAAGGACCTGAGTTCATATCCGGCCTCAGACACTTAACACACACAAACAAAAACCTAGCCATGTGACCTTGGGCAAGTTACTTAACTCCAATTGCCCTCCCAAAAGCAAAAAAAGAAACTTCCCTACAGTCATACAATCCATAAGTAAGAGCTCTGGGATCATGGAAGAGATGAGATTAACAATCAAGGAAATGAGATTTTTGGACTGTGTGGTTTTATACACAAACAGCTGAGACAGGGAAATCATTCAGCATATAGAGTTCTGGAGCTGGAGTCAGAAGAACCTGAGTTCAAACCCTTCCTCAGATACTTACTAGTTGCTTAACCATGGGCTAGTTACCTAACCTCTTTTTGCCTTAGTTTCTGCATCTGCATAATGGGATAATGATAGCATCTATCTCACAGACTGGTTCTAAGGATCAAATGAAAAGATAGCTATAACTTGCCTTGAAAACCTGTGTAAATTCTAGGTAACAAAATAATAATGAAATGAAATAGCATCTCAGTTGCCAAGTCAGGATCAAGAACTAGTTTCCAATTCTTAGGGGAATTCCGTTCTGAGGGTTCTGGAGTTAGTCCCACTGGAATCTCCTGGGGAAACCACAATTGTTGTCTGTCTTCCCCAAGGATGAATCAGCTCTGGCCCTTGGGTTTCCAGGGCTGCCTTCAAGCTCTGGGATACCACCTAATAAAATAAATCCATTCTATCTTCCCCCAACATTTTCCGGGTGAGTCAGGCTGAAAGCATTATCTTCCCCAAAGGCAATAAAAAGATCAGGGTGGAGCCAGGATTTTCCCAGCATCTTCAACAGGCTTCCTTTCTCAGAACCCTCCTTAATCCTTAGAATAGCCAAGCTGGGTAGAGAGGAGGGAAATAAGGTGGCTCAGTCAATCTATTTCCTTCTAACATACATCTATAAGCAATCCTCAATTACCCACATCCAAATGGTGCAGACCAGCAGATAGAGAGGAAATAAAACAGTGGGAAATGTCAAGGTCAGAGCTAGCTGGCTCTGGGAGGCATTAGATCATTTTTGGTGCAGAAGCTGATCTATCTCTCCAATTATGTTTTGATGAAAGACTGAGAAATGAGTTTGCATTTTTTTAAATACATAGCAATTACTATGTTGCACAAGAGGGAAAATTCTACTCAGATAATGGAGATTTGACTTACTAGAGGTTGATGTGTATGTGGCAGGTTTTACATGTATCATGTGTAGGGGGGGGTGATCAAGGAAGTACCCCCACCAATTTGATGGGCTTACCTGCTGAGCCTTGTGTGGCATTTTTTTATTGTATATTCCTATTGAGAATAAAGCGACCTCCTTTGGCTTCTCCTTGGGGGGGGCCGGGGGGAGGCAGTAGATTTCACTGATGGAAGCTGCCTCAAGGTAGGCTTGAGTTGTTGTGGGAGGAACTAGGTTTGTTTTTGTTTTTTTTTCCCATCATCTCCTTTCATCAGAAGAGATCCAGAGAGTGCAGCAGGAGGGAGGGAGAGAGAGAAGGGCAGGTTTCTCCACCCCTAAGATCCTTTCAGTAGAGCCACCTGGCAGAGGCAAATGTGTACATACAAATCATCCATATGGAGGAATAAGAGTCTGGACTTTGTACTCTTACAGTGAATTGTTAGGTATGGATCCAGTGGTAAGGGAGAAGCTAAGCCTTCAGTAGTATCAAAAAACTGAATATCTGTCTGTCTCTGAGGGGCTCTGGAGGTGAGCCCATTGGGATCCCCTGATTGGGAAACCACCCTTGTCAGATGAAAGAAGGACTCACAATAATAACTTTAGCAAAGTTGCAGGATATAAAATAAACCCACATAAATCATCAGCATTTCTATATATTACTAACAAAGACTAACAGCAAGGGATAGAAAGAGAAATTCCATTTAAAGTTACTTTAGACATTATAAAATATTTGGGAGTCTACCTGACAAAACAAACCCAGGAACTACATGAACATAATTACAAAAAACTTTTTCACACAAATAAAGTTAGATCTAAATAATTGGAAAAACATCAGTTGCTCGTGAGTAGGCCAAACTAAAATAATAAAAATAACAATTCTACCTAAATTAACTTACTTATTCAGTGCCATACCTATTAAATTACCAAAAAAATTATTTTATAAAGCTAGAAAAAACAATAATAAAGTTGGAAGAACAAAAGGTCCAGAGTGTCAAGGGAATCAATGAAAAGAAATGCTGGAGAAGATGGACTAGTCATACCAGATCTTAAATTGTATTTATAAAGCAGCAATCATCAAAACTACTTGGACCTGGCTAAGAAACAGAGGTGGACAGTAGTTAATGATGGTAGTAATCTACTGTTGAATAAACTCAAAGACCTCAGCTTCTGGGATAAGAACTCACTATTTGACAAAAACTGCTGAGAAAATTGGAAAATGGTATGACAGAAACTGGACATAGACCAATGTCTTACTCTGTATACTAAAATAAAGTCCAAATGGGTACATGATTTAGATATAAAGGCTGGTGCTATAAGCAAATTAGGAGAATCAGATTTATGAACAACTGAGGAATTTATAACCAAACAAGAGATAGAGAACATTATGAAATGCAAAATGGATAATTTTGACTACACTAAATTGAAAAGTTTTTGCATAAACAAAGGCAATGCAACAAAGATTAGGAGGAAAGCAGAAAAATGGGAAAGTTTTTACAACCTGCATCTCTGATAAAGGCCTTATTTCTAAAATATAGAGAGAACTGAGTCAAACTTACAAGAATACATGTTATTCTCCAATTGATAAATGGTCAAAGGATATCAATGGGAAGTTTACAGAGGAAGAAAATAAATTATCTATAGTCATATGAAAAAATGCTCTAAATCACTATTGATTAAAGAAATGCAAATCAAAACAACTCTTAAGTACCAGCTCACACCTATCAGATTGGCTAACAAGACAAAACAGGAAAATGGCAAATGTTGGAGAAGATGTGGGAAAACTGGAATACTAGTTCATTATTGGTGGAGTTGTGAATTCATCTAACCATTCTGGAGAGCAATTTGGAACAATACCCAAAGGGTCATACAAATGTGCATACCCTTTGACCCAGAAATGCCACCACTAGGGCTATATTCCAAAGAGATCATAAAAATGGGAAAAGGATCCACATGTACAAAAACATTTATAGCAATTCTTTTAGTGATGGCCAAGAACTGGAAATTGAGGGGATACCCATCAGTTGGGGAATGGCTGAACAAGTTGTGGTATGTGAATGTAATGGAATACTATTGAGCTATAAGAAATGATGAACAGACAGACTTCAGAAAAATGTGGAAAGACTTCTATGAACTGATGCTGAGTGAAGTGAGCAGAACCAGGAGAACACTGTACACAGTAACAGCCACAGTGTGGGATGACTGACTTTGTTAGACTTAGCTCTTCTCAGCAATGCAAGGATCTAAGACAACTCCAAAAAACTTGCCATGGAAAGTGCCATCCACATCCAGAGAAACAAATGTGGTCTGAATGCAGGTCAAAACAGACTATTTGCTCTCTTTTTTGGTTTTGTTTATTCTCTCATGGTTCCTCCCATTCGTTCTAATTCTTCTATACAGCATGACTAATGTGAAAATATGTTTAATAAGGATATATATGTAGATCCTATATCAGACTGTATGCCATCTTGGGAGGAAGGGGGGGTAGAGAAAATTTAAAATTTAAGGAAGTGAATGTTGAAAACTAAAAATTAAAAAATTAATTTATTAAAAAAAAAAGAAAGAAAGAAAGACTCACTAAAATGTTGGAATACTGGAGCAGGCCCATGTGCATCTCTCCCTCCCTAGGCAGTCCAAGACTAGAGGTAGCCCCAAATCTAGGGCAACTTGGGAAGACTAACCAGAGAAGAAGAATTATATCTCTGTTTATGGGCTACCCTGAGTCCTTTGATATATGGTCTGCATTTGTTTATGGCTCTTTCAAATCCTTTACAAGGGCTTTCTGTGTCATCTACAGGATGAAATGATCTTACTGCTTTGCAGGAGCTAGGGACATTGGTTCCTACATCTGTGGAAACTCAAATACAAGCTACATGCTGAACTATCTTAAAATAAACCATGGGACAGGGTATAATGAGTCAAGAGATATTAATTTAGAATCAGCCTCCAAGAATGGAACCCCAGAGCATGGCGGCACTGGGCTACAAGTTACAATCCCAACTGATACTTACCTATGATAGTAGGAAGGTAATCTGTGAGGTTTCTATCATTACTCCCATTTTATAGATAAGGAAACTGATGTTGAGAAAGATGAAATTTGTTATCACATAGAGAGTAAGTTTCAGAGATAGGATTGTCCTAACTCTATGTCCAGAGCTTTTCCCACTATACATGTTATCTCTCATCTGAACATCTGCTCCCAATAAAATGCAAGTTCCTTGAGGCCAATTCTGTTGAAGTGAATCAAATTGAATTGAAGCTGATATTGAAGGAGGAAAAACCAACAAGTGGTGATTGTGATTGCTGTGCTACTGTCATTGATTCTTGAAGAATTAGAGAGAACAAGAAAGGTACTGTAAGACTGTAGAAAGGCAAGCCTTTCTTTGATTTTCAAAAATTGGAAGGTTAATTCTCCAAACTATAGGCCAGCAGACTTGATGTTAATTCTTGGTGGAATTCTAGGCAACATCCTTCAAGCACTGGTTTGTAAGTGGTTAGAAAGAGAGCCAGGGATCAATAGAAAATCAAGCATGGGTCCATGGAGAGCAAGCCATGCCAGACTAATCTCATTTCCTTTCTTGACAGGGTCATTAAATTGATCAGGGTAATTTCATCCACACTGAGTGCCTGATTTCTACAATTCATCTGGATCTTTATGGGCTTGGAGAGTTATGGGCTGAATAATAGTACAGTTTGGTGAATTTAGAATTTGTTGAATAATAATGCCCAAACAGTGGTGATTAATGGATGGATATCAGCCTGGAGGGATGTCTCTGGCAGAGTGAAACAAGGCTCCATACACAGCCCTTTTCTGTTCAATGTTTTTATTAATGACTTGGGAGAAGGCTTAGACTGTATAGTTATTAAATTTATAGAATCTCAGGTAATACTGTAGAGATCTGAGAACACAGAGGATGATGGAATCTACTAGAATCAATGGGCTGGAACAAAAGGCCAAACCAGTCGGGTGAAATTTAATAGGGATAAATGCAAAGGCTTATACTTGGATTTCAAAAAATCACCTGCATGAGGACAGAATGGGATAGATGTGACAGAAGGAGACGGCATGAACGCTAAGCTCAATGCAAATCAACAGAGTGATCCAGGAGCAAATGACAGCCTTGACTGCTTTGCATGGAAGCAATTCGTCTGGAGCAGGCAGAGTTGTCTTCCTGCTGTATTTACTCTGCCCAGATTAGGACACCCCTGACTACTATGGTCCATGTCAGTTGCCACACTTTAGGATGGATATTGATAAATAGGAAATTATCTAGATGAAGGAGACCAGGATGGGTAGAGAATTTAAATTAATACAATAAAAGAATTGGCTGAAGGGCCGGGGATGTTTAACTGGGAGAAGGGAAGATTTACTGGGACATGGTGGGTGTCATCAGGTATCTGAAGAGTAATCACCTGGAAAGGGATTAATAATAATAGTAACAGCTATCATGGGCCAGACACTGTGCTAAGCTCTTCACAATTATTAGGTCATGTGATGATCCTCACAACTCTAAGAAGTAGGTGCTACTTCCCCATTTTACAGATGAGGAAACTGAGGTAAACAGGGGTTAAGTGAGTTGACCAGGGTCACACAGCTAGTAAGTGTCTGAAGCTTAGATTTCTGAGAAGACATCTCCTTGGCCCAAGGAGGGGACAATCCCACTGTACTCTGACCTAGTCCTGAATGCTACATTAAAAAAAAAAAGATATTGATAAGCATGAGAATGTCCAGAGGAAGGCAACCAGGATGGTGAAGGGATTGGAGTTCATGGTTTATGAGGACTAGTTGAAAGAATGAGACCATTAGCCTAAAAAAGACTTAGGGAGAGGGGCGGCTAGGTGTTACAGTGAATACAGCACTGGGCCCTTGAGTCAAGAGGACCTGAGTTCAAATCCAGGCTCAGACACTTAACACAAAAACTAGCCGTTTTACCTTGGGCAAGTCACTTAACTGCAATTGCCCTCCAAAAAAAGCAAGAAAAAAAAAGACTTAGGGAGGAAGTGAAAGCTGTCTACAGAGAATAGATTTGTTCTGTTTGGCCCCAATAGGTAGATCTAGGAGCAGTAGATGAAGTTATAGAAAGGTAGATTTCAGCTCAATAGAAGAAAAATTTCTCTAGTAATAGAGTTATGCAAAAGTGGAAGAGGCTAGGGATGTAAACAGATGTGAAAACTGTGAACGGTTTTCAGAGAAAGAGATCCAAATTACCTATGGCCGCATGAAAAATTGCACCAAATATCAAAAACTGGAGAATGCAAATTAAAGCAACCCTAAGGTCCCACCTCATACCCATCAGATTGATAACATCAACAAAAGGACAAGTGCTGAAGCAGTCGTAGGAAGACAAGTACATTGGTGTACTGTTGGTGGAGTTGTAGATTGGTCCTGCCGTTCTGGAAAGTAATTTAGAACTATTCCCAAAGAGTTATTAAATTATGCATGGTCTTTGACCTAGCAAGACCACTACAAGGCCTAAACTCCAAAGAGACCAGAGAAAAATGAAATGGACCCATGTGTACAAAAATATTTATATAACTAAGAGTTTGCCTGTCAACTGGGGAAGGAACAAAGCACAACGCATGAATGTCATGGGATACTTTTGTGTGCTAAGAAATGATAAAGATAAAGACTTGTATGAATAGATGCAGAGTGAAGTAAGCAGAACCAAGGGAACAATTTATATAATAACATCATCGTAAAGACAAACAACTTTGAAAGATTTCAGAATTCTGATCAACATAATGACCCAATGGTGATTCTGGAAAGATGCATGATGAAACATACTATCCCAACTCCAGAGACAGAGATAATGGACCATGTGTAGACAAAATGTATTTTTTTTTAAGCAATTGGGGTTAAGTAACTTGCTCAAGGTTATATGGCTAGTCATTATTTATGCGTGGGTGCTCATTTTCTGAGGCCAGATCTGATCTCGGGTCATCCCAACTCCGAGGCCGGCGCTCTTTCTCACTGCACCACCTAGCCGCCCCTTTAGGGCAATTGGGGTTAAGTAACTTGCCCAAGGTTACACGGCTAGGTTTTTGTTTTGTGTGGATTAAGTGTCTGAGGCCAGCTCCGAACTCAGGTCCTTCTGATTCCAGGGCCGGCGCTCTATTCACTGCGCCACCTAGCCGCCCCTCAAAATGTATTTTTTTATATGGTCGATGTGGGGATGCATTTTGCTTCTCTGGGCATATTTATTACAAGGGCTTTCTTTTTCTTTTTCCCAATAGAGATGGAATGGTGGGAGGGAGAGCAATAGATTACTGTTAGTTCAAAAAACAAAATTTAATTGGTAAAAGAGGGGGGAAAGGGGAAGAGGATGCCTTTGCAGGTAATGGGTCCTACCTCATTTAGGTCTTAAGTCAGAAGTTGGCTGACCATTTGTTGGGATGTCATCATAACAGGGACTCTGCACATGGGTGGGTTGACCAGATGACTTCTGAAATCTACAGAATATTAAAGGTCTGTGATAATTTTCCTCAACCACTTCAGCCTACTCATGCACAGAGCTGCTCAATCCTCTCCAACTGTCTGTCAGCACATCCTTGATCCACTCTGGGCTAAGGCTCTTATGTCTAGTGCTGTCTTAATTGCGTGACAATACACCCCTTGGAGATGGGGATGAAAGACCCCCCTATACACACACACACACACACACACACACACACACACACCACAAAACACAAGCACACATATAACATACACATGCATACACACACACCTTCTAACCAGGCTTCCCTTTATAGCTTCACAGCAGACACTGAAATCACAAGATCACAGGTTTAGAGTTTGGAGGAAACTTAGAGAGCATCTAATCCAACTCTCTCATTCGACAGATGAGGAAACCGAGACCAACAGGGTTAAGTGACTCACCCAAGATCACACAAGTGTCTGAGGCCGGATTTGAATTCAAGTCTTCCTGACTCCAGGCCCAGCGTGCTGTCCACTGCTCCACTTCACTGCCCTCACCCGACTTTTACAAAGGATGACATGTAGGGAAAGAAGCTTCCCCAAGGCCAATGAAGGACAAAATCTGGACTAGAACTAGGAACCTTCTGATTCCCTTTCTCCTTTGCATCGTACTATGCCAGGCTTCACTCAGCTGGTGGGATGGCATAGAGTTGGTCGTACTGGAAAGTAGAGGAAGGAGGATCATAGGAACATAGATTCAGATCTGAAAGGGACTGGAGGGGCCATATAATTCAACTTTCTCATTTTCCTGATAAGGAAACCATTAGCCAAAGTGGTGCCTAAAGATATACAGTAAAAGAAATAAGATTTGAACCCAGGATCTCTGACCCCAAACCCAACCCTTTTGCAGTGTGCCATGCTGCCTTTCAGAAGAGGGTACAAAAGGAACTCTGGTTCTTGTCATCAAAGGAATTCTTCCCCCATGAGACCGTTTTCCAGGGGAAGGAGCTGAAGGTATCTAAAATCTTCATGATGGGCTCCTGTTGTTAGGGGGTGAGGGAAATCCTACACTGATGTGTCCTGTGTATACCAATGGTCCCCTCAAAAGCCCAGATGGGCTCCCAGCTCCTCGCATCCCTAGAGCGGGAAATTCAGACAGGGAAGCAATAGGCTGGTCTGAGTCCCAAGCTGTTGTTATGGCTCTACCTGGACATGACCCAGAACTTGGGGGAAGAGACAGTCCTATCACATGGTCTGACTGGAGAAAGCTTCATACCCATCATATGATCTGACTAATCCTTACTGGACACAGGCCAGAATTCCCTGGACATCCCTCCCTTGCCCGCCCCACCCAGAAGGCAGCATCCAAAAGTAATCACATAAGTCCTCAGCCCAGCTGTGCCTGGGTGCTTGGACCCAGTACAAGAAGTCAGGGCCCTTCACTCATTTCCCCATCAAAGGCCCTAGTGGGAGTACCATCCCTATCCCCAGAACTAGACAAACCCAAGAAACAATAAACTCCTTAAACAGATTCTGCACAATCTTAGATACTAGTTTCCCCGTGAGGTAATAGCACCTTTTCCCTTGCCCTCCACAACTTGTTGTTACAGGATTATTGAACTTGGAGCTGAGAGGTATCTTAGAGACCACCTGTCTAACTGTCTTATTTTACAGATGTGGAAAGTGATGCCCAGAGAGAGGAAATAATCTGCCCAAAGTTATACAACTAAGAAGTAGCAGAGCTGGAATCTGAATCTAGATTCTCTGGCCCAGTACTCTGCCATATTGCCTCTTCCAAAAGGAAAATGAGTGTCTTTCTCTCTCCATCCAGCTTCCCTTTGCTAGGACCCCAAAGGCAAAAACTTTTAGCACCTGAAAGAAGGAGGAGGGATGAATACAGCCTCTGTGCACCAACCCAGGAGCTAGCCAACAGCCTAAACCACAGGGGTCTGGAGACAGATGGAGAGAGAATAGACCAATTGATGAAAATAGGAGTGGGAGGGGGGATGTATGGAATAGGAAAGGGGAAGTCTGAAGAGGAGCAGAAACTTTGACCCCAAAAGGTGGTTATGGAGCAGTGGAAGGAGCAGAGTCGAAAGTCAGAAAACTTGGTTTCAGATCCCAGCTAGGACACGTATGTGACCAATCTCTTCACCTCAGGTTCCTGTATAAGATGAGATGGTTTTACCAGATGATCTCTGAGGACCCTTCCATCTCTAACATCCTATTTATCCTAGGAGAAAACCCAAGAAAAAAGCTTTCCTCCACCTCTTGACATTGGTGGATACCAGTGGAACTCACAGGCTATCCATGAATTATTCCAGTCTGGCCAAGTGACTGGCTCATCTTTTTTCTAGTCATAGATTCTCAAATGGCATCTTTTATGACACTTCTCCTAAGTATCTTCTCATGGACAAAGTGTTACAGACCACTCAAGGCCACCATGCACCCCACCGTTGTCCTTGGGGGGACTCTAAACTTCAGCCCTTCAGAGATTATGGGTCTTCTATGACTCAGGTCATTCAACATCACAGGAAGAAAACTAGTGTTTAAAAAGTGTGCCTTTATTTTAAGGAGAAATTTGGCATGATACAAATGGTTGTTTGTTGCTGTTAGGGCAGCTAGGTGGAGCAGTGGATAGAGTACCAGGCCTGGAATGAGGAAGACTCATCTTCCTGAGTTCAAATCTGACATCAGACACTTCCTAGCTGTGTGACCCTGGGCAAGTCACTCAACCCTGTTTGCCTCAGTTTCTTCATCTGTAAGATGAGCTAGAGAAGGAAATGGCAAATCACTCCAGTATCTTTGCCAAGAAAGCCCCAAATGGGGTCACTTGGTATGATATAAATGCCAACTTGGCATGATACAAAAATTGTATTACCTGGGCTCTTAGGTTCCCCTCCAAATCTAAAATTCTGTGAGGCTGAGGAATGTGAGTTATTATAAAATTATTTGTGAACACTCATAATTCTTCCCACTCTATTGTAAGCCCCAGTCCTATTCATCTGTACTCCCCCTACAAGACTCCAAGCACTTCCACACTCTAAACATCTATGATTTCATTTCCTCTGAATTCAACTAGTTGATAAGCCAAAGTCTCAAAAAAAGGAGATGTTTTTTAGCCCCCCAGTCATGTCCTCCTCTGATTGCTCCCCCTGTCAGACACACTCTCTTGGGGTATGAATTCTACATGTCTGTGCCAGGAGGATGCCAGCTATGACATGTCCTATGAGGGCAGTGATTGGTTTAGATGCTCCCTTTACTGACAGGGCTCCATGATTTTGTAGATGGACTTTAAGAGTTTCAGTGGCCAAAAAAAAAAAAATCATCACCTGGTGTCCATCCTAATGGTGCTGACACTATTTGAACATATCAAGGCTGGTCCTCAGACACTAGGCCCAGACTCACAATCTTTCTGACATTTGGCTCAAAGCTATTGTTTTCAAGAAACCACCATTACATTCCCACCATAATGAGGCATTGGAGTAGTGGAGGGGGAACATGGCACAGAGGATAGAGCCAGAAAGACTTGGGCTTAAATCCTACCTCAGATACTTATTAGTTCCATGACCTTAACGGTATAACTTAACCTCCCTGTCTTTCAGGGTTCTCATTTATAAAAAGAAGGGGTCGGGCCAGATGGTTCAGAGTCACTTCCAGCTCTAAATCTATGATTCTTTTATACAAATCCTGCTCTCAGGGAGTTTACAATCCAATTGGAAGATAGGACATGTACACATATCAGTAAAATATAAGGCAAATTTGGCATAAAGAAAGGTCAGGTCCAGCCAAAGTATTAGGAAAAAATTTTTTTTTTCTTTTTGGAGGGGCAATTGAGGTTAAGTGACTTGCCCAATGTCACATGGCTGTTTGCTTTTTTTTTTTTTTGTTGTTGTGTCTGAGGCCAGATTTGAACTCAGGTCCTCCTGACTCCAGGGCCAGTGCTCTATTCACTGTGCCACCTAGCTGCCCCATTCGGAAAAATTTTAGGAAGAAGAGATCATTTTTACCTGGGGGAGGAGATGAAGGTGGAGAATCATATAGGAAAGTCAGAAAAAGCTTCCTGACATCAGTTAAACCTTGGTGAAAGGGAGGGGCTTCACTAGTTGAATATGAGTATGTGTGGGGGAGAATGGGGCACTTAAATACATACATATTTTATAAATATGTGCACATTTATAAATATATACTTAAATACAACAAATATTCATTTTAGTGTAGAAATAAGCCTCAGGCTTCATTCAGAGATCAGTCGAGCCCAGTCTAGTCCAGTCCAGAAGGAAGGTTTAAACTCCATATATCCAAATATCCATCTTTTCACATACTCCCTGGGGCACAGGTAGCAGAGTAAGCCTGGCCATGGCATGAGGAAGACTTAACTATGTAAGTAAAGCATTGCTTTATAGAAATGACTTTGAAGTGACTGACTTCTGAAAAAGGATTCCAAAAAGAGTTCCTAGGGCCCTGATTTAATCAACAGAGAAGACTGCAGCATTCAATAGCATCCCTTGAATTCAACCCATTAATAAGCCAAAGTCTCAGAAAAGTAGATTTGTTTTTCAGTCCTCATTCTGGATAGAATGTCCCCATGTCAGACACACTCTCCAGAGCATGGATTCTCTTTGACTGTGCCAGGAGGATGCCAGTTCTGACACATCCTATGGGGACAGTAACACCTCTCCTCTCCAAGGACTGGTCTAGCTACATTCAGGGAAGCTCAGCATAGGACTAGTCTCAGGGAGCTCACTTTTTTTTTCCATCCTCAGAAACTTAAGTCCAATCTTTTTATATTGTGGAAAGTTTGCCAGCTGCACTGGAGGAAGGGCTCCCAGTAATTAAATCATGTCTTTCAGGTACTCAGGTAAATCATATGGATTATATCAGCAATCTCGCCTGGAGAGGCCATTTAGTGTGAATAAAGGGCCTTGTACCTAAGGCTCAAATCCTAGCTAAAAGAACTTAGACCAGGGCTGGGGAGCCTGTGGCCTCAAGGCCACATGTGGCCCTCTAAGTCCTCAAGTGCAGGCCTTTGACTAAATCTAAACTACACAGAACAAATCGCCTTAATAAAAGGATTTGTTTGTAAAACTTGGACTTAAAGACCACACCTGAGGACCTAGAAGGCTACATGTGGCCTTGAGGTCACAGGTTCCCCACCCCTGGCTTAGACTCTTCATCCTGGGGTGGCCCACTGGAGCAGAGACAGAGCTGGATTAGAATGTTTTGTTGTTGTTCGGTTATTTCAGTCACATCATGACTCCAATGGGTTTTGCTTGGCAAAGATACTGGAGTGGTTTGCCATTTCCTTCTGCAGTTCATTTGACAGATAAGGAAACTGAACAAACAGGATTAAGTGACTTGCCCAGGGTCACATGGCTATAAGTGTCTGAGTCTGGATTTGAACTCAAGTCATCCTGAATCCATATCTGTAATTTATGCACTATGGCATCACCTAGCCACACTCTTCCACTTTTTACCTTTGTGACTTTGGGCAAATTACTTAGTCTCTCTGGGCCTCAGATTTTCTAGATGACCTGATGACCACTAATGTCCCTTTTGACTCTAAATCTATAACCCTCTGAGCTTTCAGAAAGAACTGGAGCACTGTGTAAGGAGTGTTGAACTTGGGAGTCACAGGACCCAAGTTCAAATCCCTGCTCTGCTATTTTATTCCCTGTGTAATCTTGGGCTTGGACAGCTAGGTACAGTAGATAGATCACCAGGCCTAAAGTCAGGAAAACCTGAATTCAAATCCAGACTCAGATACTTCCCAGCTTTGTGACCCTGGGCAAGTCACCTAATGCTGTTTGCCTCAGTTTCCTCATCTGTAAAATGAACTAAGAGGGAAAAGGCAAATCATTCCAGTATCTTTGCAAAGAAAACCCCAAATGGGGTCATGGAGAGAGGGACATGACTGAAAAATGACTGAAGTGACAACAATGATCTTGGGTTTAAAGTCTTTCTGGACTTTAGTTTCCACATCTTAACATAAGGGGATTGTCTAAATGACCTTTAAGACCTCTTCCAGCTCTAAATTCCAGGAGTATGATCTGTAACCCAAAGATCCAAATGCCTGCCCCGCCTATCTCAGGGGATTACTGGGAGGATGGATGAGTGTTTCAGAATCACATGAGCTCTTTGTATTATTTACATATTGATTTCCTTAGAGAATCAGCCTAGCACAGAGAGCTGGTTTCAGCATCAGGACCACCTGATTTGAAATCCAGCTTCAAATACAAACTAGATAAGTGACTCTGGGAAAGTCACTGAACCTCTTAGTGCCTTTAGGAAACTGTCAAAGACTAAATTGCAGAAGAGATCTTGGATCTGCAATGGTCAAGGGAGTTCCATGCTAGGAGTCAGTGAAATAACAGGTCAGGACAAAAAAAAAAAAAAGACTTGATTACTCAATCCTCTCTATAGATAGAATAAAGGAAAACTTGTCCCCATAGCTGCATTATTACAAATTCTTCCTCTTCAAGTGAAGAATGAAGCATCCTTTTTTAAAGCTTTTTAAATTTTTCTTGTTTTCTTGTGTGTTTTCTTTTGCAACATGGCTAATATGTTTTGTATGACTTCACATGTGTAATTGATATCATATTGATTGTCTTCTCCAGGAGTGAGGGGAGTCACAGGAGGGAGAGAGAGAATCTATACCTCAAAATTTTCAAAAATGAATGTTAAAAGTTCTTTTACATGTAATTGGGAAATATTTAATGAAATAAATTAAAATACTTTTAAAATTCCTCCTCTTTTTAAACCTTGGTTTTCACTTCTGAAGGATCCAGACTATATATGCCAGGAGTTTTTTAACCTGGGAGGGGTCCACAAATGAATTTCAGAGGATCCATGAACTTGGGGGGGGGGAATGAATGACATCTTTATTCAATGTCATTGACTTCCTTTTAAATCCACCTATGTCATTGTATGCATTTAAAACATGATTCTGACAAGGGATCTGTGTGCTTTACCATCCTTTGCCAAAGTCATCCGTGACAAAGAATAGATTGACACACTGGACTAGTTGGTCTCTTTCACCTCTGAATTTTATCCTATTCTAATTAGAGAAGCATCAATTAATGAGGCTGATTATAGATAAAATCTCATTCTAGTAATCAACCTGTCAATGGCTGCTGAAACTTCACTGTGGGTAAATAGCTATTAACAGGAGTGAATCAAAAATCAACTGTAGTTTAAAAGTTCCAGCCGGAGTGGTTCAAGAGACTGGTCATTTCCACTTAGTGTCTCCTGTCCCCAACCAGCCAGCTCATAACTTCCCCATCTTACCTCAAGTTCATCAGAGCTTTCAAATCCAGGACGGCCAGTTTTTTTTGCGTGTGTGTGTGTGTGTGTGTGTGTCCCTTTCTTTCTCTCTCCCCTACCTCCTCATGTAACCTCTGATTACAGTCTCTGTTTTCTCTCCATCCACAATTATCTGCTTCTCCCCAAATACACCTCCTCTCCTTCCAGACCATTCTCCTCACTGTCCCTTCACATGCCCTGTCAGTTTCCGTTTTCATGCCTCAGCAAGAGCTCTCCCACAAGCCCACACCTCCAGCTGCCCAGAATAGCTCCAAAAGAATCCCCTTGTCCAAATCCTCCCCATCCTTTCAGATCCAGCTCTAGTCCCACCACCCTTCAGAAGCCCTCCTGGTCCTCCCCAGAGTCCGTTCTGATCACTCTTCTTCCCTCTCGACTCCTAGGGACCCAGAGTCAGAACCATATAAATTAGATATTCCACATATACGAAACAGAACTCATGAACTTAGGGATCCAGGAGAAAAGGAAAGAATTAGGCTTAGGGGTGAGAAGGACCCTTTGGATTGGGGGTAGAAAGCGGTAAAAAAAAAATCAGAGACAGAGGGTGTCCTTAAGTTTGAGTAGAAAGTGGGAAGTGAAATCAGAGGCAAGGGTGCTGAGCAGCCCCTGTACTTCACTGCCAAGACACACGGGGGTAAGTTGCAAGGTAGAGATGACTCAGGCAAACCCCTTATAATCTGCCTACCATATAATCAGCAATCCTACAATTGAGAGTACCTATGTTTACAGGGTGGGCACCAATGTGACTGTGTGTCTGTGTGTCTGTGTCTGTGTGTCTGTGTGCGCGTGCGTGCCAGTGTCCCTCTGTCTGGCCGTCTGTGTTCCTCAGTCCCCAACAGTCTCAGTGCATGTGGGTAGCGGGAGGAAGTAGGAATGCAGAGAGTGAGAAGGGAACCCCGAGCCAATTCTCCTCCCTTCTCCTGGATTAGAACAAAAGCTACAACTGCCAACTTTTCGTCTGGGGTCAGCTCCCGAGCCTTGCCAGGAGGGCTGGCGAGAGGGCTCCAAGGCCAGGGCAAGCTTGGGAACAAAAGCACCCCCCACCCCGCTCCGAACTTGCTCCCGCCCGGGCCATTCCCTTCCCCCAGAGCCTCACCAGCTCCAGGCTCCCGCCCCCTCCCCGCCAGTCCCGGCCAGAGCCAACAAAAGCCGAGAGGGCACTTACCCTCCCTCTCCTCCACCTCCTCCTCCCTCCTCCTAAGCAGCAGAAGCAGCCCCGAGCCGCTTCCTGAAGGGCTCCTGGGGGCCCAGGCGCGGTCCAGTCCAGCTGCGCTCAGATCCTCGCAGGGTCCGACCCCCTTCTCTATGGGGAGTCTGGAGAGGAAGCTGGAGCTAGGGAAGCCGCCGGCATCTTCAGCTTGCCAGGCCGAGTCCTGGAAGTGGGGGACCGATCCCGGGCCAGCTGCGGTCAAGACATGAATGGAGGGACGGAGCAGGAGAGGCTGGGCTGGGCCAGGCTAGTGCTGACCCAGGAAGCTGGGCTTCTGGCGGTCTCGGGCAGGCTCTCCCAGGGAGGGCGGGGAGAACGGGGGACTGGAAGGGGTGGGGGGACTGGGCTGCCATGGCTGGGGGGAAGTACCATATTAGTCAGAGTATGGGGCGCACTTTTCCCATCCCCATGCCCACCTCACTGCCTCACCCCCACCTTCACCCCCAAAGCTGCCTCGTACAAAAGTTGAAAACTTCTTATAATCAGTGTGTTTTTCATTGTAAAATTATGGACTTTTTTTTTTCTTCCAATGAAATCTCATTTTTATAAGGGGCATATAATCAGATCAATACAGTATCCAGGACTCGGAAAGCCAGCTGGGAATGATGTCATCGTCAGCCCCCGCAGGCCCAGAAACGAAGTGGCTTGGAGGCTTGGATTCTCTCTCCTGGCTGGAGCCCCCAAGCCTGGGGCACTCCCTGGCTAGGGGAGGAAATGGGATAAGCATGATGTCCCCTGGGAAAAGGCTAGAAAACTCCTGAAAGCGGCAGCTCTGCTGTACTTAGGATGGGAGTGGGGAGGTCCCTGCCCCAGCCTGAACAATGCCAACCTGAAGGGCTGGGGCTAATATCAACCCCCAACAGCTTCACCTCAGCTGATCTTCCTTCCCTGGCCCAAGGAAGAGATCTCCACTCTTCTTGTTCCGCCCTAGGAGCAGGAGTAGAGCTGTGCCGCCCCCGCCCACCTCCCCCGTCTGGTTTTTATAAAACCTAATCGACTCGCCTAGAATCAAGGTTATTTTTTAGCGAGAATCTGTTTTTTTCACCGTCTATATCTCGTGGGGGATAGGGGAAAGGACACAGCCTATATTCAGACCAACTCTCTTTCAAGCTCTCGATTTTCCCATCTGTGCAGTGAAAGTTTGTACCAGGTGACGTCGGAGCGGCACCGTGAAGTCAGAGAGCCGGGGTTTGAAAATCCAGCTCTGTCAGGTACTGCCTGTGTGTCTTTGGGATAGTCACTTCCCGGCCCTGCTCCTCCCTTCCTTCATTCCTTCAATTACCGTTTAGTAAGCACCTACTTCCAGGCATTGTGCCAGACGTCGGTATAAGAAGACATGAGAGGAAACAGACTGCCCTCAAGGAGCCTGAATCACATCTGGGGAAAACACACCCTATCAGAGGGATGGATGGATGGATGGATGAATGGATAGAAACGAATACATAGAAACATACAAAATAATTTCTGGGAGAAATAAGTATTGGCTTCCTATAGAAGATGGCACCTGAACTGAGCCTTGAAGGAAGTCTGGGATTCCAGGAGATTGAGGGATAGAGGAAATGAAGGGCAGAATAAAAGGAGGACTAGGGGACCCTGTTTGAAAGTACCAAGATAGGGTACAGTGTCTGCATGGAGAAGGAGGCCATTTTGGCTAGAAAGCAGAGTAGATACTAGAGAAAGAATAATGAATGGGTCATGGGGCTAGACAGGGAAGCTGGAGTTAGGTAGTGGAGGGCCTTTAATTTGGATTTTATCCTAGAGGAAAGAGGGAGTTATCTGAGCTTCATGAGCAGGGAAGTGACATCTGTGATTCTGGAATATGAATTGGCACCTATGGAGGACAGTTTGGGAAGGGGAGGGACTTGACTCAAGGAGGTTGATTAAGAGGCTGATGTCCAGATGAGGGGTGATGAGGGAAATAGTCAAGGTAGTAGTGTGAATGGAGAAGCGGTGGGTATTAGAGATATTATGGAGGTATGATCAACAAGATTTACTAACTCACTGAATATGAAGGATGAAGAAGGAAGAGTTGGGGATGAGTCCAAGATGGTGAACCTGGGTGAGGACAAGACTACTGGTGTCCTTCTAGAATCTGAAAGTTAGGAGGGGGAGAGATAATGAGCTCTGCTTGGTTCATATACTGTAAGTACATCTAGTTGTAGCAGATGCCAGGACTCTCAGGAGAGAGGCAGGAGACAGGAAAATAGATCTGGGATTCATCCACATAGAGACGGTAGTTAAACAAGAGCTGATGAGAACTGCAAGAAACTTGGTCTAGGGCAAGAATTCTTAACACCTTTATCGGTGTCTACTGAAACCCAAAGACCTCCTTCTCAAAACAGTGTTTTTAAATCCAGTAAATAAAACCTACAGGATTGTCAAAGAGACCAATTATATTGAAATACATTTATCAAACTATTAAAAAAAAAAAACAACTAAGTTCACTGACCCCAAATTAGGAACTTCTGTTCTAGAGAGAAAATGGAAAAGAGCCAAGAACTCACCTATAAAATGAGAGCTTCCATGACTGGCCATCTCTAACCCATCTGATGCTTTTCAACACAACTCCTGTTAGGTAGCAGGCCCCAGGGTTACATTAAGTAGATGGTAGTATTGCTGATATTTACATAGTGAAAGCTTGGCTTTTCCCACAACAACCCTGTTCAGGATGTTGCTTGGATATTATTACTTGCATTTTACCAATGACGATGGGGAGGCACACGAGAGGTAGAGGGATTTGTTCAAAGTTACTCTGGCAATAAGTGGATTTCAAAGGTTGTTTCTGGGACTCTTGACTCCTAGTCTGATGCTCTTTGCAGTATACCAACTAATGTGAGTAAGAGTGAAAATTTGCCCTTACTACTGGTGTTGGAAAATGACCTGACCTGTTTCATATCAGAGCCATGTTTCTAGTCCATGGCTCAATCACTGACCAAAAAGCATTTATTAAATGTTTACTATAAGCCAGATACTGCACTAAGCACTGAGGATAGATAGAAAAAGAAAAAGCTGGGGCGGCTAGGTGGTGCAGTGAATAGAGCGCCGGCCCTGGAATCAGGAGGACCTGAGTTCGGAGCCGGCCTCCGACACTTAATCCACACAAACAAAAACCTAGCCGTGTAACCTTGGGCAAGTTACTTAACCCCAATTGCTTTAAAAAAAAAAAAAAAAGAAAAAGCAGTCCCCATGTTCAAAGACATTATATTCTAATGGGAGAAGCACCATGTGCATAAATCAGTACAAATGTGATACACACAGAGTAGGCAAAACTTGCCTTAAAGAAGGAGGAAAAGACCACTTGGCAAAAGCTACATTTGAAGAGAGCCAGGGATTCTAAGAGATGGAGGTAAGGAGGGAAAGCATTCCAGGCCTGGGAGAAAGCCAGTGCAAAGGTGTGGAGATGGGAGATGAAGTACTTCATTTGAAAAATAGCAAGTTAGGCCAGTGTAGCTGAATTGTACCCTGCACAGGGTAATAATGTGTAAGACTGAAAAGACAGGGAAGGCCAGGTGGTGAAGAGCATTAAACGCAGAGTCACTGGAGCCTGCTGAGTAGGGATGGAAGTGGGGCAACACAGTCCTCAGGAAAATCACTCTGGCTGCTGTGGGGAGAATAGATTGGAATGGGGAGACCCCTGAGGTAAGGAGAAGGATTAGGAGGCTATTGCAATAATTGAGGTGACAGGTGATGAGGGCCTGAACGAGGGAGGCAGCTAGGTGAACAGAGGGAAGGAGTCTTCCAGAAGAATTCTAAAAGCAGAGAAGACAAGACCCTGTCCTGACTGGAAACATGAGGTGAATGAGAATGAGGAGAGACCACATCCCATGACAGAAGCTCCTTCATTGGAATGCAAGCTTGTCCACAGGGAGTGTCATCCTTTGGATCTGTATTCCCCCCACCCCCAGCCTAGCAAAGTGCCTTAATAAATCCTGATTAATTGTTGTTTGGTGGGAGACATACTAGGACCTCCGCCCTGTCTCAAAAAGCTCCATCCATTTGTCCTTCCAGGGCCCTGAAAACCCTTCATAACTGTGATTATAATGAATGAATCATTCCTCTGGGTTAAAGAATTGATTTAATAATAAATAAATAATAATGATAAAAACCAGGCCTGTCTTTTGTAATGCAACCCCTTCAGAGAGGAACACTTGAATGATAATCCCATGTATGTATCACTTTGTTCACTAGAACTGCATGATTTCCCTAAGATCACAAAGGGAGTGGCTGAGCTAATTCGAATCAGTTGCTGTTTAGAATCCATATCTCCTCACTCCAAGTTAGGACTCCAAGCCCAGAAATCTAATCTATCACTAGCAGCACTGACTCTCCCACTTCTACCTGATAAGTAAGTCGATAACACCTCAGGGGGAATGAGTGAAGTTTGCCCTGAATGTAGATCTTTTGGTGGAAGAGCCCTCAAAGGTCATCTGGTCTGATGACCCTCATTTTAAAAATAAGGAAAGGTCCCTTAGAAGGGAAGTGACTTAATCAGACAGGAAGTGTCAGGAGTGGAATTGGACCCCAGGTTTTCTGACTCCAGAATCAGTGTACTTTCCACTCTGCTGTGCTGTGTCTTCAAGGAAAATATTAGAAAGGGAGCATAGGAGAGAGGAGATTTGAAGATGACCTACTCTATCTGTCCCTTTACAGATGAGGAAAATGAGACTCATAGAAATAATTGACTTAGTCTAGATCTTACAGATACTATAGTAAGTAATAAAGCAGGATTTGAACCAAAGTCTTCTTACCACAAATCTTGCCCTATTTCTAGGATAATGAAGAGAGAGCAGACTTGTGGAAAGCTAATAGTAGAAGACAGGGCTGGGGGACACAGAGATTGGGATTTATGGAGCCCATGGTAGCATTGGGTATGAGAGAAACATGAAGAAGGATGTAGAGGAAAGAATGGGGAATTTGAGTCACAGAACTTGAGTTCAAATCCTGCCCAGCTCTACTACTTACTACTTGTTTGAATTTGGTCAGGTCACCCCACATCCTGGGGCCTCAGCTTCCTTATTTATAAATTGGGTGGGTTGGGTCAGGTGGTCTGTTAAGTGCCTTCCAGTTCTAGATCAAAGACTCTAAATGGCAGTGCTGAAGACAAACTTTATTGACTTCATAGGGGGATATGATTAATTTCCAACTTAAAAAACAATGGAACAATAATTAACCAGAGACTGGGAAATAGAGTAGTAATGGACACCATCAAAACGTTGATGGTCAGCTCCACCAATGAGAATCCTAACTATCCACATCTCATCCTGTGGGAATCGAGGACATGTTCTCCCACAGTCTCTCCAAAGGGGTCCATCCAATATACTGGAGTCCTTTTCCTGAGTCTTCCAACATTCCAGGGATGAATGGGGAAAAAAATGAATGAATAAGCATTTCTTAACCCCTTACTGTGAGCTAAGTGCTGGGGATCAAAGAGAAGAAGAGCAATCCATGCTCTCAAGGAGCTGATATGTAATCAATACAACATATCTGGGAGAATCCAGCTGCAGGACAGATGGAAAGGCCCAGGAGGTCTTGAGATGCACTGGGCTATCTTCCCCCTAGTAGTGATCCATCATAATGGGAAAGGGGGAAGTGAAGAAGGGATTCTAGGTTCCCACTGACAGGTCATTTTCTATCTAGGAGGGGAAAGAGTAATTGGCAGAAAGGTTAGAGGTGGGCTCTAGAGTGGGAAAGAATGAGGGCAGCTGCTGGGGAAAGGAACTCCTGCTTGACCTGAGTTCTAATGGGGTCCCTCCAAGTGCCTGCTCACAGGGTTTACAACATACCACTGCAGTGCTCAGGCTACCTATCCCTTGCTCTTCCTGGGTGACCCACCCAGCTCCTTCTTCCAATCATGCATCTCCCTGATGATAGACCACCTCTATTAGTCATATGTTGTAGCTTACTTGAATTCATTGTGTGTCTTTTCATTGCCATTCAGGCTGATTGCTATTTGAGTACTCTGTGATTTGCAGCCCTATAGAATCATGGAGAGTCTCTTGGTATTAAAAGGCAAGGTCTTATATCAGGGAGCAACTTGGGATCATTGAAAGCACTACCCAATTTCCCAAATACAGCCTAGATGGCTCAGCTCTTATCCATTTTGCTCTCAACTCACTGCAACACCTGTTCAATATTTATGAACCGATGGACCAACTTCATGGGCTGCCCATCCAACCATTTGTCATCTTGACAATATCTACACTTCATCCACTTGGTTTTCCTGTGTGGATTGTTGGGCTGATCACTTTTGAGCGGTAGTGGGCTGGGAGGACTGGGCTGTTCTGAGGCATGATACAATCAACAAAATGTCATAGGGGAAAAAAGAATTTTTGGAGAACCTTACCATCTAAAGGGAATCTCTCTTCCTTTTGGACTTTTGGCAGCAGATTCTACATGAATGACCCCAGAAAACCCACTTTGGCAGGCACACATTCCCTTATGCTTCACCTGTGCATCATTTTCCTCATCTGTAAAATGAGGCGGTTGGACCCAATGATCTCTAAGGTCCTTTCCAATGCAGATCTATGATCCTATGGGTCCATGCCATTCAAAGATCTAATCCTGTATGATCTCAACAGTATGTGTCAGACACAGCTCTTTTTTGGGGGGGGAGGGGGATCAGTTCAGGCTGGATTTTGTTCTGATAAGTCAAATTATTATTATTTTTGCAACCAACAAACAATAAACACAATAGGATCTCATGTTCCCTATATTATTCTTGTGTTCTTTTAGTCAATTGTGTGACCATGAAGATGTGAAATCCTATAGAAAATCATCTGCAAATCATCAGGCAAAAGCCTGCCTCTCCTTTCTCATGCTATCCTCACTTCCAGCATTGAGAATCTCTGGCTTCCCCATATAAAGTCTTTCCTCCCCTGCCAGCCCTGCCACTGGTACTGCCTCCCCTAAATTAGCATGCATCTACATCATACATATCTTATATAGGCCTATATACATTGTTTCCCCAGATTGAATGTAAACTCTCTTGGAGCAGGGGCTTCTCTTCTGCTCTAAAGTCTTTCCTTCAGTCTGGAAGCTGAATATCACCCCAGTATTTGATGTTTCTCCTAACACAATGGGCTCTCCCCCAAAGTGCTTCTATTTATACCCTCAGCACATAGTAAGCCTTTAATACTTTTTCATGACTCACTCATTTTACATTTTCTGGCACATAGTAGGCACATATAAACGCTTTTCGAGTGATTGCCATTAGAGCAACAAGCAAGGTAACTGTTGGCACTCATTAAATACTCCCCAGTGCTACAATAACACTGATGGTGACGAAGGCAGCTTCAAGGTGTGCCAAGTGCTATCCTCACAATAACCCTATGAGGCAGGTTACCCTTATTTTACAGATGAGGAAACTGAGGGAGGAGAGGTCACAATCACTCTGTTACTCTCAGCCCCCTGACCCTGGCTTATCCCTAATTCCCTGTGGCGGTCTTCACCTCAGTTTGCCCCTCAATATGATGGGGAGAAAAGCCCCTGCCCCCATCCTAGAAATGACCTCTAAAGATCTTCCAGTGCAGGGATTCCTCCCCCGCTTTTTTTAAACAGGTGGGGAAGCTAAGGCCCAGAATGGGAGGGAAGGAGTTGCTCTAGGGTCACACAGTCAGACTGCAGGAGAGCTGAAGCCAGGCCCCAGGTCTCCTGACTCTCAAACCAGTGGCCTTTCCGCCATAATGAGGGCTCATGAGACAAGGAGAGGTTGGGTACAGGGTGAAACTGTCTATAAATACACAGGGCTGATGGGCAGGAGAGCTGACCACAGAAGATTTTCCACTGAGCTGGTGCTTCCCTCCGGTTTCCTCACACTCCCCTACTCCCTCATATCCAGCATCACTGTGGCTCCATTAGCCTCTGGGGCAGCAGCTCCAAGGCAATGCCAGATGTCAGCATTCCTTTGGCTTTCTGGACACCTCACCCCCAGATAAGGAGGACTCACCGGGCAGTGGGATTTAGACTGAGGAGACCTGGTCTAGAATCCAGCTCCAATACTCAGGAGGTGTAATAAAAATAGTTAGCATATATATAGACCATGTTTTAAAGTTTGAAAGGCACTTTAGAAAGATCTCATTTTATCCTCCCAGCAATGGGGGAGGTAAGGGAATAAGCATTTATTAAGCACCTGCTATATGTCTGGCACTTGGCTAAATGCTGGGAGGAAGGTACTTTTATTTTACAGATGAGGGAACTGAGGCCCAGAGAGGTCAGTAACTTGCTCAGGGTCACACAGCTGGTTAAGTGTCTAAGGCTGGATTTGAACACAGGTCCTCCTCATTCCAAGTCCAAAGTTCTCTGATGCACAAAAAAGTGCTGGATTTGGCTTCAGTACATGAATTTGTGACCTAGCTCTAGCTAGATCATGAACTCATGAGCTTGGGAAAGTCCCTAGTCACTTAGGAGTGGGGGTGAAGTGTGGGGAAAATACTAGGTTTAGAGTCAGAGGATGTGGGTCCAAATCTGGGTTCTTCTACTTATTTGTGTGACACTGGCCAAGTCACTTCCTCTCCAGGCCTCCGTTTCCTCATCATTAACCTGGAGGCTTCTGTGGTGCCTTGTAATCCTGAAGAGAGAATCCTGTAATATCTCACCTGTCTTCCATGCCTCATTCCTGTCTCCATTTCCTCTCTGAAGTATGATGAGGATGGGTTAGGTCATTGCTAAGCTCTACATCGATGACCCAAATTCTTCCTTTGCCTCCTTGTGTCTGAGAACCTCGGGACTGAGGTGTCCTAGGACTGGTGGTCAGGCCTGGCATCTTCCCAAGAGGCTGAGGGGCAGTGATGGCTCCTTCATTGCCCCATGCTGGTTGCCTGAGAAATGCCACAGTCCCACCCCCTCCTGTGTAAAACTCTGTGGGAACCACAGTGATCTTTCTCTCCCACTTCGTCTATGGACTTGCTTCAGGCCAAAGGCTAAACATTCCCAGCAGAGGACAGAATGAGGAGAATGCCTGGCAGATGCCATGTCGTGCAGTGGAGGAAGCCCTGTTCTCAGCATCTGAGTCAGGAGAGCACAGACTGGGAGCTGGAAGGGACCTGAAAAGACATCCACCCCAAGTACCTGCTTCTAGCAATGAGGAAAGTAAGGCCAGAGAGGCTGGTTCTGTGACTCGACCCATGTCACACTGCTAGCCAACACCACTGGGAGCACTTCATCTCAGGAGCCTGACTCCAAGGCCAAAGATTTTTCTGCTCCATTATGCTCCTGGCTGTGCCACTTACAAGTCATGAGACCATGGGCAAGTTATTGAGTTTAATAATAATAATAATAATAGCATTTCCATAGCTTATACTATGTGTCAGGTGCTAGATTAAGTACTTTACAAATATTATCTCATTCAATCTGTGGGAGATAGGCATTATGATTGTTCTTATACACTTTTTACAGTTGAGGAAACTGAGGCAGCCAGAAGGTAAGTGACTATCCCAAGGTCATACAGCTGGTATGCGTCTGACCCAACTGCTCTCATTTTTCTTTTCTCATGGGGGAAAGGGGAACAATAATAAATATATTCCCTCAGTCACAGGATTCCTATGAAAAGAAGGTCTTGTGTTTGGTAAAGGGCTATGTTATTTTGGGTGATTTTTATGAATTTTTTCAATGATGTGCACATCTATGTGTGACTGTCACAGGGCCTATATGAGTGAGTGTGTATGAGAGGCAGGCTGCATGCATTAACAGATGGTGCCGCCACCTACATGATGCAGTTTCTAGGCCATTGGGAAGAGCTGTGTCTGCATGGGCTGTGAGCGAAATGCTCACTGTTAGAGCTGTACGACCTTTGGGGGAGGATGGCATCTCCCCTGGAAATGCAGACAAGCCCTCAACCAGAGAACATGGTAAGCCTTAATGGCTCCTTCCATTCTGGTGTGAAGGAATCTATAAGCTAGCCAGCTTGGAGATCTTTGGAGCTTCTGATCTGCCAGACTGGGGCACCACATGTGGAGGGGACACCGGCACCAGTCCTTGCTGAGACAGTTGCCCGAGCACAAGAGGACACTAGAATTCCCAACTGGTTCCCAATGATCAGGGTCTACATAGAAGATGATGGATAACAGACTGCCGGGGAGGGAACCTTGTGGCAGAAACTTCTCCGGCTCTGCAGGTTCTTAGAGAAGCTCCACTTTGGATCATTTGGCCTCAGGAGTCTTTACCAATGCTTTCTCTCCTTTGGAATTCTAGCTAGTGGAGGAAGAGAGGATTTCTTCCCCCTGCCCCCAGAGGCAAACTGCAAAACCCAAACTGCCTTAATGTAAACATAGAAATAAGTCAGGCACTTTTCTAGGCCACACTGACTGGACTTTTCTTTCTTTCTGCTTCCTTTTACAAGCACAGGTCAGTGACTTAAAATCCTGAGGAATGGATGTTTCCAGCCTTGCCAATCACCTCATGGGTTGAAAATTCAAATGTCAAAGTTAGGGAGGCCCTAACTTTGTCTTAGACATTTCTCCAGAGCTTTATTCTAGGGTGGTAGCTAAGCCACAGTGAGAAACCTAGACCCCATGGTCTGGAACCCCAGGATTAAACCCCCAGCCAAGTGAGAGCCCTTGATGGACCCCCCTGGATTTCTAGTGACAGATACTTTCCTGGGAATATGTTTTGATTGTGGGAAAATGGGAAAGAAAGCCTTGGTTGGAGACGAGGAACCCATCAGGAGTCAGAAGAAAGAACAGGATGGTGAGCAAGAATGCTGAAGCAAATCCACTTAGTTCAATTTAATGCAATTCAAATAGATAAATATCCACCGAATGTCTGCTCTATGCTGTGTATGGTGATATGGCCATAATTTTTCCAAGGGCTGGTTGGCTCACTCTGTTTGTGTGTGCTTCTGTGTGGGTGTTTTTTTAGTGTTTACCTATCTTTCCGCCTTGCTGTATGTAAGTCTGTGTTTAACACTGTATATGGCAGATAAACAGATGGATAGACAGTATTTATTGTTGTTAAGTTGTTTCCATCATGTCCAACTCTCCATAACCCGATTTAGAGTTTTCTTGGCAAAGATACTGGAGTGCTTGGCTGTTTCCTTCTCCAGTTCATTTTACAGATGAGGAAACTAAGGCAAACAGGGTGTAGTGACTTGCCCAGGGTCACACAGTAAGTGTCTGAGGCCAGATTTGAACCCAGGAAAATGAGTCTTCCTGACTCCAGGCCCAGAGCTCTGTGCACTATGGCACCCCTAACTGCCCAGATGGCATTTATATAGAACTTCAATGTTTACACAGCATTTTATAAATATTTTCTCATTTGATCCTCACAACAACCCTGTGGGGTAAATGCTATTATTATCCCTATTTTACAGATGAGGAAACTAAGGCAAACAGAGGTTATGTGATTTGCTCAGGGTAACACAGCTACTAAGTGTCTAAGAAAGGATTTGAATTCAAGACTTCCTGGCTTGAGGTCCAGCACGCTAGCCATGGGCCACCTCACTGTCTCAGCTGTCTGTATGAAAGTAGGTGTTTACTTGCATGTATACGTGAGTGTGCATTTAATATGTTTGCACAGACGGGTGTATGTGTATAAGTCAATGAGGATGTTTGTGGGTGTGTATACAGAACATAGGTCTGTGGATGTGCCTTAATGATGATGCCATATTTCAGAAGGTGGAGGCAAGGGGGTGCAATGCTAATCTGACTTTGACCTGATTCTGATCAATGGATGAGCCCATTGCTAACTCAAAATGTCTGGAATCTTGGTCACAAGTAATCCCTTCATCCTAATAGAGAAGTAAGGGAGAGGCGGGCATGAGCTGACCTGCACCCGGCCAAGAGCTCAGAGAAATGCTAGGGGAGACCCAGGGTCTTGACACTCGGGTAGGTAGAGTGCTCAAGGTGAAGCAAGGAGACACAAATGGAAATGTTCCAATGAGGATAAAAAAGCAAAGCTGGCTAAAAACCAGACTGATGTGGCTATAGAGGGAATTCATCACCCAGTTCTGACTCTTAAAAGACACATAGAGAAGATAGTCAGCATTGGATAAATACAAGCAAACAAGCATACCCAGTGCTTTAAGAGGAGGCTTTGTAGGCCAGGCTGAGCTAAGGCTGAAAATGAAGGCAAAGGAAAACATGGGGTTATGTTGAAGGCAAGAAGATCATCAAAGAAGGTGGATGGAATGACAACTGACAAGGATGGGAAGACTGAACTTCTTGTTCAGTTGTTTCAGTCCTTCATGACCCCATTTGAAGTTTTCTTGGCAGAGACACTACAGTCGTTTGCCATTTTCCTCTCCAACTCATCTTATAGATGAGGAAACTGAGGCAAACAGGGTTAAGTGACTTGCTCAGGGTTACACAGTTAGTGTTTGAGGTTGGATTTGAACTCAGGTCTTCCTGACTCCAGTGATCTATCCACTGTACCACCTAGCAGTCCTGAAGGTTGAGCTACCTCATTCTTATTTTGCTCATGTTTTCTAATAAGAATGAGACTGGAGAGGACAGAACAAAAATGTTTAACAGGAATTTGAAACCCATAAGTAAAGAGATGGCAAGAAAGTGTTTAATAGTTGTCAATGTGTTAAGATCATCTTGCCTTGCATTCAGAAGGAGCTTGATAAATGCTTGCTGAATGAATGAATAAATGAAAGAATGAAAGAATGAATGAATGAATGAATGAATGAATGAATGAATGAATGAATGCTTAGATAAACAGCATGCTAGGTCTGGAAATCCTGGCAGTTTTAACAGCTGTGCTACTGCGATCACTGAAGATTGCAGAGAAGGAAAAAGAGTTGCCTCAGACCTAAAGAAGACAAATGTACCAGTTTTCAAAAAAAGAGAGCAGAGCCTGAAAACTCTGAGAGACTAATTTCTATTCCTGCCCAAATTTGTGAACACATTATTAAAGGAATGGTTGGTGAGCATTCAGAAAGGGAAGGAGTGATCACTACACATCAATATGACATCATCCAGAACAGGCCACACCAGACTTACTCAGTTTCCACTGCTGACAGAATAATTTAGAGATCACCAAACCCAGCTGTCCCATTGTACAGATGAAACTAGGGCCCAGAAAAGTGGAGCAACTGCCCTGCTATCACATATGGGGAACTCATAGTATGGCTTGGGAAGACAAGCACACACAGAAAGTTGAAGGACAACACAAGACAATATTTAATCCAGAGCTACATGTTAAAATAAATTATTTTATTTATTTCATTATATATTTTACCAATTATATAAAGAAATTTTAACATTTTAAAATTCTTTCCTTCCCTCCCTCCCCCTCTACCCTCTCCCTGGGAAGGCAAACAGTTTGATTTTGATTATACATGTGAGGTCATGAAAAACATTTTCCTATTAGCCATACTGCAAAAGAAAACACAAAATAAAACAATGAAAATAAAGTTTAAAAAAGCGTGCTTCAGTCTTCACTCAGAATTCATCGAGTTCTCTCTGGAGGTGAACAGCATTTTTCATCATGGGCCCTTTGGAATTGTCTTGGATCTTTGTCGTGGTCAGAGCAGCAAAGTCTTTCCATGTTGGCTATCATTGTTACACTGTGGCTTTGACGTTCTCCTGGTCCTGCTCACTTCACTTTGCATCAATTCATATATGTCTCCCCCAGGCTTTTCTGAAAGTATCCTGCTTGTCATTTCTTACAGCATGGAATGGTATTCCATCACCATTATATACCACAACTTGCTCAGCCATTTCCCAATTGATGAGTATCCCCTCAATTTCTAATTCTTTACCACTACAAAAAGACCTGTATATTTTTGTATAACTGGGTCCTTTTTCCTTTTCTTTGATCTCTTTTGGTTACAGACCTAATAGTGGTATTGCTAGATCAAAGGGTATGCACAGTTTTATAGCCTTTTGGGCATAGTTTCAAATTGTTCTCCAGAATGGTTGGACTGGTTCACAACTCTACTAACAATGCATTAGTGTCCCTGAGGTATAGGCATCTCAGAGTTGTTTAAATTTGCATTTCTTTCAGCAATCGTGATTTAGAGCATTTTTTTAATGTGACTATGGATAGCTTTGATTTCTTCTTCTGAAAACTGCCTCCAGAGCAGGAATTTGGTTGTTGTTGCTTTTTTTTTAAACAAATAATATAAATAATGAATGAAAGAAAAAATATTTATTAAGCATTTACTATGTGCAGATAAATAAGACAAAGATAAGCAACTGGATAGGCAACCCCAAAGTTGTCCAATCTCTCGGACAGACCTTTGGATGGGCAGAGAACTAGGTTAAGAATTCAATCCTTTTACTCACTGAAGGAAGGGCAGAGTGCTTGAGGATGAACTCTGGGCAGGGGAAGTGATCAGCTAGAAAGACCTACCTGTGATCTTTGCTACATTAAAAATGAACACGATCTCTTCTCAGACCTGGCCAGGTCCAGCAGCATTCTGCCTCATACAAGGTCAATGATGCCCAAGTATTCTGAGTCTTTACATTCCTTCATAGGACCACAGATAAAGGGCTGGAAGGGAGCTCGGAGACCATGCAGTTCAGCCCTGTCATTTTATATATGAGAAGCTGATGTCAAGGCAAATTAAATAACTTGCTAAGAACTTACACAAGTAGTGTCAGAGCTAGGATTCAAAGTCAGGTCCCATGATTTCCAATTTTTTTAGTCCAACACAATCAACAAATAGTTACTAAGAACCAGCTGGATGCAAAGGGCTATGCTGGACTGGCCAAAAAAAGAAACAGTCTCAACCATAAAAGCTAACATTCCAGAACCAAAGATGACCTAATTGAATTCATTAGAATTGAATCAATCAATCAATCCATATTTTGCTAAGTACCTGCTGCAGGCCAAAGAACGAAACATTCTCTGATCTCCAGGAGCTGACATTTGAACAGGGAAGCCACTTGGCTGATCTGCCGCCTCCTGCCATTTGATGGTTTTTAAGCAGGGAAGGGATGTCAGAGGCTGCTTCTTTTCTATTCCAATCCACTGTGGTGAGAGCTCAGTTTTCTTCTTTCCATTCAGTCCTCTCCCCTACCGAGCTGAGAGTCTGGTGTGATGACATAAGGCCTGAGGACGGGTATGTGAGTCACTTCCAGAGGCCCATCTGGCTTTCTGCCAACCACACAGGACCTAGGTTCTGTATTCATCAGTATACAGCAGTAATTCTGGGCTATTGCTGCCTGGCCCAGATCAGAAATAACCTCTCCAGAGCATGGCCCTCACTGGAGCCTACCCAGAGCCATCCCACTCCTTTCTATATTTGTAGCTTCAGAGAGTCACTGCAGAGATGTTTCTTTCAGGTCAGTGTGAGGACTTCAGACCTCAGTACCATACTAGGCAGTTTATCAGTCAGTCAGTAAATATTTATTAAGTACCTATTATGTGTCAAGCACCACACTAAGTGCTCAGGATGCAAAGAAACATAAGAAACAGTCCCACCTCTCGAGAAGCTCACGGTTTAATGGGGAGGGTGGGGTGCGCAATATGTAAATAACTATGTACTGACTAGCTATGTACAAGATAAATTGGGAATCACCAACAGAGAGAAGGCACTGGAATTAAGAGGGATTAGAGAAGGGGCTTCCTGTCAAAGGAAGGATTCTAGCTGGGACTTGAGGGAAGGCAGTCTAGCACTTTGGAATGAGCGTCAGAGGAGCCAGGTTCAGATTCCACTTCTGCCACTGACCAGCTCTGTGGTCAATGGCAGGTCCCGTTTCCTCATCTGGAAAATGAGGGGACAGGATTAGATGACCTCTGAGGTCCCTTCCAGCTTCTATGATGCAGCTGCCTGGGGCCTGCTCAGGGGACGCCTCCCATTCCCTTCCTCATTTAGCTGTTCTGCAAAAGCTGAGTTGAATTCTGTAGCGGCAGAGCTCCTGATCCAGGTCCCAGCAGCAGCCCACAATTTCAAGTTCATTTAATCAGATGAGTCACACTGATCTGTGACAATTATGCCTGAAGGAAAAAAAAAAACAAACTAGAAACGATAAGAGGAAAAACCACCTTCAGTATTTAACTTGACCTGTGGAATTTCTCTCTCCACCCAATCCTAGATTCTGGGAATGTGGAATCAAATTTTAAATGTTAATGTTTTATATAACCAAGAGCTAGAAAGATAATAACACTTATTTAGCATATTCAGGCAATTTAAGTAATCAACAAGGACAGACAAGTGACCCATGCGTGAAGAACCATGTGCTCTTTAGATCTACCATTAGGCAGATATGCTCTAAGGATGTCAAAGAAAGATCACATGTGCACAAAAAAACCACAATAGCAATTTTTGTAAGAGCAAGAACAGGAAAGAAAGTGAGTGTCCATTGATTGGAAACACTGTGGACCAATGTTAATACATGATTATAATAGGATATTATTGAGCTCTGAAAAATGAATATGAATAATTCAGAGAAATTTGAGAAGACCTGTATGAACCAACATAAGCCAAGGAGAACAATTTAAACAGTGACCACAATAACATAAAGGGAAAACGTCTTTGCCAGTCTTCAGAACTCTGACCAATGGAGTGGTCATTCATGACTTCAGACTGATGGTGAGCCTTGCCTCTTTCCTCTCAGTAGAGAGTTGATAGATTATATGTCTGGAAGGAGGCAGACGTTTTCAGGCATGGCCAGTGTGGCGACTTAGTGTGACTTGCTGTACTTATTTGTTAAATGGAGGGTTCTATAGGGAAGGGGGGTAGAAATTAGGAGGTAACAGGTTTTTATACACATACACACATACATAAACTTTAAAAAATTATTTTATGACTTTTTTTGTAGTTTTCAACATTCATTTCCACAAGATTTTGAATCACAAACTTTTCTCCCTGTCTTTCTCCTACCCCCACCCTCAAATAGCAAGCCTACTGAATAGCCCTTCCCACAATCTGTTCTCTCTTACATCTTCCCTCATCTCTACCTAACTTTCTAGTAGGGCAAGATGGATTTCTATACCCCTGTGTATAAATATTTATATTTATTATATTTATATAATTATTTCCCAGTTGCATGTAAAAAGCAATTAAAAAAATTTTAACACTTGTTTTTAAAACTTTGAGTTCCAGATTCTTTCCCTTCTTCCCTCCTCACCCAGCCCCACTGGGAAGATAAGCAATTCAATATAGGTTGTACATGTATAGTTACACAAAACATTTCCATAGTAGTTATATTGTGAAAGACTATCTATATTTCCCTCCATCCAGTCCCACCCCTTCCCCTTATTCTATTTTCTCCTTTGACCCTGTCCCTTTTCAAAAGTGCTTGCTTCTACCTATCCTCTCCCCCAATCTGCCTTCCCTTCTATCATCCCCCCTCTTATTCCCTTTCCCCCTACTTTCCTGTAGGGTAAGATACCCAGTTGAATGTGTATGTTATTCCCTCCTTAAGCTCAATTCAATGAGAGTAAGGTCATCCCATTTCACCTTCTTGCTCTTCCCCTCCAATGCAACAGTTTTCTCTTGCCTCTTTTATATGAGCTAATTTACCCTAATTTATCTCTTCCTTTCTCCTTCTCCCAATATATTCCTCTCTTACCTCTTAATTTTATTTTTTAGATATCATCCCTTCCTATTCAAATCATCCTGTGCCCTCTGTATATTTATACATGCACACACATATGCACAAACTCATATATTTATACACACATACATCCTCCTATACATACATATATATGTATGTATACATATATATATATATATTCCCTTCAACTATCCTCATACTTAGTTATAATTATCATTTTTCCTAAAGTTTAACTTTAATAAGTTCCTTATGATTTATTTTTCCTATTTACTTTCTCATGCTTCTTGTATTTGAAAGTCAAATTTTCTCTTCAGCTCTGTTTTTTCATCAAGGATGCTTGAAAATCCTCTATTTCATTGAATGACCATATTTTCCCCTGTAGCATTATACTGTTTTGCTGGGTAGGTGATTCTTGGTTTTAGTCCTAGCTCCTATGACCTCTGGAATATCATATTCCAAGCCCTTTGATCTCTTAATGTAGAAGCAGCTAGGTCTTGTGTTATCCTGATTGTGTTTCCACAATATTCAAATTGTTTCTTCCTGACTGCTTGCAGTATTTTCTTCTTGACCTGGGAACTCTTGAATTTGGCTATAATATTCCTAGGAGTTTTGTTTTTGAGATCTTTTTCAAGAGGCGATTGGTGAATTCTTTCAATTTCTATTTTGCCCTTTTGTTCTAGAATATCAGGGCAATTTTGCTTGATAATTTCTTGAAAGATGGTGTCAAGGTTCTTTTTTTGATCATGACTTTCAGGTAGTCTAAAAATGTTTAGATTATCTCTCCTGGATCTATGTTTCAGGTTTTTCCAATGAGATATTTCACATCGCCTTCTATTTTTTTCATTTGTTTGGATCTTTTTAATAGTATCTTGATTTCTCATAAAGTTCTTAGCTTCCAATTGCTCCAATCTAATTTTGAAGGAATTATTCCCTTCAGTGAGTTTTTGAAATTCCTCTTCCATCTGGCCAATTTGACTTTTTAAGGCATTCTTTTCCTCACTGGCTTTTTGGGCCTCTTTTGCCATTTGAGTTAGTCTAATTTTTAAGGTGTTATTTTCTTCAGTATTTTTTGGGTTTCCTTTATCAGGCGGTCAACTTGCTTTTCATGATTTTCTTGCATCATTCTCATTTATCTTCCCAATTTTTCCTCCACTTCTCTTACTTGAGTTTCAAAATCCTTCTTGAGCTCTTCCATGCCTGTAACCAGTTTATACTTTTCTTGGGAGCTTTTGATGCAGGAGTTCCGACTTTACTGTCTTCCTTCCATTCTATGCATTGATCCTTTTTGTCCCCCCAAAAGGATTCTACAGTCTGATAGTGCTTCCTTTCCTTGCTCATCTTGCCAGTCAATTACTTGACTTTTGAGTTCTTTGCCATGGCAGAACTCTGCTTTCAAAATGGAGAGAGATTTGTCCCAAATTAGTGAGGTTTTCACAGCTCCTGGAGATATTAGGAAGGTGCCCTCTCTACAGACACCCCACGCTCTGGCACACTGCCACATACCCCAGGACCACCACCCAAGACCAAGATCCAGATCCAAGCAGGTCAAAGCAAGAGCAATTACCCTCTGAATGGTTGCTTGGTCCCCCTGTGATCTGCAGGCCAGGAATTCCAGAGGCAGCCATGTGGCTGGCGCCAGACCATGTTCTTCCCTCACCCAGTTACAACAGAGTTCCACACTGATCTTTTACTATGTCTTTGGTGTTTATGGGTTGGGAAGTCTGGAAACCACCACAGCTGCTGGTGATTCACTCTCCTGAGGTCTGCTCTGGCCACTACTGGATAGGGCCACCCCAGGCTCAACCTGGATCATGTGGAACTGCACTCAGCTCCCAGCTCAGTGGGATAGACCCTTCTTGTTGGCCTTCCAGGCTGGCTTCAGCAGGAGATTTGTTTCTGTCACTTTGTGGGTTCTGTAGCTCTAAAATTTGTTTAGAGTAATATTTTTTTACAGGTATTGGGAGTGGTTGGCACAGGAGCTCACGCCAAGTTTGTGTTTTTACTCAGCCATCTTGGCTCTGCCCCTCCACACATAAACTTTTAAAAGAGCCATGTTTCTTACCATGTATAGAATGAAATAATTTCATTAGGTATCAGGCACTAGGGTTACACTGCCCTATGTGATAGTGAGAGTTATAATTGTTTGCTTGGATTAGGTATGGAGTACTTGGAAGGCATATCCTACCTAGCTCATGTGCTCTGGGGACAGCTTTCATATTCATGGTCCTTCAACTAAAATCTTACACATATTGTGGCAGAGCAGTGACCTGCGATTCTGGAAGACCTCACAGGCTCAGCAAAATAATAATAGTTTCAATCAAACTGGGGAGGTTTCAGAAATGGGCAAAGAGCAGCCTAGCTAAATTCAGAGGGGTTCATTGCCCAAAGGATTGGTCACCAGGTAATGAATTTTGAGGGGACCAGGGCTACTCATGAAGACAGTCTCCTAAGGCAGGGGGGACTTATCCCTGGACTCACCCCTCTGGCAGACTAGGTCTTCTGTGGACCTCTTTTCAGAGTCATGTTTTTAAATAAGTAAAATAAAATACATGGGGTTGCAAAGGAAACCAACTATATTGAAATACAATTACCAAAATGTAAAAAAAAAAACAAAAAAACCCAAGCTCATAGAACCCAGGCTAAGAACCTTTCTAAGAACATAGAAGGACTTTAATTTACATTAAAGGATCAAATATGTACCCCAAATGAAATAAGGGATCCTAGATATGTAAAATAAAATACTTTGACTCTTTGAAAGACAGATGATTTCACTTAAGTATGAACTACTGCCTCCATTGACAAAGATTTGGTCTCCCCTGTCTCCTGATTATGGGTTTGGAGCCCTATAATTCTCTTGTTTGTGCATACAGCTGGGGGGAGTAAGTGGGGTTTGGGCAGATGGGGGCAGGGAGACCAAGGGTTGCCATTCTTTGCATCTCTGAGATTTTCAGGGAGGTGGCTTTGTTTTTGCTGCCAAAAGCTGCTTGGAAACATTCCTGTAGTTCCAAGATATTTCTTTTTAGCCTGAAGAAGAGGAGATCAAATCCTCCACTTTTAAGCTGAAGAGGACCTTAGAAATCTAGTTCAATCTTGTCATTTTTACAGAAGAAGTAACTGAGACCATAATGGGGAAATGACTTGACTAAGGTCCCACAGCTTATCAGTGGAGGAGCTGAGTTTCATGCTCTTTCTCAGACTTCAGGCTGACTTCACTAGGAAATTCTTCAAGTGCACAAGAAGAGTGCCCAGGGATTCTTGCTCCATGATCCACCTACCCTCCCCCTTTTCTACTTCTGTTCTGCCCCTCATTCCCCTCCTCCTACTCCATTCTTCCTTCTCTTCCTTCCCTTCTCTCTCCCACATTTATTGCTCCCTCCCCTTATTTTTCATGTTCATCACCCCCTTTCAAAGACACAGACTGCCTCTGGGCCTTTGCATTTCCTCTACGACCCCACCCTAGAGCTTCAGTCTGGCTTTTCCAGATTCCCAATGGCCTCCTCTCCCTAGACCTTGTATTTACTTGTATTTATTCTGCGAACACTTACCGGTCCTTGTTCTCTCCCTGCCAGAATGAAGTTCCATTTAGGTCTTTGTATTAGGATCCTCAGACTGCAGCATAGTCCAGGCACATAGTGTAGAAAGTCCTTAAAAAATGCTGATTCATTGATCAACTGACCTGCTGTTCTTCAGGCCCTGAATGCTTCACATCCTACCCTGCTCTTCCCACCTGAAAATAACCTCCCCTAGAGTGACCTCCTGTCAACACAGAGGGGCCTCAAACCCTACCTTCGGTGGGACAAATTCCTATTCATTCCAACAGAGGGCATCTTTGATGTTGCTTCCACAAGAGTTAGAACTCATTTTTGAATCCACAAGGAAATTGAGATTTAAGTGACTTGTCCAAGATCACACAGATAGAAAGTGACTCACCCAGGATTCAAACTCAGACCCTCTAACTTCAAATCCAATGCTCTTTCCAATGTACCACACTTCCTCCATTGTAGCTAAGAATTTATATGTGTAGGACATGAATGAGCCCTGTCATGAAATCACATAATCTGGTTCCAGACTGCTTGCCAACCTATTTTGGTAGGTTTTTTTCCATACTGATCTTCCTCCTCAGGGTCAGTTCTCCACTGAAACTACCCACTCTGAGATTATCTTCCATTGCAGTGCCATTCCCCTCTTACCTTTGACCTCAGTTCCAAGAAAAGGTTACCTCAAATAGGACCTCTGATTATGAGGTAGTTACTTTCCACACAACTGGACCAAGCGACTGCAGGCCAGGGTATATCCAGTATCCACATTCCCTGAGACACTAAGGTCTCAAACTGACCAATAAGTGCAGACCCTGGAAACTTCCCTGCCTATTATCTTACTTAAAGGGGCCATTCCCAGTCATCCTGATCTCTATCTCACCACTGGACACAGATGGCTTCGGAGGAGAAAGTGAGGCTGGTGACTTTGCACAGCCCTGTCTCACTTAAATCCAATTCACTTGCAAGTCTTGCACCATCTTTCTGATGTCATGGTCCTCTTGACAAACAACAATCCTACTCCACATACATGAAAGAGCTCACGCTTGCCATGTCCACCTGGCCTGTTACTTGACCATGCTTCTTTCTTGCCATAATGCTGCTGGCCCTAACTTCTTTTTTTTTTTAACAAATGCTTTATTAACTTCTGTTTTACATCATTCATTTCCACCAGATTTTGAGTTACAATCATTTTCCCCCCATTATTCCCCTACCCAACCTCCCAGAATAGTAGTCCCACAAGATATCGCTTCCTCCAATCTGCTCTCTCCTATACCTTCTCCCATACCCCCATCGACTTTTCCATTAGAGGAAGGTGAATCTTTGTGTCCCAATGCCTGCACATCTTATCTCCCTATTACAAGCGAAAGAGTATTACTAATAGTATTTATATATATTTGAAACATTTAATGTTACGACCTCGAATTTCAGATCCATTTCCTTCCTCCCTTGTCACCCATTCCCTCTTGGGAGAAAAGTAATTCAGTATATGTTGTACATGTCTAGTTATGCAAAACATTATCATAGTATATATATTGTACAAGGCTGCTTATAATTCCCTCCCACTCATCCCACCCCCCCACCTGGTCCATTCCCTACATGTTCCTGTCCCTCTTCTATAGTGGGTACTTCCAACCTCCCCTCACCCCAAGGATGCCCTCTCATCCATCATCCCTCCTCACATCTCCCTTCCCCCTATCCTGCTGCAGGTTGAGATATCCCATTTAGTATGTATGTCATTTTCTCCCTGAACCACATTCAATGTGAATGTGGTTTTGCCTTTTTAGCCTTCCTTATTCTCCCCCTCCTTTGCAACCACTTCCCCTTGCTTCTACATGGGATAGTTTACCCTACCCTGTCTCTCCCCATCTCCTCTTGCCACTTTCCTCTCTCACCTCATAATTTCATCCCTTGAGTATTCTCCCTTCCTAACAAATTCAACCTATGCCCTCTATCCATATATAACTGTAACCATATACACACACATTCACATATGTATTCATATGACCACACCCCCTTCTTCCATTATTTTCAGTGAGAAAGATATCATCAGTCACAGTTATTGCTTTTCCATATAGGAATGTAAATAGTTCAACTTTGATAAGTTCCTTTGATTTCTTTTCCCTGATTACCTTCTCAGGCATCTCTTGCTTCTTGTGTCTGGATGTCAAATTTTCCATTCAATTCTGGTTTTTTCCTCAAGAATGCTTGAAAGTCCTCTATTCCACTGAATGACCATATTTTCCCTGAAACAAAATACTCAGTTTTGCTGGGTAGGTGATCCTTGGGTTCATTCCCAGTTCTTTTGCCCTCTGGAATATCATATTCCATGCCCTTCTATCCCTCAGTGTAGAAGCTGCCAGTTCCTGGGCTATTCTGATTGTGTTTCCACAATATTGAAATTGTTTCTTCCTGGCTGCTTGTAGTATTTTCTCCTTGATCTGGGGATTCTGGAACCTGGCTATAATATTCCTGGGAGTTTTCTTTTTGGGATCTTTTTTCAGGAGGTGATCTGTGGATTCTTTCAACCTCCATTTTGCCCTCTGGATCTAAAACATCAGGGCAATTTTCCTTGAGAATTTCTTGAAGGGTGATTTCTAGGTTCTTCTTTGATCATGGCTTTCAGGTAGTCCAATAATTTTTAAATTGTGTCTCCTGGATCTATTTTCCAGGTCAGTGGTTTTTCCCATGAGATATTTCACATTGCCTTCTAATCTTTCATTTGTTTGGATCTGCTTAACAGCCTCTTGATTTCTCATAAAGTCACTAGCTTCCATTTGCTCCAGTCTAACTCTGAAGGAATGAATCTCCTCAGTGAACTTTTGAGATTCTTTTTCCATCTGGCAAATTCGACTTTTTAAGGCATTCTTCTCCTCATTGCCCTTTGGGCCTCCTTTGCCATTTGAGTTAGTCTATTTTTTAAGGTGTTGTTTTCCTCAGTCAGGCTGTTGACCTCATTTCATACTTTTCCTGCATCCTTCTCATTTCTCTTTCTAATTTTTCCTCCACTTCTCTTATTTGATTTTTAAAGTCCTTCTTAAGGTCCTCTATGGCCTGCAACCCGCTCATGGTTTCCCTTGGGGCTTTTGGAGCAGGACTTCTGACCTCACAGTCCTTTTCCTGCTCTATGCCCCCAAAATAGGAGTCTAGGGTTGCATTTTTCTGCTTCCTTTGCCTTGGCATGTTGCCACTTAATTACTTGACTTTTGGGCTTGTTGCCACACTATGGCTTTAAGGCCAGATAGAGGAATTTTTGTCCTGAACGTGTGGGGGCAACTTCCGTTTCTGGCAAGCTGTAAACCCACCCACAACTTCCACCCTAGATCACAATCCAGATCCAGGGAGGTTAAAGCAAGAGCGATTACCCCCCAAGACTGATCGCTGGATCTCCCTACGATTTGCAGGCTGGGAGCTGGAGCCGCCTCTGAAAACTACAAAATGGCGTGTGTCCTCTGCGGCTTCTAGCCCCCAGGGGAGGGAGCTGACGAATTCCCTAAATACCCGTCCCAAAGTCCATAGGGCACTAACCTCTTACTTTGTCCTAGGCATGTCTATGTTGATAATTCTGGAGTTGCCACAGCTGCTGGTGTTCTGGGGTTCCTCCAGCTGGCTGCTGGCCCTGCCGCCCTGGGGCTAAAACCCTGGCTCACTCGGACCTGGGCTCGGCTCGGCTCCTGCGCTCTGCGTGATGCCAGGTCCCAGACTGCTGCACTGGTCCTTCCTGCAGGGCTGCTGGGCTGTCCTCATCGGAAGGTTAGCTTCTCTGTGTCATTCTGTGGGTGCTGGGGCTCCAGAAGTTGTTCAGAGTCCCCTTTTACATAGTTTGGGGGGAATCTGGGGGCAGAGAGGCTTGGAAGAGCTGCTTCTACTCCGCCATCTTGGCTCCGCCCGGACTGGCCCTGACTTCTTCTGTAAACCCTCCCCTAAAAGATCTCTAGCTCCTGCCTTGGGCCTCTGCTGATTAGTGAGAGCTCACTAGACCTAATCCATCTCAGCCACTGTGAACAGTAATCACCCCATTCTTATCATTGCTCCTAGAAAAGGCACAGAATTCAGCAGCCTTATGGTCCAACTCACCATCCCGGTGACTTTATTCTTCCCTTATTACTATTCCCCTCCATTCATTGTTGTTCAGTCATTTTTCAGTTGTGTCTGAATCTCTATGACCCCATTTGGGGTTTTCTTGGCAGAGATACTGGAGTGCTTGGCCATTTCCTTCTCCAGCTCATTTTACAGATGAGGAAACTGAGGCAAACAGGGTGTAGTGACTTGCCCAGGGTCACACAGCTAGTAAGTGTCTGGGGTCAGATTTCAACTCAGGAAGATGTCTTCCTGACTCCTGGCTCAGCTCTCTATCCACTGCACTACCTAGCTCCTCTATTCTCTCCCCCATTAGAACATAAGCTTCTTAGGAAGAGATTTTTCTTTAGTGTTTATATTTCTAGCACTTAGTCCAGTATCTAGAACACAGTAAAAAAAACTAAACAAACTTCCATTCATTCATTCATTGCTGGACTGTATCCATTCATACTTGTGGGCCGTATTATCTAGGGTGCTATGAGCTTAGTATTGGCAAGCCCTAAAAACCTGATGTATTCTCTAGCTAACCCCTCCCTGTCTTCTTCAGTAGTTTCTTCTCATCCTCTCATCTGTAAATCTGGCCCCTCTTCCTTTCCTCAGATTATCTGTGAAAACATGTCACAGGGCCATTTGGTCATTTAGACAGGAGTATAATATCAATCGGTTTGAAATGTCTTCCTTTAGCAGTTACAATACTAAGATAGCCTTTATTTGCTAGGATGACTTGGTATATTTTACTAAAAAGTGGTCCCACTGGCCTGCATCCAACATGTCAGTCAGTCACAATATCCTGCCTGTGGTGGAAAAAGGAGTGGCTTTTTTTGGTCCTTTGTTTTCACTGGTGGAGAGTCTTCTTCCAGATATGCAATTAGCAATTTTCTTGCAATTCCTAGTCTTAGAGAGCTGCACTGGGGCTTTGAGAGGTTAGGTAAATTAAGTGCCCAGGGACACACAGCCAACAGGTATCAGAGACAGGAGCTGAACCCAGTTCCATCCTGAATGATGCTTGCTTGCATCCCAATGCATTATGGAACTCTTAGGTTTGGCCTTAAATCTCTGACAGCTGTCCAGCAGGGGGCTCCTTTTGCTTATTCCAAGGACAGTCCATTCCAGGGTAGCCAGTCCCAATCTTTCAGTCAAAAGGGTGAGCTCTGCCTACTGGGAGGCAGAAAACCAGAGCTTTTGAGCTGGATGGGGTCTTTGGGGTCAGCTAGTCTAACCCCTGAGGATCAAGGCTAAGTGAATAGCAAAGGATCACATACAGCTAAGTGTCACCACTGAAATTCAAACCCTGGTTCCCCAACTCTCAATCCAGCACACTTCCTATGCTGCCTCTAGTGGCTGGGTTTTCAATGTCAGTTTCTACTGGCCCAGGAAGGCAAGTGTAGTTCCCCTGCTCCTGGAACATGGGCCAGGAGATGACGACAGGCTGAGGTGGCAGCTTGGCCACCACAGGAGAACCCCCATCCCTGTGGTTCCTACAACTGCTCGCTCATTCATGTGCCACCTAAATCAGCCCCTCTAAGACTGCAAAGGATACTGCTCTTATCCTACTAAGAAACAACTCCCAGGCTCTCTCCCTCCACCAGGCACCCCCTAATCTTAGGAGTCATCTCAGACATGGCTTAACAGGTACGCATTTGGGTCTAACGAATCTTGAGACGTCACAGACTCCATCCAAATGCATACTTTGGGAAAGCTTACCAACTTGGCCACTGCAGACAGGAAAACAAACACTACTCACTGTCTTGATCGCCATTCCCCCCAGGATGGGAACATCAGCAGAGCCCTGAGACTCAAGTGATGGGAAGGCCACTGGGGATCCCAAATGGCCCCAACTGCATTGCCTGATTGCACTGAGGATGCTATCTCAGCTTCTCCCTTCATCTCGAGTTGCTCTTTGCTAGAATTGGAAAGCAGAAGCTTCAAATACATTGCTTTTTAGCAGCCTGTGTGGGCATCTGACTGGTGGAACACTCCTCTAAGGGAAGTGGCCATACCTGCTCCCTTCCCACAGCCACATTTCTGCTGCCTTGCTTGCCCTGCTGTGCTAACAAACATGTTCAAAACTGAAGTGGTTATTTTTACACCTCCCCACCCCCAAACTACCAACGCCTTCTGAATTCCCTATTTCTGTCCATGGGACTAGTACACATCTAGGCACTGAGCTTCAAGGTTTGGCTTATCTTCTGTCAGCACTGCTTACAGCCCCCAACCATACACCATCGGGGCATCAGCCACCCTCTGTGAATGAGGACAAACATGGAATTAGCCAGGGACTTTAGAGTCACTGCTCAACTATGCTGCCTGAAACCTGCTGTTCCTTGTTTGCCACTTAAGTAAACTACAAAGTGCCACAGGAACATCAGCTATTGTTCGCAGGGTGTAAGTGGCAGGCCAAGGCAGGCCAGGGCTTTGGAGGGGGTAGGGTGGTGGACAGAAGCTTGCACTAGAGAGCTCCTATACAAGAAACAGCAACATGGCGTAGCACTTAAGAGTGCTGACCTTGGAGCAGGGAAGATCTGGGTTCAAATACTTCCGGGTACACTTACTTGTATGAATCTGGACAAGTCACTTAAACTATTTGAGTCCTAATTTCTTCATATCATGAAATGAGATTAGTCTAAATAGCACCTAAGATTCTAAGTCTAAATCTCTTCTCTTGTGAGGATACATAAATGTTTGGAACAAATCGTTCATTTAAGATCTTGATTTTGTTGACTTCCTTTGGTAATGGCACATGGAGGGCAGGGCACCATACACACATCTCCCCAGATTCATTGGTGGGAACTTGTTATAGCCCAGAAAACACCCTTTGGTGTTTCAGTCTCAAGTCAGTGAAAAAATATGCAGAAAAGAATGAAATTCAAGACACATTTAAATGGAAGTGCTGGTATTATAATGCAAAATTTAACATATACTTTAAAACACCAAATTCCATGAAATTGAGATTGTTTCATATGCAATCCTCCTTTTTTTTTGGATATGGAAAAGTTCATGTTTGTTTTTAAGTGCATACTTTTTCAAAAATTAAAGAAAATATTTTGTCCCAGGCTTTCTGGTGACAGCTTTGCTTGTATCCTTCCTCCATCCATTCAATTCCATTTGGGGGTTGTCAGTCGGCAGCCTCACTGTGGGGAGTCAGTGTTCCATTGCCTTAGTTTGAGGCCATCAGCATGTGGAGTTCATGGGCTAGCCTACTTTGGTTTTTGTTATTTGGAGGGGGGAAGGCAGGGCAATTGGGCTTAACTGACTTGCCCAAGGTCACACAGCTAAGTAAGTATGTCAAGTGTCTAAGGCTGAATTTGAACTCAGGTCCTCCTGACTCTAGGGTTGGTGCTCTATTCGCTGTGCCACCTAGCTGCTCCATGGCTAGCCTACTTCGAAAGCGTCTGCTTCAGGGAAGTTGCTCTAATACACCCTTCCCTGTTGTACCTATCCTTTGTTCTCTGCTCACTTGGATGTCTGAAATGAAGCCATGAGATCTTCCCTCCAAAACAACAAAAACACTTCTTACTACTTCCAATATTGAATGGACAGCATGATTCTTTTGCAAATCCTAGCAAAGGACCTCAACAGTGCTAGGGACCAAGAGTGAGAGAAATCCTACAAAGTGAACCAAAGACCTTTGGGTACTGATAATCTTTGACATAAAGGTTACATTTTGGGAGCTCAGCCATGATTATCCATTGAAGTACATGCCATCTGCCTTTGAATAGATAAGGTTAGCTATAACTCCTTGCAAATATTATAGCAGGCTGTATACCTAGTACACATTTATTGTGGTATACTGCAGTTTAAAATGAGCTATAGACTTCTATTTGTTAAAGTATTGGTGCTCTGGGATGACTACAGACCCATGTAGAGCCTTGCTGGTTTTGTAAATACCACTGATGACACCATGAATGGGACTGCTTTGGAGCTTCTAGGCAGGTATATAGGTCTAAAATATTGAATGTTCAGGAGGGAGGGCAGTACAAATGTGAGTGTTTTCAGAATCTATAGAACTGCCCAAATTTCCTAGAAGAGTATCTGGAGAAGACACATGGAAAGTAAACACTTCCCACTCATCTATTCTCAAACACTGAATTCTTGAAGGGATTGATTACATTTTTAAGGAAGGAAGAAATATGTTAGATACAGTGAAGTTGTTAAAGTAGTAGACTGCTTTGCCGGCTGCAAGAACACTTCCACCACACCAGAAGTATTGGCACTGGTCCTGAGGCAAATTCTGAGATAGATATGATCACTTCCCAGAGTGAACTGCCACCATTTTCAGGAGGTGTTGTTGTGGAGAGTCAGCATGAAAAAGCAGATTTGAGTGCTGGCCTTGGAATCAGGAACATCTAGGTTCCAGGTCGAACATTCAGTAGCTGTGTGATCCTGGGCATGTCACTTAACCTCATAGTACTGAAAACAACCTCCTAGGACTTATTTACTAAGTGACAGAATGTATTAATGGAAGGACTTCCCACAACCACCAGGCGTTTCCTAGCAGTGTGACTGTGGCCTGAGCACAGACAAGTGCTCTAGTTATGCTAGAAGAGATTCAAGTCCTGGCTGGCATCTGTTCCTGAGATGTCTCAAGAGTGACAGGTGTCAGATACAGAAAAGTGAAGGTGACCACTGAGGGCCTTGGAGGGCCATCATCTGATATGCTGCATATTTTAAAAATCAGAAGCCATATATGAATGTTTGAGGTCATTGACCAAACATTTGGGGATATGGAGAGTGAGAATGACCAGTATACCAAGTTCCCATGTATAATCCAAGGGGTGAGTGCAAGGTGCTACACGATATGGAAGACTGATCTATGAGAGAGACAGTGGAGGTAGGAGGGATTTTAAGAGGCAATTGCAACATACAGGTAAGTAAAGATGAAAGCTGGAAGTAAGAAAAGAAAAGAGGGGATGGGTAAGAAGGATGCTGGAAATGTAAAATTGCCAGGAATTGTCAATCCAGGAAACAGTCTATTTTCCAAGAGTCTCTTTGAAAGTTTTCCATTTCCTCTCCCAAACTCTAACTTCCCTTCTGTATTCCATCCCTTTCAAAAAACAAATAGTGCTGCAGAGTGGGGATTAAGACCAACAAACCACACTAAGGTTTATTCAGAATAGACAAAGCCCCAAATAGAGTAGAGTGAATGGGGCGCCAAAACTTAGAGGGTGTTGATAGCAATTGTAATCCTTTAGCAACAACCGAGCTTAACACATTGTTAGCAGCAATTATTATTTAAAATTGAAAGCTGCCAGATGGTGAAGGCTTCTTTCTCCATCTGCTTCACTCCAGGTGAGTTCCTCCACTGGTTTTTCCCCTCCATGGTTTGCCCAAGAACTGTGTGAAGGTTTACCCTGATCACATTTATGTGCTTCTTGCCCAAGGCATAAAAATTGGTAGTTAAGGCTCTGAATATAGATGATGAAGTTATTGTAACAATCACAAATATTTAAAATGAAGAACAAATCTTCCAATTATTCACAACTGACAAAATTGATTAGGGAAGAAGAAAAGCAAGACATTAAAGAGAATTGTAGGAAGAAATTAATTTTAGCTATGTAGACCTTTTGCTCTCAATTCAGGTAATAACAGTCACTTTGAGGAAGGAGCTGAATGAGAAAGTGTGGGCTTTAAAGATTATACTCCAGGATGCTTTTCAATTTTCCAATTCTGTTGTTGTAATTGGGGAAGTTCAAACTCTTGGGCCAAGGATTCCAGCCACTGGAATTGTCCCAAGGTTTGCAAGTCATGTGTTTCAATGGAAATAGAATGGATACTTATGGATTACATGCACCCAAGAAGAAAACCAACCCTTAGCATACAGCTGGAAGAAGAGGTACCAGAAATTGCTGATGGACAAAGGAATTGGGGGCAGAACCTATTCTGGTCATTGACTCTCACCAGAACTATTTCTCACAGGATCCTGGGCAACAATTGAGGTTAAAGAAATGTTCAGTTGTCCTTGAGTCATCCTATGAGCAAAATTGGAGGCTTGTACCTTACAGATAATTAGAGCCTTTAATTGAAAGAATATTTTCAATTCAATAAACATTTATTAAATGTCTATAATGTAAAAGATACTGGGAATACAGAAACAAAAATGAAAAAACTTCCTGCCCTCAAGGAGATTATATTCTGGGGGGGGGGGATAAGAGGGAAGGAGGAGATGGTGGGAAGAGGGATACCTTTATACTTAGGTCAGTGCAATATAATTACGGAAGGAGAGAAACATTTCAAATTGGGTAAATAAGAGGTTTCACAGAGAAAGTGGCACCTTAGGTGGGCCTTGAAGAATGACAAGAATTCTAAGAGATAAGACAGAGCCTTCTAGGCAAAGGGGACAGGCTAGGGCAAAGCTTACAACTGAGAAGTTAAATAGCCCAATTTAGATGAACCGTAGGATGTCAGAGCAAAGAGAAGGACACAGCCACCTTGATGGGCCTGGTCCCCTGGTGGCCCTGCTCAAGTTTCTACTTTGACCTGGACAAATTCCTGCTTCATATTTGTAGCACCCAGCAAACAAGCACAGAATTGGAACCTGAATATTGTGACTATTCATATTTCAGGCACAGGTGCTTCATAAGAGGCCAGTACTGGCAGGACCCCCAGAGTCTCTGTAGCTTAGCAGTTCAAAATTTGGCCTGATCATCTTCAATGGCTCTTGAGAGATTTGATTTTAAGGACTCCTTGGCACTCAAGAAATGGAAGGATCACAAGAAGAGGAAACTCAGTGCTGGGTCTGGAGTGTTTTCACTGGTTTGGAGTGGGATGTGAAGTATATAGTGAACTATATATATTCTTTATCTCCACAACCCCTTGCTATTCCTAGAATGGTCTCGAGTTGCTCCCCTGCTAGGTTTGACACACAGTAAGTTAATTAATCTCTTTGGGTCTCATTTTTCTCCTCTACAAAATGAGTGGATTAAACAAAAGACAATTTTTAAGGCCCTGTCAAGCTCTCAATTCTATGAACCCTTATTGCTAAATCTTGCAACCTTTACGAAGGATTGGGAAAATTACATTGTACATATGGAAGCTTTTTTGCCTACTTTTAGTTTCTCTAGTCATAAGAAATAACATATCTCAAGCCTAAAACCCTTTCCAGACTTGTCCTTTCTCAAAAGCTAGGGCGTTCCTTTGAGATGGATCAAGGGTAGAAACTTAATTCTTCTCTAGATAAGATTACTTACCCATCTCCAAGAAAACAGTGAAGTCCAAACCTCAGGCCTCCTAAGGGGAGTGTCCTCTTTGAAAATTAAAAGTTAAGGTAATAATCACAAGGAAAAACTTTTTTTTTTTTTGGAGGGCAATTGGGGTTAAGTGACTTGCCCAAAGTCACAGGGGTAGTGTGCCAAGAATCTGAGGCCAGATTTGAACTCAGGTCCTCCTGATTCCTGGGCCTGTGCTCTATTCACTGTGCCACCTAGCCACCCCAAGGAAAAACTTCAATCTTTGTGGGAACTGTTCCAAGAAGGAACTGAATTCTGGAATGCTTTGGAATATTAACCTCAAATTGTACTTTTAACATATTATCATCTTTTCTTTATTCAAGATTCTTATAAATATTACCTCAAGTCATCTTGTAGCAGAGAGTCATGTTAGAGGACATAGGAGATGATGCCAGCTTGGATATCTCTTCAATAAAAATATTTCTGGAGGACCTGAGCCTAAATCTCAGAATATATCATTACTATTAACTTTTTTTTTGACATGTGTGAACTACCAAATCCCAAATAAACCAACACATTGAGCAGTGCAAGTTATTAAGGGAAAAAGAAAGAAAGGAAACGGTATAACCATAGTTGCTAATATTTACAGAGTGCTCTAAGGTTTGTAAAGCACTTTGCAGACATCTCCTTTTATCCTCACCATTCTAGAGGGAGGTGCTATTATTCTCCCCACTTTACAGATGAGAAAATAGTGGCACAGCTTAAGTGACTTGCCCAGGGTGACAGAACTAATGAATTTCTGAGGCTGGATTTGAACTCAGGTCTGATTCCAGGGCCAGAGCTCTATCCACTGTGACACCAAGTAAAGTCATGGACATAAGACAGGGCAAGATGTATAAACAAACCAGTTAGAGGTGACTTGGTGGACATAGTAGACTATAGGATTTATAACAGTGACAGTAAGAGATGAGGTAAAAAAGTGGTTTGAGATTGGATTAAGGAGGCCATGGGATATTAAAGTTGGAAGGGACCCCCGAGACCATCTAGTATAAGCCCTTCACAGAACTCTAAAGCTTCAAAGGCAATACCCACTACAACACATGCACTAAGTCATCACCCAGTGAAGGAAGGACTCTCACAAGGAGTAATCACCACCTGCTGAACCAGCCCTCTGTACTTCTGGGACAGCTCTAAGCAGTACTATTTTTTTCCTTCCCTCCCTCATCCCCCATCCGCATTCCCCTTTGACCCTGTGGAATAAACTGTGTCCTTGCACATGGCAGGCCATCATACCCTTGAAGTCAGCTCTCATGTCCCTCCTAAATCACCTCTTCTTTAGGTTAAACATCCCACTTCCCTCAGCTGATCCTCTCATGGCAGACTTTTCACTGCGCTGGTAGCCCTCCTCTGGGTTCTTAAACGTTACCATCTGAGGTGGGGCCTCCAGGTGTTTCATGACAATGCAGGATGCTGTGCCTAGCAACCCCTCATGCTAGCTCCAAATCACATTAGCTTTTATGGTTGCCACAGCATATTGTTACATAAAATGGAGTCTGTAGTCTACCAAAACTGCCAGCCCTTTTTTTTTTTTTAAGGCAATTGGGGTTAAGTAACTTGCTCAAGGTTACACAGCTAGTCATTATTTATGCGTGGGTGCTCATTTTCTGAGGCCGGATCTGATCTCGGGTCATCCCAACTCAGAGGCCGGCGCTCTTACTCACTGCGCCACCTAGCCGTCCCTACCAGCCCTTTTTTGAACAAACTGCTACCTAATGATGTCTCCCCTCATCCTGTACTGGTGAATTCAATTCAATCTTACACATACCAAAGTATAAGATTTTACATTTATCCTTATAGAATTTCACATTATTAAATTGGCCCAATGTTCCAGCCAGTTAAGAGCTTTCTAGACTTGACTCATCATGAATTGTGGTAGCTATCCTTCCCAGCTTTATGCCACCTTCAAATATGACAAGCATTCCATCTATGCCTCGAACCAAGTTTTTGATAAAAAATGTTTAACAGCCCAGAGATAAGCTCAGCTTCCTGGGGCACCTTACTGGAGACCTCCTTCCAGGTTGATATTGAACCATTTATAACTATTCTCTGAGTCACTGCTTTTTGAGTCCAACTAATCCAACCAGTTCTGAATTCATTTAATTATACTGTCACCCGGCCCACAAATTTCCATTTTTTCCAATAAGAGAAGCATAGAATCCTTTATCAAATGCTTTACTAAAATTGAAGTAACTTTATCTGTAAATATTTCCCTGATCTATCTGCCAGTAGTCACTGTCAAATGAGGAAATAAGTGCGTTTGGCACACCCTGTTCTGATGAAGCCCGGCTGACTCTCAGGGATGCGATGCTTCCTTTTTTAGACGCGTACTCACTAGCCCTTTTATGACTCATTCTGGCATTTCATTTTGTACCAGAGGAAAATGAAGCCTTGAGTGCCAGGCTACAGAGCTTGCAGTTTTTCCTAGGAAGCCAGGGAAGGTTTTTGGTGTAATGATTAGATCAAGGTTTCAATCATGGCTATGCTTCTTATAACCCCTGTGACCTTATGCAGGGCACTTTTTAACGACTTGGGACATCAGATGTTTTAGGACAGCAATCTTTAAAATGAAGATGATAACACATATCCTGCTGACTTCCTTAAATGCCAATGGCCATTAAGCACCTACCACATGGTAGCCACTTCACTGAATGTGAAGGTGGTCCTGTAACCAGAGGGTTATTTGTAACTTTGTAAATTTGGTTTTAAGATTCATATGAAAATGGCTGAAATGAAGGAGGGAAGAACCTGGAGCAAGGAGATGAGCTAGCTGGCTAGCAAGCTGACAAGGTAATAAAGCTCTGAAGGGCCCAGGATTGGCAGCAGGGAGGGTAAGAATCATATACTGACATGACCAAAAAGGTTTTAGGCATTTACAATTAACTCATTTCAGAAATTTAGAAATTTGAGTCACCATGCTGTGGGAAAATGTCACATGGGGCCCAGAGGACTCAGAAATCCAAACCTATTAGTGCAGTACCATAGGAAGCCCTGCTATCAGGGCTGCAATGAGGCCAGCAATGCTCCCCAGGCCTGAACAGACTAAAGTCAAATTGGGAAACATTTAACAATATAAACAAAAATAAAATGGAACATAGATGTTAACATGTGGTTTTCTAAGTCACTATGTGACCCATGGGATCCTACCACATGGTTCAGTGGTCCCTTTGCTACCACTGGTATTGTTGAGTACTAGAATTAGAGACCCTTGAGTTCATTTCTATTGCTAGGTAGCCAGGTGACCTTTGGCAAATCACTGCATCTCTCTGAGACTGTTTCCTCATCTGTAAAATGAGCTTTAACATTTTGAAACTACAAGTACAATATTGTAGAAAACCCTTGGCTTTTTTTTGCTTTTGAGTCCCATTCTTTAAGGAAGGAGGAAATTTTGCCTGAGTTCTAAACAATTCTGAGAATGTGGGGAACTAAAGATTCCTTTTGAAAGTTTGACCAGTTGTTCAGCAATACTTAGAAAATGATCTGTTGATAATCAGGATCAGGTGTTTCTGTTTAGTTTGATGGTTTGCAACCTTTTCTCTTTCTTGTCCATCGAAAAAAACCTTTGGTTTTCCTGTGAGATTTAAACAGAGGGTCATGCTGCTGAAAAGATCTTCTATTTAGAGTGTATATATCTCATATGTAAGTAGCTATCTTTACACTGTACCTCCCATTAGAATTTGAGCTCCTAGAGGGCAGGGACCATGTTTACCTTAATTTTTGCTGATCAACTGTCTTAATGACCAGGAAGGTGCAACTTCTTCTGGCATGGCACAAGGGCTAAAGAAAATGATACCAATAAGTTATTTCTGTAACTTATATTCCAGCTTACTCAGCATTTGGGTATATTATTTCTTTAAAAAATTGCTGAACTTAGCACCAAATAAGAAGAGCATTTCTAGACACAAAATAAAATAAAACTTTGACTCTGTATTGTGACCTAACCTTCCTTTTCTAAGCATTTAATAGTCAACATTGCTGTTTTCAAAGTGGTCCTGCTTGTCTATGTTGCCTACTGACATTTATTGTTTTCTTCCATGACATTTTAAAAATTCTTCAATAACCCTCCTTCTGTACTCTTCTTTTTATTTGTTTTTACTAATTTATTCTCTAGTTCCCCTCTTTGACTCTTAACTTTTCTCCCCTAGACTGAAATACAGAACCTTTGTATAATATATGCATGGTCAAGCAAAACAAATCCCTACTTTGGTTGTCCAGAAATGTCATTTTCGTTTGGCACCTTGAGTTTACCACGTCTCTTTTAGCAGGCCTCTAGAATGCTTATCATCTGTCTTTTGGAGTCATGGTATGGCAAAGCTTGAATCAGAGATCTTAAGTTTTTCACAAGTATTTATTTTTTCCTTACTGTATAAATCCTTTTCCAGGTTCTGCTCATTTCACTCTGCATCAGTTCACTGGAATCTTAACAGGTTTCTCAAACACCATCCCCTTCATCACTTCTTAGCTTTTTTTTTTTTTTTTGGAGGGCAATTGGGGTTAAATAACTTGCCCAAGGTCACAGTGCTAGGTTTTTTTTTTTTTGTTTGTGTGTGCGTTAAATGTCTGAGGCCAGATCCAAACTCAGGTCCTTCTGACTCCAGGGCCAAGGCTTTACTCACTGCGCCACGCAGCCACCCCTCCTTCATCACTTCTTATAACACAACATTCTACTGCATTCATATACCATAATTTGTTGGGTCGTTTTCCAATTAATGGCCACCCCCTTAGTTTCTGGTTCTTTATCATTAAAAGAGAGCTGCTATAAATATTGTATGTGGGGGTCCTTTTCCTCTTTCTTTGAATTCTTTGGATATAAGCCTAGTAGCATACTGCTGGCTAAATGGATGTGCATAGTTCACTGATTTGGGGGGCATGGCTGGACCAACCGACAGCTTCATCGACAGTCAGTCAATATCTGTTTATTAAGGGGTCTGCTGTGTAACAGACACGGTGCTAAGTACTAGGGATACAAAGAAAGACAAAAGACAATTTCTGCCCTCAAAGAGCTGGCATATGAATGGGGGTGACATCGGGCAAAGGAATATGAGCAAACAGACCCAAGTAGGAAATAACCAGCAGAGGGAAAGTACCAGAATGAAGGGGGCTGGGAGGGAATTCCTGTAGAAGGCACGGGGCAGGAGGTGGCTTAGTGGGCAGAGCGTCGGGCCTGGGGTCAGGAAGAACTCATCCTGAGTTCAATCGGGCTTCGGACACCTGCTAGCTGTGTGACCCTGGGCAGGTCACTTTACCTTGCTTGCCTCAGTTTCTCCAAATGCAAACAGGGGTCATAAATGCATGGCCCCTGCGGGGCCACGGGCCTTCCTACCTCTCCAGGCACCCCTTGCTCCCTTCCCCATCCTCTCCTGGGAGTTTTCAGTGACTTTCGTGCCCCGGGGCATCCTTCCAGGTTCTGCTCCAGGCCAGCCACCAGCCCCTGGCCCTCCTGAATCCCGGGCCGAGTGAGCCTCGAAGGGGTGACGGGTGGCCTCCTGGCCCTTGCGCCCCGCCCCCCCCCCCTCCCCAGCGCTTCTGGCATCGGCCCCCCGGGGCTCAGCAGGGCCGAGCACACAGCAGACGTCTAATAAGAGCAATGCCCACGCAGGCGGGTGGCTGCGGCGAGGTCCTGGCTGCCCACTGCCCGCAGTGGGCACCTGCTCTGAAGCTTCGGGCGGTCGTGCCCAGGCAAGCGGCACGGGCACTCGGACTGAGGGGATCTGCTCTCGTTCTGGGGCTTTCTCGGGCCCAGCGACTCTGGGAAGGTTTGCAGGGAGGAAGTAGCCGGTCCTCCACGGTAGCTCGCATTTCTACGGCAACTTACACAGAGGTTGCTCACAAGCCCCAGTCCAGGAGCTACAGGTTCTACTCTCATCCCCATTTCACAGGTGAGAAAACTGAGGCTCCGCGCCGGGCCACGTAGGCGTCCCGGCGCCCTGACACTCTGAGTCCGTCAGGCTCCGAGCCGCCCCAACTCCTCCCAGCCTTAAAGGTATAATCCGAACACGCCATGATCTATGACTCTCACACGCTCGCTCCACGCCAAGGCGTTTCCTCTAGTCCCCCGGCTCCAAGTCCCGCCCCTTCCGCGGCAGCGGCGAGTTTTACAGGACGAGGCGGAGGAGAGAAAGGGCATTCCCCTCACGTGATAGCAGCCTCAGCCAATCATGACGGGGGGAGGAGGGCAGCCACTCCAGCCGAGTCTTCCTCCTCTGCCGCCTCCGCCCCCTTCTCCTCTCGCGAGGGTTTTCCGGTCACCTAGCGCGGTGCTCTCGCGAGGCTTGAGTGCTGCGGCGGTCGGAGGAAGACTGGGAAGGACCGGAGTAGCTGCCGCTGCCGCCTCCTCGCGCTCGAGCTCTTGCGCGCGCACCCTCCCTCCTTCGCGCCCTCCCTCCTTCCCTCCCTCCCTCCCTCCCTTCTTCCCCCCTCCCCCTCCCCGCTCGCCCCATTCGCGGCTCTGTCTCTGGCCAGAGAGGATGTCGGGCTCGCCGCTCCCCAGCTCCCTGGCCCTCTCCCTGCTGCTGGTTACCGGCTCCCTGCTCCCGGGGCCCGGCGCCGCTCAGAACGGTAAGGACGGGACCCCCAGGGGGTGGAGGAGGCCCGAGGGTGACGGGCTGCCGGCCTCGGCGGAGGGGCGGGGGAGGGATGGGGTGGCAGGCCTAACGAGCCGGGGTCTGAGGGTGAGGGGGCGGGGGGGGGGGACGCTGCGGGCCCGACGAACCCGGTTCCGAAGGGGATGAGGGGCTGCGGGCCTGACGGGGCGAGGGACTGCGGGCCCGAAGAGCGGGGGTCCAAGCCCGAGGCGGGTGCGGGAGCTAGGGGGGCTGCCGGCCCGACGAGCGGAGGTCCGAGCCTGAGGCGAGTGCGGGGGGTTAGGGGGGCTGCGGGCTGGTCGAGCTGGGGTCCGAGGTGGAGGGCACCTCTGGAGCGGTGGGGGAGGGGCTGTAGGGAGGGAACGTCTCCTCCCTGAGTCTCGGGGACCCCCAGGCTTCCCGGGGGGGAGATGCAGGACCCCAGAGAAGACTTTTCTCAGGGCCAGTCGCCCCCGGGGGGAGGGGAGGAGCAGAGGAATCTTGCGGAAGCCAGGCGGCTCAGGAAGGCCCTGGGGGAGCGGGGAGAAAGGTGCAGGGAAGGGGGAGCGACGATTGGGGGTGCAGAGCCTGGGCAGGGTCGAGGAGAGTTGGGGACCCGCGAGGGGGAAGGGCGAGGGCTGTCCACCCCAGACCCCGAGGAGGCGAGCTGGGGGGCAGGAAAAGAGCAGGACGGTCCGGGTATGTGGGGGAGACATAGCTGGGGAATGGAGGAGAGGGAACCTGGCCCCGAAATGAGATTGTTGAGGGGGAAGAGATTAATAAGGGGGGTGCAGAAGACTGGAGGGGAGAATCGAGTTCCCTAAATAAAAGGAGAAGGTGGAGGAAAACTAGGGCAAGAGGAGAGATAGAAGAGGAAGGGCTGGCACTCTGCTTTGGGGGAAGTTAATAGAGAAGCTGGAGTGCTTGGGTATTAGAAAAGGGACAAGAGGGGTGGGGTTGGAGGGGTGAATCCCTTAATATTGGTGTGGAAAGGTTCCAGGAAAGGGTAAGACTTAGGGATGTATGTCAGGGTGGTCTAGGATATTCGTTAACCCTGGGGAAAACAGGGCCATATTAAGAGAAGTGCAGGGTTGGGTTTTAGGGGGAGGTATATAAGGAGCTTGACAACAGAATTAGTGTTTCTACAATCCGTGTCAGGAAAGAGAGGAGTGGAAAGGGTAGATTTGGTTTAGGACTTGGCTTTTCTGTGCAGGAAAATGTTAAGCAGATTAAAGAGTGAGATGGTATAAATGCTGAGAAGAGATGGATAAAACTGCCTGGAAGATGTTAACTAGTTTTGGTAAAAATTTAGTTGGTGAATGGTCTTTGAAGGCTATGAATAAGAAACATGTTGAAGTTTGAAAAATATTTTCCTATTATTGATATGCCACATATTTTCTATTGAAGAATCAATTTCTGTTTTTAATCTGACACTTTTTCTTTCATTAGGAAGATTTCTTGGAATTATTGTTGGATATGACTTTAAATTTGATTTTCATGATTTTTTTTATTAACACTTAACTTTTTTATATCCTAAAGCTCAGAATGACATTTACAGTTTTCTTTTAGATTTGGATACTGTAAAGAAAAAAATGGATTTAAAATTCTGGGGGGAAAAAAGGAAATATAGCCACAAATTCCTGAAAAATAATAGTTTAAAATGATTATAATACTAAATAGAATTAATCAAATCGTGTCTTTCATGGCATCATCAGCTGTTCACCACAGGGGTCAGGAAGAAAACCTCCAATATACAGCATTGACTATGTTAAACATTTTTTTTCTGCTTTCTTCAGAAGCATTAGACCATTGAAGAATGGAGGAGGATATTGGGTCCTAGTACTTATGTTAATAGCTTAATTTTTTAAAAAGTATAATTTTGATTTTAACTATTGATAAGACTTGTGATATTATTATTGTTTAATTTTACACAATAGGTAAAAGATGCCCTTGATTTAGATGGGTTTAGTTAATCTCTGGCTGTTTCCTTCAGTTCTCTGTAACAGTAAAATTGTAGTTTCTTAGCAACTAAAGCAAGATTCTTTGATAGGACTAAAGGGACTCATCTGATTGTTCTTAGTGATATGTGTTCTAAATACAGTGTAACACACAACCTTTTTCTTGAAATGGGTTTGCATCCAGTCACATGACATGGCTAGTAAAGTGAAGCAGAACTGGATGGTTGACCCAAATCCGCATAAATTTAAGGGATGGCTATACTTGGGTTTCTAATCATATATCACATAGATAAGATTGTCTTTTATGGCTCCATAAAATCCACCAGCCCTGACATGTTGCAAATTAAAAAGTTTGACATTTCTGAAAAACTGTCATGAAACAAGTACATTCAGTTGAAGTGTTAGATATTTCATTGATCTTTTAAAAATGTATTCACATCTTGATTGAATGTGTGCTTTTCTTGAATGTACATTTATATTTTCTGACAGCCTGTGAAACATAATAACTTCAAAGCTTCCGTAGATGTGTCTATTTTTCCCTCCAAATTTCGTGAACTCTAGGATCACACTTCATCTAAAATTCTTATTTAAGAAAGTATGGTCAATTATAAATGAAGAAACTGTCCCTAAAAATACCTTTATTTTTGAGACAGAGAAATATGTGGACTAAGATGATGATGAATACTCATGATGCTTCTGACCTCAAAAAGTGGCATTATTAATCTGGGTTCTTTTCCTTCATGTACCAAGTTCAAAATCTTTGATTTGTTAAATTCTTCATTGGTTTCTCAGAATAAAGGTAATGAGGTCATTTGGTAACCTTGCATGCAGAGATCTGTACTTATACTTATGTAATTTTATAAGGGAAGTGTTTAGAATACCTGAATTGTCACTGAAATTGGAAATTGTCTTCAGGAAGTGGTTTTCCTTTTTTTACTGTTTTATAGATAACCATTGCTGTTTTTCAGGGAACCAAGAATCTTGTATAGATTATGCATCATTTTCTTAATTGTCTTACTTTTAAGGACTCACACAATGTCTTAGAGGGAAGGGGATGTTGAATGTACTGGGAAATTTTTGAAATTGGTTATGTTTTAACAGTAAATGAAAATAGTGTTCAACAAAAGTAAGTATTTGGGATTTGATTGAAGATTATAACAAAATTCTTAAAACTGGGAATTTTTCTTGGATAGAACTTGGTAGTTAATACATATAACTTCCACAGAGCCCTAGAAGAAAAGTTTTCCCTTTTCTCTCTAAAGCTGTTTGACTTACATGTTTTGACAGTTCTTTCCCTAATGGTATTGTCTTGATATTTTACTGTTGATTCAGCTTCTTTTGTTTGGGGGGTACTTACCTAAGCATAGCAAGAAAATTCTTATACGTATTTAAGAAGCCACCTTAATGTTGATCATTAATGACAAAAATGGCATTAAAGGCTATATTGCATAAAGGAGAGAGCATTATATTTGTAGTCAGAGGCCTATTTTGGATCCTGGCTCTGATACTTGAGCTAGTGCAAGTCACTTAACCTTTTTTGATGCTATAGTTTTCCATTCTGTAAAGTAGGGATAATAATGATTTACTACCTACTTGACAAGATTATATTAGGAAAAAAAGTTTTATAAACCTTAAAGCAGCATTTTTAACATGAGAAGTAATGCCAAATGATAAGTTATGGCTCTTTATGTAGTATTCTAAATAGGATAAACATACGTAGCAAAAATATTTTACATTTGTGCAGAGTATATTTCTTCAGCTTTACAGTTGGTGACATCACAGTAATTCTTCCCACACAGACGTCTTTTCAGCCCCACAGCCCATTGACCATAAACTGTCTCTACTTGATATCATGGCCCAGCTAGGCATTAGATTTTGTCAGGGGTCTGGCATTTAAAAAAAAGCTATGTTACCAGATCTAGACATGTATTCTGGGTCTCTGACTCATTCACTGTGCTTTACAGCGGGCTCACTGGATCCAAATTAAAGAGACCATGTCAATAGGTTCTCACCTTCCAAGAGGTTAGAAATTGAATAGTTGGACTTGTAGATCAGAATCTGACCTAATATTCAAAAGAGAAAGCCATGGAAAAATAAGTGCTTCACATTTTCCACAAATTAAGATGATTAAAATTTGTGTAATTTTACATTAACTATATTACCACAAGCACCATTAGAGTTTTAGAAAGAAGAAATAGAGAGTTTAGTCTTAAAGGAATTATGTCCGTGAAGTAAATAGACAAAAATTTTCATTCTGTCAGTGGTAACTATGCAGGTATGATCAACTCAAATAGAAATGTGACCCAGTCATTTTTTTTTGTCTGTATCTGTCCATGTTTGTGTATATAGATTCAAGAATTAAGCTTTTGTGAAATAATCTTAAACTTTTTTTAATTTAAATTTTTATTGATAGCTTTTGTTTTTACATCCGTACCCCTTCTTTTTCCAAAGATCTTTGTCCCATATAACATAGAATAAGAAAAGAAGCAGGGGAAAGTTCAGTAAAACCAACCAACATGTCAGCCAAATCAGACATCATATGAATTGCTCCAATTCCATAGACCATACCTCCTTGCAAAGAAGGGAAGGAAGTGTATTCTTATATTTCTTTGTAGAGAACTTTGTTCCTTACAATTTCACAGTATTGTTTCAGTTTTGTAGGTTTTTTTTACATTTATGTTGTTTTTAGTAGTATATATTGTTTTCTAGGTTCTGCTTCATTTTGTATTATTAGTTCATATCTTGCTTCTTTGTATTCTCCATATACTTTGTTACAGTGTAATATTTTGTCATTCATGTATCACAGTTTGTTGTTTAGCCATTCCCCAGTTGATGGACTTGTGCTTTGTTTCTGGTTTTCGCTACAACAAAAACTGTTGCTATAAATATGTGGGTGCATATGGAACCTTTCTTTTTATTATTGATCTTGTAGATTATGTCGGTAGTAGGAGCTCAGGGTCAAAGGGTATGGTTATTTTAGTCAGTATCTTAGCAAATTTCCAAATTACTTTTTTGGATTGGTAAGATTAGTTGACAGCTCTGCCATTAGTGTATTAATGTGCCTGTCTTTCCACAAGTACTCCAACATTGACTTGTTCTGTCTTTCACCATCTTTGCTAATTTTCTAGGTATGAGGTGAAAACTTAAAAGATGTTTTGATTTGCTTCTCTTTTGATTATTGTTGATTTGATTTGATTTAGTCTTTTATGTGGTTGCTAAAAGTTTGCAGTTCTTTTGAGAAGTATTTTCATATCGTTTGACCACTAATCCATTGGGGAATGGCTTTTGAAGAAATACAAGTTTATATTTTTAAAAGTGCATTTAGAACTATATTAAGACTTTAAAAAAACTGAAAAAAACTTAAGGGAGAAGCGGCAGTTGGTATATTTCTGGAGTGTATATGTATGTGTATATATATATATATATATATATATATACACACACACACATATATATATACACACACACACGCTTATACATGTTTTAAGTATCTAGGTAAGGAAATAAAACTGTTTTTAAGTCTTTATGCAAACGAATCCAAGGGAAAAATTGTTTGCTTTTCTGATGAACTCTATTCAATTTATTGTTTACAGTGAGAGCACAGTCTGGACAGGATCAGAAGTAGAGAATGCAGTTTTTAAGAGAAAGGGAGAGACAGAAGAAAACATGCAGTAATTCAAGGAGAAAAGCAGGATTCAAGAATGAGGAATGAATCTTCGTTTAAGGAGCATCTGGAAGACTAGAATCTGTCAGGAAGAATAAAATAGACCAGGAACCACCTTAAAGTAAATTAAAATCTCTAAATTAAAATAATGATGGAAAAGCACCGATTGTAAATGATTTACTGACTGAAGTTTTTAAAGAAATAATATTCTTATGTATTTATCACTTTTAATGAAATATTAATAATGTTTTATCATATGGAGTTGTTTAGCTGAAAATACTTTTAAGAATTTGGTACATGACAAGTATGGATATTTTTGTATGTTTCTTAATTAGATTACTTATCTATCTAGATAAGTTGACATTCCTAGATAAGGGTTAGGTTTCCATAATTTATTATTTTTTTATTTGAAGAATGTTTCATCTGATTCAAGCAAACAAATTCTGAGTTTCTCATAACTATTAAGGACTTGTTTTAGGAAGGCAAGAAACAAACCTTCCGAAATTAGATGACTACTGACTAAGATATTTATGCTTCATATATCCTCAAGTGTAATACTTTTACTATTTCAAAGCTATGGATTTTTACATTAAAAGGAGCTCCCTAATAAACAGGTGAAATGTCTGCTGCATTATAAGAATTTTTAAGTACCACTTTGTGAGAAATGCTTAGGGACAAAGTTGAGAGTGTTTCTGAAATTAAATTTGACAAAAAATTTAGTTTATTTGTCTATCAAATGGTATCTTTTCTACCTCGCTGTTGCTTTGAGGTGACTTTGGGTTCACTAAGGATATGTTAGTGGAATGTAAATTCTGGTAGATCTTATGGGGAAGAAAGGCTTTGAGTTAAGAAACTGGTAATGGACTTACATAGAGTTTATCATCCAAGGATCAACGCAATTAAGTATGGAGAGACTTATTACCATATGGTGGTTTTTTTCCCCACCCACAGCAACCCATAACTGTTGTCTAAGCGTTGGACTTTTAAGGTGTGGAGGTGTATTGCTATCCTTGTTAGAGGGAGTACTAATGAAATCATAGATCCTTGTAATAGCTTCAGATTGTACAATAAATCTGCTAGTATTAGTTGAATGAAAACTGTTAAGTCTGTTTTAGAATATACATACACACACATACATATATAGACACAGATACATATATATGTACATATATACTTAAATTTTGTACTTACTTAAAATATAAGTAAATAATGTATCCATGAGTAAAGTGTTTTTGATGTACTTAAAAGTCAGTATGATGTAGTTCTTTGTAGTTCCTAGCACAGTGTCTGGCATATTATATGTGCTTAACTAACTAGATAGAAAACCTGGGGCCTGAGATCCAAGTTAGGATTCAGAGCCACTCACAGTGACTGTGACCATGGGCAAATCGCTTCACTTTTCAGTGCTTTACCAGTGGTATTAAACTTAAATAGAAACAGATCCCTGTGGACTGCAGATTGACTTAGAAAACTACAAACTGACATTATCTATGCATTATCTGTGTTGTATTTTTTTTTTTTTGCTTATTTTGTTAAACATTTCCTAATCACATTTTAATCTGGTTTGGCCTTAGTCAGTAGTGACCTGTGGTGTATAAGTACAATTCTTAGTCCTATATTTAAAATCTTTATTTGGATTCTGCTAATGTGTGATAACTTCACCTGCTTGGGCAGTTTACCATGAGGAAATTGATAGTGCAAGTAAGGTGTAAAATAGGGGTTCTTAACCTGGGGTCTAACTATTTCAATATAATTGGTTTCTTATGTAATCCTTCATATTTTTATTCATTTACAAACATGATTCAGCAAAGGGTTGCATCCATAAGCCCCTGGAGGGGCCATGTGAGGGGCCATGTCCATGACACAAAAAAGGTTAAGAATCTCTGATAGAGAGGATATGTTTAACCTCTCAAATGAAAGTATTGTTTATACCAGCATATTATATACCACTGTGTTGCTATAGTTTTCAGAAATTGGTTTCTCTAATTAATAGGAATTATTATTTTCTTTTTCACATATATTTTTCCAGATGTTTGCCAAAGTGAATATGTTACATTTTCCTGTTTTGCTGTTTTTTTTTCTCCTCGGTGTTAAATTCAGTTATTTTCTCAAATTGATTAGATATTTTACAGAATCACTTTAATGACTGATTAGCAGTCAGGAAACTTGGGTTCTAATTTCAACTCAGACACCAGCTACATGACATTGGACACTCATAAACTCTGGGCCTCAATTAAGTCCTCATAGATGTTTCTTCTCTGGCACTTGTTTCTTCCATACAGAAGTAATTGAAAAGATAACAGCTTAGTTAATCACTAAAACTGTAAAGTGGGCTTAAGCCACATTTAGTTCAACAAATACATTAATTACTGACTTGGTCACTGAAGGAAGGCAGTGAGCCAGGTAATGGAGATACAAAACCTTGTCACCTCTGATCTGTCAGGAAGGGTTGGGCACATGTGCAAATAACTGTAATACATATTAAGGTATTATTACTTGCATAGGTAGGGTCAGCAGTGATATGAGAGATGCCTTTCACCTGGGGAAGTCAGAGAAAGCTTCATGTAAAGTGCTACCTGTGCTAAGCCTTGAAGGAAAGAGAAGGGTCAGAAGTTAATAAGTCTAGTCTGTTTCAGGCACCAGGAAGGACATGTGCAATGCCTAGAGACAAGAGATGACAGGGAACGTTTGAGGAGTGGTAAAGTACATATGTTGGCAGGAGTGTAGCATGTGGAAAGTGTTGTGACAGTAGAATGGAGCCGTGCTGTCAGGGGCATTTCCACAATACGAGAAGCCTAGTATTCAGTAGGTAGGCATGGGGAACCATTTAGTAGGATTTTTAAACTGGAAAGTAATGTAGTTACTAAAGCTCTGTGCCTTCTGTGGTGGGGCTTTTAACTTAGCAGTGTTATACTTTATACTTCATTATATAGCATCTATCTTAAAAGGACTCTTCTGTGACAACAATCCAGTGAGTAGAGATGTTTTTAAAGTAGTGAAATACATTAAGAAACTCATAAGAATGTGGCTGTATAACAAGCCACAGCTCCCATCTCTCCCCTTTCTTGCTTCCCCCACTCCTAAAAAATTAAGTCC